>CAKAOJ020000006.1:7052500-7652500 GCA_916701645.2 Sebastolobus alascanus
ACGATAGATTAGACAATAGTGATTGTGCTCTAGGCAGCTAAACGATAGCTTCTTGCTAATGTCATTCATTCATTAGCCCCGTTTTGGTCTAGCATTATTCATTGCACCCACGTAATTAATTCAGTTTTGTCTTGTATATTGAGAATTTTTGCAACAAATAGAATAATAAAACGCATCGGAGTCAGTGTGTAAGGTTTCTGTGCGTAAAGTTATTTATCGGATGACGGATTAAAAAAAAGCATACCAAAAATACGGACTCGGTACGCAAGCACCTAATTCCCTTCATGCCGGACTTCCTAAAAAGACTGTGGGACAGCTTTAGCTCATTCAAATCGCTGCAGCCAGAGTAGGCTACTCACTGGGACAAGAAGATAAGAACATATCACTCCTACACTTAGATCACTTCACTGGCTTCCGATAAGTTACAATATTGATTTCAAAATATTGCTCACTGTTTACAAATCACTTAATGGTCCAGCTCCCAAATACATCTCTGACCTGCTTACTGCTTACAAACCCACCCTTCAGTTATTATGGGCCCACTCTCTGGAATAAACTGCCTGATGCTATAAGATACCAGTACCACAATTGTGTCGTCTTTTAAAAGTAAGCTTAAGACCTACCTGTTCTCTCAGGCCTATGGCTAGCTAGTGCCTCTATATTCATGTACTATTTTATTTTGTTCATATTTTTGTTCGTGAAGCACAATGAGCTTACATTGTATGAAATGTGCTATACAAATAAATACAATTTGAAGGACCCTTGACATTGGAACGTCCTTCGGCAGGATTCGATAACGTAGCATCCTTGAAATTCAGCCGTTGAAGGATCCTTTGAGAAACACCCACTCTATACAGTGATTTACTGCATGTTTTGAAATTGATGTAAATTAATGGAGCGACGCCTGCGAGCTAGTTCAGGCAGTCAACTCGAGCTGCACTGCCTCATACACATGTGACATGCCTCACTCTCAATACCATAAACCAAACGCACCCTCCCAATTGGGCGGCCTATTTAAGCTGCAAAATTCCCTGTCTCTCCCTCTGCCTCTTCAATGCTGCTGCTGCCCTGCACGAGTACTGCTGCTGCCTGCTCTTTCAGCCCCACCACCACCCCAGCATCCTCCGACGGGGGGGAAATGTGTTTAATCATCACTCCCAATATCTCATGTAATCATATCTGCAGGGAGTGATGAGGTCGGAGTCTGAACCCCAAACTCTAACAATGTTCTGCGTTGAAATAAACATTTCAAACGTGAGTTGTCTGACTGAACTGTATTTAACGTTACCTTTGGCGCCAACAGTTTTTATTGTTCTATTAAGGCTGGCCCACACTAAAAGATTTTTCAAATCTTAACAGATTTTGAAAATGTTAGAGACCCCACACATAACAACATGTTATGCTAAATTTTAACAGTTTTGTTCCTATAGTGTGTGGTGAACAACGATTTGGCCAAAACAGCACACAACACACTAACAGATTCCATTCATGAACAACAAGAGTCCTGACTAAAAAAACAGGAAATCTCACAAAATCTCTCGCAATCAAACGGGACTTTAGTGTAAACAAACATGGCGGATGACGGGCAGGAAGAATTAGCGATGTCAGTTTTTGCACTACTTTGCGCTGAAAATTAGCGAAGGATGGATGGATGAAGTCATGGAGACACCTTACATAAACACAAATTAACAAG
This sequence comes from Sebastolobus alascanus, assembly GCA_916701645.2. Lineage (NCBI taxonomy): Eukaryota > Metazoa > Chordata > Actinopteri > Perciformes > Sebastidae > Sebastolobus > Sebastolobus alascanus. The sequence goes on from CAKAOJ020000006.1 coordinate 7,054,194, forward strand.
TTGGTCCTCCATTTCTGAGGTCCATCTTACTACTTTATGCTTCATGTTTTGCATTAGCTCAAGCATTAGCTGTGGCCGCCATGACGGTGGTGGTTTTCTTTCAGTCAGCTTGGTTTTCAATTGGCTATCATTCTTTCCCACATGACTGCATAGGCTGTCTTCGGGGTTCCCAACACACAACACGATATCCAATGCTAAATATTGAACATGTTTAATATTTACGATTTGATATCAGTGCGGCCAGGATGGACTTCCGAGCCGATCGGGGAATGTAAAAAACACTCTTAACATACGTCACCCCACAGGAATATTAGAACCATCAAAAAAATCGGGTCTTTGCTGATGATTGTCGAGAGGGGGATATCGGGCCCAAAATCGTCTCGATTCTCGTGTAGTGTGTACCCAGTATTAGGACTCAATGTAATTTTCACTTTCGAGTGATTTGGATTGAGAAGCTTTGTCTAACAGTTCAGATTGGGAACCAACACTTGGCTCAGCTAACCCCTTTGTAATCACCAACATTTTGATTAGTAACTGTAATTTAATTACATAAGTTTTTCTCAGTAACTATAACTGATTACAATTACATTTATTTTGTAATTTAATTACCTAACTCCATTACATGTAATACTTACTACTTACTAGTTACTTCCCAACACTGCATGTATATTATATGCTCAGTTGTTAGTTCATTAGGTACACTTCCTGAAACCTAATGCAGTCTCTGAACGATATTGTTATACTGACAGATGTGTGTAGTAGTTCTCGCTAATTTATATCAGTATACTGTTTCAATAACTCCTCTTAGGGCGTAAACAAAAACATTGTATTTTTCAAAAAGATAAGAATTATTTTGAGGATATTGTATTGAATTGCATCAGTGTGAAACCTGTTGTCAAGATTATATTCTACCTTAGTCCAGACAGTTTTGAGTGTTCTATACCAAAAATATTGTACTTTCTGAAGCTATTATGTTGTTTCTGATGTAATTTGATATTGATTGTTAATGTACTATGCACTCAATACAGAATTCTTTGACAGTGAAAAGATGTGTTATGTTTTTTTATCTAATGCAAGGAATGTAAACTTATGTAACAAAGACTATGATGTTAAAGTGTTGCTAATTTTGAGTATCTTCTTATGCTTTTTGTGCTCTTTAGAAATGTACAATTCAAAGTCAAGATACCTTTTCAATTTAATTCAATTTATTTTTATATATATCAAAACAAAGGAAACCGGAGCACCCGGAGCACCCGGAGCGCCCGGAGCACCCGGAGCGCCCTTATACTGGCACAGTGCCGACGTCACAGCCGGAATGTATATGCCGAGGAGAGGCCCATATTTTAAAATGATATGTTTTAGATTTCACATCATTAGATCATATCAGATTTAGTGTCAATTTAGAGTCTCCAATCAACCTGACAGGCATGTGTTTGGCCAGTGGGAAGAAACCGGAGCACCCGGAGAAAACCCACGCAAACATGGGGAGAACCTGCAAACTCCACACAGAAAAAACAGGATCTTCTGCTGTGAGGCCACAATGCTACTCATTGAGCCACCAAATTAATCACAACCCTCTTATACTGGCACAGTGCCGACGTCACAGCCGGAATGTATATGCCGAGGAGAGGCCCATATTTTAAAATGATATGTTTTAGATTTCACATCATTAGATCATATCAGATTTAGTGTCAATTTAGAGTCTCCAATCAACCTGACAGGCATGTGTTTGGCCAGTGGGAGGAAACCGAAGCACCCGGAGAAAACCCACACAAATCGTAAGGGGAACTACAAATGCTTCTGTGGCAGAACACTTGAGAGAAAGTTCTCAGGTGTTTTGCTACAAAAGCTTTGTAGAGATGGTCAGTCCTCCGATAAGTCCACACAGCAGCAAGGACAAATAATCCTCTTCGTCCAGGCCCAGAAGCGTTGGAGGCGGCTCTTCTTGATGTCTGAAAATCAATCAATATTAAATACCTCAACCATCCCCAGATTAAACAACAATATGGAATGTCTAAATTTAGAAACAAGATCATTTCTTCTTACCAGAGACAACGGGAGAGGGGTCTCGGTGGATCCTGATGAATTCAGGACTTGCAGCCGGTTGGGGACTAAACATATAAATGCACACACAGTAAGTATATTCGTCCTGTTCTTGTCACGACATCTGAAAAAAAATCTGCTTACATTATGGCTCAATTTCTCTCTTCTGTTGGTGGGATGAGTGCCATGTTCAGAGAAAATAATCTTACCTCATTTCACTGCCCAGATTACATTCCACTGATCATTCAGCCCAGTCGCACAGCAGTGAAATAATTATTTAATAGTTCTAATAGTTTAATGTATTGATTTGTATAAATAGACACAAAAAACACAGGACTTTCGCCCAGGAGACCGATGTTTGTGTCCCGTGTGAAATCAGAAGTCAAAGTTGATTTATTTGTCTTGTAATTTCCGTATTTTAGTTACGGCACTTCTGGAGTTATTTTAACCCAAACTAAGTAGTTTTGTTGCCTAAAACTAATCAAGTCGATCTTTTTTTAAACCTAACTAAGTAGTTTTATATTGAAAAGACTGGAGTGGAAATTGACACGTACGTCACATGTTGCTGGACATTCATAGGAAAAAGCACGAAAAAGACGTTGTTGACAATCGTGCTGAGCATCACGTCTATGTACATGAATCAAATAGATTAAACCCCATCAGTCCCAACTTGGTTTGTGAAAGAGGAGTTCACACCTACCTGTCGTCATTGTCACCGGTGGTCGGGGCCTGGACCCAGCTGGTGCCGGATTTAGCTGATGCAAACTCCAGAGATTCATCGCTGTCAAAAGATAAAGTCACTCTGTCATGTTTATGTTTGTACATGAATCAAATAGATTAAACCCCATCAGTCCCAACTTTGTTAGTGAAGGAGGAGTTAACACCTACCTGTCGTCATTGTCACCGGTGGTCGGGGCCTGTGCCCGGCCGGTGCCGGGTTCAGCTGCTGCAGACTCCCAAGATTCATCGCTATCAAAAGATAAAGTCACTCTGTCATGTTTATGTATCTACATGAATCAAATAGATTAAACCCCATCAGTCCCAACTTTGTTAGTGAAGGAGGAGTTAACACCTACCTGTCGTCATTGTCACCGGTGGTCGGGGCCTGGACCCAGCTGGTGCCGGATTTAGCTGATGCAAACTCCAGAGATTCATCGCTGTCAAAAGATAAAGTCACTCTGTCATGTTTATGTTTGTACATGAATCAAATAGATTAAACCCCATCAGTCCCAACTTTGTTAGTGAAGGAGGAGTTAACACCTACCTGTCGTCATTGTCACCGGTGGTCGGGGCCTGTGCCCGGCCGGTGCCGGGTTCAGCTGCTGCAGACTCCCAAGATTCATCGCTATCAAAAGATAAAGTTACTCTGTCATGTTTATGTATGTACGTTAATCAAATAGATTAAACCCCATCAGTCCCAACTTTGTTAGTGAAGGAGGAGTTCACACCTACCTGTCGTCATTGTCACCGGTGGTCGGGGCCTGGACCCAGCTGGTGCCGGATTTAGCTGATGCAAACTCCAGAGATTCATCGCTGTCAAAAGATAAAGTCACTCTGTCATGTTTATGTTTGTACATGAATCAAATAGATTAAACCCCATCAGTCCCAACTTTGTTAGGGAAGGAGGAGTTAACACCTACCTGTCGTCATTGTCACCGGTGGTCGGGGCCTGGACCCAGCTGGGGCCGGATTTAGCTGATGCAAACTCCAGAGATTCATCGCTGTCAAAAGATAAAGTCACTCTGTCATGTTTATGTTTGTACATGAATCAAATAGATTAAACCCCATCAGTCCCAACTTGGTTAGTGAAGGAGGAGTTCACACCTACCTGTCGTCATTGTCACTGGTGGTCGGGGCCTGGACCCAGCTGGTGCCGGATTTAGCTGATGCAAACTCCAGAGATTCATCGCTATCAAAAGATAAAGTCACACTGTCAGGTTTATGTTTGTACATGAATCAAATAGATTAAACCCCATCAGTCCCAACTTGGTTAGTGAAGGAGGAGTTCACACCTACCTGTCGTCATTGTCACTGGTGGTCGGGGCCTGGGCCCGGCTGGTGCTGGGTTCAGCTACTGCAACCTCCCGAGATTCATCGCTATGAAAAGATAAAGTCACACTGTCATGTTTATGCTCAGCAAACAGGTTTCCCACCTTGTCGTGATTACTATTGTCTGTGTGCAAAGCAGTAATGTAAGCACACAACTCACTATGCATACAAACAGATGCACACACTTACCTGGAGCAGTTGAGGTAGCTCTTGGTAATGAACGGGTGGTTGAGAATAGCCTTAGGGGTTATCCTCAACCTCCCATCCCACTTGAACATCGCCTTCAACAGCTCAGTGCTCTCCCTCCGCTCATCGGCTTCTGTCTTGTTGTACCTCTCCCTGCGCACCTAGTTTAGGAAACAATTGGAAAATACAGTGGTCAAGTCTTTTTCATCATCATGAAAAGAATAATGAAAAGACAATGAATGAAAGTCAATTTTCAGCAGCTATCGCCTACTTAACCACCTACCATCTTCAACATCTCCAAAGATCTGAACTCATACTTCCTGTTGTCTGTGGAGCAATTTGTGTATTTCCAGTACTCCTCGGGCGTCTAAAAGAAGGTTGATCGTATTTAAAATGAATATATGTCTATAGACGGGTTTCTTGTACACAAACATTACTGGGTGCGTGCACATTCAGGGGGCAAAACCGCTTTGGCAGCCGGTCACAAGATTGTAGTCACCGTTGTGATCAACGTAGATCTCATTGTTTGCACATTGTTGTTGACTATACCAGACCCCTGCAGAGTCCGACCACCAGATACCATTATCATATGACGTATTAGTATGAGATTTGTTTATTATTATCACCTGTTATGAAATGGGTAATATTAGATCAGACATAAGTGTGATTTGGGGGACCAGGGTCTGTTTGGTTGACACTCCGGTCAGGGTTCAAGTTACGTGAGCCCTCTTGATAGCCAACGCCAGACACTTTTTCCTTAGCGATTCTTCAACAGGTATAACGTTGATATAAAACTGGAGACTTCGATTTTGGTGTTGTTATTTGCACAAACAGTCACACAGCAGCTCTTTGTATGTCAGGCAGGTGAACATTAACATTAGAACCCTGACAGCTCTCTATTAAATAGCATGTTGCTGGTTGCTAGCTAACGTTAGAGGTTAGCCCTCAGATGGAAACGTAACGCCAAAAGTCAATGCAATATTGCAGATATGTCCGATTCAAATTTAAATGAACGTTAGCTAACGTTAGCTTCCACGGCCGCTTGTTGTTGTGACCGTGGCAGAGGAGGAGCGGCTTGCATCGCTTTTACGTTTTAGGGCATAGTCATTAAATATATCTGAATATTTCCTTAGAGTGTTGGTCGATCACCCTATTGTTGATCAGTTCATTTTTATCGATCTACTTTACTAGTGCAGTGTGACTAGAGCGCTTTTGCCCATCAGGCCTGGATCCATAATCTCCTTCTGTTTTTAGCAAAGGCATGTGATCCCCTCGGAATATTAATCATTTTCAATGCATCTTTTCTGCGGCTGGTGCAGTTTCTTGCACAACAACTCCTTGTCTTCTCTGCTTTTGAGCTTGGCTCTGCTAGACATGCCGTGCTTTCTGCCCCCTAGCTGCGTGCGCATCTCTGTTATAATGTTGCACAGAAACCCGTCTACACATTTAGCTTATTACGTGTAATAACTGTTGAAAAAATGTTTTTATCATAAAAAGAGAAGGAAGGTTAAATATGAATTAACTATTGAAAAGTCAAAGAATGGGTATTATACCTTCAGAATCATCTGATTGGAAAATGTTTCGTTGAAGAACCTTTCCGTTTTCCGACCAGCTCTGAGGAGATATTTCGGTGGCTGACCCAGGAGTTCGATGATGAATCTGAGCTAGAAACAAAACACATCATAAAAATATTAATGCCACCTGTCTCTTGTTGTCATTAAGCACGGCTATGGTTAAAGTCATAACATAACCACATATTCATAGCAATTGTACAACGCGCTTTGCAACTGCCAAAAATAAAGAATGTACACCAGAGTGTCCAGCAGTAGATAATCAGACTTGAAATTAATCAAGCAGAAAAACTAAAAGTAAAGTTCGGTTTATAAAGATAAGCTTTTTCAAAAAAGATTTAGAGATCAAGAGGGCACTGATCTGGCAAGCCTCATCTGTGTTGTAGCTTCCAACTAGGAATGCCCGGTATCCAATCAAATTTAGGCCTTGATACTCCTACATTCATGTGCTACCAGCTTGATGCTATAGCTTGGTTGGACATTAGTTTTAGCTTGAAAAGATTCTTAATTCACTCAGATGAAGCCTATTTGTAAAATTCAAACACACACTCAGGTAAAAGTTATACCAAGAAGTAGCTCAGCAAAAACCAATGGACTTTTACAGTCCATTAGTTTATTCAAGTTTAGTTTTGAATCTATAAATAGTGTTTCATATTTAGACTACTGGTTTAAAACTCTTTGTGTAATTAACATACTTTTGTACTTTTATTTAAGTAAGATTTGGAATGCAGTACTTACACCGATCAGCCATAACATTAAGACCACTGACAGGTGAAGTGAATAACATTGATTATCTTATTACAATGGCATCTGGCAGTGGGTGGGATATATTAGACAGCAAGTGAACATTTTGAACTTTGAACTTTGTGTTAGAAGCAGAAAAAATGGGCAAGCGTAAGGATGTGTGCGACTTTGTCAAGGGCCAAATTCTGATGGCTAGCCGACTGGGTCAGAGCATCTCCAAAACTGCAGCTCTTGTGGGATGTTCCCGGTCTGCAGTGGTCATGACCTGCCAAAAGTGGTCTACGGAAGGAAAACCGGTGAACCGATGACAGGGTCAGACCCAAGGCTCATTGATGCACGTGGGGAGAGAAGGCTGGCCCGTGTTGTCCAATCCAATGGAAGAGCTACTGTAGCTCAAATGGCTGAAAAAGTTAATGCTGGTTCCGATAGAAAGCCGTCAGAACACACAGTGCATCGCAGTTTGTTGCGTATGGGGCTGCGTAGCGACAGACCGGTCAGGAAGCCCATGCTGACCTAACATTATGGCTGATCGGTGTATATATATATATATATATATATATATATATATATATATATAACAGGGTATTTCTACACTGTGGTATTGTTACTTTTACTGAAATACAAGATGTGAGTACTTCTTCCACCACTGGAGAGTTCATAAATGCAGCAGTACTTGGTCTATTCAGAACAGAGTGGAAAGCAGGCACAGAGTTGTGTTCTAGTCAATTACTCACTGTGTCGTAGCTGGTTTTCCCAGGGAAGATCTCACAGCCAATCAGCATTGCCGCCATGACGCAGCCCAGCGACCAGATGTCTATGGCCTCAGAAAATGGGGTTCCCAACAGAATTTCTGGAGACCTGAAAAGCATTGAATGAAATGAGGAACATTATCATAAAGCAAAACTTAACTTTTGATTACAAATTATAATTATTATTATTATTATTATTATAATAATACTCCAAGTTCACAGAAGGTAGGAAGTATCCTGCTGCCCTGAATTGAAGAATTCTCAGTTTCAAAAAGTGTTTCTTATTACCGATAGTAAGGTATCTGGAGATACATGCCCGGCGATGCTTTAGATGTGTGCATTGCCAAGCCGAAGTCGATGAGTTTCACACTGAGTGGCCTTTTCTTTTGATCCACAATCATGATGTTGTCCAGTTTCACATCAGTATGTATCACGCCAACCATCTTCAAGGCATTGAACGCTTCTGCCAACTGCAAATAATAAAAATAATATTAAGAATGAAATGTATCTATAGAAAACCTTTGTTAAGGAAACTTTGATCACATAAAAGCGGAACTCTACGCATAAGTCACAAAGTGCTTAAAGTGTGGACCACAGTTCGAAAACATACCTGCTTGATGATATTTCGGACATCCTCCAGACGCATAAATTTCTGTGAATTCCTTAGGTAGGTCAGAAGGTTGATGTCCAATATCTCAAGCACCAGACTTGTCCTACCCCACCTGGAGACCATGCCATGAAACTTGATGATGTTGAACCTGTCCATGCGGTGGCGCATGAGGATGCGCAGAATGGACACCTGGGGAGACATGAAAAGTTAACTCATATGTTCACATGGACCAACTATCAATGTAAGGTGGTCGCGCACATCCAAAACCGTAGTAGGCAGGTGCTGGATCAGTAGAAGACAGCAATGAAAAACGTAGAAGAAGGTCCGCATACAGTAGCTTCCTTAGAGTGCAATTTATTGGCACATATTAGTTAGTGACGTTTCGAGCCCAAGCTCTTCTTCAGACTTAATAAATCAACACAGAGACGCCATCTTTAAAGGGTGAGCGCTCTGGTCACATTATAGTCACATGATACCGCCAGTGACCCAAATATCCCACATATAATCAAAAGTACTGTTATATGTATAATACACAAAACGCATATATACAAAGTAAATAACAATATATACAGAAATTCATATATGCATTTATAATATAGGTAAGTATACTTACTGTCAACACATAAGAATAACATCAAACCACTGGCTGTCATACTTTCTATATGACTAGAGTGGAATAGAGACGTCTCTATATAAAAAAAAAAAAACCAAAACCCAAAACTAGGATGTACCTCAGAACAAATAGACTAGGAATCTATACATCTGAGCCCATGAATATAAAAGAAGAAGAGCACATCTGAAGAAGAGCTTGGGCTCGAAACGTCACTCACTAAGATGTGCCAATAAATTGCACTCTCAGGGAGCTACTGTGTGCGGACCTTCTTCTACGTTTTACATGGACTAACTAGCCATCCTCAATAACAACAACAGTCATCACTACTATAGTTTTACCCAGAAATATTATAAAAGCAACTCAAGTAGACATCTGGCATATGACTAGCATCTGGCATAGTTTGCTGGCACATCTGGATTTTCACACGGCCTACTAGCATTGCTTTCATAGTCTGTGCTGCCCATTCATGGTGTGGGACACTACTAATTAGGCTCTTTCTTGCCACTTTGTTGTAGTTTTGTATACATCAGACCGGCAATATCATCCAGAGTAGGCTCTCATGACCTCGCCCCCTTTTGGGGAAAAACAATCCCACGTCCCTCATAGACTGTAACAGAGTAAACAGAAGAAGTTGAAACATGTCTCCAAACTTCTACTTTAAACAAATAGTAATAACCAGGGCTGTCAGAATTAACATGATAATAGCGCGTTAACGCTAATTTGTTTTAACGCCACTTATTTCTTAACGCATTAATGTAAATTGTGATTTTTAGGTTGTAACGGGCTGAATCGTGTCATACTATCTTTTTGCTAAGGAGGCTAAATAACGACCCAAACTTACACTAAATGTTGGCGAGGAATTACTGGCACGGCCATTTTCAAAGGGGTCCCTTGACCTCTGACCTCAAGTGAATGTGAATGAAAATGGGTTCTATGGGTACCCACATGCAGTGGCCACTGTGTTGGACGGGGGAAGACTGAAGGGACATGACGGAGATCAACCATAATTAATTAAGGTATCGCGAACGCTGAGGTTCAGGCAAGATCGCAAAATATTTAGACGTGTATAAAACAAACGTTTGTATAACAAGAGATGAATGCATACAAACTTGTCAAAATTACAATCCAAATATAAATTTAATTGCATCGATATCTATGGGATCTTCGGTTTCTTTCCCAAAAAAGGGGGCGCGGCCTTGACTTTTTGCGAAGTACCCGTATGTGCCGGTCTGATGTATACAGTATGCAGTCCTGCCATTATTACTATAGCCATTAGTACACACCCCACCCCACCCCGTTATTTCAAATGTCTATATTGCATCTGTGAAATCAAAATCCCACCTCGTCCGTGAGGTCATCGCCATCGTGGGAAATCTTTATGGCCACAGTCTGGTTAGTGTCTTGATTTACACATTTGACCACTTGTCCAAAGCCACCACGGCCCAGAACTTTGAGGACGTCATAATCCCTGGGGATTGGGAGCCTTTTACGAGCTGCTTTATCCATGGATGAATCCGTGGATGAATCAATTTTCTCTTACCGACAGCTGAAATAGAAATGGGGACAAAAGAGAAGAAGTGCTTATTTTTATGCCCTTTCCTTTCCTTATGTATTATGCATTCCTAATCAGGTTGTTGAGATTTAATTCTTAATATCAAGTTGTAAACTCTAATCTACATTCTCACAAATTATAAGACACCTGCAAAACGGTGTGTTGTATTTACTGACACAAGTGCATCATTTTTCATTACATATTTCATTGTTTGAGTGTAGAAAAATAGATTATCTATATGACCTTTCACCTCAATTAAATTTAGAATAAGGGAAAATAGAGTGCTCCAGGGATGACGTATTTTTGTAGGCCAACCAGGAAGTTAGCATCACCCTGGTTCCCTTGACAAAAGCCAACGGGATTTTTCCACTGGGTTTTGGATTAATGCAGAAAATGAGATCTGTGGCAAACACACGTTTATGATACTTACACGTTTTGTTCAGCAAGATGATCTCCATAAATGAACACCACTTCTATGATTTTTGAAGTGTAAATGCAATCAGCAGAAGACAAACTACACCACGGTCGCGTGAGCGCAAGTACACACAACGAGACTGTAAAGACGGACGAGTCGGCGTGATGACGTTTAGTAGTCTCATTTAGCCACATGTTAGCAACCGTCTTTTTAAAGACACATTAAGGCTTCAAAATTGGTGGGATATTTACTGACGTATTTTATATCGTGGAACAAAACATTAAAATCTCTTCAGCTTGTGTTAACTACAGACCTTATTTCAGGCATCTATCTAAAAACCCATTGACGTCCAGAAAAGGGAACCAGAAGTGCTAAAATGTTAACTCATTTCCGGGTTTTAGATCTCATTCCTGTAAGCACTCTATAGGTGGCTACTTTAAAAAACTTACTAAATAGATCTTAATATTGTATATTTCTCTCTACTTCTACTTCACTGCTCTGGCTGTAAGTTAGAGGAATTTAGGAGCTCACAATTTTACTACATAAAAGAGAACAGTAGAGTAACTTACCTTACACAGTTTGGTTTCAAAGCTCTTTAGATTGGTTGACTAAGAGCTTGATACAGCGCTTGTTGTCTGTCCAGTGGATAAAACCAAACTGAACAAACTGTGCAGAATAAGGCTTATTCCAGAACTTTATGTGTCATCAGTTTCGGAACAACTTTATCATGTCATCAAACTCTGTTTAAGAACTCATGTGCAGTAACCACGACAACATTCTTTTAAATAAAAACAATACTTCAATAGAATTGTGAAAAAAAAGCACAGAATGGGTGCTGGTGGTGGGTCAGTGCAACATGCAAAAACACTGGTTTGGTCTTCGTAAAGCTAGATGTATATGGAGGACCGCAAGAGTCACGGAAATACTGATAAAGCATTTAATTGATTAATAACTAACTGTTCAATAAAAATACGCATTAATAAATTTGTTTATAAATGTATTTATTTGAATAAATGGACTAAATTACAAAGTAATTCATTACTTGACAATTTAATGGGCAATAAAAAGAAGAATTATAAAAACAATTTACAAATTAAATATTTATCTGATTTATCAATAAATAGAAAATTAAAATTAAAATTAAAAAGGGATTTACAAACACATCATAAAACAGTCAATAAGTACATCATCTAAAAATACATGAATGAATTCATAAATAAATAATGGAATTTTGAAAATCTATTTGAAATGCAGTTTAAGAAGAGAAATAAATAACGTGATTCACAAATTGAATCAAGAATACAGGTTTTAATCAGGCATTTAAAAGGGCAACGTCTTTTCCCATTTGCATTAGCATTTCCCTGCTGCTTTTGCGAAACCCATTAACTATCTATTTGCTGAGTCATTTAGCTTCTCCATTTAGCCTTTCTGTGACACTTTGGGCCTTGCTATGGTAAAATGAGCTAAAATTAGCCACATGGGATGTAACAGGCACCTTGATATTTATTTGATTTGACAAATTTATGAACTCCTATTTTTACTGTACAATTAGTTATTAATCAATTAAATGCTTTATTACTATTTCCGTGACTGTTGTCCTCCATAGATGTGGCTCAGATACTGTTAAATTTAAAGGCACAATACGTAGGATTTGTCAGTTGCAATTTGTAAACACAACATTCACAGTTGGCCCCTCTTCCCCAGCTTACGGTTACGGTGCTCGCCGAGCCAAAGCCACAATCAGATTCACTCTCGTTTTGGAGCGAACTTTGTCCACCTGGCGTTTCACCTCGCTGTATTTGTGAAGATTTTTTGGCGCCGTTTCTGACATTTTTGTAGCTTCCTGTTGGATGCGCGCTTACGATCTGGCACCTGGTCGCTACGTTTTTAATAGAGGTAGACGCCCAGAAACGTCCCGAACTCAGCAAAATAAGAAAATACAGGCAGAGGGAAGGGTCTCTGTAAATACAGATACCACCACACACTTCTAGTTGATCATGAGTGATGATATTGTCCAGAAACCCTCACATAAGAAATATGCTCAAATCATAACATGGTAAACTGAAGCCCAACAGTCAACAACAGCTGTCAGCGTCACAGTGTACTGACTTCACTATGACTTGCCCCAAACTGCATGTGATTATCACAAAGTGGGCATGTCTGTAAAGGGGAGACTCGTGGGTACCCATTGAACCCATTTTCATTCACATATTTTGAGGTCAGAGGTCAAGGGATCCCTTTGAAAATGGCCATGACAGTTTTTCCTAACCAAAATTTGCCTCCTTCTCAACAAGCTAGTATGACATGGTTGGTACCAATGGATTCCTAGGTTTTCTAGTTTCATGTGATACCAGTATCTTCTAGCTTTAAAACTGAGCCCGCTACAACCTCTGAAAGACCAATTGCGTTAATGCGTTAAAGAAATTAGTGGCGTTAAAACTAATTCGCATTAACTCGCTATTCTCGCGTTAATTTTGACAGCCCTTGCATAAAGCAAGCATATTTGCCCACTCCATGTTGATAAGAGTATTAAATATTTGACAAATCTCAATTTGAGGTACATTTTAAACAGATAAAAAAATGTGCAATCAATTGCAATTAACTATGGGCAATCATAAGAGTAATCGCCATGAAATATTTTAATCGATTGACAGCCCTGCTAAAAAGTAACATTTTGTTTCACAAGTGAGATTTCATGCTGTAGTAGAATTAAGAACATTTAGAAACATTTATATGTTTAAATGGTTTAGAGAAAGTTAAAAATATAAATAGTGGTACTGAAACTGAGTGTGTTGGGATGTAAATGTATGAGTTTTGTTTACATTGCATTACTTATAAAATGTAACTCAATACAGAGATGAGTGAAGACGAGAGCTGCATGTGTGATTTCTTCATCCCTCTCCCTCCTCATGTGTAATGAGCCTTGCAGACCATCACTACTTTGTTGAGTCGTCTTCACGTCGACACTGAATATGTGTGTTTTCTGCACTTCTGTAAAATGCATTGAATTACATGTAGCTACTGATTTGGTCGCTCAAGGTCACATACACACACACGCACACACACAAAAGAGACCTTCCTTTTTTTTCTTATAAAAAAACATCTTTCTTTATACATCCCCTGACATTCTCTTCCCAACCTCCCTCTCCTCTCTTCGTTGCTTTCTTCTCTCTCCTCCTCCTCCTCCTCTCTCTGCCTTCCCCAGTTTAACCATTCATAGAATAACCTTCACTCTCTTTCTGTTCTTTCCCTCTCCTCCGTGTTCACCCCTCCCTTGCATATATCTTCATAATCTGTCCTTTAAATCCTCGTAGCCCCTCAGTTCTTTTCCTCTCTGCCTTTCCCTTTACTCTCTTTGTCACTAACCCCCCCCCCCCCCCCATTCACTCTTCCTTCACTCTGTCTGCTCTCCGTACATTCAAACAATAATGTCGTTTTAAAAGCAAATAAACTGAGAGGAATAGGGAAGCTACTCTCTCTGACAACAGTACTCATAATACTTTCTGATTATTTCTACTTCCCAGCTTGCTCTTCTCTTCTCTGCTTTTTGTTTTACTTGCAGTGAATGTTGATGTTCAGAATGAGAAAATGTACTCTTTCTGAGGAGTGGTCCTTTAAGTTATTAATGTGTTAAAGCTGGGGTAGGCAGATTGGAGCAAATATGATTAAAAAAATATTATTCATTTATTATTTATTTATTTTTATTTATATATAACGGTCACTATATCCTGACAGTAGAGTATGAGACAGGTAATCTAAAAAAAAAAGTCATGTGCCTCTGTGTCCTCTGTTACTACTAATGGCATCTGCAAGATTTCACAGACCGGAGCAAAACAACCAATCAGAGCCGAGCTGGAACCTTGCCGTCTCTGAGCAGCTGTCAATCACCGGAAAACTCTGATCAAACAGTCAAACTAGGCATTGCTGATCAAATATGAATCAATATTCTGTTATGGTAATGCCTATTTCTCACCTCCAATGTTTTCAGAAACATCTTGTAGTGTACAGTTTAGCTGTAAAATGAGAAAGTTTGTGACCCGGCAGCCATGTTGAGATCAGCTTAGGAAATACCAAGCACCGCCCACCAGCCGGAGCAAACGTTGTAATTGAAATGACCTGTGATTGGCCAAAGTCTCCCGTCATGCGTTACATTTTTTAAAGCCTGAAAACAGAGCCATGAGGAGGTGCAGAAGTTTAGAGCTACCTCCCATTTCCCGACTTTGTGCCTCCTCGTATCGTCGCTCCTCGCTTCTTCGGCTTGTGACCCGGAAATCGATCTCAGCGCTCCATCTTGAAGGACATCCCAATTCCTAAAATGCATCTCGAGGAACGAGAAGGCTTGCTGGAGGAGCCATAAACAAAAATACACCGGCGTATCCTTTGCGGGAGTCTTTTACCAGCCGACATGCCCCCTTACTAGATATCAGTTATTGATTGGACGCTGTAGCTGATCCGACTGACCTGTCAACATCACTGGAGGTTCATACCCGAGTGACAGACAGATAAGAAAGATAACAGATTAAACATTTTAGTTGTCTTTTGATTCACCATCTAGTTAAAATCTGTGTTAATTGTAGGTGTGAACAACAAACGGACCATGTTGATGTAAAGTGTTCCAGCAGTAGCAGGAACTGCAGTATCTCTCCTTCACACACTGCGGCTGACGGAGTCACAACGGACTTCAAACAACTTCCTTCATTTATTAGAAAGAATTTTCTTTTCATGATCTAGGGTTTGATATGAGTTACATCATTTCAATCTTCCCTGAAACATTTAGCCTAATAAATCATTTCTAGTGTTCACAAGACACCATGGTTATATTCTGGGTTATTAAATAATGAATTCACAATCAGAATATCAATAAATACAGACGCTAATAATGAATAAATAATATAAAAGGCATTGTGTCAGTACAAATGGTTCCTGTGCCTCTAAGCAGGACTCAGTCCACAGTATAAATACAAACTGCAGCTGTTATTCACGTGCAGGGGTTTGTTAAACAGGTAACAGGCTACAGAGAGAAAAACACTGCTGCTCTGCCAGAGAGGACTTTGTGTCTTTATTAGTATTAGTGCAGTTCAGACATAAACAGCCGTTAAAGCCGACTGACAGCTGATCCAGCTGTGGTCAGCTGACGGCGTCATCAGAAACCGCCGTCGCTTCACGTGACGCTTCACGTGACGCTTCACGTGACGCTTCACGTGACGCTTCACGTGACGCTTCAGAGGAAAGGACGTCTCATTTCTCTAAAAACATATTTCCTCGTTTCCTCTCTCCTCGCATCTCAGGTGGGAGGGACTAAGACGCAAAGAGAGGAGTTGAGGAAAGGAATCGAGGAGGTACAAACTCGGAAATGGGAAAGGCCTTAGTTTTCTCTCAGACCACTTGAATTTCAAAATGCTGAAAGTATATTGTGGAATTTTTGCCCAATGATGCCAAAAATATTCTGCCTACTGCAGGTTTAAGTTATTGATAACCTGAAAGCAGTCATGCTGTTGTGTACAGTAATTTAAAACACGGCTATGTAACGTTTGAAAGATGAAATAAACTTGAAGTTGAATTTACTGTATGAGCAATAAAACAATTAAATACACATATAAGGTTTCGCTGTTAAAGCCTTACTTGGTCTGGTATGACCAGGAGATTATGGTGGTTAATGTTAGCTTATGTTATCAAACTCTGGCTCGATATCAACAAAGACAAGGCTTTCATTCAGCTTTGTGTCCTGTGCTTAAGTTTGACTTTCATTTTACAAACAGCTGTTCGTGTCCCGTGTTCACAATGTTAAAGGACAAGTTTGGGTGTTTTGAAGTGGGGTTGTATGAGGTACTTATACATTGTAGGTGTATTACTTACAGTAGATGGCGGTCGGCGTGCCCCCAGCATTGAGAAACAGACAGGAATACCAACACCGGATCAAAGCATTACAGTGCTGTGGACGGGGACGGCAGCAAAACATATTTTAGCCACCTAAAAGAAAGGTAAATGGACTTGAATTTACATAGTGCTTTCTAGTCTTCCAACCACTCAAAGCGCTTTACACTTCATATCAACATTCACCCACTCACACACAGTCATACACTGAGGGCAGAGGCTGCAATGCAAGGTGCCAACCTGCCCATCAGGATCTAATCTAAATACTCATTCACACACCGATGGACTCAAGGACACTTTGACGTGTGACCGGAGGAGCCGGGGGTCGAACCACCGACCTTCTGATTGGTGGACGACCTGCTCTGAGCCACAGCCGCACACAGGAACTTAGTTAGCTTTTCATTTGACAACTTAATGGTGAAAAATGAATGAAATCAAGACATTCCTGATGGATCCTGTGTTGGTTTCGTCCAACAGCCCAACATGCAGGTTAGGTAACTGGTAACCCTACATTGATTTGCTGCCAGTCAGGCAGGATATCAGGTAACAGGCAGGCAACAAGGAACTGCATAGCAATGATGAAGCGACAAAGGAACAAGGGAAGTGACCCGGTATATGTAGTGAGTGAGTGATTAGACAATGAGATGCAGGTGAGGAGGTGGGCGGGGCAGGCTATTGCAGTGCAGATGATGGAAGTGGAAGCAGGTGTGTAGATGGGTATGGCACTCAGGTAATAGGGCAAAGAGGGAAGAAAACTGGGGCGGCACAGTGTGGCACGCCTCACAGCAAGGGGGTCGCAGGTTCAAACCTGGCTTGGGGCCCTTCTGTGTGGAGTTTGCATGTTTTTGTGGGTTTTCTCTGGCTTCTTCCCACAAAGACATGCAGGTTAGGTTAATTGTTGACTCTAAAGTTGCCCATGTGTCAGCCCTGTGATAGTCTGGCGACCTGTACAGGGTGTAACCCGCCTTCACCCGATGTCAGCTGGGCACCCCCGCGACCCTGAACAGGATAAGCGGTTACAGATAATGGATGGATGGGAAGGAAACTGGCAATGAATAGGCCCCTTTTCACAGCAGCCATTTTGACATTTCATTGCAGGGTAAACACAGGTGTAATTAATAACATTAAAGTGGCAGTAGGCAACAATTTTTTGGCATAATTTGGCAAAAATTCCATAATAACCTTTCAGCATATTGTAATTCAAGTGTTCTGAGAGATAACTAGACTTCTGCTCCTCATCATGGCTCTGTTTTCAGGCTTTAGAAAAATCTAGCCCGTGACGGCAGATTTTGACTAATCACAGGTCATTTCAGAGAGAGAGAGCGTTCCTATTGGCTGTGCTCCGGTCATGTGACCAGAACTTGGCTTCCTTCAACAGATTTTACAATGGCGGCTGCATCACAAACTTTCTCATTTTACAGCTAAACAGTACACTACAAGATGATTCTGAAAACATTTTAGGCAAGAAATAGGCATTATAGTAACATCATATTGATTCATATTTGATCAGCGCTGCCTAGTTTGACCGTTTGGTCGGAGATCGGGAGTGATTGACAGCTGCTCTCATAGACGGCAGCTGGACAGCAGACCTTGTTTTCCTCCGGTAAGTGAAATCCTTCAGATGCCGTTAGGAGCACCGGAGGACACAGTAGGACACAGAGGAACATGATTTTTTTCAGGTTACCTGTTTCATGTACTACTGTCACGATATAGCGGCTGTTTTCTAAAAATAACTTTTTTAAATCATATTTGCGCCAATATCGCATACTGCAGCTTTAATTATGGTCCTGTTCCATTTAGGTGGACCAGGGCCATGGTAATGTGCATGCTGGAGGACTTATTTTCTCACGGATTATGGTTGCAGTTTTAAACATGTGGTTAACGCTGTAAATTGAACCTGTAAATTGAAACTGTAAATTGAAAAATTACATTATTATAAACATAATTTAATAATTATATTCCGCTATTTCCCAATAGCTGGTAATTTATTTAATACACTTCCAGGAAAAGAATACAAAGTTAATTGATATGCTTTATTTCCATGTCTGCTGATAAATAGATAATAATTAGCAAATAACTTGTTTGAAATTTCTTTAAAAAACTCCCTGAATCATTATATTAGCTAGCAGGTTACATTTGTGTAGAAAATAAGTCACATAAGGCTGAGATTTGTGCCTGATCAGTGGCACTGAAGTGTCTTCTATTAGTTGTGGTTTTCCACCTCCGATGAAGAGCAGCGCACAGCCGCTTCTCAAGCCTGAGGGCCCTATTTTAATGATTATATGCTATTTTACAATATAATTATTAAATAATGTTTATAATAAAGTAATTTTCGATCAATTTTTAGGTAAATATTGGGGTAATTTGGCAGTAATTCCAAAGAAATTTCAAATAGGTTACTTGCTAATTATCACCTAATTACCATGAAATTTGCGAACCTGTAAAATGAAGTGTTACCGTTATTTTAAGGAAACAAAACTACTTGGTTAGGTTTACTTCGCTACGTTATTTAAATTACTGATGTAAAATCAAATAAGTCAACGTTGACTTTTGTTTCACACGGGACATAAACAGCGTTCTCCTGGGTGAAAGCCCTGTGTTTGTTTGACCCATCCTATTTGTGATACGTCAAAAACAAACGTAAAGACCGCGACATGTAATTGACAATGAAGTTTTGTTGTATGGGAACGTAATTTTTAGGAGACTGGGCTGATAAAGTTTCATCAGATCAGTGAGTTTCATTGTAAAGCAGGGGCCTCATTAGCGAGAGCGGTATAAGATTTTATTCTTTAACTAAATCTGATGATTTTTTGAAACTCAACTGCACAACTAATTCATAAAAAAGGGAAGCGTATACACTTCATCATTTACAACACAGGAGTGTGAGTGTGCCTGAGAGTGCTTTAACTTCCACTCACAATTAATTGCTATTACAATACAGCTTGCCGCAGCCTATTGTTGGCTTTCATCATAGGTGCAATCATGTGCTTCACAGCTGTCTCGTATATGTGCAGGAGAGCTGCTGCTGTGTTGGAAAATTTGCAACTCAAGGTCAAAATGAATAAATAACGAACTTTGACACAGATTTTTACCCCCAGTTTTCTGAGCACAAACCTGAGCAGAATTCTTCTCTGTGATTGAGGCCACTGGAGCTGGAGGTTTGCTACTCACTGCCTGTTTTAAACACAGAGGAAACTGCAGGAAGGAAAATAACCTTTGAAGCAGATTGCTGAGTCCGAACCAATATGATAACACCCTCACACTGTCTATAAGTGCAGATGTAGTTTTGAGTCTGCAGGTATTTGTGTGTCAGTGTCCCAGACCATTGGAGTGTGTGTTTACATATACTTACTGTGTAAACCCAGAGAGGTTTGGGACTTTATCTTCATTATATAAACTGCTGCTGCTCTCTGTTTACAGAGGCATCCGGCAGTAATAAAATATTCATCTGCAAAAACCATCCAAATAACCGGGAGCAACTCCTGAACATACATGGCTTTCACCTGAGACTCTCACTCACGCTCTCTCACACCACACTGTGATGATGAAGCACAGCGTGGGGGTGAGGGATGAATGAAGGCAAGACACACAGTTACACTCTCACCTGCACTCTGTTTTTGCAGCCCAGTCGCACAGCAGTCTTGAAATAGTCCCGAAATTAATGTGTTGATTCGTGTACATAGACACAAATTTCTCTTTTTTTTCGTGATGGTCAGAACAAAAATAAATTTGTATGTAATCCATGTAATTATGAACTGAGAAGTAGAGAGAGTGGCGAACGCAGCATAGGGAGGAGGTCGGGGTGGATGGGTAGGTCAAAAAACACAGGACTTTTTGCCCAGAGTCCCTTTATATATATATATATATATATATATATATACATATGTATAGTCTGGGAAAATAAATAAGGGTTGAAATGCAACGGGAAAATCGTGCAGAGATAAATCTATCAATAAATGTATAAATACATAAATAAATACATACATTTAAAAATAAATATAAAAAAATACATAAATGCAAAATAAACAAATAAATTTAAAAATTAATAAAACTAAATACATAAATAAATAAAAGGGAATTAAACAGAAGAGTAAAACAATAAGGCAATTAATATAAAGATAAATAAATAAAGAAGCAAATTAAAACAGAAATATCAATTTATGTCACATTTTATAAATTAATTAGTGGCTAGATTTATTTTGAATATTTTTGCTACATTTAATGACATAATTTTCATTTATTTATTAATTCATGTTTCCGTCCTCCATATATGTGAACAATTTTTGTTATTTTTTTAAATATGTGGTATATATGTGATTATTGATGAGAGACATACATGTACACTATCTATGTAAATTTCTATATGCCCATATGATAAATTTATGTATGGGTTACATTACAATCCACATGTTTGGCTCATTGTATACAAACAGCAGCAAAAGGTCAGGAGGCAGTGCGCCCAGTGTAGGACAACACCTCTTACTACATTCACACAGGAGATATTTTAGGAGGGTAAAACTATCCCTGTGGGGGTTTTGCATGAACACGAGGAGTCAAGGCAGTGTGTAAGTATCCTGAATCATATTTCACATACTAATGTGCAAAAATAGTGTTCGTGGAATCCACTCTGAAGCACTAACCCAAGGGAAAAACAGTGAACCTGGAAGATATTTTCAAGAAAAAGACACGTGTGTCATTTTTAAGTTGTCAGAGCAAGAAGCCTGAGAGAAGATTCAATCAAACCAAGGCCATGTGTTCAGCTCCGGTTCTCATATCCAGCAGCTGTTACAGAAAGCAGCAGAACATTTTCCTTTTCAGCTGGTGGTGGTACTCGTTATTGTCAGGCACATGCTGTAAGATCACTTCATTTGCTTTATTCCAAACACATTCAGCCGGAGCTCCGTGATGGTGCAGAAAGACCTTTGAATTCAGCTACAAATTACTTGCAAAAACAATCCTTCCAAAAACATTGTTATTTGCAGTACAATTTTAAGTGTCCCGTCTCTGTAATGCCACCATACACCAGGAAAAGACTTTTAAAAGACTTAAGTCTGACACCCTCTCACATCTAAAGACAATGTGAGTTTTTAGTCACTGACTAATTTTTACTGGGGATCTTGCAGGGTCACTATTAACAAGACTACAACTAGATTCCTTTTGAGATGATGTCACATCTACTCCTGGTGAAAATTTACAAATAGAAAAACAGTTGAGAAAGAAGTGGACAGAAATTGCTGCAGCGCTTGAAATCCCCGGTGAGTATGCTATAATAGCTAGCTAGCTAACCACTGCAAAGAGTATAGAAGCAAAGAGGCAAAACTCTGATGTTTTTTTGACAATGGCCAATGCCGCCATTTTGGACTGAAAACACTTTTTATATTTATAATATTTTATTGTTCAACACAGGCCATTTTGGTAGAATATGACAATAGAATAGAATATTTTTGTTTTACTTTTGTACGGCACTTTTTAGGCGAACGTTTTACTTGCGTCCGGTAGTCGCTTTTAGTCCAAAATGGCGGAATATTATTATTAATATTACGACATTAGAAATATGTCTGCGACAGAGAAATTGCTTGAAAAGTTGTTTGGTGTAAGGTTGGCTTAAAGTGTCAGTAGGCATTATATTTTTGGCAACATTGGGCAAAAATTCCATAATAACGTTTCAGCATATTGTAGTTCAAGTGTTCTGAGAGAAAACTAGACTTCTGCACCTCATCATGGCTCTGTTTTCAGGCTTTAAAAAATCTAGCCAGTGACGGGAGACTTTGACCAATCACAGGTCATTTCATTGAGAGAGCGCTCCTATTGGCTGTGCTCCGGTTATGTGACCTGAACTTGGCTTCCTTCACCAGATTTCACAGCGTCACAAACTTTCTCATTTTACAGCTAAACCGTACACTATAAGATGATTCTGAAAACATTTGAGGCAAGAAATAGGCATTACAGTAACATAATATTGATTCATATTTGATCAGCGCTGACTAGTTTGACCGTTTGGTCAGAGCTCTCATAGACAGCAGACCTCAGATCAGCTCTTACTGCTTGTTTTCCTCCGGTCTGTGAAATCTTGCAGATGCCGTTAGGAGCACCGGAAGACACAGAGAAACATGATTTTTTCAGGTTACCTGTTTCATGTACTACTGACACGATATAGCTACCGTTTTATAAAAATAACTTTTTTTAATCATATTTGCTCCAATCTCGCCTACTTCAGCTTTAAGTTGTAGAAGATTCCCCCTGTCAGCCCAAATAAACTCCTACCGTTGAATGTTTGGACTTTTTTCGCCACAGGAAATGAAGAATCAAAATAAAAGAGTGAAATCTAATCTGACTCCCACACAGCAGAGAGAGCAGCACTCTGTCTAGAAAAAGCTGCACTCAGCAGACCTTTACGGCCTTCATTACTTTGCTCTCCTCTTTGGTATAAAGCATCACAGACAAGAATGTTGTGCTGCTTACTGATGCCACCTTAAAGGATTTCTGGGTATTGAAGTTCAAAATGTTCAAACACTTATCTCTTGCAGCCATTTGGAGCTGCAAACATGCTGAGTTGCCCGGTGATGCTTCAATCTAGTCATGGAATGTCACAGAAAAAAAAATCTAACTACTTTTTAGAGACAGAAGTCAAAGGTGATGGAGGTGATGATGCAACAGTGTGCATCAAAGTACAGCATTAGTGTGGTTCGACATTTTGGGAATTATGCTTATTTGTTTTCTTGCTGAGAGTCAGATGAGCCCATTGATTATAAAGCTACAGCCAGTAGCTGGTTAGCTTAGTTTAGCTTAGCATAAAGACTGGAAAAAGGTCACAATATCAACAAAAAAAGCATTATTGTACATTATAGTATTAGCCTAGGTGACGCCCCCTAAACACTAAGGGCGCGTATTAGCCTTGGTAACTCCTCCTACACACTATATAAGGGCGTGTGTTAGCCTTGGTAACGCCCCCTAAACACTATATAAGGGCGTGTATTAGCCTATGTAATGCCCCCTAAACACTATATAAGGGCGTGTATTAGCCTTGGTAACGCCCCCTAAACACTATCTAAGGGTGTGTATTAGCCTTGGGAACACCCCCTAAACACTATATAAGGGCGTGTATTAGCCTAGTTGACACCCCTAAATACTATCTAAGGGTGTGTATTAGCCAAGGTAACGCCGCCTAAACACTATATAAGGGCATGTATTAGCCAAGGTAACGGTAAAAAAGGTAGGTAAAAGAAAAAAAAATAAGTAAAAAAACCCTTCTCACCTGGCCGGGCATGGGCCATGCTGCCTCCCTACCAAGTGGGCTCCTCCTCCATCTCCTCTCTCCTCCCTCCAATGATGACTGCTTATGGATGGAAAAGGGCAAATGCCTTGAGCTATCGACCAGGCTCACGAATTTACGTTGCGTTACGGTAACGCCGCCTAAACACTACAGGGTAGGTGTTGTGAGAATCGGAGAGAAAAAAATGCTGTAAGAAGAAGAACATAGATAACAGAATAGATAGATTATTGATCACTGTTTCTTGATCGACTGACTTCTTTTTAGCTATGCATGCAAGCATTCCCAGATCTCAGCAATAGTACATGTGTTCAATGTTATTATTACCAAAATGATGACCAAAACTATGAAAATAAAACCAGAGTTGTAATAAACCAATCACCCTTTGAATCGATGGGTGTCACATTTCGTTAAGATCAAATCCAAAGAATTTTACTCTTCTCACGCTTGGAATTTGCATACAAGAAATGCAAACTGCTAAAACAGAGAGCACACAGCTTTGAAGATACTGAGCGAAGGAATCACTACTGTACTGCATTAATGTAACAACACTATTCCTCGTCCAAGGTTAAAACTTGTATTTAAGTCAGAATTCTGGCCTTTGCTTTCACTTAAAACTTGTTCGGTGCCACAAATTTGTCCTTGCTCTCCGATGTTGGCTCGCAGAGGATTTCTCAAATTATTGCTCTTGTGCTCTTTCAATAGTTTGGTTGTCAATGAACTTCCATACTTGGCATTGCTTTCACACTGAAGAGCTTGAGATGGTGAGGACAAACATGAACTCTCGTGGAAGTAATGTCTGTGGTAAGGGCGCTCGGTCCACACACTAACTACAGCTCCAAAAACATAACACTACTCCAAATACAGCTGGTCACGAACCACTCCAGCTGCTTTGGGTAACATGTGACCTTTACACAAAATGTTTTATTCTCTTTAGAGTTATTTCCACCAGTTTTTTCTTTTTTTTTTTGCAGTGTATGTAACCTTGTTTTCACCCCAGGCACTTTATCCCCTACCCTGAATTCATTTGAACATTAGCAATAAAGCAATATGAACACACTCAATTAGTCAGTCGGTCAGTCAGCACCAGTTTAATGATTTTCTATAAAGGTAGCAAAACCTACTACGTATGGGTGGATAGAAGGATGGAGGGAAAGAGAAAATACCTATAAGAGGAGCAGAGAGATGGGGCATGAAGGGTAAAAAAAGGAAGAGGAAAACGTGGGAGACAAGCAGATATTATGAAAGACAGCCAAGGACAAATTACAGAAATTCTTCACAAAGTTCTTTTTGAAAGCAGAAAATGCTGCGTCTGCACCATTTGAAAAGACACTCGGCCGTGTGTGCTGATGTGTAATACAGAACTTTTGTTGCTGTCCACAGAAAAATACAGCTATGTGATCTGTATGTGCACAGAGCTCCTATTGTGTGGCTTCCTGCTTTCATCCCTGGAAAAGTCCATCCTTCATCCATGATCCCAGATGTTCGCACCTCCATTCTGTTTGATGGGAAGCCCATAGCAGCAACAGCGGCCCCACTTTAAAGACAGCCTGGATGTTTTTTCATAGGAACGCACTCTCTGTGATGTATGTACAGTATGGAGTTAACATATGTATCATAGGATCATACATGTACACACTGGCTTTAGTCCTGCTATTCTGTTTGTCACACATAAAAAGGCAAAGAAAGCTCAGCGCTGCATGCTATTTCTACAAAGCAACAAAGTTGGGGAGCGACATTTGGATTGGAGAGTGCCCAAGAAGAGCATTTTAATCAGTAATAATGAAATGTACAACGTGTTGTGTGGAGGAATGATTAATTCAACAAGCTTATTTACACCACAGTGAGATATTTGATCTCCCTTTCTCTCTCACACACACACTTGCACACAACCTTGAACACATCTGCGGTACAAAGACAACGATATAGTGAGGAAAGGACAAACAATCGAGTTACATATCTCTATAGAGTTTTTTTTTTTTTTTTTTTAAACAGTTAACTGTGCATTTGACTAAAGGTGGAAATCCAGTACGTGACAGGATTTTGACTTCCTGTTCGACCATTCTGCTTGGCCGATTCACCTTGTTCGTAGGCCCATGACGCCATGTGTGGATTATAGAGAGCCGAAGCATGGATGTATAAAGAGAACTGGATACAGCGTTCGAGGCGGGGCCCCGTTCATTCCTATGAAAGTTGCTCAGTGGCGCATGAAGCAAAAAAAGCTTGACTTCCGAGTATAAAATTACCCGGATCACCCGGCGATCTTCCGCATCCATTGGGCCCATAGAGCAGGCGCAGTAGCGTTTCCTTTAACCCTGCCTCCCAGCCTCGGTCTGGGTCTCATTCACATGAAAGGAATCCGGAAATTCCGGTTTCACTTCGGCTCTCTCTATGGCCTCGTTCACTGAACGGCCGCTTGCTAGAGCTAGTGGTATGCTACAGAACTTTGTTTACCATTTGTTGGTGCAGCCATGAACAGTGCAACTTGTCTCTGTAACACGTAACTAACATTTATTAACTTAACTAACTTGGGCCACTTCTTCAGGTTTTTCTCCCATCCCCTGGTAGTAGAAGGCTGGGGTATGATCGCATAACTTTAAGGTGTCACATCAACATGTCGACATATAGTCTCACATCATGGCTCTAAGAAAAGACACTTGTAGCATAGCACTAAAGGCCATTACACACCGGTAGAGTTCTTTTTTCGTCTGATTAATTTGCTTGTTAAAATATCTTTTAGAACTGTTATTTCTGTACTTTCACACAGAACAAAAATATTATGAAGCAAAAAAGGGACGTAATTTTTTTTTTGCAACAAGGCTGATTTTATGAGCTTTCGCACTGCGAATAAAGGCATCAACCAATCAGGTTGTGCGGAACGGGTTGAGTTGTGCCTATATTTATGAAACAACAACACGGATGCTCCGTAGTCTGAACCAGGACGACAAACTTTATTACTCCTTTCAACCTTGACAAAGGCAGCACAGACCAGATCCACTCAATCCGTTCTTACCTTTCACAATAAAAGCCCTAGATATATAATATTCGCAAGCGAGTATTTCGCATATGCATGTCGTTTATTCGTCACGCCCCCGGTGTGTAAAGGTCTTAACTCTCGCAGACTCCGGTTCAGTGAAATTGCAGCCATAGCTGACGCAGGGTATCATAGGCCTGCGAATAATGTGGTTTAAGGTGTAACTAATAGAAAATGTTAAAGCTTTAAAAGTAGCACTTGCAGGGCATGTATGACATTGTCTATATACACATGAAATATATTACTGCTATATACATTGATATTCATAGAGCTGTAATTATTCACACTATACACAGTGATGTGACCTAACTCATTGTCAGTTTGTTTCTTATCATAAAACAGTGATTTGACTTTCCATATTTAGAAATAGCTGTTTCAATTTATTTGAACGATATGTGTGTGTGTGTGTGTGTGTGTGTGTGTGTGTGTGTAAAACCTAGGGAGAAGGAATTTAGATGCATTTAACAACCCTCTTTTTCCTTTATATTAGCAGTAGAATTAAGATAAAGGAAACAGCAGAATTATTTTCTATCATCGCCCTCGTCAATCTTCACAAAATGCATCTTCAATTCTTCAATGACGTACATAGGTCGGTGCCATACTTATCTTGTACTTTGCTTTCCCAAGTTTTCAGGCTCTAGTAATTTCTCTTTTGTCTTATCAGTAATTAAAGCTGGGAGGCCTCGGATTTGAACTTGAAAACAGTGCTTGCAGCCACTTGCTGGAGGCGAGTATATGAATCTGGTACCCAGGTGAGAGTTTGTCTGTCCGTCTTGTCTCTAGTCTGATCCGCGCTGTTCTACTTAAAGCTCTGGTCAAAATATCATACATTTTTCACTACTGCCATCTGCCACGTCTCTCCCAGCCTAACTCGATCACACTCAAAGTCGCTGGCTTAAAGTGCTGTTGAGTCTGAGTTGGTAAGCGTACATGATGTTTCATGCTCTTCCCCTTCTCTCTGTTGGTTTCACCACCACATTAAGGTTGTATGTGCTTTAAAGTCAGTGTCCAACACTTTGGGAAATATTTGCTTTCTTTCTGAGAGCTAGATGAGAAAATCGATACCACTCTCAGGTCTATGCGTTAAGTATGGAGGTCTGTCCAAAGCTAACCCTATAAAGCTATCTAAGAAATAGTTACAGCCTCTCGTTTTTACATTTCTTTTTCTGTGCGGATTAAACAAACGGGATTTGAGTCAATTTGTGAGATTTAGAAACAGACATGAGACTGGCATCAATCTTATTATCTAACTCTTGAAAAGACATCGCATGTGCATACATCCCAAAATGTTTCTTAAAGGGTCTGTATGTAAGTTTTTACATGTATAAACGCTTTTTAATTGTTTTTATTGCCAGTGTGTGAAGAGCTTGTAACCTAACCAAAGAATTAGACCCGCGACTGTCTGGGTTTCCTCTATCAGCTTGTGGACTGCTTTGAATGTGAAGAATGCAGGACGTTTTTTGCGGGAAAGTCCAACGGATGTGACGTCATGCGCACTCGCGAGTGCCTTTACTCTCTTCAGCTCCGCTACAGGGCTAACAGTGTGCAACCATAGCTAACGTTCGGTTAGAAATGGAGTCCACTAACGCCAACAAACGACCAGCCCCACCACAACTCAGACTCCAACACAAACTCCACGGAAGCACAAAAAACCCAAAGTTATATCTAGTGAAGCCCGTCTGGCAAAACAGGAATGTGACCGACGTCGGGGGAAAACTAGGATCAACATCGGCCGGGCCTTCGATTCATGAAGGGACCTTTGTTTGGTTTTGGGCATCAAAGCGGACCCCGACCTACCAAAATTCCTATTGGACAGGTAACCTAACATTACTGCCAAGCATGTGGTTTTAGCTGTCAATCACGTTCAGTCTCGTGTGTGTCGCCTCGCTGTTTTGACCGATGCTCGTTTACGTCTAAGTAGTGCAAGCATAAGCGCGAGCAACAGGACGCTGAATGTCGTTGACTTAACGGCCACAGGTGTCACTGTTAACAAGCAATTTCTGAATCTTACAGAGAGTCCCTTTGAAATGATTTCTTTAATATTTGTAAATTAGTTTGAGGAATTATAATAATTACCGTTAAACAATTAAGACCATTGCTGAGAAGTAATGCAAGCCTCTATGGGGTCATCCCTCTCAGGGTTCTATATTGTTGACATAAACTAACATTGTAAGAGATTGGTAAGGGCTGTCTTTGTAGTTGAACGAAGGCAGACGGACGTTTCAAATCCAGTTTGAATGTTAAAAAATCCGTTGAGCCACTGTAGAGATATCAATGTCTAAATCCAAGAAAACGGTCCTGCCCACAAATCTGAATGCGTAGGTTTCAAGGAGTATAAAATTAGTAGGCTATAAGCTGTAGGTGGGTGATTTCAACACATTGACCCAGGGAAACTTAAATTGAACATTTGACCGAGGGAAAAAACATTGCTGCGAACATAAAACCCCTTGAAAGGTCTTCTTAATTTGTCATATTAAGAGGATATTGAGCAGGGGATCATAGGAACCTGGGAACATAGTTATGCTCTTACATCTGTCAGCCTCTACACTTCATTTTACATGGATCATGTAAAGACAACAGTGGACTGGATTTGGAGCAAAGAAATGAATTGATCTGCACTATGGCACTAAACTGTGAGAGGGCACTGGTCTTCCAGAACAAAAATATGGAAGGAATGAAAGGTTGTGGACAATTTCACCTCAAACATACTTGGGGTCTGGCTCTAATGGTGTCGACACAATGGCACTATTTGCTAAGCTTCAACGCTAACGTGTCTCGCTCACAACTTTTGTCTTTCCTCAATCTTTTTTATTAGCAAAGCCAAATGTAGAAAGCATTCACGTAATCTTGGCAAGCATTTTTAGCCCAAACTGACCATTGCTTTTATCAGTTGAAATGAGAAATATCGCCAGTAGCAGATTATATCAGGCTGTAGCTCATTATGGTGAATTCTGTACGCAACTTGACGACAGGATGAAATAAAACGTTTGACTGTTTTCTGGTAAATTCACTCGCTGCTAACTCAGTTAAGATCGTTAGTTAGCAAGAGTTTTGAACAGTCTTATACTTCAACAGTTTTACAACAAACTGCGACTTTCTTGACTTGCAAAATTATCTTTTAAATTGACAAACATTATATGCGTGATTCATGGCGCAATTCAAACGGGATCAAAAACATATTTGTGTCTCGCTGTTGATTTTTTTTACAAAATATGATCCAATGGTGGTCCACCGGAAAGGGGCGGGACTACGCCTTTCTATATTGTTACATAGGTGCACAATATGACAAGGGATGTGAACTAAAAGGGTTAAAAAGGCATTTTTCATTTCATCTCGACTTAAATGTGAAGGAACATTTAGCACTAACAACCACGATATGGAGGCTACTAATGGTCTCTGCCATTTGTTCACAGTAATAACAGCGAATATACTGTACCATTAATGTGACAATGATGTATTGGTGTTTGTGAATGTTGCAATATCTCCCGCAGTTGTTTCTGTCCAATTTAACCTATTTGTCAGAGCACCAAGCTGTTGCTGGAGGCGAAGAGATGTACAGTCTCAAAACGCAGTGCTGGAAAATAATTCCCTGCTCTGCTCTGGTCAATAACGCTGCATCTACCCTGCAGCATTATTGAGAACCGCTCTGAAATCAGATTTGTCCACGTACCTTACATGAAACACATCTCATAAATAGATTTTGTGTTTTTTTTTTTATGTTTTGGAGCACCTCTGCACAAAAACAGACTATAAAATCTAATCTGGAGTGGTTATTTTCGCATTAAACAATGCTATCTGTGAGGTTATGATGACTGAACTCACTATAGGCCAAAAACATCCGATCTGGTTTTTCCTACGGAGTCTCAAGTTTGTGATTTAGCCTCCAGTGACAACATCTTATCTGAGCTCCGCGGAGATGGTTTTCGAATTGCTGCACCTTGGTGAATCGGCCATTGAGGCCTCTAATTGCTAATTCTGTCAGTTTAATTAAAGTTCACAACTACAGCAGCCTCTTTAAACCATCCAAGCATATCTCTGGGTGAAGTCCCTTATGTAAAAAAAAAATAGCTGTGGGCTGATTGGAGTTTTTTTTTTTTTACTCTCTTTATTTCTGCTCAGATCCTTTAGCCTCCCACGGAGATTTACCTCACGGTGCATTCTGCCAACGGGCTCCTATAGCTACTGGGTTTATTCTAAACATCCCAGGGTCAACGTGTTAAATTGGTGTGTGTGTGTGTGACAAGTATAACAAAATATTTCAATGAAAAGTCTACTTTTGACATTGAGGTCCCAAACCAATAACATCAAATTACCACTATACAACTGTCTCCAGATCGGCTTCTCTGTTTAATTCAACCCTGTAGGTATATTTAACGAACTTGCCACTGGCAAGGTAGACAGGCTCAATCATCTCTTAAGGTGAACCATTTTTTATTTATTTCCTCCTCTCTTAAAATGTGCAGCCTTTGAGGATTTTGTTTTGTGCTACTTCAAATTCTAGCATAACTCTTTAAAGTCGGCCCAGCTTTGATTTATTTTTTTGTGAAGAAAGAAAAGTAAACCTGCAACCTAAAGCCCCCTGTGTAAAACACGCTCGCTGCTAGACAGGTGGATTCAATTTTCAACTCGGCAGAACGGTGTTTGTTTTCCAGGTGTACTCATCTCTCCCTCTCTGTCTATCTCTAATCTGCTAGTATTTCTGATCCTGGGCCAGACAGAAACAACTGTTACCCAGAGCCACTTAGAATAACAAGCAGCTTCAGCAGGCCTGCAGGGCCAAACTACAGCTCCTGGAGCATGAAATACACTTGGCATGCGGGAGGATCGTGATTCTGACTGGAGAACATATTGGTCCCATACTGTAGGGCTACAGTGAAGGATGCCAAGGAAGAGCCTCGGAGGATTTCATACCTGGGCAAGCACCAAATAAAAACAGCTCCAGAACACTCTGACTTCAATTTAACTTTTAAAACTCTGCAGTAGCTATATATATATATAGTCTAGTTTTATATAGAGTCTAATCTCAGAGTCAAACCTCAAAGCATTTAAGGATTACATTGTTCTTACAGTAAAACTATTCATCCATCAATTTTTTTCTAGGACTGTGGTTGAGACTATATGCAAATGTTCCTTCATTGTCTTTAATTTATTCAGTTTTGTGGTCCTATATGTTCCTATGGGGCGACAGCACACTTTCAGTATGAAGACAAATTGCAGAAGCTTATTCCCAGTTTGATCACGATGATATTTCGGATTCCCTTAGATGATGCTGTTTCTCAAAGGCAGCTAAAAACTAATCTTTTTCATACCATCCGAAACGATGTTACTGCGTCCCAAAGTATTTTCAGACAAATCTGTACCGAAGACAATTACAGTGCTGTATGTGCCTTAGCTAAGCACTTGTACTTAGGGATACTATGTACTTAGGCTAATTTTTTGAGCACCTAATAGTTCCTTTATTTGGAGGAGAGTTGTCAACACGGCTGTGTTTTGTTCTTGGGCCTTGGAATTTTTCAAGTGATTCCACAAATAAAAGTATTTGTACACTATACTGAGCCAGGATTGTTGGGATAGACTAAATTTAGTTTATATGAATCCTTGAAGGGAGAATAATAATAATAAAAAAAAACTCTAGTCACATAAAACCACACTGATCTCCACACTACATTTGTGCTTCGCTAGCAAACAAGAAAGGTCTTGAGGAGCCATTATTGGTTGTTTAAATCTCTTAAACCAATCAAAATCATTAAAGCTGAAGTAGGCGAGATTGGAGAGTTAAAAAAAGTTATTTTTATAAAAAGGTCGCTATATCCTGACAGTAGTACATGAAACAGGTAACCTGAAAAAATCATCTGCCTCTGTGTCCTCCGGTGCTCCTAACGGCATCTGCAAGATTTTACAGACCGGAGGAAACAAGCAGTAAGAGCTGATCTGAGGTCTGCTGTCCAGATGCTGTCTATTAGAGCCGGCTGTCAATCACTCGCGAACTCCGACCAAACGGTCAAACTAGGCAGCGCTGATCAAATATGAATCAATATTCTGTTACTGTAATGCCTATTTCTCACCTCAAATGTTTTCAGAATCATCTTGTAGTGTACTGTTTAGCTGTAAAATGAGAAAGTTTGTGACGCGGCCGCCATTATTAAATCTGTTGAAGGAACACCAAGTTCTGGTCACATGACCAGAGCACAGCCAATAGAAACGCTCTCTCAATGAAATGACCTGTGATTGGTCAAAGTCTCTCGTCACGGGCTAGATTTTTTAAAGCCTGAAAACAGAGCCATGAGGAGGGGCAGAAGTCTAGTTTTCTCTCAGAACACTTGAATTACAATATGCTGAAAGGTTATTATGGAGTTTTTGACCAATGATGCCAAAAATATACTGCCTACTGCCACTTTAAGGACTCATGACAAATGTCAGAAAATCTTAATCAAACTGTGATGTAAACGAGCCCGTCCAATGCGATGCGTCCGGCTCACGAACCTTGGATCAAGATGTGAAACTAGGCGATGTAGATCTAAAATGAAACGAGATTCAGCAGTGGCATAGCCTATTTCTCGCCTAAAATGTTTTAAAAGTAGATTTTGGTGGATTGTTTAGACGGAAAGAAAGTTTATGAGCAGGCCGCCATGTTGTTTCCAGTTTGAAACGGCGAGCAGAGAACCAGGGACCAATCAGGTGCATTCAACGATAGGGTACGTCACCGCTTGAACCGCCAGTAGAGTGGAGCAGGGCGTCCTGGATTTAACATTATAGACATGACCACTGACTATTTGTGTAACAATTTAGCCACAAATTCGCAGACTGACCATACACGGTCCAGACATATACTCGACTTTGTTTCCTTATTGGCCTTCATATTTTTTGCCTGTCATTGTTGTTGCTCACAGAAACAGGGGGCTTCAACAGAGACCAGAAGGGAAAGAGAAATGGAAAGCCAATTGCAGACTTCTCGCAGCGCTTGCGTCAAACTGCGAGGTAGATACAGTAGCAAGCCAGGTATGTTAGATTTACATAATTATCAAACGCTTCATACTGTAAAGTTGATAAATAAATGATTTCAGCTGGTCGTGGCATCTGGTCTCTACATCACTTAGCTTTCAGATTTATCAAGTAGGATGTTATTATGTCTCTCTTATTACACTCGGGAAGATAAACTCCCCCTGGAACCATCATATACAAGCTCATACTAACTAGATAAACTAGATGAAGGGGGGTAGAGGATAGACAGATGACAAGAGGCTGCTCTATGTATCTGTTTAGTATGTGTTTGCAGGTCTGTTTGTACAGTGGTTGTGCATCTCTGTATGAATTGTGTGTGTGTTTCCAATACAGAGACTAATTAAAAGGCAGGGAATATGCATGAAACGGCACAGGCAGTTTAAAGATACATGATCAAAAAGACTGTCGGGCCTCTGAACATGCAGTTAGAAACATTCAATCCCTGGCAGAGCAAGAGGGAAAAAAAAGTAGAGCCTATGGACTTGTGGAAGAAAAAAATACACAAAGTTTATATCAATTCACACTAGTCCCAATTCTTTGGGGGTAGCTATATCCAAAACAACAGCAGCAGCAGAGGAGACAGGAGCATGAGAAGGTGGAGGCAGCCTGCCAGATGATCAGCGCTGCCTCTTAGAGACTCCTGGTTGATCTCTTCCTGGTTGGATGAGCCGCGCGGGGAGACCGTGGCCACTGGGTGGTTGTTGCGGTTGGAGCACATGTCGTACAGGTTTCCGGAGAACTGCATCTTCTTGGATTCCTGGCGGAGAGATTCCCAGACGGCTGCCGCTTCATCCGGACAGCCGGCCATCGCCACATTGGCGCAGTCATGGAATTCATCCCACGATCTGAAGATAAAGAACATGAGGAAACCTTCAGGTGTGACACCAAAAGACAGAACATGCTAAAACCAAAGGAGTAAAAAGGTTTCAGTAAGTCAAAACAGCAGTTTTGCATTGGGAAATAGTTACACATAATTTGGTACAAAAATATTGGACAGTTGGAATTAGAAGAAGAAAGAAAGGCACTTTATTAATCCCCGAGGGGAAATTCAATTCCATCACTCTGTTATTTTTACATATACATAGACACACAGGCCCGAAATTCACACACATGCACAAACAGGACCTATATACATGCATTAATGGAGAGATGTCAGAGCGAGGGGGGGGGCTGCCCCTGACAGGCGCCCAGAGCAGTTGGGGGTTGGTGCCTTGCTCAAGGACACCTCGGCAGTGCCCAAGAGGCAAACTAGCATCTCTCCAGCTACCAGTTCACACTCAGTACTTGGTCCATGCGGGGACTTGAACCGGCGACCCTCCGGTTCCCAAGCCAAGTCCCTATGGACTGAGCTACTGCCGCCAGCGGCAAAGTTTCTGTTTATGGCAAACGGATGTGGTGGATGACGGGAGCCTGTGTCCAGGCAAAAATCACTGCACAAATAAACCTCAGATATTATTTCAGATATTAATCTGTCGGGTGGTTGGTCGACTTTGGTCCAGGCTGAAATATCTCAGCAACTATTAGATTGATTGGGATGAAATTTCGTACATACATCCATGATCCCCGGAGGATGAATCTTACTCTGACGATCCCCTGACTTTTCTTCTAGGGCCTAAATCTAAATTGGATTTGCACAAAATTTTGTACATTTCATGCTAACTAGCAATGAACCAACCTTGTATGAGGAATGGGCCATGTTTTTCTCGAATTTTCAATCAGCCCTGGAATGTTATCTTCATATACAATCAAACCACATCTAAAATTCCCACCTTAGGTATGAAGCCCATGAGCCAATAGAGTGAATGAGTTAGCATTTTAGCACTTCCGGTTCCCTCGTCTGGAAGTCAATGGGTTTTTTGAATGGAGTTTTAGTTAGACGCTTGAAATAAGGTCTCTGGTTGACACAGGCTTAAGAGATTTTAACGTTTTATTTTACAATATAAAATACGTCTCACTTGTTAATTTTGAAGACTTTGTGTCTTAAAAAAGGTGGTTGCTAACAAGTAGCTAAATGAGACTACTAAACATCATCGCGCCGACTCGTCCGCCTTTACAGCCTCGTTGTGTATACTCACGCTCATGTGACCGTGGTGTAGTTCGTTTATAGCCTAACGTTATCTTTTTACTTCTGGCGATTGCATTTACTCTTCAGAAATCAAAAAAGTGGTGTTCAGTTGTGAAGATTATCTTGCTGAACAAAACGTGTAAGTATCATAAACATGTGTTTGCCACAGAGCTTATTTTCTGCAATAATCCAAAACCCAATGGAATAATTCGATTGGCTTTTTGTCGAGGGAACCCAGGGCGATGCTAACTTCCTGGTTGGCCTACAAAAATACGTCATCCCTGGAGCACTCTATAAACTCCAAGAGACACACGATTATCCTGACTAGTGCATGCTCACATGATTTAACTAATGAAGATCTAAACAGACAGCTCTGCAAATAAGTGATGAAGATTCAGTGACTGTGAAGCACAAGTCCTTTCACTGAATAAATCAAATTCAATCTATTTGTTTGCTCCCTTGACTTCTCTTTGCAGTTGCCAAGAGACCATCTGCTGATCTTCCCTACTCTGGGAGCAAAGGTCGCCCTGCGAGTTAGACTGAAATGCTGAAAAACCTTCATTAGAACAGGGAATGGAAAAGCTGTCATGAACTGGGTGTTTGTTGAACCACTGCTGTGTTATAGCCATCCATTTGAAACACATTCTTAGACCTGAGAAGAGTAACAATAAGAGAAAAAACAGTAAAAAGACGAGAAGGGAAAGATGATGAAGGGGAGACAGGAGGAAGTAATCTTACACAGAGCCCTTTTGGATATAAACACTTTTTTTTTTCAGTGAATTGCGGCATAAAACTTCATTCTAATAACCTTCAAGCTCCACATCCAAAGCTGAGACTATCTGACTGTAATTGGCTGCTAATTCTTCCTCTCATCATGAATGTGTTGGCTAAATTGTCTCTGAGGAAGAACTGGCTGAGTGTTAAGTAGAAGAAGAGAGAGGGAGGGCCGGTGCAGAAATCAGAAGCAGATGGCTCTGTTCAAAATATGCCTGACACGAAACACTTAAAGCACTTTAACACAAAAAACATAAAAGTCCATACAATTAATAAAACATGCCACTTTCGTAACAGAGGTGCTGTGTATGTCATCTTGACGCACGATACCAATACATTCTCACTCCCAACTCGTTAAATACCGATGCTTGGTCAGTGGCCATACGCTTCAAACTATGACGATCTAGGTAGCGAAAGGATGCCTCGGTGTGTCGGTATCAGACGCCGAGAGCCACTGACCAAGTGTCGGTATTTTAAGAATTGGGAGTGAGAGAGGCTTGACAATACACGCATCAGTTTTGTTCTATTCTGTGACTGCCTTACGTTGACTCTGAATCTTAAAATAACAGCATACTCTCGTTTGCAGTCTAATCTGTGGTCAGATAAGGAGATTGATATCAAATCATTCTGAACAGAGGTTGGTCCATTAGTTTAGCCTAATGGACTGGTCACTAAATCCTTCCAGCAATTGCTCAACGATTGGGTAATTGTGACAGTAACCTGTACAGATATCTGCATATGAATGCAGAATCTGTAGGCAACGGGACAAGATTTTGGTATCAGAAGCGTTCTGGTTTCTGTTTGTAGTCCAAGTATCAATCACCTTTGAGCGGGCCTTGGTTGCATGCAGGTAAACAGTCCTTGTGGATAGCAAAAGAATCTCGGAACGCATCGGCTATTGTCTGACGACAATTTAGCTTCTTACTAGCAGTTTCAAAAATGGATCTGCATTCTTATGCAGATAAATCGGTCGTACACATCGTCTCTCAACTCCAACTCTATTCTCGCTTCTCTAGTTGCTAATCGGACCGTAAACAATGATTGGCACACAGAAGAGGAAGTCTTAGCCCGAATATCCGCTTGGCTACACCGGAACCCCCGAAATATTGGCCTTTGCCCCCAGAAGCTAAATCGTCGTCAGACCGTTAACCAATTAGTTCCGACATTGTACTAGGACTAAGTAGCCCTACACTACATTACGAGAATGGGGGAGAGGCACAGACGCAATTTGCGTTGGTTAAAGGGGCTCACTGAACCCCCTAGAAATGCATCTATATATTTTAATAACGTAGAACTATAACTTATTGTAATGATGATTAAATAATTTTTGCCTCGGACATGTGGCTGTAGCATAGTCTTTTAGCAAAATATGCACCTAGCCATCAAGTGCATATTTAAGATCCCTTTTACAGGACGCTGGTTATTTACAATGAGTCAGCTGGAAACTTGTCTACTAGTGAGAACGTTTTAAACCGACTCATGGAGCTAATGTTTGCGTAATTAGCTAGATAGCATTTAGCTCAGTCTGAAACACTGCTCCATTTATTTTGGATCTGTTCTCCACCAGACTGTTTTGGCAAGATCTTGCTGGTTTTATTGTTGCCAATATGATTTTTGGTTGTATTACCACAACATGCCATTTGGCTTTCACAATTTTCAGAGATCTAAAGAGTAACAATAACATTTGGGAGTTTTTATTACAAAGTTATATCTGGCTGAGAATTATGCTATTCTTTGAGTTTTCATAAATGAAATGATTATTAAAAATGACGGATGTTATCTTTTTACTCCAGTAGCATTGTGTTTGAGCTGTGCCATGGACCATGTACTTTTGTGAATTTGCATGTTTTTCTCATAATATGTTTTTTTGTTTTTATTGATTATTACATTCCAATCACAGAAATAAGGTATTTTTCCAAACTACACAGAAGAAAAAGAATATAGAAACATGGGAGGTTAATTAACAAATATTACCATGTTTTTTCCTTTGTTGAGAGTATTCAACTTTCAAGGGCAGTGTGTGTATTGCACTTTCCCAACTTATTATCTTCTTACAGCAGCGGTTAGCAAGACTGATGCCATTGGCTGCCTCTGTCCGTCACATGCTGCATTCAGACAAATTCAGAACAAAGTATGGAAAAAAACAGGACAAGGACCTGCTTCCATTGCATAGCTAAGCTAATCACATCTTGGATCTCTGTAAACACACAGAAATGAAACTAATATCGAGCTTCTCATCAGATTTCAGGTTTGATCCTTTAACCATATATGGTTTATGTCTTTCCATAACACAGCAAAAGGCAGCTTTGCACAGTGGCTGTAAGGTATATATAGGTAATGTATAGGTAAGTGTGTGATACATCATATCAAGGGAAAGATACACAAGAGAAACGAAGATCTAATGCATTGTTGGTGAGTCCGGCTGCCTCTGAATGCAGCAGTTTATTCGTTTTGATTTATCACTGTAGTTGGAGAGGGATTGATCACCAGAATCTAATTCAGACAAATAAGATAAATCACGATGGGATTGTTGCGGTCCTACGTTGTGACGCCTTGAAGGCTTCATTACTAATCTTGCAGTAAGTGTAGCTGTAATTCTCACCTAAACTGAACTCCTGAATCACAACTCTTACAACCCTGAACACAGAAAAATCCTTTAAATAAGTAAGAAGCGTCAACTTTTCTTATCTGTACTGCGTGTCATTTTGAGGACGTGCTTGCTTCCGATTATAAGAAACAGAAATGCAAGCAAACACACATATACTTTGAATATCTGACAGATTCCAGCAAACATTCACTCTTTGCTGTCACATACTAAACAAATATAATTTCTTGAGACCCACTTATTCAATGAATTTTGTGACTGTGTCGACACAGCGAGGGAGACACTCACGAACACACTCATATGCCGCTTTATAAAATTAACAGCAGGCCGGACCTCCCTTGATGACTCTGCATGTGTGTGTGTGTGTGTGTGTGTGTGTGTGTTCAGCCTGTGTCCAGGGCTTACACATTCCAGTGGACCACCTCTGACTGCTGGAGTAGGACGGCTGCTTACCTGCTGCTGCGGGAGGAGCAGCTGATGGAGAGGAGGGAGGGGTTGCCAGCATCTGGCTATTGTCTGTGTGTGTGTGTGTGTGTGTGTGTGTGTGTGTGTGTGCGTGCGTGCGTGCGTGCGTGCGTGCGTGCGTGCGTGCGTGCGTGCGTGCGTGTGTGTGTGTTTGAGGATAACAAAACAAGAAAGAGATGGCGATATGTGCAGCGGTGCAGGGTTTTTGGTGTGTATGGGTCTGAGTTTGTGTTTGTCTTCCTGCAGTTTGTGTGTGTGTCTGTGTGTGTGTGTGTGTGTGTGTGTGTGTGTGTGTGTTTGTGTTTGTTCAAGTCACAGGTGGTGCAGAGACAGCAGAAACACAGCGAGGACACTGACAGACAACCAGCTGCTTTCACAATAATAAAACCTCCTGAGAGTACGTTCGCTCTGCTGCTAACATGCTGCTGCTGACATCCGAAAACCTCCAAACCCCAGCTCTGAACTTCTTTTTCGTTGTTATTTGACTTGAATGTACACAGCAATATGGTCATCTGGGTGTTATAGGTTTCATAGCTCTATGTTACAGGATACATTTATTGACATCTGGGGCAATATTTCACACTAAGCAAAGATGTTTCAGGAAATTGGAGAAGGCAATAGAGTGCAAGTAAGGAGAACAGAAAAGAGTCAAACAGCAGAGCAGCACAAGAGATATTAGGGAACGCAAGGGACAAAAGTCACAGTATGTTCAATTCCAGTGACACAGTCTGTTATATTGTGGATGAGAGTACGTCTGAAAAGAACGAATTAGAGCAGAGTTTAGACTCCACATGGAGTCACATGATATGTAAATACAGGATGACAGGACAGTTTTAAGACTGATATATTGATTTGTTTTAAACAAAACTGCTGTTACTGTGAGCTGCTTACTGTGTTAAACAATTCCTATACATTTTTGGTGAAAAAAGTGTGGAAATAGTTTGCCGGGACAATGATCAGTGGCTAAAGTACATCAACAATTTAGGCCTCCAGCCCCAGTATGTCAGAGCCTGTGGTGTGTATGGCCTTGTATAATCATGTTTGTTCTGGTGTGATTTAATGAAAAAGGTAACATATATGTGATTAACCCTTGTACCTCACTTTTTTCAACATTATCTTTGTAGAGTGGTGCAGGAATGAGTCCTAAAACCTGGAAATGAGTTAGCATTTTAGCATTTCCAATTCCCTCGTCTGGAAGTCAATGGGTTTTTTGAGTGGGTTTTTAGTTAGATGCCTGAAATAGGGTCAAGCTGAAGAGTATTTAACGTTTTGTTCAACGATATACAAAATATGTCAGTAAATATCCCACTTGTGAATTTTGAAGCCTTTATATGTCTTTAAAAAGGCGGTTGCTAACAAGTGGCTAAATTAGATTACTAAACGTCAGCATGCCGACTCGTCCGTCTTTCTAGCCTCGTTGTGTGTACTCGCATTCATGTGACCGTGGTGTTGTTCGTTTATAGCCTAACGTTAGCATTTTACTTCTGGTGATTGCATTTACGCCTCAAAAATCATAAAAGGGGTGTTCATTTGTGAGGATTACCTTGCTGAACAAAACCTGTAAGTGTCATAAAAGTTTCTTTGCCACAAAGCTTATTTTCTGCAATAATCCAAAACCCAATGTAAAAATCCCACTGGCTTTTTTTCGAGGGAACCCGTGGTATTCTAACTTCCGGGTTAGCCTACAAAACTACGTCATCCCTGTACCACTCTATTGGTTAACAGCCCGGCTGAATAATGCAACAATGTACAAGAATAAATTCACATAAATACCAGATCGGCTGTGTATTGACAGATAAGAACGGTTTTGTTACATTGCTGTGAGTTTTCCCTGTTCCTCTCCTCTGCTGTGTGCAGAGTGCGCTATGTGCTGCTATCGGTGTGCCGAGGCACACACACCAAGCAGAGAGGACAGCCTGCCCTTCGTCTGCATTCATTCAAAATTCGGCAACTCGGCACCTTCTCGCAGGGTTGTGCGGAGTTAGGTGTGTGTTTATTTGTGTTTTAGAACGTAACTACCGTGAAACAATCTGAAAACAAGGCAAAAATGAGCATGACTCACATACCCCCGCTCACTGCTTGACCCCTTCTAAAGTAGGGCTTAGGTTTTGCCCTTTAGGAACTAATGGAATTAGTCTATTGAGCACAATTTAGCTTGTTATTAGCTCACCTTCCTCAAGTCCAGGATGCCCAAAATTTTGGGCACCCTGGACTTATAACCCCCAAAAGGCACAACTAGAACACACTGTCAAGCATCATACCAAATTTGAAGTTCCTAAGTTAAATAGTTTCCGAGTTCTGCTCCGGAAACGAATCGGACGGATGGACGGACGGACAGAAGGACGGACACGTGGAGCGCTATATAGCCCCGACTACCTTGTCGCGGGGTTATAATAACATGTTGATATCTCTGATTCACTGCTTTGGTCTCGCTAAGGCTTTATCCACACTAGTACGTTTTCGTTTAAAAACAAATATTTTTTGCTACTTTTATGCCTAGTGTTCACACTAACTCCTGCATTTTCAAGCCCCTAAAACGGAGACGTTTGAAAATGCTGCTGACCCCGTTTTAGTTTTAAAATTCCGGGGTTGCGTTTTAGTCTGGACGGACAGAAACGGAGACGCCCATGTTCTCTTCTTGATTGGGTCTTATCAGTCATGACGTTTCCTTCCCTAATTCGTCAAGCCCCACCACATGGACCTTTTCCGGAAGAAAACAAACAACATCAGCCTCGACCACCAGTGGTTAATTTCAACATGGATAACGAGTTATAAGCGTTGCTGACCCCGTTGTTTATGCTGGAAGCTGGGCACATGCCTAGTGTACGTGAATGGTCATGTGATATGTGTTTTCAGGCGTGGTAGTATGAATGGAGATAATTCTGAAACGGCCCTAAAACGCTCATCTGGACAGAGATTGTTTTAATTTTAAAAAAGGCCGTTTTAAAACAAAAACATATTAGTGTGGATGTAGCCAAACACCGCTCCCTCTCTTCATTCACTCTATAGGTCGCCCCACAATCGTTGCTCTCGCTCTCTCGGTCGCTCACTCGTTGAGCCGAGGAGGAGGCGCCAACTTTGAATGATGTGTGTTTACAAACAGCAACTGACAACGGTTACATATTATACCTTTAACAAATACCCAAGTTTCACTGTCATCTTTTATATCAGAGCTGGGAATAACAGCGATTTTGTCTGAAACATCAGTTATGTGGGTATTTTTTCACATCCTGCAGAAATCACATAAAATGTTGTGACTATTATGTCCAAGGTTGATGTACTAAAAGGTTAAAAAAAACAACTGCCGCCGCCTTTCAGCTCTGGCGAATTGCATGAATTTAAAAGAAGCAAAGAAATGAAAAGAATTCAGTTATTCTTGAGGAAGAGCTCGACAAGCTTTTATGTTAAAATCATAACTCTTCAGCTGCAGTGGCCTTCATCAGGGTTACCGTGGTGACGTGCTTCAAGAAGGATTCTTTCACCTTGTTGAGAGAGGAAAAAAACTTTCTATTTTCCACCCACACAAGACTTGATCTATATTTTGCAGCTGTGGTATCTCAGCAGTAAAGGTTCAAGCAGTAAATGACTATTTTTATACATGTTAAACAACCCATTTCATGTAGAATTTGGGAGCAGCAGAGGCTTTTACAGATCTATAATCACAATTTCTTATAAGAATTGAAACTCTTCCTTCTTGCCCCTTAAAATAATTTATAAATCCACACGATAACCAGAAAGAGATGCACAACTTGGGGATATTATGCCGTCTTTGTTTGGCAGCAGTTTAAATCCTAACTGCTGCATCCTAAATGAGCTGTAGAGCTGAAAGTGACTTTAAAGTGAGGCAGAAATAGGAATAGAGACGCTGCAATGAGATGCAATGAAAGCATGAATGGCCTTATCTAAATCTGTAGAGGATAAAAATATAAAGGCAAATAGAACGGCTGCTGTGGAAGAAGCCTGAGTGAAAGAAAACTAAACCTTGTGAGAGAGAGTTTTCTGATAACACCCGTTATAGCCATCGGTAGACTCTAGCTTTTGTTTGTGCGACTGTAACCAAGAAAACACATTTTTACCTTTACCTTTGGGTAAAAGGTCTGAATGAGGAGTTTTCTCAGTTATGACTACATTCTGTCATTTAGGTGAGACCTATGTATTGTGATATAATAGATTTTTTCTATGACATCCTTCAGATGACAAACTGTAAAATGTCTTTAATCCCTCTGTGGTGATTTGGTATCCGTGATTGAGCCTACATTATGCTATTGAGTATTCGCACTCTCAGTGTCACTATATTTTGCCACTGCATGCTTAATAGATCTGGATTTTCTATTGAGTCCACCTCATTCACACGGTTTTGTTTGTAATCAGAAGAGCTTATTGACCCTACTTAGTAAAGATGCCTTATATCTGCTGTATCAGACTTTCTTGAAATCTCAAGCTGACCTGATAGAGTTTACTTTAGTCAACTAAAGGGGTACACGATGCGCCATGGACAAGCCTGCCTTCATGTGGTTACTACTTGTAACCATGACGATGAAGCTTCCCTAACTTTAAAGAGGACCTATTATGCTTTTGTGCGTTTACCCTTTCCTTTATTTAGTTTTTCTGTGAATGTAAAAGGTCTGCAAAGTTACAAAGCCCAAAAGGTCTGCTCCTGAACTGCCTGAAACGCCTTGCTTGAAGACTCGCCTTTTCTTCCATAACGTGGTGATGTCACCATGTAACACATTTGCATGATACCTACCTAATGGCCAGTTTGGGACCCCCTCAAACAAAGTTAGAGCGGAGCTAGAGCGGAGTCCGAAGAGTTTGGTTTGGTTGACCAATTACAACAGTGGGGGGGTGCTGCAGCACAGTCGGTATGAGAAAAGTAAAGCTTTTTTTGTTGTCGTTTTTTTTAACATTAAAGCATCTAAAAGCATGTGGCATTAAAGGGGAGTTTTTTCTTGCGACTGTCACATAAGAAGTCATGCTCATGGGAGATCTCTTGTTATCGATAACTCAGGAATGCCTGTAGGAATTTCTTCAAATTTGGCACAAACGTCCACTTGGACTCAAGGATGAATTGATTAGAATTT
The DNA here is from genome assembly GCA_916701645.2 of Sebastolobus alascanus. Classification (NCBI taxonomy): domain Eukaryota; kingdom Metazoa; phylum Chordata; class Actinopteri; order Perciformes; family Sebastidae; genus Sebastolobus; species Sebastolobus alascanus. Next base: position 7,098,896 of record CAKAOJ020000006.1, read on the forward strand.
GGTGGTCAAAAGTCAAAGGTCAAGGTCACTGTGACTGAAGCCTTTATGTATTCAGTATTTATTGTTATTAAAAAACAAATTTATTCTTTAAAAACCTGGCATCCATTTATAATATAGGCTACCCACAATGTGGAAGCTTTCAACTGTAGAATGCCAAGTTGCTAAAACCCACAAATTCACAGGGGTGTATATAAATATATAAATATATATTTACACATGAATCACAATTATAAGGAGTTGGGGGATTTCACTTCACAATTACCTATGATACCTGCAACTATAAATGCTACTAAATCGCTATTAACTAGGAGTGTAAAGAATAACCACTTAGTATGGGAAAAATACATTTTTCCACATCGATACAGATTCCACAGATTTCACCCAAACTCTGCATTCAAAATCTATTTTATTGACAGGGACATGCGCCCATACAGCCTTAATGAAAATAGCACATTCAGCAGGACCACACTGACCCAGGAACTCAGGTCAACGATAACCAGTCAGCAGCCTTTTAGTGAAAAATTCATCCTCCTTGGGGATTGGCCAAAAAGTTTTCCAGTGTATCATTGCCTATGTTTGCTATTATTGATGCAGTAGACATACTTTTCTGGGGTGTTATTGATTCAGTATTTGACATAAAGATTGAGGAAATAACAGATTTTAGTCACACTTGTCACAAAATGTGAATTCACAACCTGGCAACCCAAGCCTTCTTCTTAGCTATATAAGAATAGACATTATAACGGCTTATTGCTAATATTCAAAGTGATTTTAACATGAATAAACTTATTACTGATAACCTATAAACCCTTTATAACTTTGCCTTAATGTAAATTGGTACCTATTTTTCATCTGAACCTCCCCAATTCTTTTTAAAGCTGCAGCGAAAGGTTACTGCTTAATTCTATTGTGCCTAATAACTCTGTATCTTTAGCCCCAAATATTTCCTTTTCACCTAACCTCCTCCGGATCCACAGTGAATGATTGTAACTGCATAAAGCCTATTGTGAATATGAGGAATAAAAGCAGCGCTGCACTCCTGGGAGAACTCTGACAATGGAGCAGCCTTGGCCTAGATGCAAATCATAGCCTCTTATTCAGACTACATTGTAGCATGTGTGTGTGTGTGTGTGTTCGTGTGTGTGTGTGTGTGTGTGTGTGTGTGTGTGTGTGTGTGTGTGTGTGTGTGTGTGTGTGTGTGTGTGTGTGCGTGCACGTTTGAGTGTGCATGTGCTTGCGGATCTTTAGAGGGCCACGCCATGCTACCTCCTCATTAGGTGGCTCTGATAGAAGCGCTAAAACCATGTTCCTGAGTGGAGAGAGGGAGCTGAAAAGAAAAAAAAGAGTGGAGGGATGGAGGGAAGTGAAAGAAGACAAGAGAGAGGGAGGGAAAGAGAGAGCGAACAAAGAGGAAGAAGAGAGAGAGGGGGAAGCATAGAGGGATGGAGAGAGAGAGTGAAAAATAAGAGAAAGGAGAAGTGAGGTAGTGAGGCGAGGACACAGAGAGTGTAGATTGGGGAGAAGTGTGTATGCAGACATGTGGATTGCGTGTGTGTGTGTGTGTGTGTGTGTGTGTGTGTGTGTGAGAGAGAGCTCTTATGTCCCTGCATTAGGCAACACTCACACTAAGGTGGCTGGGTTGCAGGATTAGTAGTTTAATTGGTACCTCAAGGAATAGAAGAGATTTAACAACACTGGAGTGGTACCACGGGTGGGCTGCAGGGCCATGGTGACACACACACACACACACACACACACACACACACACACACACACACACAGAATAACAAGTTGTTATTCTACTTGTGGGGAAGTTCTCCCGGACCGTTCCATCACCCTCATTTATCAAAAGTCACCGTTAAAACCAAACGGTTCAAAATTTTTGAAAATAAGAACACTTTCGCATAAATGCACACCGAGAGACACATGCACACATCATTGTCATATGGATGAAAACAATACAGAGAAAAAATGTTGGTCGGATGGTCGAACAGCTTTGGAAACCCTCTCCCACCACACCTGTCCGTTTGGAACAGCTGTAAACATTTTTGCCTTCTGACGAGGTCGGACAACACATCGCACGGATTTAGCTCTTTTCAAGCATAACCCAACTCTTAAGTAAAGTGGTGTTGTGAGATAAATGCTAATTTCAGCTTGCTAACATGCTAACAATGACAATGCTAACATGCTGATGTTTAGCAGGTAAAATGTTTACATCATAGATATAAAACATATGAAAGACAATTGAGAAATTAGCCTTTCCAAACAAAACTTACTTTATCAACTAAAACAACTTCTCATTTATCGTTAGCGAGGCTCTTCAACCTCTCCTCTCAGCATCAAAACAAACCTCATGCCGGTTGACTGGAAAAAACACCAAAACAGGAGTAACTAACTGTCTGCCAATAGGCCATAATACTGAATGTATTTTATTTCTACATAAAAAATATTGCTTAACATAGTATATTAGCCATTCAGAATATCAAAGACAGTTCTATTAAGTTCAGGTTAAATTGAAAAAATAAATCATTGTCTGCAATATAAATGCACAATTATTATTCATCATTATCTTCATCATTGAAAGCATGATTTGTTCTCTTGGAGCTAAAATAATCCAAATTCTACCGACATTTTTTTTTTTTTTGGTTCATTCTAGTCAGACACAGCTGTCTTACACTCATTACTTTGAATAAGAAACGGTATTGGTGTATTAGTAGAAAAATAGAAGGATTATAAGGACAACATAAGCCTCTTTCACCATAGGTTCCAATTGCAGCAAGTTTAAAGCTGTACCCAGGTAGGATGGCCGCCATATGTTTCCACCCTGGAATGGCCAGCCATTAGAACACGTCACATCTACTGTTTTATATCTATGGTTTAAATGCTCTCCATTGTACTTGAGAGTGTTAGCATGCCAATATTTGTTAATTACAACTAAACACAAAGTACAGCTGAGGCGGATGGATATGTAATTCCAATAGTTTTGCAGGTTTTTAGTCATAAACCAAAGTAGGCTATTGGACAAACCTGATGATGGTGCTAGGGGATCACCAAAGCTATTACAATTCATCCTGAGGGGGACATGAAAATAATTTCACGGCAATCCCTGAAATTTCACCAAAAGCCAAAAATGTCAGTCTCATGGTGGTGTTAGAGGAAGGGGATCATGAAAGTCATTAGGGTCAACGTATTCTCATACAACGGTTCGTATGATAACTTAGGAAAAATGATTCCTCCTTTTTTGTTCGTTTTCCTACGAATGTCCAGCAACACGTGTCAATTCCCGCTCGTTACACGCATACAGTCCTTTCAAAATAAACTTCCGTCTTCACAGAAAACAGTTTCCTTAGGTTTAGGCAAGGAAGTTACTTATTTAAGTTTAGGAAAAGATCGACTTGATTAGGATTACGCAAAAAACTACTTAGTTAGGTTTAGGCAAGAAAGCTACTTAGGCTTAGGAAAAGATCATGGTTCGGCTTAAAATAACTCCAGAAGTGGCGTTAGTTAAGTACGTAACTTACGTGACAAATGAATCAACGTTGACTTCTGGTTTCACATGGGATACGAAGGCCAGCATACGAAGGCCGGTCTCCTGGGCGAAAGTTTTTCAACCCACCCGTCAACCCCGATCTCCTCCCTACAGTACACGGCGTTTGCCGCTATTTATATTTCCTGGTTCACAATTACATTAATTACACACAAATGTATTTTGTGGGATATACACAAATTACAGTGCATTACTTTTCGTAGGTATAGCTAAGAACAGTGTATTAGATCAGCCTGTTAGGGTACATCCTCTGTGTAGGAGGGAAATCTTAACATTTTGCTCCAGTCCATCAGTGATGGAAGACGTATCTAGATATTTAAGTAGTAATAACACAGTGAGTGTAGAAATACTCTGTTACAATAAAAGTCCTGCATTTACAATTTTACTTGAGCAAAAGTTCAATAGCATTAGCATCAAAATATACTTAAAGGGACTATTTGTAACTTTTCACTCGCATAAATCCTAACGGGTCGGATTGCCATGCGCGCTCGCGTGTGGGTACGCGAGCGCGCAGCAGCTATGCTCCTGCTGCCTGCTGCCTGCACAACGCGCTCGGCTCGCTCCAACTCCACTTGAACGCGCGCACACTACACACTGCAGAGAGTTAGTTTAGCTCTGAGAATATCTCAAATATATCAGAATATATCTAGTGAATGTGCAGTGGACGTTTTTGCAGAAATAAATGCTGCCGCTCCTCCAGACCAACAGAGGTTTCCCGTGTCTTGTGAAGTGACGGGGCTCCGCAGCGAGTTACGTTATCGTCCCGACCGGGTGTCGCGCTCCCCCCCCCCCCGACCGGGTGTCGGTGTCGGTGTCGGTGTCTCCCCCCTCCCCCCCCGTTCCCTCCGCGGTCGGCGGGCTGAACAGGAAAAGGCAGCACTAGAATCAGCATTGATCCATGGAGAGACCTTCGTCTGGTCAGCTAACATTACTGCCAAGCAGGTGAAATATAGAGTGATACTGTGTGTTAGCTGACGTGTGTCGCCTCACTGTTTAGACCGGTGCTCGTTCATGTCAATGTATGCGCGAGCACAAGCGCGAGCGCGAGCAACAGGACGCTGACTTTCGTCGACATTGCGGCCACAGGTGTCGCTGTGAACAAGCAATTTCTGATTCTTACATATAGCCTCTTTAAAGTACCAAAAGTAAAATTACTCATTTTGCAGAATGTCCCATTTCAGAATAATACATATATTATATTATTGGATTATAATTATTGATGCATTAATGTGTTCATCACTTTAATGTTGCAGCTGGTAAACTATTTACTAATAGTTTATTTTTACCTAAAAATTGTACTTGAGTAAATGTACTTAGTTGCTTTCCACCATTGCAATTCATTCAATAATTGTTGAGATATTTCAATGTGATAACTTTGACCTGCTGGTGGCACTAGAAGAAAAGTCAGATAATCACTAAAGTCATTAAGATTCATCCATTGGGGGCTTGAACGTCTGTAAAAAAAAAGATGGCAATCCATCCAATAGTTGTAGAGATATTTCAGTCTGGACTAAAATGGTGAACCGACAGACCGACATCACTACCATCCAAAGAGCCATGCTGCCAGCTTTACTGCAGTAAGTGCAGTAAAGCTTGAGCCAAGATAAGATAAGATGCTTTATTGTCATTGCATGTTAAAGGGATAGTTCGGGTGTTTTGAAGTGGGGTTGTATGAGGTACTTATCCAGAGTAGGTGTATTACTAACAGTAGATGACGCTTGGCGCGGCCCAGCTTGGAAAAACAGACAGGAGCACCAACACCGGAGCAAAGCAATACAGTGCTGTGGACAGGGATGGCAGAAAAACGTATTTCAGCCACCTGAAAGAAAGGCTCACCTAAAAAAATCAATATCTGTTTAAGTGTACGCTATATTTAGAATATTTTACCGCCTTATCTTTCCATCAGACAGTCCTTTCCTTCTCCATTCCGACAGGGAACTGAACTGAAAGTGAAACTTATCTATGCTCTCTCCAAAGCCAGCAGGCTCAGAAGATAAAATCAGTTTAGATACGTTTCACTTTCAGATCAGTGCACCATCTGAAAAAAATTCTAAATATAGCGTACACTTAAGTGGATGTCAAACTTTTTTGGTGAGCCTTTCTTTTAGGTGGCTAAAATAAGTTTTTTTCTGCCGTCCCACGTCCACAGCACTGTATTGCTTTGCTCTGGTGCCGGTGCTCCTGTCTGTTTCGCGATGCTGGGGGCATGCCGACCGTCATCTACTGTAAGTAATACACCTACTATGGATAAGAACCTCATACAACCCCACTTCAAAACACCCAAACTATCCCTTACAACACATTGAAATTTGGTTTGGCAGCAAATATCAACGAAATGACTGATACTGCAAGGAGAGGCTTGGAGAGGAGGATATATGCAGGATAACTCCATTAGGTTTTCCTCAAGGACTATAATGTCTAGCTTTGTAGATCTCAATGAAAATGTGTCTTGAACAAAAGGAAAATCCCCCCTGGATTCCCCGGAGTTAGTTTCACTCACAGTCACACGGTGAGCTGAGCGACAACACTTCCCTGTGAACTATCTGTAAGCGGTATTATATAGAGCATGTATGCCGTCGCTGCCTGATCACGCTCTTTAGTTTGCAAAAGCCTCATTCATAATGCAGCAAGAAAAGAGTGCTAGTGACAATTCCTGTTATATTGCATTAAATAACAACATAACCTCTCACCTCTGCAGTATAGCAACTTTATTTGATTGTAACAGCTACTTTGACCTCTTTGGTTGACACCCACTGTTCCCATTATTTGTTTACAGTCTACTGTGATGATTCTGTGTACTTCAGGAGTTCAATTTAATTTTGGTACCGTACAAATTGCACTCGACAGAAACATTGCTCTCAGATCAGCGATCCTATTCTAAGACCCTTCACACATTAATGGCTCCCTTCCCTGGTCGAGAGGATACGACTTCTCTGGAAGATGGATGACAGAGGTATGTATAAATAGAGTGGTGAACGGAGATGACACAGAGAGAGGGAGGAATGACGGATGGATACAGGATATAGAGAAATGGAGTGGTGAGAGAAAGAAATGGGGGGAAAGAGAGAAGGGAAGTGAGAGATGTTCTGCATCTTTAATCAGCGTCATCAGGCCTCCAGCCCAAACAATGAGAGGCTAAAAAGAGAGCTGCAGAGTGAAGATATGCTGGGAGAGGAGGAGAGGCAGCGCTGTTCGGGAGTAAGTGTTCAAAGTGAAAATCAAACAGAAATTTTCTGAGAAATCAGTATATCCTTGGTGCTTATTTTGACTTGGATAGCCTACTTATTCGTTATTTTGTAATTATTATTTGTAATTACCAAAGAAATTACCAGAATCTTTTATTTTATCAATTTCTTTTTGCAGTGACTGATTTGATTGGTTCAATATCTGTAAGTGGGCACTAAGAGTAGCTTATCACTTAAAGAGACGGTAGGCAGAATATTTTTGGCATCATTTGGCAAAAATTCCATAATAACGTTTCAGCATATTTTAATTCAAGGGTTCTGAGAGAAAACTAGACTTCTGCACCTCCTCCCCAATCACAGGTCATTTCAGAGAGAGAGCGTTCCTATTGGCTGTTCATGCAACGGAGGCAGTTGTCAATCACTCGCGAACTCCGATCAAACGGTCAAACTAGGCAGAACTGATCAAATATGAATCTATATTCCGTTACTGTAATGCCTATTTCTCCCCTCAAATGTTTTCAGAAACATCTTGTAGTGTACTGTTTAGCTGTAAAATGAGAAAGTTTGCTCCGGCTGGGGGCGGTGCTTGGTATTTCAATTGATCTCAACATGGCGGCAGGGTCACAAAGTTTTTTTATGACACAGCTTTTTTTAATCATATTTGCTCCAATCTCACCTACTGCTGCTTTAAAGGAAAAGTTTGACATTTTGGGGAATTGTGTTTATTCGCTTTCTAGCTGAGAGTTAGATGAGAGGACTGATACCACTCTCATGCCTGTGTGTTAAATATGAAGCTCAAACAGAGCGTTTCAGAGAGAGGGTGAAAAGAGGTGCTGCAGTACAGCGGGTATGAGAAAAATAAAGCATTTTTTGAACATTAAAGCATGTAAACATCTTCTAGTAGAAACCCAAAACACAAGTATGTAGCTGAAAATAAGCATAATAGGTCTTCTTAAACTGGCTGGGGGACAGACACCGTTGCTAAGTCCTAATTTGAGCACTGCCAACGTTACCTGTCATAAGGAGTCATGAAGTAACACCTGAGAGAACTCTTCCTTTGTACAATACAGGACAAACACAGTACTGAGCTGCCGACGAATCACCAGGTGTTGAAGTAACATGAACAAAAAGTAATGTCTAGTGCGAATCAGTGCTGATGTTAGCACGCTAGACTAACTAGACAGCTGAGCTTGCTAGCTTCTACTTTCCGAGTATAATACAAACTTTACAGCTTGATGGGTCCTCCCAAATATTGAATGTTTTAAAGGAACAGGCATCTTAAATTGTTTAAGGTACATAACCAACACTTTGTGGACTTGTTGAAAAAGGCGGGAAAAGGTGTTGAATCAACATTCCAACCCATTCTCTCTCCCAACTCGTCAAACACCGCAGATTGGGCAGCGCCCCTCGGCATCGGAAACTGACGCACGGAGGTACCCTTTAGCGACAGTTTGTGACGAACTGGGCTTTCAACTAACTCCAATGTAAACCCACCCGCGGCGTTATTTGACGGTCTGAGCAAGTGACGTAGTATTAATAGTGTGAGAGTCTGTTCAGGGCGAGTGGGAGGGCTGGTGGATGGGTCAAACAAACACAAGACTTTCAATCAGGAGACCGGTGTTCGTGTCCTGTGTGAAACTAAACGTAACATTGACTTATTTTGTCACGCGAGTCGCTAGTCAGTGAAGTCAACCACGATTGTTTCCTAACCCTAACTCAGTGGTTGTGTTGCCTAAACCTAAGTTCCTGTGAAAACGTTTATTTTGAAAGGTCAATATGCAGGTAACGAGCGTATATTGACACGCTGTTCCGGGTCCGTTCTAAAGTAACGCAAAAGGGGTACCCCCTGCATCGGTCTCCGATGCTGTGGGGCACTGACCAAGCAGCGGTATTTGACGAGTTGGGAGAGAGAATGTGTTTAACATTCATATGCTTTACAGGGCTATGACATGCTCCAGTCTATACAGCACCACAGATGTTGACAGTGCGTCCTTACAACACTGGCTCGGCTCTCAAATGTCAACGCTGTCATAGACTTTTCACTTTAGATTTCCACTTTTGAGAAATAAAAGAATATGAGCAATAGCTACAGCATCATTACAGATTATATTTCCTTACACTAACATGTTGGAGGTTAAAATCACTCAGCAAGGTGCTGTCTGTAGCATTTTTTAACATCAGGTTCAAATTAAATGTGATACCTTTGTATGAAATAAATGATACCCCGAACAAGATCAACGCCTTGGAAGTGACTTCTCCTTCAACTTCCACTGACACCTGGCAGAGTTGTGGCAATCTAGCAGTCATGCTGCATAAATCACTGCAGTCACTGTATTTGTGAAAGTGGAAGACTTAATATCCCAACAGTCCCAGTCAGTAAAATCATTTTTTAAAATTTTATCAGGGAGTTTATCACAATCCTGTGATGTGTGCAAGGGGAGTTCTCAATGGAAAACGAAAATTTAATTTTTGCTACAATGGAGGAAGAAAAGAAAGAAATATCAACAGTCTTAATGTCAGTTTGGTGCACCAGAATCTTCAACATCATGCTGTCCAGCCCAGTCGCACAGCAGTTTGTGAAAAACTCACAAAATTGAATGTATTGATTCATGTACATAGACACGAATTTCACATTTTTTTCGCGATAGTCAGCACGAAATCAATTCGTATGTAATCCACGTAATTGTGAACTGGGAAGTATAAAGAGCGACAAACGCCGCGTAGGAGGGAGGTTTGGGGTAGATCAAAAAACACAGGACAGGACCAGAAGTCAACGTTGATTTATTTGTAACTTAACTTCCGTACTTAAGTTACGGCACTTACGGAGCTATTTTAACCCAAACTGCAATCTTTTCTAAAACCTTAGTCTAACCAATTTGATCTATTCCTAAACCTAAATAAGTAGTTTTTTAGCTGTATGACAGCAAGATAAAGCGGTGAAAATATTCTAAATAAAGCATAAACTTTAACATATATATTTTTTTTTAGGTGAGTCTTTCTTTTAGGTGGCTAAAATTTGTTTTTCTGCCGTTCCCGTCCACAGCAGTACATTGCTTTGTTCCGGTGACGGTGCTCCTGTCTGCTTCTCGATGCTGTGGGCACACCAACCGCCATCTACTACTAAGTAATACACCTACTATGGATAAGTACCTCATACAACCCCACTTCAAAACACTCAAACGATCCCTTTTACAGAAAGCCTGTGTTACAAATGGTGCTTAAAAAGGATATCTCTGACTCTGATGCATTCACTTTGACCCTTTTTTAAATTATGTTCCCCTACTTTATGGATTGGCAATACTGAATTGCTGGAGTACCTCTTTAAAGAAAGCCTGCAGATTCCTCTGCTTCTGGCCTGGTCGCTCATGTCAAACGTATCGTACAGGCAGCTAATGGTCTCAGCAGTGTTCAAATTTATGTAGGTAATAACACTGACGAGTCTAATGTAAAATGTGTAAATGTAACACCTTTAACATCACTGCCTCCGGCTCTCTCCTCTGCTCTCTGTCTGTGTCATGGATGTATAAAGAGCTGCAGGCAGAGCAGAGAGGCCACAGCACAGAGGAGTTGAGAGGACGGGATGAGGCGTTCGCTTCGGCTGCATTCATTCAAAATCCGGCAATGCGCCACCTTCCCGCAGGGTTGTACAGAGGTTTGGACGTATTTATTTGTGCTTTAGAACGTACCACTCCCCTCACTCCCTCTCTTCATTCACTCTCTAGCTTGTTCGACCACCACTGCGCTCTCCCTCTCGCTGAGTGAGTTGTGGAGGATGGGGCAACTTTGAAGGGCTTTGTTTACAAACACCAACTGACAATGCTGCATATATACCTTTTAGGGCTGTCAATCGATTAAAATATCTAATCGCGATTAATCGCATGATTGTCCATAATTAATTGCGATTAATCGCAAATTAACCTCACGTTTTTTATCTGTTCAAAATGCACCTTAAAGGGAGATTTGTCAAGTATTTAATACTCTTATCAACATGGGAGTGGGCAAATATGCTTGCTTTTTGCAAATGTATGTATATATTTATTATTGGAAATCAATTAACAACACAAAACAATGACCAATATAGTCCAGAAACCCTCAAAGGTACTGCATTTAGCATAAAAAATGTGTTCAAATCATAAAATGGCAAACTCAATCCCAACAGGCAACAACAGCTGTCAGTGTGTCAGTGTGCTGACTTGACTGCATGTGATTATTATAAAGTGGGCATGTCTGTAAAGGGGAGACTGGTGGGTACCCATAGAATCCATTTTCATTCACATATCTTGAGGTCAGAGGTCATGGGACCCCTTTGACAATGACCAGGCCAGTTTTTCCTCGCCAAAATTTAGCGTAATTTTGGAGCTTTATTTAGCTTCCTTCGCGACAAGCTAGTATGACATGGTTGGTACCAATGGATTCATTAGGTTTTTTCTAGTTTCATATGGAGTCAGTATCTTCACTCTAGCTTTAAAATTGAGCTTTAAAACCTCCAAAATCGCAAGTTGTGTAAATGCGTTAATTAGTGGCGCTAAAACAAATTTGCAATAATGCGTTATTATCGCGTTCACTTTGACAGCCCTTATACCTTTTAAAATCAAGCTCTATTTTTCACTTTTTTTATTCAAGTCACTCATGATGATATTCACGATTATCCCTATAATGGAAAATCACAGCTGATCAATTATTGTGAGTGTTTTTTTTATCGCGATCCACAATATAATCCTATATCGCCCCATCACTTATGGTAACATTGTCATCATTTATCAATGTTCACACACAGCTATTTTAGGAAATATTATCCGTATAACTGCATTTGAACAGGTCATGAGTAAGTCCAGTGAGGGATTAGAGAGCCAAGACTTCGATCTGTGGTATTGTACAGATACACGTGCCCTATTGATATCAGATAACAGACTGACTTTGTGGAATTGCAAAATGCTTGTCTAAACTTTTCCTTCCTTGCATACTCAGTTCCAGCTCAGAGAATATGTGCAGCCATCCCCAGAGAGCAGCTGTCTTTGTTTTCTAAACCCTCTCTCCTAAATGTAACTGAATACTCAGTGATACTGACCTAGCTGCCCTGCGGGGTTTAGAAATGCATATTTAAATACTGAAACTCGGCAGGCTTCCTATTTAACCGACTCAGTGCTATAGGATTTAATGCGGCACTGTATGTGTGTGGTTTCACCGACCTGCAGATGGAGTGTATCTCGTGTGTGTCTTCATCCTTGCTGGCGCTGTCCGCGAGACTGTCGCCCAGAGCCATCAGGCACTGAGCGAAACCCTTATAGATGGAGTGACACCTTCTGGCTGACGATGCAGCAACAGGGCACAGGCTCGGCACTGGAGAACACACACAAAAACCACACAGAGAAAAGATGAATTGAATGCTGAACTCGCTGTGTAATATGAACTAGGTAATCGATCTGAGCAGGAATATCAATGCAGCAGCTGACAATGAATGTATTTCTGTTACTCTTTGTTAATGGCTGCAGTTGTAGGACCAGACTGACATGAGACAAGTGTGCAAATAAAAAAGAGCGTCTGTCCTATGAGTGACTCTGCTGTCTGTGCAGCTTTGTGTTTCAATGATGGAGGTTGAGTATTATCCATCATACTAGCAGAGCAACAGACAGCTGTGGGTCCATCTTCAGTCCTTTCCCCTCTCACTCACTCAGTGTTTAAAGTCTGCTGCTGATCGATTGCTCACATCAAAGATGAGACATGTCAAGGCTCGTTGACCAGGAGATGGAAATACAACAGAGGAGAAATTTATTTATTTATCCTCAGTGATCAGATTCTGTTTAGAGCAGCAACACACACAACCATGTTTGAGTGCAGCAGCCAAGCCCAAATCACTTAACACACCGTTATATAACTCTATTCAAAGCCACCAGACTCCATTCACACAAATAATAATTTTACCTCCCAGAATACAGGAGTATAGCCTACAGACAACCCTACTTCAAAAAATTAACTAACCCTCTCAGTTATTTCCAAACTTAGCACAGCTAACTTTGACTTAGACAGTGCTAACATTCACATTATTCATAAAAAGGGCTGTCAAAGTTAACACGATAATAAAGCGTTAACGCAAATTTGTTTCAACGCCACTAATTTCTTTTACGCAATTTGTGATTTTTAGGTTGTAGTGGGCTCAGTTTCAAAGCTAGAGTGAAGATACTGGTATCATATGAAACTAGAAAACCTAAGGAATACAACCATGTTGTACTAGCTTGTCACCAAAGAGGCTAGAAATGCTAAATTTTGGCGAGTGGCCATTTTGGCCATTTTTAAAGGGGTCCCTTGTCATGCAATCAGTCGCGATTAAATATTTTAATCGATTGACAGCCCTAGTTCATTCACACCTGCACTTAGTGATCGATCACCCAAGACGCATGTTAATGCCAGGTCTGAACAGGGCCCAAATCCAACTCTCCTTTAGCTCTGTTTTGGTCGCCACCAACTCCTATAGAGAAATATCTGTTTCGTTAGAGGCTAAAAGCTCCACTATGTTCACTAGCTGGTCATTAACTTTGTCTATCTGCCGTTTGGAGCTGAGCAGGTAGTGTGCTGTAGGTTTTTAATGCTCTTTTTGTTGAAAACAGCTGCCTGCTGCAGCCAAAAATGACACAGATGAAAGCCGCAGGTGTGACTCAAAACAGTAAAGTTGGGGGTCGGAAAATCTAAACATGAGATGAAAGAGGCAAAATCACTCTGTAGAGCTAGGGAGAAACGCAGAGTCAGGTGGTAATTCTCTGTGGGTTCGTCACTACAAGTGACCCCTTTCATATTACTCATAGACATTTGATCCATTGTTAACATAGAAATATTTATTACTTCAGCTTTAACGTTAAAATGCAAATGCAGTGCCTCTAAATTCTACATGCACTAACTACAGAAACCCAAATCATCCTAAAGAAAAAGATCCAACCAGGAGCAACAACAACAAATCTGTCAGGTGTCAAGCTGCTCAGGTAACATCTTTTCAGTTGTCAGCATGGATTGTCAAGACACTCGCTGACGCAGAACAAGCAAGAAGACGAGGTGCTTACTGTCAGTTCTAAGTACGTACAAAGATTAGGGTAGGAACGACAGGACGATCTGTACTTTGGCAGGAGAAAGGGGAGTCAGATTTTGATACTGGAAATGCATTTTAAAGGCAGGTGTCAGAAAGTAACGGAGGTTACATACACCTACGCTTTCAGGTGTTTTTTTTCCTTCACAATGTTGGTTATGGTAATTTCTGATTTGAGGTCAACTGTGCACAAACTGACAGATCATTTTTAGATTACAGTACACCTTACAGTATCTTGCTTGTTTAACATAATGTCTGCAGACTCTTGACACAATCTAATTCAGAAACTGTGAAGGAAAGAAAGTAAAGTCTATTAATCTAGCTAGATAGCTAGCTACTTACATTAACCTACAGCGTCTCCATTGGCTTTTCGCGACGCATGCGAGCACAGACTTTTATGAGGACATGGCATGAGCCACTGCAGTGAATGATTGGAGTGAGGCAGGCAGATATGGCAATGGTATGGCCACTTTAGGGGTGTCTGAAATCATATTACAAGATTATTTCAGGCATGATTATGGGAAATATATTGTAATATTTACAAGACTCAAGCCGATTTTGGACCGGATTCCCCTCTCTCGACAATGATCAACAAAGCCCTGATTTTTTGATGGTTCCAGATATTCCTGTGGTGTGAGGTATGTTAAGAGTGTTTTTTACATCCCCTTATTGGCTCAGAAGTCCATCCTGGCCGCACCGATATCAAATCGTAATTATTAAACATGTATCAACAAATATTTACGATTGGGTATCCTGTTGTGTGTGGGGAACCCCGAGGACAGCCGATGACGCTGTCACGTGGGAAAGAACGATGGCCAATTGAGAACCAAGCTGACTGAAGCGGAAGGACAACCACGGCCGTCATGACGGCTGCGGCTGATGCAAACCTGAAGCATAAAGTAGTAGTAAGATGGAGCTCAGAAATGAAGGACCAACTTGTTGATTTGTGGCAACAACACAAGTTTTAATTCAACATGTCTCCATGACTTCATCCAATATTTTTCTGCCCGTCATCCGCCATGTTTGCTCACGTTTGATCGCGAGATATTTCGCGAGATTTCCGTTTTTTTTTTTGTTTGGACTCTTGCTGTTCATGAATTGAATCTGGTAGTGTGTGGTGTGCTGTTTTGGCCAAATCGTTGCTCTCCACACATTATAGGAACAACACTGTTAAATTTAATATAATATGTCGTTATGTGTGGAGTCTCTCACATTTTCAACATCTATTAAGATTTGAAAAATCTTATCTCTAGTGTGGGCCAGCCTTAAAAGGATATATAACCCTGAGCTGTTGTTTTTACCTGTTCAGAGAGGGTCCAAGTCTTAATTAGTGGGGTCAGACTCCCCTAATCTCCCCATAATTTGAAACCTGAGTCTACGTACAGTCATGTTGCAGAGGGGAAATATGTCACATCAGGTGAAACCAAAAGTGCAATTACAGGCCCATTCAGGACAGGAAACCACTTCTTGTTCGTGTCTTCTATCTGAAACTGTGGAGAAACCCCCATCAAAGCTTCTCAGGATTTCAAAGTCAGGCACTTAAGTGCACACTTCATGCATGCACAAACATACACACCCCTGAGAACCCAGCCTCACAAGTCATTTACTTTGAACATGGCTATTTACAGCATCTCACCAAAGCCCAAAGCTGTTTGTTGAGTCAGACTTGAGGAGGAGAAATTTTGTCCAGAGAGATGCGTATTTGATTGATGTATTTTGAAATAATTATTAGCAATCATTCAATCGTTTTGGTGTTGTACGACCATTTATAGAGGATTGAAATGAAAGGGAACTGAGCATTAATGTGCACACTGCAGAGACCCAGATCTCTACTGGGACGTGGGTACCACTGTTTGATTAGGCTGATCCTTTCTCATCTTTTAAGCAACAGCAATCGAATGTAAATCAGAGGCCTGAGAAGACTTCGAGGAGCGGTTAAGTGTCATGAAAACAGAAGATGGAATTATTCCATCAGAGGCTTTTACATTGTCAATCTTGCTTCCTTCATTCAACTCAAAGCTTCTTCACTCTTTCTCGACATTTTTCGCCTGGTTCCGAACCTTTCGATCACGGCCCACATCTCCAGATTTCTCAATGATTCAAATAGGTGTTGCGCATTTATGGCTGTTTCCTGGTTGGAAAAATCAGATTTTTGTAGACTGGATTGAGAATGTCGGTGTGAAGAAGTTAAGTTTTTATACTGTAATACTAATTTGTTTTCCCAAATCGTGTGGTGATGGGAAACTTAATGCCTGAGACCCGGGCTCACATCATGTCCCTTATGAGGTTAGTTTTTAGCTAGAGATGCACCGATACGGATGGATTGGGTATCGGTAACAATTCGGGCCGATCTATTCCATTCAGTTTGTCCAATTTGTTGCTGCATTAAAAAGGTTTACGCTTGAATTGTAACTTTTGCACAAAAATGAATCAAAATGTGGGAACAGTTTAATTAAATTGAGGGAACAAATAATATTTCTTGAGCACACACATTAGTAAATTGTGGCCTCAATGTATGTATTTTTTCTCTCTATGGCCACTCCCGGGCTCTGTACATTCAACTAATATGTTCAGTATCAACATTTTGCAACTTGCCAGATACATGAATTAACCATGTTTCCTCATTACGTTGAAAAAAACATAATCCGGGCCGCACTACATTCATGTTGCAAATTAGCGTATAAAACCACAATTTCTAGAGACTGGTTTGGACAGGAAAATTGCAAGAGTATGGCAACATTTCACACATCAAAAATGTTGTCCTCATAGTAAATTGCTCCCACAGCTTCCATGTTGACTGAAAATTATGTCTGCAGGACAGATACATCACTTTTTACTGATGGATTAGAGCGAAATATCAACCCTCCCAAATAGAAATCAGCTAAGGAGCAGGAAGTCAGACTGAATGATGCAGTGAAACGAAATGCAATTCAGTCTGATTATCTGGATGGATGGATGGATGGATAGATAGATAAATAGATGGATAGATGGATAGATAGATAGATGTACTTTATTGATCCCAAATTGGGAAATTCTTGAGGCTACATTTCCTTTCCATCATGATTTTGATGTAGGTGTGTCAGTAGTGATTATGTCCCTGATAATGTGGGAGACAAGAGAAGTTGCTTCAGATGGAGAAGAGACAGGTGATCAATAAATTATCGTTGGACTCTCTGACGTGTGTCTAGAAAAACAAAATCAACTGTCACTTGACTGGCTGAAACAGAATTTCAAATATTCAATAAATGATTGACACACACCTTTCTGAAATATATCTGTTTTAAAGATGCTACATGTATCATCCCTATTCTTACCTCCATTCTTACTTTGCTTACTTTGAGTGATGGAGAAAGTGGAGACAAAAGGATGTGCAGTGAAAGGTTTTGGCAGCTTCTTTCTTTTGCCATCTGTTGCTTATTCCTGTGTTTCTTCTATTTTAATTCATCCCTTTACTCATTCATCTCGAAGCTCCTGTCTCATGACAGGCAAAGCACACCAATGACTACCTGTCTGTTACAGTGTTTGAATTGTTATCACATATACGTGAGGGAGGGGTGATACACAGTGGAACTCACTCTCAATGACAATAGAGCAGATGAAAACTGTGATCTTAAATTTAGAAACAGATCCATTATTAACAGGAAAACAGCTTGACTTAATTGACTTCTTTAATATTTATCTTTACCATTCATCACAATTCTGTTCATTTAAATCATCCAGTGTTTGCACTGTCATGAGCCGTTATTATTTATCATGCCACTTATTAGTTATGTAAAAGACAGTGGTGGAAGAAGTACTCAGATCCTTTAGTTAAGGGCGGGTCCATCTGAGCTCTATTCCGTTTTTTCAAATGGAAACGCCCAATCATCAGCCATTAGCAAAAAGCAGCGACGTAGGTTATCTAAGTAAGCTGAGTCAACCTTAGCTGTGCTAAGTTTGGAAATAACTGAAAGGGTTAGTTCAGATTTTTTTGGAGTGGGGTTGTATGTATACTCCTGTGTTCTGCGAGGTAAAATTATTGTTTTTGTGAATGGAGTCTGGTGGCTTTGAAGAGAGCGATGAGAAACATATGTACATGTCATGGCTCGACAGAAGAGGCCAGTCGGCGGGTAGCGGTTTGCTCAGATATGTCTGTACTAACAGCAAAAACAGAGAGGAGCAAACACTGTAGAAGATTTTAGACAGCAGAGATTATAGCTAAACATGGTTTGAATGAGCTTTGCTGAATTATTGGGAAATGGACGAAACCAGGTTACGATAGTATGTATCCGGGCTGCTGGGCTTGCAAATTTTGGGAGCTGTAGTTTTTTCTGTGCTCACAAAGTTGTTTGACTTTGTTAAAATCTCAAATGTTTTGATTTCTGCAACTACTGTAGGCCAATTTGACTTAGAATACACTTTTCTTTTTCAGGAAGACAGATGAAAGAAATCCTGAAAGAGATATTGCACTGAGTTACAGAAGCTATTGCACAGAGGCTGGAGCTCTCTATGGGAGAGGAAACAAGGAAAGAATATCTTCTAATCTTTGCTGTTTTATGAAGTATTTGATGAGTTTATCTCTTTGAGCCTCAAACAGTTATTTAAATTATGAAACAGGTTCGAGGGGACATTCTTAGAGTAACTGCTAACAACTCATAAACATCTGAAATGTGACAGGAGCCCCAATTAGACACTGCCTTTTGTTAGAAGCCACAAGCCAAAAACTGGTTCAACCTCTAACAATTTAAGTACAGTTCTTGAGTAAATCCTCAATCCTGCTGCGGAGCCGTGCCGGCAGTGCCTACATGTACCAGGATGCATTGTGCGTGAGCGGCGAGTTTGCTACATCTGATAGATAAACAAAATAAACTCACAAAATGTCAATGAAGGAAATATTCTTACACCTAAACAGAAAAATCCAATTGTACACTTGAATTCAAGTTTCTCTCGTACACCAAACTAAGAGGCTTAATTGCCTCATAAACTTATCGTAAAACACACTTCATTCAAACTTCAAACACACTTCATTTCAAACTTTTAAATAATGTTTCATTTATTAAAGTTGTTCACAAATAAAAAGTTATGACCAACAGTTCACTAATTATTTTACAAAAAGGACGAGAACATTATATCGATAAATTACAGCACCCTCGTTCTTCCCCCTTCTCCCCCGTGCCGTGCGTCAGCTCGTCCAGATGTTCTCCACATAGTTTTCATGTTCATACGGCTTGTGAGGCGCAGCGCAAATACGCTGGCGCTGCATCGTTATGAATCGCCATTATGAATCTCCTAGACCTAGAGAACCTGATGTGAAGAGGGCAGAGAAGAGTACCGAAAGCTTGTGAGAAGAGCCGGTGCGCAAGAAAAAGTCACGGTGCGCCAAGGAGTAAAACGAAGAAGTGCCGGTACCGCGTACCGGTGAGTACCGGCCCACTTCGAGCACTGGTTCCAACAATCAGCAACTCTGGTTTGGTCGTAATAAACCTTAATTCACAGAGTAAGATGTGAAAATATGCCGGCTCTACGCGCTGTTTCCCCCCGCTGTACCTCTCTGCCGTGCTGGCGCCCAAATCGCTGGTCTTGGTTGTCTTTTCCAGTTTCTCTTCGGGATCCTGAAGATCAGCACACCTCTCCTCCCAATGAGGAGGAAAACTTCTATGCATAGTAACGCACACACGGCTCGCTCTCTCTGGGTTGTCGTCGGCGACAGCATCCAACAAAAACTGCCCACGCTGACATTCATCACAGCAGAATGATTACGTTTCTGTTGGCGTCGGAGGATATTTTGAACAAAGGCTCCACCAGTTGGTGCTTGGACTCGGCAGCTCAGGCTCTGGAGGGTCTCCGTAGGCCATATCCTCCCCGCTGCTGCAGCAGCCTCGAGCGGCCTCTCTCCGGCTGAATATAAGTCAGCCATAACACTGTAAATTGTACACTGTGAAACCCAAGGGTTTTAGGTGTAGCTAAAGAGTTACACAGTCCCGGAAGAACCTCATGACTGGTAACACAAAAAGCTGAGACAATGTTACTAAAGAGTTAGCTCATCCCGGAGGAGCCTCATCGTGACTTGTGGACAGCCGTCTCTTCGGAAGAGTGAGATCATTTTTGAGCTGGTAGCGACCGATTTTTCACGGAGCCAAGATGGCCCTCTTCAAGGGTGTGACAGGCACAGATGCATCATGTCATGATTAGTGTACAAGGCGGCTAGGATAACGCTCCTGAAGAGTGTGACTGTCCCAGAAGTGGCTTGTCGTGACGAGTAAAAGTCAGAGTGGAGCCACGGCTGGAGCCTGGCAGGTGAACAGGAGATGCTAATTGGGTCAGACACTGCATCACCACAACTGTTCCCCCTCTCCCCAGAGACCTGCTGTTTAATATTTAATAAACCAGACCTTCTCCCACCCCCTACTCTCTCTCTGTTGTTGTTTTTTTCTCCAGGAAACCTATTGATTTCAGGCAGGGTTGTTCACGGGGACTGAAGGGATTGGCTTCACTCATCTCCATCAAGTTTTAATGAAGACCTGAGGAGGAAAAATGGCTGGAGAAGGAGAAAAGAAGACAGGTGTGAGAGAAAAAGAGGTGGAGATGGAGTTGACGGGGGAAGAGAGAAGAAAGTGACCAAGAATGCTAGACGTAGTAATAACAGAGCAAAGGAGACGCTGAGAGAAATTTAGGAGATAGATTAGGCAAGTTATCATTGACAATCTGTACACAGACAGAATTGTAAAAACGATGTGTCGGAGATATTTTGTATCCATCTGCCCTTCACTTTCTGCAGCGTCTGGCTACAGCGCAGGATGCCGGGTATGGTCGATTAGCACAGGTTTTGGTTTTGGTCTCTCTACAGGCACATACCAAATTTGGCAACCTCACTGTGCCGACAAGACTCTGGGATGCTTCGCATCGTCACTGCTAGCCAGGGGAGGAATTTCACAGAGGCCATGAGGGCCATGGCCGCCATTTGTCCTTCGGCCCCTCAAAAAACGATATGCCCTGCGGCCACAGTGGCCTTGATGCCCCGCCCACACTGCCCCAGCTGATTTCATCGTTTTTGCCTATTTCCTGTCAATACAGTTTTTAGACAGTGTCTTTTGTTGTGATTCTGAATTAGGTCAACATCAAGTGAAACGCTGCGCACAAAACCATTGTTGGGTTCGATTTCAAGCCTGGTATGAACCACTAGAAAACTGGGCTATTTATGACAATAATTTGACACAAATGTTACCCCCGGATTCCACCGGACGCAGCTGTGCCGCAGCCTCTGACAATGGCCACTCCAGACAACGCTTGTTTCCACCAGAAGCTACGCAGCGCGTTTCAGGAGCTCCGCTAAAAATATGCGCCTAGTTTATTTTTGACGAAGCTGCGGCGTGAAGCACAGTGTCTCCTTCGCTGGTTAAGGGGATGCACCCAAAACCGGCTCCTTCTACCCCACCCCCCGTAGTCTTTCAATTCTTCTCCTGCCAACAGGCACTGCATGTGAATATATCAAGACCACTGTGGCCACGGGGCATATCATTTTTGAGGGGCAGAAGGCCAAACTGAAAGGGCATGGCGGCCATGGCCCTCATGGCCTCCGTGATATTCCTGCCTTGCTTATGGTACACTATATTTTGAACCCGCTTTCCGACTATACCAACTCCTCATACTCCCTCAGCTGCTCCAATGCTGTTCAGCTCCCAGCTATACATGAAGCAAATGGTAAATGGTAAACGGGCATTTATATAGCGCTTTTCTAGTCTTCCGACCACTCAAAGCGCTTTACACTACATGTCAGCATTCACCCATTCACACACACTGATGGCAGAGGCTGCAATGCTCAAACACACACACCGATGGCACAGTCTTGAGGAGCAATTTGGGGTTCAGTGTCTTGCCACAGGATACTTTGGCAAGCGGACTGGAGGAGCCGGGGATCGCACTGCTGATCTTCTGATTGGTGGACGACCCGCTCTACCTCTGAGCTATAGCTGCCCCAATACAATACAGTTTGCAATAAAGGATGTTGTCTCTTTAACAGTAGAACCGTTTCGAAGTGCCAACAAGCTCGGAATTATTGTGGGAATAGCCTACGTATATATGATTTATGTCTAACTCAGCCCATTGTAATGATGAAATGTAAATCAACAGGATATAAGGTAGTCCCATGATGCACTGATTTGAATTTCTGCAGTTCTTTGAAAGAGGTCCTTTTTCAGATAAGTTCTGTATGATTATCTCCACCAGCCAAGATTCAAACTGAAAAGAGTTCTGGTGCAGTTGGGAAATCAAGGCAGGGAATCACATCTGTTCATCTGGCAGGAATATGTTCTTCATGTTTTGGCTTGTAAACTAAAAAGATCTGTTTGATTGAGCCTTTTCCACCTCATGCTGAGGTCATCGGGGGGGTCTGACAGGGCGGCGTTGTTTAACTCTAATGGCTCGGTGTTTTAACACTGTGGTCTCGCAGCAATAAGAATCTTCAGAGTTGATTGAATGGCCTTTACTGTATAGAGTCCACATGTTCTTCTGGATTCTCTCACATGAACACAAGTATGTGAGGATCCTGTAAATTATCTAGCAGGTTTTCATGTAACTCAAGGTCCCTTGAGTTCAGTCAGGGGATCACCAATGTCAATGGGATTCATTCTCTGGGTAGCATGAATGCCTGTACTAAATTTCATAGCAATCCGTTCAATAGTTGTTGAGATATTTCAGTCTGGATCAAAGTGGTAGCTCGACTGACCATCAGACTGACATTGCCGCCCATAGAGCCTTGCTAGCTGGCATGACTGAAAAGCAGCAACACATAGATGTAAGCACATTTGATAGCAATCTCAAGGCTTGTGTTCAAACAGTCAGTGCTGTTCAGCCCTGAGAACTACGGATGCCGTGGAGCTGAGCAGATGTGAATGAGCTGAGTTCTCTAATGGACCCTCTTATCTAAGTTAAAACGACGCTGAGGTGGGCAAATTTAATCTTAAGTGATTAAGTAACAGATGAGGGATGGACCGTCCCAACGAGGCCGACGGTACTATGGAGCCCTACACGCCCCGAACCAGAGAATTCAGTCGGCATGCCTGCTGTTCGAACAAGGGAAACAAGACTTGTTCACAGAAAAATCGAATTGAAATCTGCACAACTCCAAAATTCTATCAACGGAGTGAGAGCTACCTTGGAGGGCTTTGTTAACAGGGGAGAAGGAGGCTCAGTAACGCATCGGTGACACCGTTAATGGGCTCGACCGACTGACTAAGCAATTGCAGAAAGACAAAAAATTCCTCAAAAATAAAATGTATCAAATGGAGAATCACAGCAGGCGGAACAATGTACGTGTGGTGGGACTAAAGGAAGATAGCGAGGGCCGGGACCTTGTCAAGTTTTTCACTGCATGGATACCCAGAGTCCTGGGTGCAGACCTCACCGGACCGATGGAAAAATTGAACGCGCCCGCAGGACCCTGAACCCCAAGCCCACACCAACTGATCCCCCGAGACCTGTTTTGATCCGGCTGCTTCGATTTCAGGATCGAGAAAAAAATCCTGCGACTTGCCAAAGCAAAAGGAAATATCACTGTTGACGGCTAGAAAGTCAGCTTTTCCCCCGATATGAGCCCAGAACTAGCCAGGTGTCGCAAACGGCTTATCCCAGCCTGACAGGCAATGAAGGAGAGGAACATCACCTGTTACCTCAGTTATCCCTGCACGATTGAAGGTCCAGTGTGAAGATGGACGAATTTGCCTATTCGACACAGCAGGAGATGCGTCCAAGTTCCTAAAAGAAATGGACTGGGCTTGAATGAAGAGACACCATCTATGGGGACGTTACCGGCTCAATTTACTGGATTAGTGTCTAAAGTTAGTAAGGGAACTATTCATTCATGTTTAGCCTGCCTGCTACCTATATTTGGAATTGGATTATTTTCATGCCCTGGCACTTAAGCCCGCAAACTCAACCCTGATAGTTCCTGGGCCATCAAGAAGTGCTACTTCCAGAGCAGAAACCTTTTTTGGGTTAGAACTGTGGCCCAGAAAATAAAAAACAAGAGCTACATTCATGCAGTCGAAATGCAGGTAAAGTTCTTAAAAAGGTTCCCAGAAAAGCTCAAAAAGGGCCAACAGCCTATTTGTTACTAAATGATGATGTGGTGTTCATTCAGGTTGTTCATCGTCTGACCCTGATTCCTGCTTAGTGCATGCTGGGGAGGGCTTCATTCCCCTTTAGAGGGGGTGAGCAGGTAAAGAAAATAAATCATTGTATGAGCCCAAGACATAGCCAACTCAGAATTTAAATGATTTGGGTCCATAGAGAATTATTAACGCTCTTGCAGGACTTTCCCCATTAGTCAGTGGCAAGAATCTGCCAAGGTTAGTGTGCTCACTGACTGA
This sequence comes from Sebastolobus alascanus, assembly GCA_916701645.2. Taxonomy (NCBI): domain Eukaryota; kingdom Metazoa; phylum Chordata; class Actinopteri; order Perciformes; family Sebastidae; genus Sebastolobus; species Sebastolobus alascanus. Next base: position 7,123,049 of record CAKAOJ020000006.1, read on the forward strand.
ATTTGAATGGACTTCTTTTACACTAGCAGGGCTGAGGAATTGTAATTGGAATATCACAGCTTTCAAAATGTTGCTTCATGGCATGAAGACATGGGCTAACAAAGATAGATGCCCAACAGAAAATAAACTGAAATGTGGACATAAACACAGAGACAGAGAAGAGAGATCGAGAGAAAAAAAAAACCCACTTGAAACTAAATGCTTATTAGAAGTATAACTCCAGCTGCTGGGACACATCAGTACTGAGGGGAGCAGGCAGATCAATGAAGGGGACAGCTGATCAACTGCTTCTCAACCTGCCTTGATTAATATTTGATATCTGAACTAAGACTGAGCCCAGGGAGAGAGATAGAGCAGTACGAGCAGGGAGGTGGAGTGACTGATTGATATGGACAGCAAGAGAAATCTCCAGGCTTCGCCGACTTGATTGCGATCGAAAAGAGATAAAGGGGATAAAAAGAGATGAAGAAGTGTAGAAAAGCTGAGGGGGTTGATGAATTGCACTGATAAATAGCATTTGTTTGGCAGAATTGTTTAGGACTATTGATGTCAGGAAATGTTGCTCTCACTGCACCCAATACGGTGGGATATACTATCTGTATGACAAATATTTATCTTACTGTCAATTCCATGAAAAGATTATTGTGTTAGTCCGTCTCTCGATACTTTACGACTTCCCTACTCTGTCTCCCCCAGCCCATTTATTCCTACTGAGGATGTAAATCTTTAAAAACAGGTCACAAATATATAGTTTCATTTTTCAAAAAGGAGAAAATGATGCCCTAAAACAGCTGGGCGCTGTAGTGTTTTGCAATCAAAAAAGAGTAAATAGTACCAAACAAGGCAAAATGGGCAACAAATTTGGCACTGCTCAGGAGGTGATACTAAATCAAAGTTCCAGGTACTTTTGGGGAAAAGAAACTTGTAGAGATTGGAGCAAATATGATTAAAAAAAAGTTATTTTTATAAAACGGTCGCTATATCGTGACAGTAGTACATGAAACAGGTAACCTGAAAAATATCATGTGCCTCTGTATCCTCCGGTGCTCCTAACGGCATCTGCAAGATTTCACCGACTGGAGGAAAACAAGCAGTAAGAGCTGATCTGAGGTCTGCTGTCTATGAGAGCCGGCTGTCAATCACTCGCGAACTCCGACTAAACAGTCAAACTAGGCTGCGCTGATCAAATATGAATCAATATTCTGTTACTGTAATGCCTATTTCTCGCCTCAAATGTTTTCAAAATCATCTTGTAGTGTACTGTTTTGCTGTGAAAGGAGAAAGTTTGTGACGCCGCTGCCATTGTAAAATCTGTTGAAGGAACGCCAAGTTCCGGTCACATGACTGGAGCACAGCCAATAGGAACGCTCTCTCTCTGAAATGACCTGTGATTGGTCAAAGTCTCCCATCATGGGCTAGATTTTTTAAAGCCTGAAAACAGAGCCATGATGAGGTGCAGAAGTCTAGTTTTCTCTCAGAACACTTGAATTACAATATGATGAAAGGCTATTGTGGAATTTTTGCCCAATGATGCAAAAAATATACTGCCTACTGCCACTTTAATAGTTTTTGGACAACAATGGAGCTCTAAGGCAGAGAGGAATAATATTTATCAGGCTTGGGATACAAAGACAATGATTGTTAATGGGATCAATATACTGTTGGTTTAATGGGATTTGTTGACAGTAACATCGCCAACCTTAGTTCCTGGACAAGTACCCTGAAGCATCCTAAAAAGAAAATGTTATATATGCTTTTCTATTTCTTGAACTCCATCTAACACTTTTCTCTTAAATTGTAACCGTTTCTTTTTTCTTATCTGAGTGTAATAGGCAAAAGTATTTTTTTGTTTGTATTTTCAAAAGAAAAAACTCTGAGGTCAGTGTGGTATGTATCTTCAAGAAACAAAACTATTTAGTTTTATAAGTAAGCAATACGCAGTGATACAGTGCAATGTGATTTATGTTGTTGTTTTGAAAGATGTGACACATCTGTTGACCTTTGTGAGGTGTTCACGTTTATTAAGATTGTTTGGGAAACTCAAAGAAACTCTGTTCTTTTTTAATGTCTTTGATTTGTTGTCTCCGAGATGCCAGACAGCTCACCTTTTCCCCTCGCATATTTCACCGGCACTTTGAAATTCATCTGCACTTATTAAAAGGAGGTTCTGAGAGTACATTTTTATCATGAAAACATGAAAAAGTATATGCTGGATTCTACTTTGTCATATTTTAAGATTCGCCCTGACATGTCAGTGTACAGAATGACTGTTACGGCAGCTTTGCTCAAATATGAGATATGAGAAGGCCTTAAACATATTAAGCGGTGATGTTAAACATATTCCGTTTGACCCTCTGTGGCATGTTGACTCACTTATAATGGAAGCCAGTAATCAGATAACAGAGCCATTCATTCCACAAATCACATTCTTCAGCATCACTGATGGGTGTCTTTGGGTGTGGTCAGAGGTGTGCTGTGTTGTACCTGTTACCACACCTAACAGTGATATCATAGTGTACTGACGCACCCCAGAGTACACTACATCACTGCAGCAAGGTGACCAGTTAAACCACCAGAGGTCAGCAAAGACAAGATTTTCTGGCGATGTTAAAGGGGAACTACGCCCATTTTCAAAATTCATACATGTTATTCCTGTGGTCTAAGACAGTCCAACAAATAGTGGTAAACATGAACAACTCTCTCTCGAATCATAAAACTAGAGTGCTAAAACTCAAACTTGTGATGTCATAGGGTATAAAGTGTGGAGCTGCTCCATGGACAATGAATGAGAGAGATGTTCTAGATGACACTAAGAGCACCCAGGGAAATGATCTGAATATATGGGAACATTTTCTGTTCCACAACTGACAAAATTACAATAGAATAAAGCTCATTTGGGTATAAAAAAGAAAAAAAAACATTCTGTGGGTCCACAAATCAGTCTCTCATTCATTGTCAATGGAGCAGCTCCAGACTTTCCACACAGATTCCATGGTAAAGTTTTACAAGTTTACAATTTTGGCTACAGGAAAGCTTGTGGATTGGTCAAAATGAAAAGGCTTCATCCTCAAGGGAGCGTGAATCAGCTCATAAAGTCCATGACAATATACACATAATATTTCAACATTTCTAGTGTACAAATGAGTATTTTGCTGATGGTGTTACTACAAGAAAAATCAGAAGGTCGCCAAAATCATTTTCATCCCCCGGGGACCATGAATAGGCCTCTCCACAGAAATATTTAAGAAAATCTAGCCAGTAGTTGTCCATCCCAGAGCAAAAACAAGGGCAAGAAAGGTGAGAAACCTTTCTTGCCCTTGAGAAAGGTGAGAAACCCTTATAATAATAGAGTGAAATTGATTTAAACCTGTTTTCTGTCCTCTGAAGTGATGCAATCAAATGAGCTTGAAGGTCAATGTCAATTTAATTTGCTTATATATCAAACCAAGCAAGTGATCAAAGTAAAGCTTTAGGCCTGAAAAGACTCACTCTAAATTATACGTTTGGTTTCAACTGAAACAAATCCAACAAACGGGCAGCAGCATGTTGCGTTTCACACCCGACTAAGCGGAACAAGCTGCCAGTCAACCTGAAAATCAGATTCGAAAGTGCGTGGTGCTGGTAAACTGATTCCACAAAATGATGTCTGACACACTAAAACTTCATACCTCTGCTACTGTGTAACTCCTCAACTTTGTTACAGCCAACAGGCATCACCATCAATAGGCTAACCAATAATCTGAAAGTGTAGTGATTTCCCCTTATGAAATTTCTATTAAGTGTAATCTGTTTGTCGTTTCTTATCTGATGTTTCTTATCAAAATGGTCCTTGGAAGCAATGGCGCCTTAATGCTCGGGCTTACCAGGTCTGAAGCCCCGAGCCCCGAGTACCAGGGGGGCCTCGAGAGACATGAGCTTAACAAATTTAATATTAGGGTTTTCCTTGCCATTAAAACTTTAATTTCCCCAACAGTGGATGCCAAAAATGTCCTTTTACACCTCGCGACCTTATTAGCAAGCTAACAAGCTTTCTAGTGTTTTTCAGTTTCTCAGTGCAAATCTGTTATCTTTTTTTCTGTGTGTATGTGCATTTCATGGTGTCTGTGAACTGTAGCAATCTTGGCTATGTACTAACAGTGGGAAAAAAAATCAATTCAACTATGTATTGCGCTTTTTTTTTGTTACGATTTTGAAATAATTTTTTTTTAATGCCAGAATCGATATATTTGCTTCATTTGAGTCTTTGCGGAGGTAGAAGGAAGTTACCGCTTTTATTGTTGTAGTCTGAGTAACTTGACATCATATCCGTTCCGTATCCATCAAACCCAAAACAAACCACAGTGAGCCGAAACGACAAAGCAGAAAGCGGCGGAGGGTCGTCGTGGATACGACCTGCAGCCTCACATTTTAAATCCAACATGGTAAACACTACACGTACAGTAACGTATGGAAACACTTTGGGTTTCACACATTACCAGGAAAAGCAGAGCTAGACATCATGGCTAAAGCTGCATGCTAACTCTGTCATTGACAGGTAACGTTGTCGTATTACGGTAACATGCGGTCAAGCCAGCCATCACTCTCATCTCCGTGGTCAAATCGGCCGACGCGACAGCTGTAGTCACCCATAAACTGACATTTATGTTAAATGCATTCAAACGGCCCCGATGGAGCTGACCATCGATGTATAAAGAGAACGGAGCTGACGGGAGAGCTAGCGACGGACTTGGCAAAATTAGGAGAAGTGTACATGTGTGACTACGTCCAGTTTTCAAAATAAGGTGTTAACAAAGAGAACTGTATATAAAAAAACATATATGGAAATAAGATTGATTGGATTATATTCACCGGAAGTATAAAACATTACATGTCCCCTATAAATTAAAAGGAAAATAGCACTAATTTGTGAGGGAATGTCTTTATTCTTTGATTTCTGGGTTGCTGGAAAAAATGTAATAAATAATGCCTGACAATGACTGATATATTTGACTTCAGGACATCTCTGACTACATACATGCTGAAAATCAAACATTTTTACTGTATTAATTTAGATATTTTCCGAAGTAAAAGTCCCTAGAAGTGATTCAACTTTTTACCATGGTCTAGTGTTAAAAAGGTTAACAAAAATCGCAATAACTCATAATATCGAAACGCATACTTGTAGAATCGCAATACTTAAAAATCGCAATATATATTGAATCGGCACCCAAGTATCGTGATAGTATCGAATCAGGAGATAGGTGTATCGTCCCAGCCCTATATAGTAACACAACTTTGTTGATAAAAAAGCCACTATAACAGCACAGGTGTGGAGAACTGAAAGTGAGCTAGTTGATGTCAAACTCTCTTTATGAATCTTTGCCGTACTACCAACTCTACCAGTGTTTGTGCCATAGTTTCAGCTCAGGTGTTGTTTACATTTGTGCGTGCAGTGAAAAATCATCACAGTTCTTCTTTTCCCCTCTGCTCCACTTTCAAAGCGGCGTGCTGTGTGTGGAGCAGCGACTACACAGTGACGCCCCGCTGACAGCGCCGTGTTCAGGGCTGCTGCCATGTTGCACACTGAAACATCCAATACATGAGATAGACTCACAGTCACAGTCTCCATAATGGTAAGTCTTTGGGAAAACAGAATGCAGATGGCATCCAGACACGTCCGTATACACCAACACCCAGAGTAGTATACACACGCACACACACATGCACACACACACACAACGTACTGATCTATTCATGAGTCTGGTCGTGCAGAGGCTGGCAAGATCACTGCTGACTGGACTGAAATGCTGCTGATGCCTGCTGCTCACCTCGCCTGACGAACACACACACACACGCAAACACACACGGAGCAGTATCTCAGGGGAACACATTCAAATTGATTAGACCTGCAGCTATTTTTCTTCAGGTGTCAATCCATCCCTGAATGATGTACATGGCTCCTCGTGGCCGCCCCGCCTCCTCCACACACAAACACACACACACACACACACACACACACACACACACACACACACACACACACACACACACCATGTACCTGTGAGTGTTTATATATGAAGCTATGGTAACTTTCACTATGGAAACTTTGGCCTCCGACGTGCCTCCTCTTGAAAACATGTGTAGAGCTAATGATGGTACTCAGGGTAACAGGCCGCATTGCGTGAGAAACAACGTCCCATTGAGACTGTTTACATCAATGTGTGTGCATGTGTGTTTGTGTGTGTGTGTGTGTGTGTGTGTGTGTTTTCTCAAGTAATTCATTAAAAAACTAAAATAAGGGAAAATTACTGTATGTATACGGTATATACCTCCATGCATATTAAAGCTGCAGTAGGCAGATTGGAGCAAATATAATTTTAAAAAGTTATTTTTATAAAACGGTCACTATATCCTGACAGTAGTGCATGAGACAGATCTGAAAAAAATCATGTGCCTCCGGTGTCCTCCGGTGCTCCTAACGGCATCTGCAAGATGCAGCGCTGATCCAATAAGAATCAATATTCTGTTACTGTAATGCCTATTTCTTGTGTAAAATGTTTTCAGAAACATCTTGTAGTGTACTGTTTAACTGTAAAAATGAGTAAGTTTGTGACCCGGCTGCCATGTTTAGATCAGTTGAGGAAATACCAAGCACCGCCCACCAGCCGGAGCAAACTTTCAAACAGGATATTGATATTGATGCAATATGCTGAAAGGTTATTATGGAATTTTTGCCCAATTATTCCAAAAACATTCTGCCTACTGCCACTTTAATGTAAGTGTGTGTGTGTGTGTGTGTGTGTGTGCGTGTGTGCGTGCGTGCGTGCGTGCGTGCGTGCGTGCGTGCGTGCGTGCGTGCGTGCGTGCGTGTGTGTGTGTTCTGGCTCTGTCTGCCTGTGTGTTCATGGGACCAGAAAGGAACAACAACACCTTATAATTAGACCGGTCCAGGTCAGGTGACTCTTCACTGTGACTGGGAAACCTGCTCTACAATACTTTCCATTAACACCTCTGTGTATATGTGTGTGTGTGTGTGTGTGTGTGTGTGTGTGTGAGTGTGTGTCTGTGCTTTCCCAGTGCCTGTTATCACTGTAGGGAGGGGACAAGATCCCAGAATGGGGTGGAATGAAAGTAAGGAAGAAAAAAAATGAAAGAAAGAAAAAAAAAGAAGGAAAGAAAGAAAGAAAGAAAGGCATCCAATCAGCAGGTCCTTCGTTAGTGAAAGGCTTTAGGTAACTGACTTGGAGGAGTGAGCAACCTGTGAAAAGGAGCCTCTGTGGGCCGGTTCAATGCCTGTTAACATGAAAAGAGAGAACAGGAGAGATGGAGTGTGTGTGTGTGTGTGTGTGTGTGTGTGTGTGTGTGTGTGTGTGTGTGTGTGTGTGTGTGTGTGAAGCCAGTCGTTTGAAGCCTCATTCTGAAGCGCTGAAGTTCCTCCCACACAGGACTCCTTTTCCTCCTCCTCAGATGACAACTGTTCAAATTACGGCTCATGTTTTATCCACATAGAAATGTTTCAGAGTTAAAATGAATGCGTTATTCATATAAACTCTGCCGAGCCCAGACGAGCCGTGTTGACATCACTGATGCAAAACAGAACAGAAAAGAAAAATAAAAATAAAAAGGAATGTTTCAGTCCTGGGAGTTTCCCTCTGCTGATTACTGACCTTTGTTCTTTTCTGTTTTACATCAATGATCTGTGAAGAAATTTTGAAAGGTTTTGTAACACTAGCTGTGTTTCCTATAACGTATTTGCATGCATTTTGAAATATCGCGTTAGAAAAGCAGTATGGAAATGGACAAAACTTCCTCCCTGGATGGGTCCGAACTCGAATTTGTCGATTCCTATAAATACCTGGGTATTTGGCTCGACAGTTCACTCTCCTTAAAACGCACTTCAACACGCTACTCTCCAAAGTCAGAGCAAGAATTGGTTTCCTATACCGTAATAAAGCATCTTTTACCCACTCTGTAATGCACACCTTGGTTAAGGTGTGCATTACAGAATCCTGGTTCATGGCGACTTGATCTACAGATTCGCCTCCAAAAATCTTCTTAATAAACTGGTCTTCATCTACCATACTGCCATTTGCTCTGTCACCGGGGCACCTTTCAACACTCATCACCGTAACCTGTATTCTCTAGTCAGCTGGCCATCACTCTACAGTATATCAGATGTCAGATCCCTACTCACTCTCTGAAGCTCACTACTCAATATCTCGAACAGCAACCACAATTTACATTCTAGCAAATTGATTAGTACGGTCATTCCAAACGTCCGCACCTCCTTTGGTCGTCACTCATTCCAGTTCATTCCCGGTTAAATAAAAGTAAATAATAATAAATAAATAATTGTTAAAAAAAAAATTACGCTCACTTGAAGTAGTTTTTGCCTCAAAAAAGAGTTGCTAGATGGACAAGCTTGGAAAGTAATGGAATACATGGAATGGCGTTACGTAATTAGGAAATTAAAAAAGTACTGTATTAGATTAGTAAACTGTATTCTGTTGCAGTTACAGAAAAAAAAGATGCAATCAGTAGGGCTGGGCATTGGTACTTGATACCTTTAAGGTATTGACCGAAAACAACCCAATACCAAGTAGTATTGAAACTTCTCCAGTCGAACAATACCTGCAATCGATCCTTTTTGTGCCCAGATCTAGAAAAAGATGATTGTTTTGCTCGCAGCCAATCACCGCGAGCGTTCTTCAATTTATTGGGATGTGGGATTGGCTCACTACCGCAGCAGCTGCAATCCATACAGCTGGAATTGGCTGCCTGCACACGGCTCTGAACACGGAGATGTCTGAGCCGACGGCTAGCAGCTAACGGTGCTAACGGTGCTTACAGCGCTAACAACGGCAACAAGCGCTGACAGAGCCAACATTTAACGTGTGCGGGGGGAACCAGAGAGTGGCCGTTACGGTTTTGCAACAACGCAGGCCCGCAACCGTGGGACGGCTGGTATTAGTACTGGCATCGTAATTTTCTGAACGATACCCAGCCCTAGTAATCAGATCACTGATACATTTAGTAAAAATGGGGATTATTAGCAGGATTAGCCTACAATTTTAAAATACATTTTAAAATAAAGAATGATATACTACCATGCACATGCGAACACATCACAACATTTCATAACATAAGTCTCATAACATGGCCGCTAACGTTAGTGAAAAAAAAAATGCTTTCACTGGGTGGAAATTTTGCCATTATTTTGTATGTAAAGCAGAAAAGGCGAACAACATCACATACAGTACATTGCAGATTATCGCAAAGCAGGATGGTTTGCGCACTTTCCGGTTCATCAAGATTATTTTTTTTGCTTAGAAGCATCCCAGCGTGAAAAGTCGGTTCGGAGGAATAGAGTGGACCGCTTCAAATTTCTGGTCCAGCAAACACAATAAAGGAAAAACTGGGTAATTTGCATGTAGGTTGATTTAATTTAATTTATATGGGCACTGCTGCTGCTCCTGAAGTTAACATCTGGCAACATAATGCGCCAAATGATTTGAGTTCTTAGATTATGACAGCATGTTCAAAACTAGAAGGCAGAACTTGCACTGTACTGTGATGTTGTTCCCCTTTCTGCTTTACATATAAAATAATGGCAAAACTTCAGCATTTTTCTCTTGCAGATGTTCTTGAAATTAGGTTAAACTTTGCACTAAATTTGGACAGAAACCTGGTTGGTCAGGACCAACTGACCTGAACTACGGGTGTGAGGCAAATTAAGAGATTGAACATGTAATAGTAATAGTAGCGTGTGTGTTTCTGTGGTCAATTAAACAAATTGACACGTGTGTCACGTATTTCACAAACTGCCGTGAGACTGTGTTGCAACACCCAAACAAATGCCCCCCTCCAGATTTACCACCCCTCTCACTTCCACTACCTCTCTCTTTTTACATCCATGGCCTTTCCCCTGTCCTGTGCACAAGCACGAACGCCCCCTTTTGCTGATTGGCTGGAATAGTGTTGTGTGGTTAGGTCCAAGTCACTTTGTTTGTTTCCCATTTACAGAGCCAGGGCTGTGTGTGAACACCAGATTTTTTTGTCAGCGCACACATGGACAGATAGCGGACAGTGAGGAGATATTCGCTGTATCTGACAAAAAGATCACTGATTTCACCTTTAAGTACGGCCTCACAGAGCCGCTATTATGGCTCAGTTAATTAACTGATAGGAAACATCTCTGTCAAGGCTTGTCTTGTTCTAAAATTAATTAAGTGTATATTTTATTGCCGTGAAGTACTTTTGGAAATCAAATCGACTATTACTTAATGTCTAAGCACATACATACTAATCCATAGCTGAAATAGCTTCCTTTATCCCACTTTTCCTCTTTTCACCAAAAATATTATTAGTAATGTAAACAGCAGGATGAATTACTTTGTCACAATTGGGCCAATGCTGTATTTATACCAACAAGCCGTCAACACAACTCTGTAGAAGTTATTGCACTCACAGACTGAGCCAGCTCTGATCTTGATCTTCTTTTGGAGCATTAGATAGTTGGCAGGAGTGAGATGCTTAATACCAACTAGGCGGACTAGCGCAACTTATCCTCTAAAGCAGAGATGAAATGAAATGAATGTCTCAGAGTTTACGCAGGCCTTTTAAGTCTGATACGGCTTATGATCAGTGATTAAATTGGCTTTAATAGCAGGGAGGTCTGAGCTTGTGCGGGTGCATGTGTGTTCTCTGGTTTGATATAAATTGGTCAAATTGGAGCTTGTAGTGATATTTTTCAACTCTCTGCCCCCTCTCTATTGCAGGGCAGGTGCTTATAAAGGAAAAGTATTTGAAAGAAAAACTTGTCTTTTATCCTTCACTAGTGAAGTGCCCGTTCAGAGCCTGTGCCTGTCTGAAACAGGCCAATTGCTTGGCCCCCAGTAAGGCTGCTTGCAGCGCTGTCAAGAACCACGGTATGGCTGCTTGCAGCCGCCAAGTGTGAAGTTGATAGGATGAACGGTTCTCAAGATATGCGAAGGACCGTCATATATACATAAACAGATAGTCAGAGATTCCTTTTTATATAATTAAATGATGCTACTAGAGCGCCACCCATTTGCCAAATGGCACCAAATTTGTCACAGTCACTCAGACATCGTATCACCACACGTCCACCAAATGTGGTGGCAATAACACAAAGCGTTCAGGAGATATGACATTTTTTTGTAATATAAGCCCACAGCATTTGAGCAAACTTTGAGGGCCAGCTATAGTAAAACTGTAGAGAACATCAATTATCCAAAAAAGTAACATTTCCCGGCTTCGTCCAGAAATGATCTGTACCAAATTAAGTGACGATTGCTCAAAATTTGTTGGAGGAGTAGCAAAAAAAACAGATTTGGACACAATTCAAAATGGAGAAAAATCAATCCAGACGCAAATGGGTGTGGCTGATATGGATAGATCCGTCTGGACCCACAAAATGCATGAAAAAAAAAGTTTTTGATTCGAGACTTACGGTTCAAAAGTTACAGGCCAAAACGTAAACTTCATTGTTGAGTGCCACCATCTAACCAAATTGCACCACATTCGACACTGCACTCTATGGGGTCCCCAGCAATACATCCGCTAAGTTTCAAGTCGATTGGATGAACAGTTCCCGAGATATGTGAGGGACATACTGTACCCACTTACAGACAGAGATTCCTTGCTTTATAGTTAGACTAGTGCAGTGCCCGTTCAAAACATGCCTGTTCAGAACGGGCTGAATGCTTGGCCTGTGGCCCCCAACTAACAGCTATAGGTTTATTATGATGTTTAGATTATTGAATCATGTTACTATGCTAACTCATTGTACCCTGAAATAACTAACAAAAGGCCCCAAAAGCACTTAAACATTTGAATGCAGGACGTTTACTGTGCGGTATTAATAGTTGTACTACTAATAGTTAATAGCTTTACGGGAAAAAGGTTTTTTGAGTAGCCTACTTCTTCAACCACTGCCAATACCAACATTCCCAGTTAGAGAAAGGGTGAAAAGTAAGGCTAGATAATGTTTGTCTGGGACCCCCAAATCACTAAATCCGCCCCTGAAACACACTCAACTCTACGATTACTCTGAAATACACTTAGCGGAGGTAATTTAAAAATTGGCATATTAGTCGCTTACTTTCACATAACCACTGCCGATGAAGTAGGGCATGGATTTGATTAGCGTCTGTAACGTTATTAGTATTATAAGTTAGTATCAAGTCTGACACCGGGGAAATACAGTCTTACTCACAGGGAAAACACACCCCAGTCGCGGCTTACTCACGGTCATACCGGTGAAATACACTCAGGTTCGATTCTGCTTCCAGTTGGCTATCTGCTTGTGTTGACTCCAGGGAAATGAAGAAATATCCGGTTGTAACGTTTTATCCAGCATTCATGTAACGTAGGCTATAACGTTCGTATGATTGCAGTCGATGAGCCGCGGTATGCCCGCTGCAGAAGCGAAGAAAAGTTTGGTTGTAACATTATCCAGCGTTAGAAGGATATATCCAGGATCCAGCAGCAAAAGTTAACTGAGTCTGTCCGCTGCAGATGACATGCTCATCTCATGCTGCAGAGCCCTGAAGCCCCTGCTGCTGCACGGAGTGCTGGACGCATATTTATTCAAAGTTTATTAATATTGAACGTGACGCACGTCCAAATTGCACTAAATTCGACAAAGCACTTTATGGGGACCCCGGAAATAAACCCGCCAAGTGTGAAGTCGATCGGATGAGCGGTTCTCGAGTTATGCGAAGGACATACCCACTTACACGCATACCCGGATTATTTCAATTATCAATCCTCTTCTCCTCATCGCTCAATAGGCAGATTCCTTCCCTTCTCTCAACCTCTGGATGATCTTGAAACTGTGTTAAAGTGAAAGGACGGAACAGTAAAGTATTAGAAACAGTTTTGGCTCCTACTGGCTGGTGACACATGACTGTAGGTGAATGAATATTAATCGATACAACACACATTTGAGGTCACAGCAGGAGTTTCTCCAAAGAGCAGCCCGAACACAAAGGCTACATTCAGCCTGCAGTGAAATATGGCTGTTTCTCCTAATTTTCCTCATGGGACAGTTAAATCCTTTACAAATGCTAATGAGCCAGTGTGACCACCTATTCTACTATCAGGGCAAACATAAAGTGCTGATTCAGATCCTTTCTGCACCAAAGGAGCATCAGACTGGTAGCTGAACATCATGATATTATATTGTGATATGACATTACACATGGTGATTAAACCATTTCCCATCTATATGTGAAGAATAAGTCAAAAGTAATGCCAAATAATGTCAGGTTAAAGTTAAAGCAAGAAATTACAAACAAGCCATTTACCACCTTTGGTCTGTAATAAATGTTGCTATGGTTACAGCATGCTATGGTTACACTCAATACGCCATGTCAGCAGAACATCCGCTTCCACTTTGTATGCCGTTGTAGTTGTTCCTCCGTGCTCCACAGCAACATTTCCTCAGAAAATCAATTCAGCTCTACACCAGGTATGCACTCAGACCTGCCACAGTGTAACCAGAGGATTACCTGCTCTCTAAACTAGCATATACAAATAGGCACATTACACAATTACTGCAAAAAAAGTCAGAGAAACAGAATATAAAAGATGGCTAATCTCATCACATATTCAGACACACAGTGGGGGGTTGCTGCCGTCCACTGTGTAGAGTGAATGAGGGCAGCTCGCTGCTTCTCTCGGCTCTGAATCTTTGTACAAACTGACAGGTTCAGTTCACTTTATCGTTGGTTCATGCTGTCAATCAATATTTTGGGGAACAGAAGACTGATATCTTCACTGCTGTGGCTTGCCCCCACCCCTTTCTGGTCCACTGACAAAGAATTGACACTCAGCTTTGCTACTGTTTGGTTAGGGCTGCACAATTAATCGAATATTAATCTAGATCACGATTTTGGCTTCCCACTCATAGAAAACTCTGCTGCATAAATCAAGCGCTTCCTAAACTAACAGCTAGAGACGCTACGTTAATCAGCAGCCGATTGAAGCAAGACGGTTTTCAGCAGTCTCATATATCCCTTTTTTTGCCAGTCACACACACGTGCAGCCGCCACATGATGGTTTTACGTCGGCACACAGCGGCACAGTCAGCAAAGTCACACACACACACAACATGTTGTCAGTGTGGAAGTTCTTCAGTGTGAGTGAAGAAGACATAAAGCTCACAATTTGTGAAATAAACCGCAGAGGAACAACCTTAAAAACATTTGGTACAACTAACGTTATCAGACACAGTTATTATATTGTAATTCGTTTCCCATGATGCTGCTCAGAGTGATCACAGTGACCGGCTCGTCTGCTGACAGCACGGACCTGATGTGCTCCGTTAACGGAGGTTCCATTGAGTTACATTATGGTGCGTTCAAGCTCTACTGTACTCAGTAAAAATTAGTATTGGGTAATGGTAAATTATAACGCTATCATGAGACGTTCAAATGTAATCTTGCAAAATGTAGTTTTGGGTGAGAAACTTGAATAAATCCAGCTGTTTGAAGTTGATGTTTCACAGCAATATAAAATATATAATAAAGAGAGAATTATGACGTGGTTAACTCCCTAACACTAGCTCAAATGAAATGAAAAGGATAACATTTAGAGTTACAGTGTGTTCCAATCCGCGTACTTCTGTACTTACACTTACTATTTTGAGTGCATAAGTGCGTTCACACTGTGAAGTACGGCAAAATGCAGTGCACTGTAAGTACCCGGATGTTGTACTCAAAACGGTCAAATCGTTGAGTGTGGAACGCTGGACACTTCTCACCCTCAACGGTCGTCATCTTGGCTACGTAGCGGAGGGGCGGGGCCACGACCATCATTCAAACGTGAAAATGGCGGCAGATGATGCAGGAGCTTTTGCGGAGCTGAACAACGTACCTTATAGACGCCAGCTCATGTGCCAGCTGCCGTAAAACCCAGAAGAAGAAGAAGATATTTTGACGGGTAGCGAGCATGGATGTATTAAATGAACGTTAGCGAGCCGCGGTGAAATGTTGCGATCGTCATTTCCGGTAAGGGCGCCGCAGAGTATTCAATTTGAGACGACCCTAACCCGTTGAAATTTACGCACTATTCAAGTAAGTACAGAGTGCACACAGTGCACTACATTGAAGTGTACTTCCAGAAGTATGTGGATTGGAACAGACTCTTACGGTTGGAATGTAGCACAACATGGAAGAGAAAGCAGTGCTATTTATTTAAATGTGAAATTGCACCAAAAATATTTTGACTCTAAAATCTATAAATAATCGTGATAAATAATCGTGATCTCAATATTGATCAAAATAATCGTGATTATCATTTTGGCCATAATCGTGCAGCCCTATGTTTGGTGCTTGTTGTGTAAAAGAGGTGTTATTCACAGCCATCACAGGAGACTGACTAAGAGAACTGTCTGCCAGCTAAACAAGTTAGCTCATCTTACTCCACTCTACCATAATTTACTACAGCGCTTTGTTGAATACTCTATTCTGATTGGTCGATTACGGCATTCTACGGTCTGTTATTTCTTTATAGCAGTATAATGTTCAGCGAGCGGGTCATTATTGCAAAATGAACCTCTTCAGGGTGATTCAAGACCCCTCCACTCTGCTCACCCCATCAGGGCTCATTTCGCAATAATGACCTGCTCGCTGTACATTTCCCTTACATGTATAACACATTTTGTTATTCACTTTCATATGCAGTAGTTATCAGTCCCAAACAATGAATGCATTTCTTCTACTTCAATCAACACTCAAAGTTTGCACCTCCACTGCAGGAACTTCTATCTAGCTTATATTGTTTGTATTGGGACTGGCAGTGCTGTAGGTGGTTTGTTGTTGTGGAGGAAGTGAGTCACACTGATGTACTGACAAGCTGTAGTTGTAGTTTGACGCATTCTTATCACTGCATATGTTTCCACTACGACAGGAAGAAAAACACCAGAGAAATGATGGAGCCCACTGAGGCTCTGTGGAGAGGTTTGATAATTGTTCTAATTGTTGCCTTGACAGCATCACGAACCGGGGACTGCTCATTGTTCTGATGACCTATTATTCTGAAACCCCAATAGTCCGAAAGATGTCCCATTGGACCGAGAGCCCATTTGACCGACAGCCTGTTATCCCGGAAAAACAAACAGCCATTGTTCCGAAAATACACATTCTCCGTGGAACAAACAGAAGCACCTGACCAATTATTATGCTGGATGCCGTCATCGGACCTTCCTGTTTTTTTTTGCGACTGGAGAAGGCATGACCCGTCAGTCTACCTCTTATTACTCGTTGCCTTTGTTGGTTGGGTTGGTTAGGTTTAGGCATGAGGAGTGAGATTAGTTAGGTTTAGGGTCAGAATATCAGGGTAAGCCAATCAGAGTATGGCGGGTCATGGAAAAAAATATTGCGACAGGGAAGATCCGATGATGACATTTTGCATGATAATTAGCCCTGTGCTTCTGCTCGAGAAGTTGTATTTTCGGAGCAATGGGCCTTCGGAAGTATGGCAGTTTGTTTTCGGGATAACGGGCTGTTGGACAAATGGGCTTTTCGGGATCAATGGGACATTTTTCGTACTATTGGGGTTTCGAAATAATGGGACATCGGAACAATGGCATTGCACCCCTAAACGGACACTGGCTCTTGCTAAAAACAAGGGCCAAAAACAAGTTGGTAGATTCAGAAATTGTGTTTTTACGTTGGTATTTTTTGCAGCTACAGACATATTGTCTGTGAGACGTTGGTCAGTGGTTCCCAACCTGGGGCCCAGGACTCTCAATAAGTATCACAAGATAAATCTTAGGGATTGTGACATGATTAACAGGATAGTAAAGCAGAAAAAAACATATTTCTGCCCCACAAAATTGTGCAGACATTATTGTTTGCTTTGTTTTGAATTACTGAATAATTTGATCTCCTCAAGTATTTAAAAATTAGTCAAATAAAACAAGGAAAAAAAATACTTTTTGGTTGAGCTGGTCACAAACAGTGGATATTGCAACAAGTGACAAGATTGGATTAGCTTATTGGCATCAGCTGCCTCATTCACGCTTCACTACCAATGGCTCATTCATTAGCTGCTTGGCTACCAGCTGGCAAGTAATGTCCAATCAGATTCATGCAAGTTTATAGCGTGGCTTTATGGCCTTTTTTTCACTATAAATCTGCTGATGTGCTCTCTACACCACCCCAACCACCACCTTAAGTGCTATACTTCTTTTATTGTACACTGAATTGAGAGCTAATGTTGATGTCTGCCTTTTCCACCAAACTTTACACCCCAATTGCTATAAATGATCAATTCATTGAAACAAGTGTCTCTGACTGAATCGGATCAAATGATGTAATCATAGTCAATATAAAGAATATACATCATCTATCTATTTTACCTGTTAATTAATTCATTATGCTCCAAACAATCCTCCATACTACAGCTGGGTCCACAAAGTCATTAATTTTCAATGAAGCAGCTTCACAAAGTGTCTCTTGATGACGTCACAGACAAGGGTTTCTGGCCCCTTTCACACAGAAAAGTTAAAATTGCTGTATTTACAAATGCAGACAGTGCTCCAGGTCTCTGAGCCATTAACACTGCACTGTGCTGCATTAGTACTGCAACATCTCCCAAACTCTATGTAACTCTTTTACTTTGTACTTCTCTCAGTTCACAGAACAAATCTGCCGCACAGAGGCCTCGTCCATCGTCTCCATTCCAAAGAACAAGATGCCGTTCAACAGACTGAGATGAAATGACTGCAGCGCAGTGTTGAAGTGTTCAGTGGCTGCATGTTGCTGCTGGGTATACTGTGTCTCTACCAGGTGATACAGTATATGTCTGTGGCATTTGGATCAATAAGTGAGTGTAAATTGCTGGAGCAAGAGGTGGGAGGAAAATCCTCTACCACAGCACTCTGCTCCATGTTTCCCTTTTCCTTTATTCATTAAAAAATATTAATGTGTCCAATTATAACTATTTTATGTGCATACTCCAATTTATTCAGTTAATCACAACACCAACATTCTGCACTGTATATCCTACTAACTATCACTGGATGAAATCCCAATTTGGGTTGGGATTTGCGGGGTAAAACCTGCGTAATAAGGCTCTGTCTTGGCTTTAAGTTGCTGGTGCATAGCCAATTACATTGACTGACTGCCAAACCTATATTTCCCACTGACAAACAAACATCGAGACTGTGATTAAGGTGGGTTGAAGCCCAGACAGGCCGGCACCGCTGCTAACAAAGTTGGACAGATCAGAGGGAGTCTCAAATGAACACCAGCCGATACTGTTGGATTTTGGCATAGTGACTGTCTCAATCAGATACTCTGGCAGATAACCAACTAACAAGCTGACTTGTGGAAAAGAGTACCGGTAATCCTCAAAATATATTTTAATGATTGAAGGTACTCCCTACATACACAGTGTAGCACACATGTTGCTAAATCAACTATGACCTTCAGTTAGTCATTAGGCTACAGTAATAAACAAATGAGCACCCTCAGAGCAGTGTTACATTTGGCACCTGATTGTTTTACTTTTGATGAAAATGAAGTTTTTGTCACAGTTTAGTCATTCAACTACTGTTAGTTTTTGACCCTGTACTCATTTCTACCGACTTACCGGTGCCTAATAAACACAAGAGATAGACGATTGAAAGTAACGTTAGCTCGATGCCGTTACTAGCGTTAGCTTACCTTTTTACAATTGTCATTGTGGTAGAGTGGATGTTTTTGTGGTGTGTCCCAGCTGTTTTGTTGCTGCGTCTTATTCTCATCTTAACCGTCACTGGGATTGTAAATTAATTTACTCCATAAATGTGTTTCTTCAGTTTTTTTTCCTCTGAGAATTAACGTTAGCTAACATTAGTGGCTGAAACACAGTTTGCATCCAAACTTCAATACAGTACTAACATGCTATTTAGTACACTAAATACTGTGAGATGTTTGAGTATGTTCGAAACCTTAGTATGAAAGCACTAGTATATGAGATTTAAATATATTAAATTTTAAATTAGTTCAGACCTTATGATTCTTACAAATCATTGTTTGGTCACATGAGTTACCATGGTTACGCGTCTCAAACCAGCAAGGAATCTCTCAGGAAGTGACCACGTAAATTACTGCTCAGTGCGTCCCAAAAGATACATACTACTGTTCATTCACACAGAAGTATGTTGAACGATAGTACAAATATTCTGTATATGTAGTGCATACGCAGCCACAGTGTTACTGAAGCACAAGATGCTGCTTATCAGGTCAAGCAGCTTTATCACGTTTTTCGTTGACGAAAATTGTAATAATTTGCTAGCATGTTGTTAATGCTAACTGTGATGTACATAGTGAACTTACATACATGACCAGTTTAACTTCCTAACAAAAACCAGTATGCAAACGGTAATAAAGGAGTGGAGGTTGAAGTACATGGGATTTTTTGTTTTTTACCGTGGTATCGAATTGGTATCGAGAATCTTGGAATTTCACTGGTATTGGTATCAACAACTACATTTCCGGTATCGTGACATCGCTAATAAAAATAGTTTTCCACAAATAAAACCTGGAAGTAAAAATTTTAATTTAGGTGGGTTTACCCTCCGGTAAATCTCCAGTGCTGCTCTGCATCATTTCACCACACAGAGTGGCACGTAACACAGCTTAATAAAGTTGGACAGGAACACATCAGACTTTCCGCATTTTTGGAAATATGCCGAGTTACGTCGATGAATATGTATAAGGCTCAGTTTGAACCGCCGCAGCACATGCGTAAAAGTGAATTCCTCCAGAGACCGACTCTGATGGGTACAACCTCCCTCTCACACAAGACGATCTAACGGAGGCAATCCTCTGAGTGGGAGTGACTGATGCACTTATCTGAGAAACAGAAAGAGAGGAAGCCGGGAAGAATTTTAAGAGAAAATGGGAGGAAAGTTTGAGGAGGCTCTGGGGAAAGTTGGGACGATGGAGTGAGAAAAAAAGGTTGGTGAGGAGAGGGGAGGGGGAGGTAGTAGTGGTGGTGAAGAGGACACCTTGAGAAGGAGAAAGAAGAGGAGTAAATGACAGCGGGGAGAGTGTATGTGTGGGGGGGGGGTATGCAGCCACTCAAATCATGTGTAAGTTTTCTGTCTGGAAGTTAGCTAAGCTGCTCTGAGTTACAGCTGTGACGGAGGAGGAAAAGCGCAGAAAGACAGAGAGAAAGTAGATAAAGAAGTAAAAGAGAGAGTAAAAGCTACAAGAGAGATGGAGATGGACTGTAAGATAGAGAAAATGAGACAGAGACAAAGTCGTTCTGCCGTGGTAAATATCTGTCAGTCTGTCCTATAAAACAAAGAAGGCAGCGATGTGTGGTCATGATTGTTCTTGGTGATTTCCCTACTGGTCTCTCTCTCTCTCTCCTTCTCACACACACACACACACAAACACACCATTGTAAGTGGAGACAACGCACACACTCCTGCCTCGATTTCAGTCCCCTCAGAGCAACACTGGGGTGATTAAAATGCCCTTTGAACAAGTGGCGTTCGAAGAATGTCTGTTCACCTTTCAAAATGTGTGTGTGCATCTGTGTGTGTGTGCATGCAGAGTGGTGGGGATCCTCCAGGCGTTTAAAAGCTGAATGCGTCCCTTGCTGTACACACACACACACACACCTCAGTGACTGTTGCACCACAGGAGGCGGAGGATCTAATAATTTTGGCAGGAAGCTTTTAACATCAGCGCCAGTGTTTTATTCAGCAGACTTGCTCCCATCAGCCCCTCTGCACGTCAGGACAGCGCCTGACAATAAAACAAACGCACCTGGCCGCAGGAGACGAGAGAGGGGAGCCTTAAGAAGAAGTTTTCTTCCTAAATCACATGAAAGCGTCAGCTGTTTCTTGGCAGAAGTGTATCTCATCATGGAATGTAGACGATGTTCGAAGCTTAAAAGTAAAAACATTTTGGGTGGAAATAGATACAAAATTTCAGAAGTCCACCCCTTTGCACTTTGGCCTGTTTGGACTTCACAACCCTCATTTGTTTGTTTTCTGTCTTTGGTCAGTTTAGATGCAGATTCCAGGTAATCAAAAACAAATTAAGGCCTATACACACAGGTGTTTTTATTTATACACTTTAGTGTTTTTATTTTAATTTATTACGCTGCAAAAAAAGAAAAAAAATGCTATGAAATATATATTTTTTTGGAACAAGGCCGATTTTCTGAGCTTTTGCACAGCGAATAAAGGCATCAACCAATCACGTTGTGCGGAACAGGTTGAGTTCCGCCTATAGAGTATAGAGAGAGTCTAAAACCCGGAAATGAGTTATCATTTTAGCACTTTCGTCTGGAAGTCAGTGGGTTTTTTGAATGGGTTTTTAGTTAGATGCCTGAAATAAGTCTGTGGTTAACACAAGCTGAAGAGATTTTACCGTTTTGTTCTACCATATAAAATACATCAGTAAATATCCCACTAGTGAACTTTGAAGCCTTTACGTGTCTTATAAAAGGCGGTTGCTAACAAGTGGCTAAATGAGACTACTAAACGTCATCACGCCGACTTGTCCAACTTTACAGCCTCGTTGTGTATACTTGCGTTCATGTGATCGTGGTTCGTTTATAGCCTAACGTTAGCTTTTTACTTCTGGCGATTGCATTCACACTTCAAAAATCATAAAAGTGGTGTTCATTAGTGAAGATTATCTTGCTGAACAAAATGTGTAAGTATCATAAATGTTTGCCACAGTGCTTATTTTCTGCAATAATCCAAAACCCAATGGAAAAATCCCATTGGCTTTTTGTCGAGGGAACCCAGGGTGATGTTAACTTCCTGGTTCGCCAACAAAAATATGTCATTCCTGCACCACCTCTATAGACAGCCGAAGTCCCGTCCTTTCCGGTGGACCCCGTGGGACCTTATTTTTGAAAAATATGAACAGCAGTCAACGAGAGACACTTTTTTTTTTAATCCCTTTTGAATTGCGCCATGAATCATATATATGATGTTTGTCAATTTAAAACATAATTTTGCAAGTCAAGAAAGTCGCAGTTTGTCGTAGGTTTGTCGTAGTATCATTTAGTTTTGTGTGAAACCGTTCAGTGAACTACATCTCTCGTCTCACACAACATACGTCACTAACACTAGCTAGCTAGCTAACTTAGATATGACAACGCATAGATGAAACGTTGTCTTACCTGATGTGTTTTATCCAGCGACTCCTGGTCTTTTTATCAGCCGGGAAGCAAAAGAACGAACGAGACCCGTTACTGGTGTGAGTTCATCCCACTACGAAACACACAGACATCGTAGCTTCAGAGAGAGACAGACGTCACTTATGCAACTTTTGGGTGCGTCGTCTTTCTAATAACGTATTTTCAAAGTCTTATACTTCATCAGTTTTACAACAAACTGCGACTTTCTTGACTTGCAAAATTATCTTTTAAATTGACAAATGTGTGATTCGTGGCGCAATTCAAACGGGATCAAAAAAATATTTTTCTCTCGCCTTTGACTACCGTTCATATTTTTTCTGAAATAAGGTCCCATGGTGGTCCACCGAAAGGGGGCGGGACTTCTTCTTTCTATATTTATGAAACATCAACACAGAGGCTCCGTAGTCCAAACCAGGACGGCAGACTTTATTACTCAATTACTTACTTACTTACTTCAATCTTGACAAAGGCAGCACAGAACAGATCTACTCCTTACATTCTTACCTTTCACAATAAAAGCCCTAGATATACAATATTCGCAGGCGAGTATTTCGCATTTTCATGTCGTTAATTTGTCACGCCCCCGGTGTGTAAAGAACTAGAGTGAATTTTCTCTCCAACTCATTCCAGCCGTTTTTGGTCATCTTGCCTGATGAGTCTGTCAGCTCCGTGAGTGTTTGAAGTGCAACCTGCTGAGCAATAAACTTGATTCCTCATGGTAACGTTAAAAAAAAAAAAGGCTTAAGTGCTTACAAAGATATTTGTTAAAAATTAAATCACAAAATACTGGCTGCACAGTTGCGACTCGCTCCACCTCTGGGAAGTCCATTTGCCAACACCCAAACACCAAGTTACTGTCTGTGAGCAGAGTCCCTTCAGTTTAGCAGGATTTTTGTTTTTATTCCTTCATGCAACACCCTGAGATAATTACCTTGTTTATAATCCGCTGTCTGTGGCCATTTCTGATTCTACTCAAAGCTCATGCAAATGTAGCCATGTTAAAAAAATAATTATCACAGTTTCTGTCAAAATTATGCACAGTTACAATGTGTACTTTATTCATAAGTGCCCATGCAGCATTATGAGGTGTTGTGTGCAAGAATACACAACATTACATAACAGCCTATCAGAGAGCACTGAAATGGCACAAATAATGCTCCAGACTAGACTGCACGCAGAGGAATATGTCGCTGCGCAGAACAGATTTAATTTATGTGACAACCACGTAAAGTGGCTTTTCACATTAACAGAAAGTATGATGATCCTCTCTGTTGCTGAATCATTTTCAAAACTAACACTGAAATATAAATCTCACTCACTCACTCATCTCCATTGTGCCGGCTGCGGGTGCATAGGGCAGAAACAAAGTCCCTCCACTTCCTTCTGTCTTTGGCCAAGCATAAATCTGTGACTTTGCAAACGTGACAGAGCATATAGTAGTGTTGCTGCTGTGAAGTTGTTTTATCTTGATGTTTTGCTGTTAAGATGTCATCAAGGCAACGTCCATCCATCCATTTTCGTCACTTCAGCTAGGTTTATGCTTGACGCAAAGGGTTAACAGCGGCATAGGTTTATATCCGGATTTCATACCGCAACACTGGACTGATGGATCGTACGTGGTTAGGCTGTGTCCTGCTTTATAAATATATACATATTTATATCTATATATATATAGATAGATATATATATAGTAGAAGTTTATTTTGAAAAAAACACTATGCATGTCACGAGCAGAAACTGTATATTTCCTGTGAACGTGGAAGTTTATTTTGAAAATACACTATGCATGTAACGAGCGGAAACTGACACGCCGTTCCTGACACGTCCAAATCTTACGATAGAGGGGTCCCTAGAGCGTCATAGTTTGAAGCGTTTGGCCACTGATTAAGTGTTGTCATTTGATGAGTTGGGATTGAGAACGTGTTGATGAATGTGCAGCTGATGTGTTAGCAGGTCCACTCAAGAAGGAAGTGACTTATATTGATTAGTTAAACTTTTACCAAACATATCAACCTGTGACCTTACTAATCCTCCTCAGAGTCATTCCAGCCACCATACACTTTTTTGACCTTTTCCCCTTGAGGCACAGAGTATTGATTTACAATAAGTTAACATGTTTGAGCACTAGTTTGTGTCCACTGACGATTCACATTAACCTTCATTTTACTATTTAAAGTAATTTGTGCCCGACCAAGTGAGACAGAACGTTTCACAGTGCCACATGTGAAATTGTAAGTCGTTTTCTTAATTGAGAAATTTCCCATATGTCCTACTGTGTGCCCTTGGGCAAGGCACTTAACCCTCCAACCTCCCTCCAGGGCCACAGAGCTGTCCGCAGCAATGCGAGCAGCAGATGGGTGAATGGAGCGACTGCCGCTCTGCTATGGAAATTAATCTGATCTACGAGAATCTGAAAATACCCACACACACTCGCATACACACACACAACTGATGTTCACAGACCTGCAGCAGAGGTCGCTAGCCACCGGTCGGTGCATTATTCAGCCTAAAAGCTTGTTAAGGAGAGCTCACAACGGAGCTGTAATGAAAGATTGATGTGTAAAAAACTGTTTAGTTAGCCTGTGTTATGTAAAGCAATAAAGCAGCGGTTGAGAGATGGGCGTGTTAAGGCAGAGAGGACGAGAAAGGGGGGAATTTCAGCACAGACACAGGACACAAGGACAAACACACCAACAAGGAGCAGAAGAGTGACAATGAAAAACAAGAGCAGAAAGAGAGGGAGAATACTAGAAAACCAGGGAGGATGAAGAGATGGAGCAACAGCAACTAGATAGAGAGAGAGAGAGAGAGAGAGAGATCTCAGATGAATTAAGGCACCTGAGGCACGGTCTAACATCTCCAGATGAGACACAAGTTACAACCTCTTCAGACCAAACACAAGTCAGCAGAACACGGCGCATTACAGCGCAGAGACAAACAGCAGCAAACGGCACAGAGCAAACCAGTATGAAAGACACAAAGTATACTCTGCAGCATGATGCTGCTCTGGGATGAAAACCATCCATCTCAAGAGATTTTTTTTTAAAGAGACGTCACCGTAGTGTCTTTTAAAGGTAGGGTTGGTAATTAGAGAAACTAGGAAGAGTACGCTAGATATTTCAAATTATCCAACCGAAAAACCCAGCCCAGTGTTGCCAACTCTTTCCCAATGATAGTAGCTATCAGCGTTAGCTCCAAAAGTCGCTAAATCTAGCAAGAATGTCATCAAGTCGAACAACAATTTTTAACCAGGACACCCGTGTTTGAGTTGTTGACCGGTGTTTTGTTTTGTAAGTCAAATCGCTAAGTGGTTTTCTTGCCTGAACCTAACTGCGGATGTTTGCGTGGTGTATAAATGACACGCGAAAAGGCTAAAATGCGTACTCATGACACGCGGAATGTCCGTGTAATGTCTTGGTATTTATACGCCTTCTTGTGAGACTGGGTTGGCAAGTCACATACACAGACCATTTTCAAGGCATGTCATGTAAGGGATAATGTACAGCTAGCGGGTCATTGTTGTGAAAGAATCCCAGACAGGGCGGTTATTACACGGCTACTTACTTAAGAAATCAATAATTTGACACAAAAACGGTCCGCCAGAGTCCGACATCAGAACTGCGTCCATAGCAACGGTCTGTTATAAAGAAATAACAGACCGTAGAACGGTGAACTTGAATGGAACAGCCCCATCGTTAGTGTTATTAATTGTACCGGTGCTTATCCTGCAATAACTAGTCAGAATATCTGCTTTGAAAAAGGCCTATTACTTATCTTAAGCAAGTCTTTGGAATTATCATGACAAATTGTGTCATAATCACTGCTAGTATTGATCATGTTATTGTTGTTGTTCTCCTTCATTTGTTTCCTCCCGTTCTCCACCCTCCACTTCCTCCCTCCCTTTCCGTCTAAAGTCAGAGGAAATGAAGCGTGTAGTCCCATTGATCCAGCAGCTCACACATGCATACATACGCAGAGAGAAGCGCAGCCACTCCCACACACCCCCGCGCTCCCCTGTGAAGAAGACAAAGTGGGAGGTATATTGTGGTGGACGGAGCCACTGACCCCCTTGTTGAGTTAATGAGCTTTTATTGACTTCAGCACCTGAAGCTGCTGCTGTAACTTATCACAGTTAGCACCTCACTCCCAAGACGCACAACACACAGGGGAGCACGCACACTCAGACAAGCAAACACACACACGCTATCTGTTTGTGTGTGTAAGGATCCATGGAGACACGTCAGCTCTCGGTGTGTAAACCCACAGAGTCTCCCGGGATACAAAAACACAGAGGAACTCACAAACAGGGCTTTAAACACATTTCATAGTTTGTGCTTCAACAGATGAGGTGTAAAAACATGATATCACTTTGACATCATTTCAAATTAGTTTGAATGTTGACGCTTTATGATCTGTTCAAGTGTCCCAGTAAGTCGTGACAGTGTGACAGTGAGCCAGCATGCACAATACCAGGACCCTGAACCTGACGTAGCTAAATCAAATTCAGCCATCACTGATTTTATTATTTACACCTGTACTTTTCATATATCCAAACTAGGGCTGTCAAAGTTACGCGATAATAACGCATTAACTCAAATTTGTTTTAACGCCACTAATTTCTTCAACGCATTAATGCAATTCGATCTTTCGGAGGTGGTAGCGGGCAATTTTAAAGCTAGAGTGAAGATACTGGCATCATATCAAACTAGACAACCTAAGGAATCCATTGGTACCAACCATGTCATACTAGCTTGTCGGGAAGAACACTACACCAAACCTACGCAAAATTTTGGAGTGGAAAAACTGGCAAAGCCATTTACAAAGGGGTCCCTTGACCTCTGACCTCAAAATATGTGAATGAAAATGGGTTCTATGGGTACCCACGAGTCTCCCCTCTACAGACATGCCCACTTTATGATAATCACATGCAGTTTGGGGCAAGTCATAGTCAAGTCAGCACACTGTGACGCTGACAGCTGTTGTTGCCTGTTGGACTTGAGTTTGTCATGTTATGATTTGAGCATATTTTTTATGCTAAATGCAGTACCTATGAGGGTTTCTGGACAATATGTGTCCTTGTTTTGTGTTGTTAATTGATTTACAATAATAAATATATACATTTATTTGCATAAAGCAGCTTATTTGTCCACTCCCATGTTGATAAGAGTATTAAATACTTGACAAATCTCCCTTCAAGGTACATTTCGATCAGATGAAAATGTGTAATTAATTTGCGATTAATCAGCCCTGTCATTATTATCATTATTGAACGCCTTTAAGGGTCCAATGTGTTGTATTTAGCGCCACCTAGCAGTGAGGTTGGAGATTGCAAACAACTGAATATCCCTTCCCTTCCTTTCAAAGCTGGGAGCCTGAACCTGTCGGAGAACTACGGTGGCCTTCAGGTAACATAAAAACGTGAAAGGCTCTCTAGAGCCAGAGTTTGGTTTGTCTGTTCTGGGCTACTGTAGAAACATGGCGGTGCAACATGGCCTATGTAGATATGATTATTTAAATTCCTACACCCTTTACTAGGGCTGTCCTCTACCGAAGAAATTCTTAGGCGACTAACACCCACAGTTGATTTAATCGACAGATCTGAAAAATTGAGTTTCTCAAAGAATCACACAAAAGCTTTAAATCTTGTGTTTACCAGAGATGGGCTCATATGTTTCTTAGAAATAAATCATTCAGTATGAAAAAAGTATGAAAAAAATGACTAACCGACTACAGAAATCTGATGCTTGATTTACACGTCACGCCAGGCATACATACATAGTACTGTGGTGGATTACGCATAGCATGTCATTTCTTTTTGATTTGGACCCGCGATTGTCAAATCCTTTTGTCAGGCGGTCTTCGATTTATTTGGTAGGCGTGATTCAATAGTTCTATATAAGTTTGGCCCAACACAACTCCATGGCTGGAAAAAAAATTATGTTAGAGTTGGATAATGAAGGGGAGCTCCTTTGCCTAGAATTAATAAGGCTGTTGTTGTTGTAACGGATGTGAGGTACTTGTCCAGACATGCCACCTCCTGCCCCTGATGTCAATCAAACTTCTGCGGTGTCCTCTGTGCCTGGTACATAGTCACAATTTTCAGCAAGTGTGCGCCGAGTGTGCGCCGCGGGGCGCATCTCTGCAGCTCTCTGCGAGCTCCGCAAACCATCTCTGCTTTTCCACAGAAGTATAAATTAGGTATTAGTCGACTACGACCAAAACGACGATTAGTCGACTATTAATCGACTAAGAGGGGGCAGCCCTACCCTTTACACTTAAATTAATCTAAAGTTTTTCACTTAGTGACCAAAAAAAAATGTTTTGATGATGCAATTAAGTATTTTTCATCAACACAAACATAATGGTGGAAGGCAAACAACAGTGCCCAACCAAGATCTTATCCAAGTAAAGTCTATTTTATTCATGTAGTCCGTTACAAATCATATCTCAAAGGACAGCAGCTCAGGGTAAGAATGATCCGTTTAAACTGTGTGTGTATTAGTGAGGATGTATGATTGGGATAATCATATCTTTCTCATTATAGTAAGCTAAGAACTTAACAGTTTTAGATTTACTGTCATTGAAATGAAACAAAATTCAAATCTTTCATCACTAAAAAGATGAAAGATGTTCCCTTTGTAGCTGACTCCTTGCATCTGAACCTGCACCTCTATTCCCTTTAGGCCACATACACTCTCACACACATACACATACACACACAAACAGGAAGCTACCGTCCTCTGGAAAAAAACACCTCCAATGTACGCAATATGGAAATCTAACCTTCCGCTTCCTGTCCCAGGGGCTGAATGTGTTGTGTGTTGTTATGTATCCATAAAGAACCTAATGTATGTGTGCGTATAAATTATTGCACAAGAATCAAAGTAGATCCTTTTAAATTCTGTTACTCAACTCACAGTAAATAATTAGGTCTGTTGTGTGATAACCTGGGGATGTGTTGATAAATGTGTTAATTTTCATCCACATTTACATTTCAGAGCACTGAGTGATTAGGAGTGAACCTGTGGCTGTGCCACTTCATTACCACATTTGCATATGTGTGTATTTACAGTCACGTGTATATGTTTCTGAGTATGTGTCCTGTATGAACATCTGGAGTGATTCTTGACTGTTTCGGCTGATCAGCGGATTTCTTTGAAGGCCTTTACACACCAGGGGCATGACGAATAAACGATACGAAAATGGAGCCGGGCATTGAACCGCAAACCTTCCGATTGGTGGGCAATCCGCTCTACCTCTGAGCAACAGCTGCTCCAGATCCGTTTCCTCGGCAGAAAACGGCTCGCTTCTCCAATTTGTCGAATCCGCTTTTTAAGCTAGGAATGTGCCAATGTGCAGGCGCACCTGGCTTTTAAAGGGAATGGGAGATGACACTCTGATTCCTATTACACCCAAAACACACCCATGTCACATAGGTCAAACCCGTGCCACAGAAGCCTCTTCAAGAGCACAAGTAGTCACTATGTGACCAAGCTTCCAACATCACCTCCATGTATTTCACAAGGATTCAATTGGATTTCCTGTGCCACTCACTGGTATCGGCTTAAATTCCTGTTATTCTCTGCACGACTTCTGGTGCTCAACGTCTGCCCTGCTCAGAAGGTGATAGTTCCGGATACATTCACGTGGGAGTGCTGTCTAGCGTGACCGCTAGAGCAAAAGTGTCAAATCAGAGCAAAGACTACTACAACAAACAAATAACAATAACCATTTTACTACTGCGACTACAATGACTTTTACAGAGCGAGAACAATAGAAAGATGATGGAATGATGATGACCTGATGATATCCAGGGGGAGCTGGAATCAGCTGTAGGAAATTAAACTGTGTACCAGAGGATATTGCAATGCTTTTAGAGAACTGAGGATGTTCAAAAGGAGCATGAAGGAGATGAAGAAACTCAGACAAGATTATGTAAATATCAAGGACCAGACTTGTTTTACTGGCATGTATTTCTAAAGCATTTTTGTATATGAAATGCAAAGGAAGAGAACTGAGCGCCGAAGCCTGACAAGTTCTTAAAGGTTTAGGTTATGGAAAGGTCACGAGTTGTTCAACTCATTCAAAACAACTATATATGTCTAAATGTCTGAGTAGGTTGGCTCAGTTTTGAACAACTCAGGCAGGCAGACAAATGTGCCTTCCTCAACCTTCATGTCTTTGATGGCTTCGGTTTGATTTTCCTGTTGGCTTGCTTTTCTCTTTCCTTTGACTGCGTCTGGTTTATCTCCTCTGTCTGGTTTTCAGGAGGTCGATTGTGCTCTTTCTTCGTCTCTAAGCCTCAAAGCGCTCGGTCCCGCAGCCGCAAACCTTGGCTCTGTCCACTTCACCTTCCCCTCCGTCCCACAGACACACAGGCGTTCATGCATGCAAGCACACACAACCAAACGCACATGGGTACACAGGGGCGGGCGCAGGCCTGCGTATGTGCTCATCCGCCGAGGCATGCGCATCTTTTTTTAATGCTCGTGTCACTTCACATCCTCGCAGGTTGAGCACATCTATTCAAACAACTTCCTCTCTCATCTGCAGCAGGATGCAGATAAACAAAAACACAAGAACAGTACTTCAAATTAACTAAACAGCTCAGGAAGCTGCAAACGCAGAGTTGCTGAATGCAAATCAGTAATATGAATCATCTAAACAGAATCATTCAGTTTTTGGGGAAATATGGTTATTTGCTTTCTTTCTTTCTTTCTTTCTTTCCGAGAATGAGATGAGTAGGTGCAAGGTGTGGAGCCAGAGCCGGGGGGTGATTAGCCTAGCTAGCCTGTTTATATACTACATACATTATATACTGGAATTTTAATTCCTGTTTAAGCTTTGACCGATTTGCTGTTGCATTAAAAACGTTTTCACTAATTTTGAAGATTTTTACCAAGTTGCTGGTGCACAATTTATTATTTTAATAATAAATAACAATTCAGTAAATTTCTATCTATGTAATTATTCATTACTTTTTGTTTTACAAAGTTAGGAAAACAATAATAAGGTCAAGCCTGATGTTGCCTTACACATAAAAGAATGATCCCAGTCACTTCCACGCAGTGAGGCATACAGCTCATTAATTAAACACTGGTATCGGATCGGTACTCGGTACTCGGTATTGGGACTGAAAAAGTCGGATTGGTGCATTCCTAATTTTCACTGTACAAACAGTAATTTTAAGGCCAACCATGGTTTTTCCTAATCCTAACTAAGTGGTGTTGTTGCCTAAACCTAAGCAAGTGTTTTGGGTTGAATTCACAACATTTAGCACGTGTTTACTGCGACCGAAAAGTGACGTTGAGGGGTCTGAAAAAGCATCAGTATGTGACGAGTTAGGATGAGAACGTGCTGGTTATCCACTGCTTTCAGTCTTTTTGTTAGGCTAGGCTAACCACATCCAGTTTTGTGCTTAATGCTCATGAGATTGATGCTAATCTTCTTATCTCGCTCTCGAAAAGAAAGAAAAAAAAAATATTTCCCAAAACGATGAACTATTCCATTAAAATACGTCTGATGATCAGTTTTTTATTTGTGAAAGCTAAGGCCAAATGACAAATTTCAATGAGGTATACATTTGATAAAATCACTTCATTCACAACACAGTGCTAAAGGCCAACAATACTGCTTGAAGAAAAGAAGGCTCTGGACACTATTGTCCATTACCTAAGTATTTAAAAATAAAGCTTGTTTGAAGGTTGTAGGTATACACTGCACTATTTGATATATATCCTCATTTTTTTGTGATACGTTGTATTGTATCTGCTGGATAGTTAAATAGGAAACTGTTCGCTAACAGATTAGCCAAAATGAATTGTTTATAGGTGAAAGTATGTCAGTGTTTTGCTTTCAGCTGGTTCTGTTGCTCCCAATTGGACAAAAAACTATTATTGCAGCTTTAAAACCACACCGGCGGGGACATTAGTGAACTGCAGTGGTCACCAGTCTGCTCCTGCTCACATGCAGGACCTTTTTACATCAGCAGCTGACTGTAGTGTTCTGGGTAACGCTCTGCCCATCAGGGATAACATGAGAACATTATCAATCTAAAGATGCTACATAATCTGGCCATTTATTACACTAACATGCGTTATCACATTTTCGGCCCATTTAGAGGGAAGTCTGATTACATTTTGACTAATGACGGCATCATCAGTTGCTACGCGGCCCCCCTGTCTCGGTTTACTCTGCTAATGTGCTCATAGAAGTCTTCCCTTGATCCTGTGTGGGAAACAGATTTCCACCTCACTCGTCCTTCACTGGACAAGACTGCAGCTTTTCTGTGTACTCTGTCTCTCCTCTTCTATTTCTGTTTTTCCGTTCCTCTCTGGTGGGTTTTATTCAAAGTTTCCAGAGTTGGAGAGCTTTTGCAGGATCTCTCTTTTTTGGTTTCAGATCTTATTTAATTGAATTGTCCGGAGTCGCTGGTCAGTGATCCATGATGGTCCGCCTTTTTCTGACAGGCCTGATAAATACAGGTCCTGATCTCTGTATGCGTCTCTGCTCCTCTCTCCTCCTCCCTCTCTCCATCTTATTCTCTCCGTACTCTCTCTCCACTTGTCCTCTACCTTCCTCACTCACCTCCGTAACACTTCTCTTACATCTCTCTAGTATTATGTTCTCTTAAACCACATTGCAATTTTTCACTTTTCTCCATTCCCCTCCCTTCTTTCAGACTGAAAGCTAACGCTCTCTGCACTCCTTCCCTATAGAATTGTGTATTTTTCTATGTGTGTGTGTGTGTGTGTGTGTGTGTGTGTGTGTGGAGGCAGACTAAAAGACAAGAGCTCCACTGACCTTGGACATACAGTCCTCTCCTCTTTGCCAATAACGTTCCTATATGCTCTCTGTACACACTGCAGGGTGAAGAGTGTGCGTGCGTGTGTGTGTGTGTGTGTGTGTGTGTGTGTGTGTGTGTGGGGGGGAGGGGGGTACTTGTACAGCTATCTTTGTGAGGACCAATTTGAGTTTTAGACCTTCAGAGTGAGGACACTTTTAGAAAGTGAGAACATTTTGTCCGGTCCTCACCTTCTGACAGACCTCCAAAGGCCTGTTTGAGGGTTCAGACTTGGTTTTAAGGTTCATGTTAGAATTAGATTTAGGTTAGGGTAAGGGTACGGGTTGGGGTTAGGCATTTAGTTGTGATGGTTAAAGTGGAAATGAAACTTTCAACCAAGTTAAGCTGGTTTACTAAATGAATTTCTATTCTAATGAACAATTATACCACAAACATGACCACTGTCAGCATTTAAAAGAAAAAAGAAGTTTTGTTTCATCTTTTTTGGCAAGAGCGCCGCCATGTTGCAGTACTCTAGTCTGTGACGTCACGAGAATGGTTAGCTTGGCTGAGTTACACAGACACAAAGGTAGAGACCGTGTAAGACGGAGACTGAGGACAGGACAGAAGAAAACAAAAGGGGGGACAATAATTGTATTGTTCCTGGATGTAAAGATGAGTTTTAAAATGTTAAAACCAAGGTCAAAACAGCCCATTTCATAAACTGACGCTGAAACGGAGATCAGTAACGTAACTGCATCGCTGGCTAGTGGCACTGAAAGAGCCCTTCAAACGCCCTCCTTTAACTAACTAACTAAACGATTAACTAAGTAACTAAGTAACTCACTCACTCGGTTATACTCCCAAGCCGACGGACAACACGGAGCGAAGACCTCTGTCCACACCGCTCGGAGCTGCCCACCGAGTCGGTCCGTGTGCTCGTCGACTTGGGAGTACAACCGAGTTAAACAGTTAGTCATTTAGTTCGTTAGTTGAAGGAGAACACAGGTAACATTAGGCCGATAATGTCTCTAGTGTTTGCTATGGTGATAAGTTTTACTTTGCGATGGGAGTTTTGGTATGCTATTGTTGAGCCGGTAGCTAGCTAGCTAGCTAGCAGAAGCTACCGGCAACTTACGTAAACAAACGCTATAAGGATAGAAACGGATAGAGTAGTGCTTTTGGCGTTTATTTTCTTAGCGACCCTGTCTTTGAATGGTCTAAATGAGACAGCAGAGGAGGAGAGACAGATGATCAGAGAGGGGAGACACCGGTCGTTGATCCCAATTTTCGTGGTGGCCAAACGGCGGTACTACAACTTCCGTGTCCATCACGTGATGCAATTGGGCCCAAAAAGACATTTTCCCATAGACTTACATTGGGAAAGAGACGTCTGTAGCTTCTAACGTCTGATAATTTTTTTGAGGTGAATCAACTTCCCAGTATGAACACTTGAATAGCCCTTATTTATATCATTAGGTCCTAAACGTTGTAAAATGCACTAATAGCTGAATCCAGAGTTATTTCCCTTCCTCCGTTCATGTGAATGAGACCCAGACCGAGGCTGGAGCGAGGGCTGGGAGGTGGAGTTAGCAAGCTGTGATGACAGCGTGACGGTTGTGACCAGGTGACCGAGCCATGTGACCGAGCAGACGCTACTGCGCCTGCTCCATGGGCTCAATGGATGCGGAAGATCGCCGGAAGATCCAGGCACTTTTCCAGGCGGAAGTCGAGCCATTTTGGCATCATGCGCCACTGAGCAACTTTCATAGGAATGAACGGGGCCCCGCCTCCAACGCTGTATCCAGTTCTCTTTATACATCCATGCTCTTTCAGTGCCACTAGCCAGCGCTGCAATAACGTTACTGATCTCCGTTTCAGCGTCAGTTTATGAACTGGACTGTTTTGTCCTTGGTTTTAACATTGTAAAACTCATCTTTACATCCAGGAACAATACAATAGTGACCCCTGTTTTGTTTTCTTCTGTCCTGTCCTCAGTCTTCGTCTTTCAAAGTCTCTACCGTTGTAACTCTGTGATTCAGCCGAGCCAACAAAACCATGTGACGTCACGGGCTAGAGTACTGCAACATGGCGGCGCTCTTGCCACAAAAGATGAAACAAAACTTATTTTTTCTTTTAAATGCTGACATCTGTCATGTTTGTTAAATAATTGTTCGTTAGAGTGGAAATCCATTTAGTAAACCAGCTTAACATGGTTGAACGTTTCATTTCCACTTTAAGGTTAGGGTAAGGGGCTCGGGAATGCATTATGTCAATGAGTGTCCTTACAAAGATAGAAGTACACGGCTGTGTGTGTGTGGGGGGGGGGGTTTGAGGAAAATTAATGTACACACACACCCATTTATGCATATCAAACACATGCACTCAGATTAAAACTTTGGTGAGCTACATGCAAACACACATACACACACAGACACAGACACACAGTCACACACAGACACAGACACACACACACACACACACACACACACACACACACAGACCCACACGACCACACAGTGAGAACAGGAGTTGAATTCAATTAGACTGATTACAATAGAGGACAGTGACTCCTTCATACAGTATATGTGTGGGTGCATGTCATACAGCGTATTTAAACTGAATGTGTGTGCGTGTGTATGAATATTCATGTTCAGTGTAGTTTGTGTGGATAGGGAGAAGAGAGTCATGCTCTGCTGATACTTCATTACTTGGTATTTGTTAGAGGAACCTTGACACACACACACACACACTAATGTGTGTGTGTTACATGTGTGCAAATGCTGTTGTATATGTGCTCAGTGTGTTTGTTGGTGTAAGATTCAAGTGTGCCCTCAGAGGGTTTAAGGGCTTGTGAAAGATTTAAGAGTCGGTGTGCAAGTTCTCGTTCTCTTCTGCTCATTAAGTGTGTGTGTTTGTGTGTGTGTGTGTGTAGGCATCACTTTCCATGCGTGTCTGCATGTTGGTTAAAAACTGGAAAGTAGAGCTGACGATTGCAGCAAACATGCAGAGAGACTGAGGAAGAGGGAAGGAAGAAAGTGCCTGAACAAGAGGAATGAGGGGAGGCTGAAAGGTGGAGGAGAGAAACAGGTAGGAAACATAAAACATGGATACAGGACCAGGGAGATTAGGAAAAAGAGGAGGACATTATGAATGACTTTGCTGGTTGTTTGAATCCAGCACAGAAACTGACGGACTCCGCCACTACTGATAAAAATTACTATATAATTACTGAATGAATGTACATTGAATGTCTGTTGCTGACAAAATGCCTACCATAGATATGACAACAAATGGGGTTTGATTTCATGACAATGTTAAGAATTATAACTTTAAAGCAGCTACAATTGATCATTTTATAATGACAAAGAATCAAATGACAATGTGAAAACAGTAGCCATGTTTCCATTCAATTGTCAAGTGAATTTTAAAGGGACTGTATGTAAGTTTTTACACATGTAAACGTTTTCTTTTAGTGTGAACAGGTTGTAACCTAACCTAAAAAATGTGTTTTAATGTGAAG
Organism: Sebastolobus alascanus; assembly: GCA_916701645.2. Classification (NCBI taxonomy): domain Eukaryota; kingdom Metazoa; phylum Chordata; class Actinopteri; order Perciformes; family Sebastidae; genus Sebastolobus; species Sebastolobus alascanus. The sequence continues at coordinate 7,159,519 of CAKAOJ020000006.1, forward strand.
AACCTGGGCCCGTTTTTCCAGGAAAAGCCAACGGATGTGACATCATGCATGCTTGCGAGTGCCTTTACTCTTTTCAGCTCCGCTACAGCGTTAACAGTGTGCAACCATAGCTAACGGTTCGTTAGAAATGGAGTCCGCTATCGCCAACAAACGACCAGCCCCCACCAGAACTCAGACTCCAACACAAACTCCACGGAAGCACAAAAAAACGAAGTTATATCTAGTGAAGCCCGTCTGGCAAAACAGGAATGTGACCGACGTCGGGGGGGAAAACTAGGATCAACATCGGCCGGGCCTTCGATTCATGGAGGGACCTTCGTTTGGTAAGCTAACATTACTGCCAAGCATGTGAAATATATAGTGATATTGTGCTTTTAGCTCGCTTATGTTGCTAACGTTAATCAACATGATGCCTGTCAATCACGTTCAGTCTCGTGTGCGTCGCCTCACTGTTTTCACCGATGCTCGCTCGCGTCTAGAGTGCGAGCACGAGCGCGAGCAACAGGACGCTGACTGTCGTTGACTTAACAGCCACAGGTGTCCCTGTTAACAAGCAATTTCTGATTCTTACATAGAGACACTTTAAGCCTTGTGTAGTTTCCATGCCCAGATAATGTAGAAAGAAGTTATTTTAAAAATGTTCTTTCAGTCTTTCAGTCCCCAGTGAGCAGAGCTCCAATGCAAAAATTGTGACACGGTGACACTGACGATTCAGTAGACTCGTGTTCAGCTCTAGGATTGATCAGGCTGAACTGACTGAAAGAGGAGACGACGTGTGCAGCTGCTACCTGCTTCGTCTTGTAAAATCAAGGAGCGTACATCTTCATGGTGAACTCAATAGTTTCAAAAGCTGTTTTAATATGAATCGTGATGATGCCAGCGTGCCAATCATACTGGTACTGGATGATGAACATTTTCTACAGCTCTCGTTTCTATCGCAGGTCAAATTTCAACAAAGATGAACACAGTCCAAGCTCAGACAGAAACTAGACACATTCGTCAATTCATCCATCACACACACCGACCAAGTCTCACAGGAAGGCGGATAAATACCACAACATTATACGGACATTCCGTGTGTCATGAGTACGCATTTTAGCCTTTTCACATGTCATTTGTACGCCACGCCAACGTCCGCAGTTAGGTTTATGCAAAAAAAAGAAAAATCACAAACTTAAGGCAAACCACTTAAGGCCACCACTAAAATATTTTTCAAATCTTAACAGATTTTGAAAATATGAGAGAACCCACACATAACGACATGTTATGTTAAAACAGTTTTGTTTCTATAGTGTGTGGTGAGCAACGATTTGGCCAAAACAGCACACCACACACTAACAAATTCCATTCATGAACAACAAGTCCCGACTAAAAAAAAAAAAAAATGGAAATATCACAAAATCTCTCATGATCAAAACGTGACTTTAGTGTAAACAAACACCGGACGACGGGCAGGAAGAATTAGTGGTTACGTTTTGCACTACTTTGTACTGAAAAATCATGAAGAAAAATGAAAAAATAAGGATGAAATTGCCACAAATGAACAAGTTTGTCCTCCATTTCTGAGGTCCATCTAACTCCTACTCTATGCTTCGCGTTTTGCATTAGCTCAAGCATTAGCCGCAGGCGTCATGACGGCGGTGGTTATCCCTCCTTCTTCAGTCAGCTTGGTCCCCGATTGGCTATCGTTCTTTCCCACGTGACGGCGTCATCGGCTGTCCTCGGGGTTCCCCGAACACAACAGGATATCCGATCGTAAATATTGAACATTTTTGATATTTACGATTTGATATTGGAGCGGCCAGGATGAACTTCCGAGCTGATCGGGGGATGTAAGAAACACTCTTAACATACCTCACACCACAGGAATATCTGGAAAGATGATCTCTAGAACCATCAAAAAAATTATGGCTTTGCTGATGAATGTTGGGAGGAAGGAATTGGGCCCAAAATCAGCTTGATTCTCATCCCTAACCCTAACTAAAGCGGGGCACAAGCTTTAGTTAGGGTTAGGGAAAACGTCATGGTTGGGGTTAAAATAAGTAAACTAAGTAAAACACGTACGGAAACAACATAACCCAACTACAGAAAACACGTCACAAATGTCAATAAAAAAACGTGACAAACCGTCGCTAACGTAACTTACAAGATAAAACACTGGTAAAAACCAGTCTCGAAAACGGGTCCCCTGGTTAAAAGTCCAGTGATGGCTGGGCATTTATACGCCTTTTCATGAGAACGGGCTGCAAACACAGGATTCAATGGAAGTGAATGAGAGGACGGGCAAATGTCTTTTTTTATTTTTGCTCCATCTTTGGTGCAAAGTAATCATTGCTGTGATGCTTCCTCACTTGTGATCTCATGAGATCACATGTCAGTCAGTCAGTGTGGCCCATGAGATATGTACGTCTCCTCGATGAGATCTCTTTAGATCCTTCTATTTAAAAAAAAATAAATCCTGGGAATGAAGGATTCACGCTATCAGATTTATCAATATTTGTGAATCCTTGATGAAAAGGACGAAGGCAGGACGGAGAAAAAAGAGAAGGAGGAGATGATGAAAGAAGCAGAGGCAGAGATGGGCAAGTTTAAAGTAAAAAAGAAGAGGAGCGATGGAGGGATGGCATGGAGATATTAATGACTGCAGAGACATGAGAAGTGAGAGAAACGAGGAAATGAGGTTTGCTAGAAGTAAGGAAGGAAAGAAGAGGGGGATGAAGAAAGTAGGAGGAAGAAGGGAAGGAAGAGGATAGAACAAAGTGTGCAGTGTGGCGGACACAGCTGTGTGTGTTTGTGTGTGTGTGTGTGTGTGTGTGTGTGCGTGCGTGCGTGCGTGCGTGCGTGCGTGCGTGCGTGCATAAGTGCGTGTGTGCTTGTGTGCGTGCGTGTGCGTGTGTGTGTGCGCACGCACGCGTGTGTTCAGACTGTGATCTCTGTGAGTCGGATGGGGAGGAAAGGAGGGAGGGAAAGCACAGGCAGTTTTCCATGAGACTTTTAAACCTACTTTAATGAGGAATCTTCCACTTCATGTGTCTTTGCTGCATTAAAAAAACACCTCAAAAGAACGCTGTGTCGACCCACTGAGGGGGAACTTAGAGAGAGAGGGAGGTTAGGAAGTGTTTCCTGGGGAGAACAATTAAAAGCTAAATATATTCTGCCTCTCGCCTATGGACTGCTTTTAATGTGATTATTGGGGTGCTGATGACGCAGAGAGGAGACATGCACCCAGGGGAAACCTCTCTGGGTCTCTGGACCTGATACTTGGAGCTTTCTGAGCCCAGACAGAGGAGACAAACAGATAACTGGTACTCTACTGGGGAGAAAAGGAGGACAGACACCGTATGAGGCTCCCTGTGTTCTAACAAAAAAAGAAGCATATTAAATAGAGAGGCGAAGTCCCGCTGCTTCCGGTGGACCACTATAGGACCTTATTTTGGAAAAATTTGCGGCGAGAGAAATATTTTTTGAATTGCACCATGAATCACACGTTTGTGAATTTAAAAGATAATTCTGCAAGTCAAGAAAGTTTCAGTTTGTTGTAAAACAAACAAGTATAAGACTGTGAAAATACGTAATTAGAAAGATTACACACCCAAAAGTCACGTAAGGGACGTCTCTCTCTAGCTAGCTGGTGTTGGTGACGTATATTGTGCGAGACGAGAGATGTAGTTCACTGAGCGGATTCATACAAAACTAAATGATACTACGTAGGGTTGACCCAAATGCTTCAAAGCTTTGACCGTTGGCATGGTAATCAACCTCCAAATCAGTATTCGAATGTGTCAGGGTTTTTTTAAATATATAAATATATACGAATATATATATATAATATATAAGTATGTAATAATAATGCATAAATCCCCAAACAGCCTGATGAAATAAGGAATAATCCCACATCATTAATTATTCATATTCAGCATTTATTATTATTAGTTATTCTCAGACGGATATCGCTGTTTGTTGTGTGTAGAAGTGTGTGTACAGCAGTGCGGCAGCTTCGAATATATTTCACCGAAGCTTCGAAGCCCAAGAAATGGTACTCGGGACAGCCCTAATACTACGACAAACCTACGATAAACTGTGACTTTCTTTACTTGCAAAATTATGTTTTAAATTGCGCAATTCAAACAGGATCAAAAAAATATTTGTCTCTCACCTTCGACTACCGTTCATATTTCTTCCGAAATAAGGTCCCATGGGGGACACCGGAAGAGGCGGGACTTCGCCACTCTATACTACCACTTTGAGATGAAATTAAAGGAATAGTTTGACATTTTGGAAAATACACACATTCGCTTTCTTGCTGAGAATTTGATGAGAAATTGATACACACTCTCGTCTATACATCAAAAATGTAGCTGGAGCCAGTAACCAGTTAGCTTAGCTTAGCATAAAGACTGGAAACGGGGAAACAGCAAGTCTGGCGCTGTCCCAGCCAAGAAATAGTCTGGAAGATAACCCCCCGTAAAGCAGCAAACTGTCACACATCAGTTTTGTGTTTAGTGCTAATTAGCAAATACATGCTAACATGCCTAACTAAGATGGCGACCGTGGTAATGTTAGCGTAGAGAGGCATAGTCCCGCCCCTTCCAGTGTCCCCCACGGGACTTTATTTCGGGAAAGAATATGTACAGTAGTCAATGGAAAGAGACAAATAATTTTGTGGCATGAATTACAAAAATCATGTTTGTCAATTTAAAAGATAGCTTTGCAAGTCAAGAATGTTGCAGTTTGTCGTAGGTTCATCGTAGTATCATTTAGTTTTGTGTGAAACCGCTCAGTGAACTACTCAGGGAACCCGTGCGATTCTAGCTTTCGGGTTGGCCTACAAAAATACGTCATCCCTGCAGCACTCTATTCAGCTGGTTACAATCTGCAACCACACTTCTAGATGCCACTAAATCCTACACAGTGCTCCTTTAATGGCCGGTTCATGCATTAATAATTACCTCCGCCAAGGCCGAAGGCCTAGGAAAGAGGTTATGTTTTCACCGGCGTTGGTTTGTTGGTTTGTTGGTTTGTCCGTTTGCAGGATTACTCCAAAAGTCCGCAATGGATTTGAATGAATTTTTTGGGAGGGGTGGAGTGTGGCACAATGAACAATCCATTCGATTTTGGTGGCGATCCAGATCATGATCAGGATTCAGGAATATTTTTAAGGATTCCGATCAGCCTGAGCATTAAGACCACAGGGTAAAACACGTGCGCAGTGTAACTGATGACGCGTTGATGACGCATGACCCCGCCTCCTTCTGAGAGCAGAGAGATATGTTTGTGGATGTGTGTGCAGGACCTGCTGTCCGTCCGCGGTGAGTATGAACAAAGCTGTAGCTGACAGGATGAGAGACAACGTAGTGTAACGTTATACAGACATATCAAGGCTGCTGAATGAGAGAGGCATCCGCCGATACGTTACACGGAAACACACCGTGCTAATAATAAGCCGACCACCTCACGGTACCGCCAGCTGTGAGCTGTGATCGATTTTTAAAGTCAAGCACCTTGGCGGAGGTCCTGCACTCTCCGAGTGCATTTCTAGTTATTGTATTATTTTGTAGGCTACCTCTGAATGTTGTTATCAAAAGTGTAAGATCATTATGCTCTTACCGATGGTGCAAGCATCCCATAGTCCTTTGTCACAGCAGATATTTTGACTTGTAATAGCAGGAAAAGCACAGGTGTTCCTCATAACATTAAAGATGGCTCCGTTCTCTTCAAGTGTCCCAGTAAGCCGTGACAGTGTGACAGTGAACCAGCATGTACAAGACCACAACCCTGAAACTGACACAGCTGAATGGAATTAAGTCAGCATTAGCTTTATTATTCGCACCTGAGCAGAAAAAGACAGCTTATTGTTTTGGTTACGATATTTCCTTCTTTTTCTTTATTTCTACAGACACCTAAGAACAACCCTCTTGATGCTGCTGAGCGCCAAACCTGAAACAAGTAGAAATGTATTTGTGCACATATTGAGCAGATTAAATTTTGTCACTCTTATGCTTCCAACGCCTCCTTTTTTTTCCTTTGAGAAACATTTAAGAAAAATATTTCTTTTTGCAACATTATTGCAGAATGTTGTATAAATATTGTTAAATTCCTCCCACGGGTCTGAGTACAGGCTTACAAGGTACACTGGAAAGACTTTCTAAACTGGCGTACTCCTGTATGACAGGAATAGGAGCTCTGTGTTGTAACGATCCATAGTGATCAAACGCAGCTATAAATACTAGTCCTAATTATAGGCTAGTTTTAATAGTAGATTCTATAGATTTTTGACAGGAAGCACTGCTCATGGACACATCAGCCACATATCAACGCACACTCACACACACACACACACAGATTGATAAGAACAAAAAATATCAGCCCATATTATTACCCAACGGGTCTGTGTGTCAGTAACATGACTGAGGGACAGACTGAGTGAATGAGATGACAGACAGCAGCAGCAGCAGCAGAGGAGTGTTTCCTGGTCGGGTTCAGATGCGGGGCTGAACGGAGTCTCCAGAGACTCTGCTGAGCAAGAGGAGGGGGACAGATGCGATTCATTCATCATTTATCTCCATCGTTGGGACTTTTTTTTTTCTTTCCCCCCACTGTGTCACACTCCCGTGGGATCCCCATCCCATCCACCCCCTCATCCACATTGCTCTGACATCCGCTGCAGTCTGGAATAATGATCAATGATGATAATGATGATGATGATGATTTTTAATGTACACTGTAGTTTAAAGTTGTTTAGATGTGGTTTCAGATCACCAATTCAGTATTCTTGTTCGTTTAAAGGGCCACTCCACCAATTTTACAAGTGAGTACTATGTAGCCTGATGATGTCATAGTGATGTAACCGGAGACTATTTAAAGACTATCGATTTTTAACAGAAAGTCTTTGCTATAAACTGTGGGCATGGAGTGTGAAAGACGTGGGCATTTACCAGACAAGTAGTGTCTAATTAAAGGGATAGTTTGGATTTTTTTAAGTGGGGTTCAAAAAGTCACCTAAAAGAAAGGCTCACCTAAAAAAATCAATCAGTTTAAAGCTGCAGTATGCGATATTGGCACAAGTATGATTTCAAAAAGTTATTTTTAGAAAATGGCCGCTATATCGTGACAGTAGTACATGAAACAGGTAACCTGAAAAAAATCATGTTCCTCTGTGTCCTACTGTGTCCTCCGGTGCTCCTAACGGCATCTGAAGGATTTCACTTACCGGAGGAAAACAAGGTCCGCTCTCCAGCTGCAGTCTATGAGAGCCGGCTGTCAATCACTCGCGAACTCCGACCAAATGGTCAAACTAGGCAGCGCTGATCAAATATGAATCAATATTCTGTTACTGTAATGACTATTTCTCGCCTCAAATGTTCTCAGAATCATCTTGTAGTGTACGTTTTAGCTGTAAAATGATGAAGTTTGTGACGCGGCCGCCATTGTAAAATCTGTTGAAGGAAGCCAAGTTCTGGTCACATGACCGGAGCACAGCCAATAGGAACGCTCTCTCTCTCTGAAATGACCTCTGACCTCTGTGACCTCTGCCGTCACGGGCTAGATTTTTCTAAAGCCTGAAAACAGAGCCATGATGAGGAGCAGAAGTCTAGTTTTCTCTCAGACCACTTGAATTACAATATGCTGAAAGGTTATTATGGTATTTTTGCCAAATTATGCCCAAAAATTGTTGCCTATTGCCACTTTAAGTGTAGACTATATTTAGAATATTTTCATCAGTTTAACTGCGTCTTTGGTGAGTTTAGATTCACCAAAGTCACACAATAGCACAAACAAACTAACCGATCAAGGCAGCAGTAGACCAGCAACCCCCATGTTCTGCAAGGTAAAATTACAGTTTTTTTTCAATGGGGTCTGGTGGCTTTGGCGACAGCATAGATTGATAGCGTACACTTAAACTGATATTGATTTTTTTAGCTGAGCCTTTCTTTTAGGTGGCTAAAATACGTTTTGCTGTCGGCCCCGTCCACAGCAGTACATTATTTTGCTTCTGTGCGGTAACTCCTCATGTCTCCAAGCTGGGGACGTGCTGACCGTCATCTACTGTAGGTAATACACCAAGTATGGATAAGTACCTCATACAAACCAACTTCAAAACACCCAAACTATCCCTTTAAAGGTATACTATGTAATAGTTGTCGGTTGCAGTTTGTAAACACACAGCATTCAAAGTTGGCCACAGCTCAACGAGCCGAGAGGGAGAGAGAGAGCAGCGATGGCGAGTATAGAGTGACTGAAGAGGGAGCGGCGTTAGTGAGAGCGAATCAGAAAAATAAAACATTACTGGCTCAGCGCTGCTCTCGTCAAACTACAGACACACACCGATCATAGCTGCATTCACAGCACAGAGAGCAGCAGGGGGATCACTGGAACACATAACACAACCCGTTCCCATCCGTGAAATACGCCCGCTTTGTATCTGAGAGCTAAAGGGGGACTTGTGCCTCGGTTTCAGAAGCCGAGGGGCGTGACAAAGCGGCAGCATTTGACCACCTGAACGGGCTGCACACCCTGCGCGCTGTTATTGGCTGGGGGTTACACCCCCATGTGAGGCACAAAGCCACTTTGCAGATGCCCAGAAGCGTCCAGAGTAAAGCAAAATAATAATGAAAGAGAAAATCCAGGCAGAGGGCTGCAGGGTCTCTGCAGGAACAGATACCGCAACACACTTCCAGTGAGGCATAAGTGAAGATTGAGAGGGATTCTTTTTCAGTCTATACATTGTCTTTTAGTGAATTCTTGCATATTATACCTTTAAGGTGCTATTAGGTTGCATTATGGGAAATGTAGGATCCATTCTAGGGACTAAAAGTCAGGATATTGCGACCTCTGCTGCACTGATTTTGACCATTTTTTTTAAAACCTGTCCCTTGTAAGTCCCCCAACTTTAAGGAAGTGCAGTACAAAACTGCTGGAGTGCACCTTTAATTTAACACACTCCCCTTTAATAAACATTTCATTAGTTAACTTGGTTAACGAGGTGGTAGGGCAGAATCACAAGAGGAACCTCTACCATCAGTTTGCCATAAAAGGTTCCCATCATCTGCCTAGTTCACATGAATGAATCTACCATCACTTCACTATAGTACAAGTTACTTCACTGAGCAAGAATTATAGTCTATTATATTCCACATATTCCACAGGAACTCTTCGCCTGCTGCACCCACAGCCTTGACGCTTTTTTGTACGATCTTTCCCTGATCAGATCGCTTGTGTCTCTGCAGCAGCAGCAACAGCAGCAGCAGCACATGTTCTGCTGGATGCCGGTGACTCATGTGGGAAACTACGGGACCCTCTAACTTGCAGGGATGCAGGACAGAGTCAAGTCTAGAAGATGGGGCGTCACTTAGTCGACTAACACTCTACATAAAGATAAGTTCAAAGTCCAGATATCTGCGTCTGTGTCCTCCGGTTACGCACAATGACTCGCAGCCAGAACTAATCCAAACACTTCCCACTACTGCAGAGGGAGTTGTGCATTGTTCAGAAATATAACTTTGGACAGAATCACTATAATATTGTCAGTACTCACTCAGTAGCAGAGCAACAGGCAGCAAGAGGAGGCACGCAGAGTTCATCAGAGACGCCATGCTGACCCCGACAAGTCGTCCTCCGCCCTCACAAGTTTCAGGCGAAGCACCGAAATCCCCCAAAGTTGTTCTTCCAAAGAGCAAAGGCAGCCGGCGCTGTCCCGCTCCTCGTTAAGGCTGCTGGTCAAAGTGCTCCCCTCCCGTCCGCGGTGCAGCTCTGTACTCCGGTGTGAGCGCATCCACTGCGCGCTCCTCCGCTCCGCTGAAGGGGAGGGCGCGTCCGCGTCGAGGAGGAGGAGGAGGAGGAGGAGGAGAAGGAGAGGAGGAGGAGGAGGAGGAAGAGGAGGAAGGTCTACAGCAGCTCCAATGAGCCGCACACTAAGCCAGGGGTTGGTTCTGGTTCAGATCCTCTACTCAAGACCTCAGTGCGCTGCATTCAAAATCCTACTTGGGTAAAAGTACAGAGGTATTATCACCAAGTATCAAAGTCTCATTCTGCAGTAAAAAATACTCTTGTGATTGATGTATTATTATTATATATATGACATTATTAGACGGTTGTAGCTGGTGACCGGACTACTTTACTGTTATTAAGTGCAGTCCAGTGGTTCCCAACCCAGATTAATCAGGGGTCACGAGATGATTAATGCTATGGAGGACGGAACTTGCCAAAATAAAAAAAAATATATGTAATTAAATGTAGTAAAAGTCATATTAAAAATAATATGATGATGAATAATACAGAAATAAATAAGTTTGGGGAAATAAATAAGGGGTGAATCGCAAAGGGAAAACCGTGCATATATAAATACTTAAATAAATGCATACATTAAAAAAATAAATATAAAATAAAAATAAATAAATAAAAATAATGCAAAAATAAATTAATAAAATATGAAAAAAAATGAATAAATAAAAAGGAAAATTAAACAGAAGAGTAAATAAATAAGGGAATTAATACAAAGATTAATAAATAAAGAAGCAAATTAAAACAGAAATATCAATTTATGTCACATTTTATCAATTAATGAATTAATGGAAACATTTATTTTTAATATTATTTTTGTTACATTTAATGACATATTTATTTTCTTATCGAGTCATTTATTTATTTATTCTTTCATTTTTTATTTGGCAGGTTCCATCCTCCATAATATGGGAGATGAAAGAAGAAACAAAGTTCTGCGTTTTGAGTAGTAGGCCTAAATATTATATATTTGATATTTTACCTTTTTGATGCTGGAACAGTAAAACAAATGGAACTACTTGAGAAGTTTAAAAGGGGAAATTATCTCTTTGGTAGAACTTCTAACACTTCACAGACGGGCCCAGCTTTTTTGCAAGAGGCCACAAGCCCAAAAGATTGGAAACCACTGGTTTAATCCTTAATTTTAATCCGTATTTTGTGAGTTTATGTATTTTTCATGCAACATCTTTATCTGAAAAGATGTTGAATAAATGTAGTGGCGTATGAACTACATTGTTGCCCTCTGACTGACAGCTGACTCAACTGCAATTTTGTCGTGCTTGCATAAATCACAATAAAGTTCTTCTATTAAATGGAAATCAGGGCTGGCTCTAGACCTTTTGGTGCCCTTGGTGAAATTTGGATTTGGAGCCCCCCCCATTTTATTTATTAACATTTCATATTTTCAATAATAACTGTATTTATTTTGACATAAATAAACAACTGGTCCGTGATATTGTTGGCTTAAAAGTAGTCAGTTTCGTTACAATTTACACTTTTATTAACAAATGAGTGCGGCCTTGCAGATGAAAAAGTGTGAGAAAGAGGGTTACAGAGGTGAAAAGTGTATTTCTTTCTTTCTTTGTTCATTTGTTACCTCAATGCAGAAAATGAGGAAGGGCACCCACCGGCATTTAATTTTTTTTAGAGGGTGACCAGCGACCTCCAGAAGGTGGCGCCCTAGGCACCCTTAAGCCGGCCCTGATGGAAATACTCAAGTACCTCAAAATTGTGCTGAAGAGCAGTACTTTTGTAAATGTATTTGGGTTACTTTCCACCACTGTGGGCCACTGAAGTGCCCATGAGCAAAGCCGAGTCCTCATCTTCAGGGAATGATGCTGTTCTAAACGTCTCCGGGGAGGAACAGACCGTCTACTGTAGGAAGCAGCTGAACTTTAGGTCACGACTTTTTTTCTGAAAGTACGGAAGAAACTCCCAAACGAATAAAGACACAATAAAGTGAACAAGTCTTTTTTTATTCCAAAATGTTTAGGGTAAAATAAACCGTAAAAGATACAACATAAGCATCCGAGCAGAACGGAAAGAGAAAAAAATAACATACACACTGGCCTCACACACATCTCCCACTCAGGGTAAAGCAGGAGTCAACCTGTCCGTCTACTCTGAGGACAATAAACCGGGTCTGGAACTGAAAGGTGAAGCTGGTAGTAGTCAAAAAAAATAATACCTCTCTCTCTTTCTGTTGCATGATCATTCAAATATCTGTCAATCCAGCTGTCTTGGTAGTTAAATGTTTGCAAACAAAACATACAGATTCTCCCCTGCTGTGCTGTTTGGGCCTTGCTTCAGATCCAACGTTTTAACAACGTAAATGCTTGTAAAAGTAAAAAGGAACTGCTGTGGGATAACGCTCCAACATTACAAGTTGTCTAAAGGCCCAAACGGGATCAAAACATGAAGAATACAATAAGGCACTTGCTAGACAAATCCAACTAAACAGAATCTAAACACAGAGGTCAAATGAACAGAACTTTTATTTTACAATCAGCAAAACAGTGTGGCCACCCTGCGATCAAACAATGAATGTGTGTAAATGGGCTGTACACAAATTATCATACACTTTCAACACACTTAAAGAAGAACAAACAGGTGCAGGCTTTTCAATGTTTGGTAAAACAGATATTGTAAAGAGGAGGAATGATTTCTGAATCCGAAAAAACCTAAATGACAACAAGGGGTGTACATCTGCAGTCCAACTAAGTGCTGCCTCCTAGAGCCTATGAGAAGAAACTGCACATCAAGTTCACAAACATTATTTGGAATAGCCTGATAAAAGAACATCATCAGTAACAATTATGTGTTTTTATTATGTATTATAACTAGTTTGACAACTCTTAAAGCAAGTATACAAGTCTTACAAATGCTAAATGTTTATATAAAAAAAAGGGATACAGAAGAAAAACGTGTGGGGGAGAAGTCTGATCGGTTTACAGGACAGAGCTGTACACGTGGACGGCTGCCAAACTCCATGTTGGGCTTTCAGATTTTTAAAGGGGAATTCTTTTCAGCCTGGAGGACCTTCACACATATTTCAAAAATGTTACTTCTCATCCTTTAATCTTATTTGTGTCCTTCGGAGACCCTCGTTAGAATGATTTGCGAAAACAAGGCCAGATGGAAAAAGTATGAGATATGCTTTCCATCCTGAATACCAACGCAGGAACAAATTCAATTAACTTTCAATAAAACAATTCGGCATGTTGATCCTCTTCGATGCACTGCGACGCTGAGATCTGGCCTGGCAATGTTGTCGTCTCCAACCTATTAAGAAATAACTGAAAGGAAATACGCCACCGACAGGATATGGCTTTGAGTGTTACATACTTTTGGTTGCTGGGATTAGCTTGAAAAGAAAAAAAAAAAACCTGAACTGAGGACGGCGTAATCCTGCAGAGTCGGCTCTAGCGAGGATGCTGGGAAAAAAAATGTGTCAAAGCCCGCTGTTTTGCTCTTAAGGCCAAGATACAAGGCGACATTTTGAGGCGAGGCTTCTTTTTACTTTTGTTCCTTCTGTTGCTCGGAAATAGCAGCTGCATCGCGACTTGTTCAGTATCCACAAAAACTCAGCACGTGTGAACGCAGTAGAACAAAAGAAACGGTGACGTTCGGTCTCGCGGACCGCTCCGCTGAACATTCTTTGAGTCTTATGCGCGTTTGGGTGAAGTGGCGTCAAAGGAGTCTCGGGTTTGGTGTGTCTGGGAGACGGGGACGACCAGAAATTTCAAGCTCGTTTCTGAAACGGTCTTTTGTTTCTTGACGGGGATAAAAGGATGAGAGACAACTAGAATGGTCTCTTCAGGGGGGGGGGGGGAAGCAGCAATGACAAAGGTCCTGAAGAATCTACAGTGAACTTAAAGAGTTGTCCAGAACATTATTGTCTTGCTTTGAAGGTATGTCCAGGAAACGAAAACAAAACAGAACAGAAACGTAAAACAGCTTCTCTTTCCTAACTTCACTGGTGCAGGTAGAGCGGGGGGGGGGGAGAAAGAGCTGGATTTGCTGAGCTGGTTTTCGCTCTCCAACCAACAGCGCGTCCCGTCCTCGTTAATAAGAAAGCCCTCAGAGTGGGGTGAAGCTGTCGCTGTTGCATTCTCCTTTAAAACATACGTAGACTCGGAACTAAAATGGACTCGTGATGTGTATCTGTGGGGAAAGGACTCTCCTGCACCGCGCTTTAAACGAAGGACTAGTGGCTGACGAGCCCCTGCAGCATCATCATCAGGCGCCGCGCCCTCTTGCTGAGCGGGCTGTGGGGATCCTGCTGCAGGAAAGCGAAGAGCTTCGGTCTGACCTGGGCCAACACGGAGGACATGTGGTCCCTTGTCAGCGGGTCGCCGTGGTCCAGGTTCATCACTGCGTCCTCCAGGTAGCTGCACGGGGACAGAGAGGGACAGAGACGTCAGATGACGATGACAAATGACCAGTCAGGCACATATTATCTACGTACTGCAGATATGAGCTGGAAAGAAATCGTTAAAGGCTGGCCCACACTAAAAGATTTTTCAAATCTTAACAGATGTTGAAAATGTCAGAGACCCCCCACACATAACGACATGTTATTTTAAATTAGGGCTGTCAAAGTTAAAGGCAGGGTTGACGATGTTCTCCAGTATACACTTTTTGTTATATTGGTTGAAATGGTCTTTACACCCCGACAGCGATGCATTACATGAGCTCTGAAAAAGGTACGGAAAAGAGCCGTCATCTGTAGCTGCTGTAATCCGGTAAAAACGTCTACCAATCACTGCCTCGAGTAAAATCGCTTGGAAAGAACCAATCAGATACCTCCCTGCTCGTACTCTACCCTTGGCGTGCACCAGCCTGAACTCAAAGCGCGTCGCCGCCGCACGTTTAATGGAAGAGAAAACTCAGCCCTGCAGTAGCACTGCCGCGGTTACTTGTCATGAGGTAGTGTTGTTGAGTTGAGGTCCTCTCTGCGCTCTGTGAAGTAGTTACGATGCGGCGGTGCTCGTGCATGTGTGTGGGGGGGCGTTGCCTTGGAGGGAGCCCCGAGGGGAGGGGGGGGGGGGTTTAGACGGAGCTCCTGAGGCGATGCTACATTCAAATTATGCTAGCTCTCCAACATAGTCGACCCTATCTTTAACGCGTAAACGCAAATTCGCTTCCACGCCACTAATTTCTTTAACGCATTAACACAACTTGCGATTTTTAGGTTGTAGCGGGCTGTTTTAAAGTTGGAGTGAAGATACTCGTATCATATGAAACTAGAAAACCATTGGTACCAACTAGCAACTAGTGTCATACTAGCTTGTCTTGAAGGAGGCTAAATAACGCTCCAAACTTATGCTAAATTTTGGCAAGTTAAAAACTGTCCATGGCCATTTTCAAAGGGGTCCCTTGACCTCTGACCTCAAGATATGTGAATGAAAATGGGTTCTATGGGTACCCACGAGTCTCCCCTCTACAGACATGCCCACTTTATGATAATCACATGCAGTTTGGGGCAAGTCATAGTCAAGTCAGCACACTGACACACTGACAGCTGTTGTTGCCTGTTGGACTTGAGTTTGTCATGTTATGATTTGAGCATATTTTTTATGCTAAATGCAGTACCTATGAGGGTTTCTGGACAATATGTGTCCTTGTTTTGTGTTGTTAATTGATTTACAATAATAAATATATACATTTATTTGCATAAAGCAGCTTATTTGTCCACTCCCATGTTGATAAGAGTATTAAATACTTGACAAATCTCCCTTCAAGGTACATTTCGATCAGATGAAAATGTGTAATTAATTTGCGATTAATCAGCCCTGTCATTATTATCATTATTGAACGTCTTTAAAGGTCCAATGTGTTGTATTTAGCGCCACCTAGCAGTGAGGTTGGAGATTAAATATTTGACAAATCTCCCTTTAAGGTACATTTTGAACAGATAAAAAAATATGTGATTAAATATTTTAATCTATTGACAGTCCTAGTTAAATTTAACAATTTTGTTCCTATAGTGTGTGGTGAGCAACGATTTGGCCAAAACAGCACACCACACCACACACTAACAGATTCCATTCATGAACATCAAGAGTCCCGACTCAAAAAAACGGAAATCTCGCAAAATATCTCATCAAACGTGACTTTAGTGTAAACAAACATGGCGGATGGACGGGCAGGAAGAATTAGCGATGTTAGTTTTTGCACTACTTTGTGCTGAAAATTCACAAAGAATGCATGGATGGAGTCATGGAAACGTGTCAAATAAACACTCGCGTTGTTGCCACAAATCAACAAGTTGATCCTCCATTTCTGAGTCCATCTTACTACGACGTACTTTATGCTTCGCGTTTTGCATTAGCTCATGCGTTAGTTGTTGTCCTTCCTTCTTCAGTCAGCTTGGTTCCTAATTAGCTATCGTTCTTTCCCACGTGACTGCGTCATCGGCTGTCCTCTGGGTTCCCCACACAGAACACGATATCCGATAAATATTGAACATGTTTAATATTTATGATTTGAAATCGGTGCAGCGAGGATGAACGTCCGAGCAGATCATGGGATGTAAAAAACACTCTTAATATACCTCACACCACAAGAATATCTGGAAAGATAATAAAAAAATGTATCAAGAAAATCGGGGCTTTGCTGACGATAGTCGGGAGGGGGGGGGGGGGAAATCGGGCCCAAAATCGTCTTGATTGTCGTGTAGCGTGTACTCGGCAGAAGCCAAGAACAGCCTTTAGCCATGAGGCAGGCCCGAGAAAAAACACAGGATGACAGAAAAATAACTTAGCACCAGAGGCCATGGTCATTTTTGTTCCATGCGGAGAAAATGATGAAATGAAAGAACATCTACAATCTGAAACTTCATTCATTGAGATATAAAAGCAGCAAGAGGTCAACTTGCAGAGACGTTGTGTTTTGACCCTGGGAGCGTCTGCAGGGGACGGAGAGAAAGGCCGCCTCTATCAGTGTCTCAACTATCTTTCTCAGTTTGAATGTCAAGCGCTGTCCTTGATCACCTTCCTGGCTGCTGGCCCACTGTGAGTGTGTACCTTGGGCTTTCACTCAAATATCACAGCAGAAATTGAGTTATGCCACTGTCACCTGCGTCCTGCCCTCTCACTCAGGCTGCACTACATTTAACTCCTCAATTAATAGTTTTAGTGGGACATCTGGTGGTTCGACTGTCCAGCAGGGCTCTATTTCTGTCCTGCTACCCCCCCCCCCCCCTCTGTCTGTACAGTTTAAATGACCATTCATCTCCATGTCCGGAGCACTACCTGATCCCAGTCAAGCATTAGAGCCGTTCCCACATCGCCAGCTGGCCTGTGGCCAGAGTTCCCCTCAACACACACATCACAGGTCTATCAAATCCCCATAACACTGCCAACACACTCTTTATGACATTTGATGTCTCTGCATAGAGCTCCACAGATACCAATCTCTGAACTAGAGCCCGACCGATGTATCTGCCGATACAGGCCCATCGCAGATATATTGGTATCGAGAACATGTATATTGGAACATGTTGTCCGATCTGCGCCGTTATGAAAACTCTTTTTAACATGATGCAATGGCACAATTTGTATGGCTCATAATTGCTAGTGATGTTACGTACTGTGCATTAAGTCTCCCCGCTATCATTTTCCTTTAGTTACACAAGTACATTCACTGTCTTCTGCTCGGTTAAACCACTGCCTCCCGTCTGTAAAGTATCTGCCTGTAAACTCTTTGACTAAAAGTGGTTTCGTGAGCACGTGAAGCCCAGATGAAGCCTCGTGAAAAGAACCCTTTTGCGAACCAATTTCCTGGAGAGCTTCAATGCTTCATCTCATTGTTTACAGTCTGATCAGTTGAGAGTTGAGAGACAACTAATAAAAAACGAAATCTTCGTCAGACGATAGCTGATGGGTTCCGAGGCTGCATTTCAGCCAGTGTGTTCCACCTCTTTTGCTCTTTTGCTTTGTTTACCTGCATTCAAACAAAGCCTGCTTGAACGTGATTGGTCACTACTACTCGAACTACAAATGGAAATCAGAACGTTTCCGGTACCAAAATCTTGTCCCGTTGCCTCCAGATTCTACATGTGAATCAGATACTAACTAGCTAGTTTATGTCATGCAGGAAATAATCTAACGCCAACAAACGACCAGCCCCCACCAGAACTCAGACTCCAACACAAACTCCACGGAAGCACAAAAAAACAAAGTTATATCTAGTGAAGCCCGTCTGGCAAAACAGGAATGTGACCGACGTCGGGGGGAAAACTAGGATCAACATCGGCCGGGCCTTCGATTCATGGAGGGACATATGTTTGGTTTTGGGTATCAAAACGGACCCTGAGTTGGCAAAATACCTATTGGGGAGGTAAGCCAACATTACTGCCAAGCATGTGAAATATATAGTGATATTGTGCTTTTAGCTGCTAATGTTGCTAACGTTAATCAACATGATGCCCGTCAGTCACGTTCAGTCTCGTGTGCGTCGTGTGTTTTGACCGATGCTCGTTCGCGTCTACGTAGCGCGAGCAACAGGACGCTGACTGTCGTTGACTTAACGGCCACAGGTGTCACCGTTAACAAGCAATTTCTGATTCTTACATAGAGACACTTTTAAAAAAAACATACATTGAGTCGCTCTTTACGCTCCCTCAGTTCACATTATTCTTGCATCCGTTCAAAACCGGCTAATGATCATGCTAACGATCCTCTGGTCCCTACAATCCTAACGCTGCTTTTGTTTCTCTTTGGGAATCTTTTACGGATTCTTCTAAGATATTATCAATCAGAAGTACAGAAAAGGAAAGCTCCTTTATCTTGTGCAAAGCCTCAAAAAATATACCGAACAATTGCTGTAGTTCTTGTCTCATTCCAATATTAATTGACTTCTATTTACTCATGAGAGCACAGAGTTTTCCTGCACGGCTCAAATAATATTTGCCATTTTAAGTAGGCAAGAGGGAGAAGATGTCAAGGATTTTTGTGATTTATCCTGTTTTGATCTACTGAACTCCCTCGCACCACAACCCATCCGACTGTCCTCCGTCCTAATAATGCCTCAGACTGTACCACACCCTGCTGTCTCATCTCTCTCTCTCTCTCTCCAGATGGCACAGAGCGGCACCAGGGGGCCGTATAAGCAGTAGTAGGCAGCGGCAATGTAAACCCAGAACCAGACAGGTGATCCAGACACAGAGTGGTGCTGTAAAGGGACTCTGATTAAGAAAGAGGTTTTCTGGGGGAGGAATGGAACGAGAGGAGAAGGGAAGACAAGGCTTCATAAGAGAAAAGGACATGAAGGGAGTGAGGCGGGGGGGCTCTCTGAGGAGACACATCCATCTTGAGAATAACAGCACAACACAACACACTTTTCTGTTAAAAGAGCAGAAAAAAACAACAGAATACGAGACACAAGGACATAGAACAGAACAGAACAATAGAGAGCATCTAAAAACTGTGAAGCTATTCACAGGATCATCTGCGCTCCCCGGACAGCCATGTAGCCGGGCTACAGACGGAGCCGGGTGATGGGGTCAGCAGTTTAGCACCGTGTAGCGCTCAGGAGACGAGGAATAATGGACATACGATGGAGATGAGATGGGGAGCAAAAGTTGAGGCAAAGACTGATCGACGATAGCACAGGATCCAGCTTGTGTGGGAGAGAAGTCGCGTGATGCGATTCAAAATGTGTATCACTTTGTGAGAAAATGAACATCAAATTGAGACATTTTGGGAAGAAGTGAGCTTGTACAGCTCACAGGTTTTTTGATTAAACCCAAGTTATGCCTGCTGCATTGCAAGACAGGTCTTACATCAAACTACAGTGGTGTGAGACGACATACTGAAAGTAATATGAAGAGTATACAGGTGAGATTTATCAATATTTTCAATTGGACTCAACGCATGCATTTCATGTGTTAATTTTCACACATGCTGCAATTAATTTTTTTTCATGTTCAAAAAATATTGAGCTTGTTTTAATAACAGTTATAGCAGATTATCAATAATTCTGTAATTGTTCCGAAAATCGCTATGCATATTCGATCGGATGATTTTTTAAATCTAGCGTACTCTTGCTAGTTTCTCAACATTACCGACCCTGCCTTTAAGTGAGACTGAGGTAGATCTGATGTTGCACGGCAACTGGATTCTCGCAATGTCACAAGATCCCGCGAGAATCGCGCAATCACATATCAAACGAAAATCCATCTTGTCAGGCTTCAAGTAATGCGTTATGTCCGGCTCACCAGACAACAGACCAATCAGCGTCCTGTGAGGAGCTACTGCAGCTACGGGCGTGGCCTAGGTGTGTGTGAGACCCGGAGAGACCATAGCGTGAGACAACACAGAGAGGCGACTGTTCATTCTAAACAAAAATGGCTGCTCCTTGAGAGGTTAGAGTAGATGTTGCAATAGCATCAGTCATATCAGAACTGGAGAGTACCAGGTCTTCCTTCATCATCCCTCCATTCTTACTGGGTTTACAAACATGACACAATGAAGTATAAAAATAACAAAGCAGTTGAGTTTGGCTGGTTTGAGGCCGAGCAACTGTTCACCCAAAATCACTGCCATTATTTTGAGAAAGTGTAGGGAAGCCTTCTGTTTACGAACGTTAATTATTATTCTCTGATATCTCAAGACATTGTCATCGTCATGAAAGTTTGTATCTCAATGACAAAAACCTCATACATTGTGGATCCCACACTGGCTTTCACAAATTACACACTAAATGTTTACTCGGACCCCAGGGGAGATCCGTGTAATCTACATGTAGGGAATAATGTTACTATGGATGCAAGTTAGGGGAAAAAGATAATGAACATACTGTACCAAAAATGGCATACTGTATTTAATAATCTCACTTGATTTTGAGCTCAGAGCGGGTCGTCAGGTTGGAGGAGAGCTGCTGGATGAGCGACAGCAGCACGGGCTGGCTGAGAGGGCAGGGGTGCTGACCAAACACCTGCTGAGTGTCGATGGTCTCACACACATACAAGACCAAGTTCAGATCCGTCGCTGACAGAGCCTGGAAGGAGAAAGAAGAGAGACGGCATTGTATTCAGATTAAACCATTTTTATGAATCTTTGCAAACTCCAGTTCAAATATCTCTTTCCCTGCAATAAATCTATACGAAATCATTCCTGTACAGCCGCAGTGGGCCTCCTAAAGAAAGGAGTAGTCCATCATCTTTAAAGTGAGAAAGGGTTTGGCCACCGGCTACCTCCTCCTCAGTGGTTGTATGTTACTTCTAAAACTAGCCAGAGAAATGACTGTAAAGATAGTACAGCTTTTGCTGCTATGTTTCTTGTTGACATCTAAATGTAATAAACTAACAAGACGTTTCCAGACCACAACAGTCTGCTAAGAATGGATGTAAGTCAGGGATTCCATTAAAAGTATGAGCTTAGAGAGGCTATTCTGATGTTTTCAAGCATCAATCAAAAAGTCCATTGGTCAAGAAGTGAACTCTATGCACTTAAGGATGGAAGATGACAAATAGCCAGAGAGACTGAACCAGTGGGGATGGAAAAAATAGGGGACAAGAGTTTTTAGCGGCCACTTATAGGGACTGTATTTAACTTTTTACACGTATAAATCGTTTTTTATTGGTAATGTGTGAACAGGTTGTAATCTAACCTATAAAATTACACCTTTCACGACTTTCTGGGTTTCCTCCATCAGCCTGTAGACTGCTTTTAATGTGTAGAACCCGGGCCTGTTTTTCTGGGAAAATCCAACGGATGTGACGTCATGCGAGTGTCTTAGCCGTAGCTAATGTTCTGTTAGAAATGGAGTCCGCTAATGCCAACAACCGACCAGCCACCACCACAACTCAGATTCAAACATAAACTCCACAGAAGCACAAAAATCCCTAAGTTATATCTAGTGAAGCCCGTCTCGCAAAACATGAATGTGACCGACGTCGGGCGAAAACTAGTGTTGTGGGAGAATAGCAGAGCCAGTTCGAAGAGTGTGTGTGCACGTGGCAAGTGAGTGGTTAAGCAAGAGAGAGAGAGCGGAGGAAAGTGTGTGAGAAAACGAGCGAGCAGCGGAGCAGAAGAGAGTTAGTGTAGCTTTGAGAATATCAAGTTAATGTACAGTTGGAAGTCGGTGCAAAAATGTGTCTTGTTTCCCTGCCGCAGAGTAAAGTGACAGGGGTTAACTTCGGAGCGAGTAACGTTATTGTCTCCGGCCCAGGAGACCAAAACTACGGTGTCTCCCCTGTGCCTTCTTTCTGATCACGGTCGGGAGGCTGAAGCAGGAAAAATTAACACTAGGATCAACATAGGCCGGGCCTTAGGCTATAAAACTGAGAATAATCTCTTATGCTATAAAATTGAAAATAGAGTTGCTTTTTCCTCATTCCACTGATCGGCACATCTGGGTAATGCCATCGAATGTGCGTTAGCATGTTCGACGTGTTTCCATTTACATCCCCTACAACGGTGGAGCAACGCCGACACTACGTCCTTGTCTTATACACAACTCTCTCTCGATTGCTTTTGTAGCTGATCGGGGACCAGCAGACGGGTCTTCCAGCTCTGGCGTTTCATTGTGTGACTGACTTGCATGCCAATCAGCGAGTCGTGCTAACCTCAGCATTTGGTGCTTACAGCGTACGTCTAAAGGTTTCCGGACGGAAACCCTTGCTTGTGAACTACATACCGTGTATTCTGCGTGCACCGGACTGTGACCCCCGTACCGGTTCGGCACATATACAAAAACCATTACAGCCCTAGTTCAGGTCAGGGCTCCAGAGTGCGAACAAAAATCTGTCAAAAGCGACTAAATATTTTCATTGGTCGAAACGTTGGTTTCTTCATCTATTCTTGTTCGCAATGCGGGACATGGGCGTAAAGTGTGTGTGTGTGTGTGTGTCATGAGGGGTTGGGCGGCAATGGCCCCTTGGACCCCCTACTTCCAGCCCCCTTCTGACCCAACCTCTTTGGCAGAGATGGCGTCATCTGACTCAAAAACAAACCTTTATTCCTGTTTACAACCATTTACATAATGTGTTAAGAAATTGCCAATGTGTAGGCCAATGGGAACTGACGAAACGCTCAAAATGCGTTACTGCGGCGCCAAAAGGCGTGGAGAAAATGTTTGGGTGCACCTAAATTATGTGCTGGTGCACCTTAATGAAAAAGTTCGGCGCACCGGTGCAACCAGTGTAAAAGTTAGTCTGGAGCCCTACAGATCCAGAGCTAGTTAGGAGAAAAAGCAAGCATGAGTGTCTGCAGCGCAGCTGATTCACTACTGGTGTTTGCAAGTGGGACAGTGTAAAGTAGATGCAGTATATTGGCTTTCTGGGCCTTGTAGTCCAGGTGGGCCTCCTGTGCGTGTGCATGATAACAAGTTGTGTTTGCATTCATTAACAGTTGGGAAATACAGCTCAGCTGCAGAGGCTGCAATATGTACAGTGCTACCCATGCTTATATCGGTGTGTGTGTGAGTGTGAGTGTGTGTGTGTGTGTGTGTGTGTGTGTGTGTGTGTGTGTGTGTGTGTGTGTATGTGTGTGTTACCTGCTGGAAAGCCTGGTTGAGCTGGCCCTGCTGGAGGAGCTGCAGGATGTTGGCCTGCTGCGTCTGGTAGTCTAGGTGTGCTGTCGGGACGGGTGTGCCGGCCGCTGACCTCATCGCCTGCATGATGCTGGAGGTGACCACCGCCTGCTGCTCCTTCATTGCCAGACTCACCTCCCCTTTGACAATTCGCTGCACGTGGCTAAGAATAGACTCCTGCAAACTGGCGGGGGGGGGGCGACAGAAGAGGAAACATGATTAAAAGGGTTATCCTCCAGATTACATGTATTTTCAAACACTATCCTGCACTGAAACAAAGTTTGATCGAATTAACATACTTAACATACAAGCCATTTAGTTAAAAAAAAAAAAAAAAAATCTGGCTCTACACAGTCCGGCGTTGTCATGTCCTTTTCAAGATTCTAAAGTTTTAGTTGGCCAACTACTTTCTCTCTGCTCCGCCCCCGACAAATCTATAAACTCTAGAGGCCAGGAAATTAATTGCAGAGGGAACAAGAGACTCGATCGAATTTATGTTCTTACATTAGCCCCAGGATTAAGCCTTGCTTGTTTCTACTCTCCAGCCCATTATGCACCTGCTCAATAGGCAGTGAATAAGGCCAGGGCTGCTGGCAGAGGCATCTGCTGATACGCACATCTGATATTCAAAATATCCGCTTGGAATGTCAATCAATGCTATCTGATCAATCGCAGAGAATAATATTTGTTAACGGCAGGATTTTTTAAAAACTTGATGGTTACAACTCATAGTACCGAGTGGGCAATGTCAGTGTAACCAACTGATTGAGGAGAGCAAGCTTGCAGCGTCTAATTACAGCACGATCATTTTTAGGGATGCAAATGTAAATGACAGATAAGGATCACAAGTGTCTAACAGTGTGGTCGATGAGGGATAGCTAGGATACATACTTTCCCACCATCATCTGGATCTGGTGCTGGACGTCTGCCCGGACATTACTTGTGATGTTATTGGCCAGCTGATCGGTGGAGCTTTGGAAGCTTTCGATCGACTGCTGGAGCTGTGCGATCACGGGGTCTCGTGTCTCCTGCTCTCTCTGCTTTTTGTTCTTCATATGGGTCTCAAGCTGTTGGATGTCTACGAAGATGAACAGATGATCAGTTCTCCCCCCAACACAAGCAAACATTATAGAGTAAACACACTCAAAACTACATTAAGCAATATTTTGGCTGTTAACATCAGATCAAATCACTCACAGTACAATATGCAATGTGAAAGGGTAGCAGTGACGCCAAACCCACTGACAATTAACAACCGGTGCAGATGCTCTATAGAAAAAAAATGTATATGATGCGCTCTCAAGTGCCACCGCCATAACTGTGGTGACTTGAATTGAACACATCACACTGACAGTCAGGGCCGGATTAAGGGATGGGCCATATAGGCGTTTACCTAGGGCGCCACCTTCTAGGGGGCGCTGGTCGCCCTCTAAAAAATTAAATACATTTTTAAAAAACAGATGTCGGTGGGTGTCCTTCCTCATTTTCTGCATTGAGGTAACAAATGAACAAATACATTTAAAAAGAAAATACACTTTTCACTCCTGTAACTCTCGTAGTGAAACTGGCTAAACACTTTTAAGCCAACAATATCAGGGACCGATGTTTACTTATATTATAATAGATACAGTTATTTATGAAAATAAAAATCTAAATTTTTGTCTTAAAACAAGGACTGTCAATCGATTAAAATATTTAAATCGAAATTAATAGCATGATTGTCCATGATTAAATCGAGATTAATCGCAAATTAATGACAAATTTTTTATCTGTTCAAAATGTACCTTAAAAAGGGAAATTTGTCAAGTATTTAATACTCTTATCAACATGATTGCTTTATGCAAATATATATATATTTATTATTGGAAATCAATTAACAACACAAAACAATTACAAATATTGTCCAGAAACCCTCACAGGTACTGCATTTAGCATAAAAAAATATGCTCAAATGCTCACATGGCAAACTGCAGCCCAACAGGCAACAACAGCTGTCAGTGTGTCAGTGTGCTGACTTGACTATGACTTGCCCCAAACTGCATGTGATTATCATAAAGTGGGCATGTCTGTAAAGGGGAGACTCGTGGGTACCCATAGAACCCACTTTCATTCACATATCTTGAGGTCAGAGGTCAAGGGACCCCTTTGAAACCAAAATTTAGCGCAAGTTTGGAGCGGTATTTACCTACCAATGGATTCCTTAGGTTTTCTAGTTTGATATGATACCAGTATCTTCACTCTAGCTTTAAAACTGAGCCCGCTACAACCTAAAAATCGCAAGTTGCATTAATGCGTTAAAGAAATAGTGACGTTAAAATGAATTTGCGTTAATGCCTTATTATCGCCCTAATATATATTAAACTTTGTTATTGCACTTCCATGTAACAGACAAACTTAACACCATGCACCAACAACAGACAAAATCTGGGTGTAAACGACACAGCTGAAGGCTTGCACAGTAGCTAGATGGCAATGCAGGTGTTAATGCATCATTCACAACGTTGCAATCAATATTTACACACAAAAAGCTAAACCCTGAAATTGATCGTGGATTAAATTTAAATTGGAACTAGCTCACAAGAGCACAAACGCTCAGAGGGGTACTGTGGCCTCCCTATTTACTGCAGGGGAACTCTGCGTCTCCCCTCTGTACACATTATGACAGCCTTGGTAAATTTTAAAAAACATCTAGCTGCCAGCTTCCAGAGGTGGGCCTGAGCACAATCTCAGAATAAATAGACTGCTTATCAACACATCAGTGCCCTGGCTCAGTCTGAAAAGGCATCATTATAAAAGATGTCCCTGAGCTTTTTGAAAGACATGGTTATTTAATTAGACTTCCAGATAAAGAGACCCTGATTTCAGGCCTAGATACAGGGAACAACCAACATAAAGAAAGTACCAATAAAATGGGTCTAATAAAGGACATCAGACACGGTGAGCCACCAGAACAGCTTCAAGGGACAGCTCCAAAACTTTCAAGTGTCTGGACATCCAGTGAATGAATAGGAAGTCTATTTACAGCATGCAAGTAAAAATGTCTAATTTGACCTTGTGTTACGATAGGTCATTCAGGTCATATCTTGATATCTGTACTATATTATAACTAGGGCTGTCAAAGTTAACGCTATAATAACGCGTTAATGCAAATTTGTTTTAACGCCACTAATTTCTTTAACGCATTAACACAACTTGCGATATTTAGGTTGTAGAGGGCTCGGAAAACCTAATGAATCCGTTGGTACCTGCCATGTTATACTAACTTGTCACGAAGGAGGTTAAATAACGCTCCAAACTTTCGCTAAATTTGGCGAGGAAAAACTGGCATGGTAATTTTCAAAGGGGTCCCTTGACCTCTGACCTCAAGGTATGTGAATGAAAATGGGTTCTATGGGTAACCACGAGTCTCCCCTTTACAGACACGCCCACTTTATGATAATCACATGCAGTTAGGCGCAAGTCATTGTCAAGTAAGCACACTGACAGCTTGAGTTTGCCATGTTATGATTTGAGCATATTTTTATGCTAAATGCAGTACCTGTGAGGGTTTCTGGACAATATCTGTCATTGTTTTGTGTTGTTAATTGTTTTCCAATAATAAATATATACATACATTTGCATAAAGCAGCATATTTGTCCACTCCCATGTTGATAAGAGTATAAATACTTGACAAATCTCCCTTTAAGGTACATTTTGAACAGATTAAAAAAAATGTGTGATTAATTTGCGATTAATCGCGATTAATAATGGACAATCATACGATTAATCGCCATTAAATACAAGCTATTACTTTAAATTAATATTTATTATCGATTGACAGCCCTAATTTGACATGTATTTGCTGACAAAACCACAAATGTAGATGTTTGATAAGATCGCCTTACATTCTTTTGTGCCTTGTTTAAAGCTGTCGTTGATTTGTTGAAACATGGACTGGCAGCCTCTTTCGAAAACAGGCAGCACGATGCTCTGGAAGGCGTCTTTATAGGCCGCCTGGATGGGCCCCTGCATCGCTTCGGCTGCAGCTCGACCAATTGCGTCCGTTGTGTTCTGTGAACAGGAAGCAGGTACAGTGAGAAGGGCAGGGGCCTGTACTACGAGGCAGGATTTGGGGTTAGCGAGGCAACTTCAGGTTTAACGCTGGGTTTTCAGTCCTACGACGGTGGTTTACTTCTAACTGGGAGTAGATCACCATGGTAACCTATGCTGAACACCTAACCTGCTCCGGAGCAGAGAGATCAACTCGTATAAAAGCACCGCCTGCTGACCAATCAAAGCTTGGTCCGCGGATCGTAAGATAATATTACACAAAGACTTCTATTCTATTCTGAAAGCAACGTGTTAGTTTAACGGAGTACACAAATATATAGTCAGATCTACTCGTGCTCTAGATGGGGAAGTGATTTATAAGTCTGTTAATCTACGCTTTCTTTTGCCAGCTGTCCTTCCTGCATTTGGCAGCTTCAACTGTGTTGCTTTTAGTCTGGATTATGAGTTTAATTTTGTATTTGTGTAACATTATAGTCTGCTCTTGGTTTGTAAAATGTGCCGCTCTGCTGACAGCAGACTTGTCCATGTTTCTGATTGGTCATATGCTGCAAACACCGGCCCTTTATGTGAACGCGCTCATAACCAGACTGAGAAACCCTGAGTTAATTTACCGAGTTGATAACCACCGTCGTAGGACCGCTTAGCGGGGTCGCGGTTGTTAGAGTTAGTTAAGCCAGATAACAAGAAGATACCCTGGGTATGTTGAACTCGCTTCGTAGTACAGGCCTCATGAGAGAGAAGGAAGTGTTATGAAGATTTCGCATAGGATACGGGCCCAGCCACTTACCTTGGATTTGACCACCTTGCTGACGTTGTCCTTCAGGGTGATCTCCACAGCGGTCAGCTTAGCGGCAATCGTATTGCTCAGCTGACCTGTCACTGGCTCCAGACTCTTAGAGATTGCTAGAGAGGGGAGAGAATAAGCAAGACAGATAAGCAAGAACTCTCCTACAATTAGGCATGTGATCAAGGCTGGAGGAAAAAAAGGCGGGAACGTCTCATTCTCGAATTAGAGGGCGGGAGAGGCGAGGTAAGAAAGTATCGCTCCCGACAAGACTGCTTAATTTTAGTGTGGCAGTCCAACACACCTCAGCTGACTTTCTCATATCTAATTCATCTTATGCCTAGGGTGATCCCAAGCATTAAAATAACATTGTAATTCATTGATGTACAGACTAGTGTGTATTTTCTGTCAATTTTTTCCATGCTGCAAAACTACTTTTTGCAGAGAAGATGAAAGAAAGAAAACAAAATACAGAAAGTAGACCAGATTCACTTAACCTACCAAGGGCCAGCTAATCAGGCAATGTTGCAAGCTAATTTTGTCAGATTGACCTTATTAAGCGCACAGGTTGTGACATGATCGATCCACATCAGATACAACGTCTTTGATAATGCATAATTCAATGCAGGGATTGAAATTAGCACCTGCCACCTGCCAAACACAGGGTAAATGTTCGCTGTGGCAGGTAAAAATTTCAGGACATCTGCCACCATGGCAAATAGGTTTTCCTAATATTAAGAAATATTTAAAGCAATTCCTATGTTAGTAGTCAGAGATTAAGGTTACAAGATATATTCAACATTTCTACCGTCTGGTACCACTGACTCAGTGTTTACAACAAGCGTTCTACATAAATTTCAGAAGTGGCAGACAAAACTGAGTGGCCGGTAGAAATGTTCAGTGACCTGCCACAGTGGGAGGTGAGGAAAAGAACCTTAATTTCAGACCCTGATTCAATGTTTCCGCTATCTGTTCATTCAGTCACAGCTAGGGATGGGTACCAAAACTTGGTATCAAACGGGCACCGGTGCTAAATTATTAAAGACCTGAGTATTGATAAGCTCCGACGTTATCAGTTCTTTTTAACGTTTTGGTGTGCGCACACACACACACACACACACACACACACACACACACACACAGTGAAGTCAGCGAACAGCAGAGCAGAGAGGCCGCGGGGAGACAGAGAAGTGAACCAGGTGAAATAAAGATAACTACGACAACTACGACAACTACACTCGTTACTGCAAGTGCAATAAAACCGTCGCAAATAAAAAGCCAATAAACACCGGTCCCAACCGGACGAGGCAGATGGACGCCCACCCAGAGCCTGGTTCTGCCCGAGGTTTCTACCCGCTAAATGGGAGTTTTTCTTTGCCACTGTCGCATAACAATGCATGCTCATGGGGGATCTCATGTTGGGTCTCTAAATCATAGAGCACGGTCTAGACCTGCTCTATATGAAAAAGCGTCTCAAGATAACTTCTGTTATAATCTGACGCAATATAAAAATAAATTGAATTGAACACCTGCTCAACAAGCATAAAAATGATGTAAACATGTAGAAAAGCGACATTTCAATCTGCTCTGTCCGCAGTCTCTCATCCACCGCTGCTATGTTTACACAAGCGCAGCGCGCTAGCTCATCTAATAGCAAATTGTTACAAACAAGCTAAAACTAAAGCAGTCTGTATGTAGTCTAACTGTTTAGCTTAGTTTGCCATGTATCTTAAATTCTGATGTATTCTGCTGGCTGAGACAAAGCAGCCCCTCCTCTCTCTACCAGCGGTACCTGCAGGCAGTGAATCCCATCAGCAGAGGACAAGAGGAAGGACTGATATTGAGTGATGTCTGTGTTCTTCATTCTTTCGTAAGTTCAATCATGAATATGATTTATTTTATTGACATTTTAGATTTGTTTCCAGTAAGATTATTGAGTTTATGTAGTGACTTTGCTTTTGTAAGCATTACTGTTGCTTCCCCTAAAATTTAAAGAAATTAAAATCCTGTTCTGAGTTTATTCTTTTTTTAATAGTATATTAAAAAAAAATATTTAGTTATGAAAAAAAAACGATAAGTGTATCAATTAAGAACTGAACAAATAAGGAGTATCGATAAGAGTAGTAGTAACGATAAAATGCTAACGATACCCATCCCTAGTAAAGGATACAGATTACAGAGAGCATTGGAATCAGAATGGTACTCAACATCGGCAGATACCCTGAGGTGAGGTATGGGAATCGGGAAAGAAAAGTTGCATCAGCGCATCCCTAATTTAGGGCGTTTTTATATTAGGTACGATTGATTCATACCGTGCCCGAGTACAACAGGCCCCTCTCCAGAAGCGAAGGACAGGAGACACCGGTGTGCAACATATATTTAGATTTCTACTTAAAATCATCCTTTACTGCAACTTGCAAAAAAACAAAATAGTGCAATAGCACCATCATCTGGTAACACATGTGGATGACTGCTCTTACACACACAGTCCACTTGGTATCAGCAGAGTAAAGCTCTGCTCTGTTGTCTCTGGGATTAGCTGAATTTTTTCTTAATGACGTGTGTTTACGTGTGTGCTTACTTTGTGGGACCGTTTTCTTCATTTCCTCTCGCAGCACTTTGTCCATTTTGTTGGTTAGCACCGAGCTGAGGGTGTGGCTGAGCTGCTGGCTGAGTTGTTCCTGAAGCTGCTGCTGATGATTCTGACTCTCTGCCAGAACCCGCTCCAGTCTGCGCTCTGAGGTCATGAAAGGTCAAGGCTCACAACAATATGTAGAAGATTCATCATCAAGACCTGCATGTGTACTGTTGTAACAACTTTGTAGGGGTTTTGTCAGAAATGTCACAGGCTGTGTTCGATAAACCATGTCATACTAGGTTGCCAGGAAGGAGGTTAAATAATGCTCCAAATTTACGCTCAATTTTGGCGGGGAAAAACTGTCATGGCCATTTTCAAAGGGGTTCCTTGACCTCTGACCTCAAGATATGCGAATGAAAATGGATTCTATGGGTACCCACGAGTCTCCCCTTTACAGACATGCTCACTTAATGATAATCACATGCAGTTTGGGGCAAGTCATAGTCAAGTCAGCACACTGACACACTGACAGCTGTTGTTGCCTGTTGGGCTGCAGTTTGCCAAGTTATGATTTGAGCATATTTTTTATGCTAGATGCAGTACCTGTGAGGGTTTCTGGACAATATTTGTCATTGTTTTGTGTTGTTAATTGATTTCCAATAATTAATCGCGATTAACTATGGACAATCATGCGATTAATCACGAATAAATATTTGAATCGATTGATAGCCCTAATTGATTTATATTTGTGATAAACAATTTTAATTCAGCTTGGAACGGTAACGTTGTGATCAATACAGCCATATAATGCAAGTAAGATGTATTGCTTGACTTTACTTCAGTGTGAACAGTCTGCTCGTAATAGCAGACTTCATTGTTAATTTAGTACACAGTACGTACTGATTGAGCATGTAGTATGCAGTACGTTAGTGTGCTGTATGTTGCGATTTCAAACACAACCATTGGTTCCAAATATCATTCTGTATACACAACCCTTTTGTGGCCTTAGTTGACCTACTGTACTCACTTTAAGTTCACTGGAAACGATGCAGGGTAGCTTCAGGTCTATCAGTTAACCCCAGGCCTCAATTTGTGTGACCAAAAATCCATGTTGCTACTGCTTAAGGCTTTTGGCTGAATTCAAATGTATCATTTAATCAATAAGGCCTTGGGTACAGAGAGGGCTCAACGTTTTCACAAAACGTTTCACGGGTGGTGGTAATGCAAAACTATCAACACAAGATTAGTGAGAAGGGAAAAGCTTGAAGGATACGTTCTTGTTCCTGGTGGTTGGTAAGGACGTGCTCTACTTGGGCCATAATGGTGCTCTGCATGGCTTCAATCTGTCCACGCAGTTCAGTTAACTCCCTCTGCTGGCTACGCAGGAGCATCAACAA
The DNA here is from genome assembly GCA_916701645.2 of Sebastolobus alascanus. NCBI lineage: Eukaryota > Metazoa > Chordata > Actinopteri > Perciformes > Sebastidae > Sebastolobus > Sebastolobus alascanus. Next base: position 7,191,648 of record CAKAOJ020000006.1, read on the forward strand.
CTCGTTCTGTACTTCTGCATTCATCTATGGGATGGAGCGAACGATAGAAAAAGATGTGGACCATGGGAATGTGCTGCCGAAACATATAAATTACCCTTAATCGATATTGTTGACTTTAACACTGATACAAGTAGACAACTATTTGCTAACAGAGCGTAAATGTATTTCAAATCATCTGTACAGCATCTTTTGATAATTTGCTGTCCCCCAGTGGGCAAAAATCAGTTAATGGTAATGTGTTTCCAAAAGAACATCAAGAGAACAAATCATTAATGAAAAATACAAAATAACTTTTCTTCCATTCGTACTATCATTGTAGCAGTTAATGAATACAAAAGAAGGTAATATATTTTGTGATCAACTTACCTGACCAGAGTCCATTTGCCTGGACTGAGACAATTCACTGAGGAGAAAGGAGAAAAAAAAAACCTTAACCAATAATACTCGAACAAATGACTCAAGTATCATATATCTACGTAGACTGATTGTTTTCCAATTAATTGATATTAAATACAGACATTGACATAAAATGAATGATTGGTATTGATACTTAAAGGTACGTTCACACCAAGCGCGAAGTGACCTTTTCGCGCTGCACGATTACAAACAAAGTCAATGCAAATAACACACGAAATTCGCGTCATTCGCGTATTCACAGGAGTTGAAATATTTCAACTTGAGCGAGAAATTTGCGTGACGCTGTGTCGCGAAACCCTATCTGTGTTGTTGAATCAAAAATGGAGGAAAAAATACTGTAGCTGTCTGTGGTCACCCAGAGCTACGATAGTACATCATATTTGTACAGAGACCGGACAAAACTCTGTGTATAAATGTGTATAAACCACAAACTGTCTATGGGATAAACAACGACATCGCTGCCGTGTTTATGCCTACATGACTTTATCTTGAGTGTTGATGGAGCAGCTGCATAGCCTGGCACTGATCGATCCGAACTCCATTCAGAAAACAAGCATTTTAAAAGTTGTTTGCTTGTCGTCTTGCAGACAGACCTGACAAAGCATGAATTCAGACTTTTTACAAATCGGCATTATTATGTAGTTATTTCGGCATAATTGGGATCCATTTATTGCAATTAAATCACAGCACAATCTGTTTATTTTAGGTTCATACCGCAGTAGCGTCGTGTGGCTTGTTAGATACAGTCAATGCAATGACACTGACTGTGAATACAGCTCGCCGCCGAGGGATGTTATAAACCCAGACACGACGGCGTTTGTTTTTTTCCGAAATATCTGGGACTTCCACAACATGTACAAAGCAACAGCAACAGTTTTTCTTCCATGGTTGATGGCGGAAATGGCAGAAAGAAAAGCGGTATCTATGGACACAAGCCCTTTTTCCTCTCCGACGTGTCTCGCGCGAATGAACACAAATGATACCGGCGGTCCAACTCGTGTGAGTAAAGAGAGGCGAAAATTCACTTCGTGTAAATTACTGGGACTTGGTGTGAATTACTGGGACTGTATTACCAAGAGTTGAAGAAAGCCAATTAATTGAAGCCACATATTCCACTAAATACCATTAATATTAACAGTTAGATAGTATCTGGAGCTATAAACACATTTTTAGCCTGGTCTTTCTCTAATCTTGACTATCCATATAACTCCAGCTGCTCAGCTTAGCTCAATTATGCTGAATGAAGTCAAGGAATGGATTGAGAGCAGTTACTTTATTTATTTATTTATTTATATTTAAGTTTATTTTGCTGCTTACTTGATGTGAAGAGCAGTGGAAATAAAACTGCACTGAACTGCAGTCTAACAGTAACTTTAGTGTGACTAATCACTTCCCTCCGTCAGTCAACAACCTATTATGATCAAGCCTAAGTGACTGCCTGCCAATCTCCCGATGCACACACAGCCAGGATCATCCATCATAAATTTAAGATTTGATTTTATACCCAAGAAAAAGAAAAGTATCCACGTTTATAGAGAGTGGGTGTAATAAGATCTATTGAAAAGACTGATTCAGTATTCTAAAAACAATAAAACAATAAAAGTCCAACGGGGGTGACTCATTTTAAGAGGCACTGTACATATTTTTATTCCTATTTATATGGCCTCTACCTCACACTAGTAATTTCTGCTGCATTCACAGTATAAGACAACCCAAGCTAAAGATCCTTTTTTTTTTTTTTTTTAAATCAAAATTAGTTTGTACATGAAATCATGAACACTTTTTTCAACTACACGTCACACATTTCATTACAGCCCCACTTCGTACTCTGATTCCTTCACTATCAAACATCAACATACCCGTCATCTTTCTTGCTCTTCCTCTTTACTTTTGGCGAGCCTCGTGGTGAGGTCTTCCAGTCCTTAACTGGTAGCCTGTGAGAAGAACGAGCGCCACAATTTCCTGAGGATGATGCCAGGTTTGCCACCTCGTCGTCAGGGTCACTGGGTCAAACACAGAAACATACAGACACACACAGAGTGAGACAGCTGCTGTAATCTATGTAGCGGAGTGTATGCCACACGCTCCGTAACATCTTGGAAAAGATCAAGAAAATAAATAAATTGCGCCTCAGATAAAGTACTGAATTTGTGCTGTGCCTCTTGTGATATCTTCCATCGAGGAGAACACTGAACGAGTCTTATTTACATAAACAAAGAGACGGTGTGTTCATTTGTGTTACCTCTGCACTGCGCCAGCGTCCTGACTGTCATTCTGTGTGAGGTGATAGGAGCGTCGATGGTAGGGTGAGCTCAAGTGTCTGTCCTTTGACTCCTCTCTGGAACTACAACACAGTAGACATGTGACACAAACCTCTTTTTGATAGATGTTTTTCACACTGCTTTTGCAATTTCAACATAGATATGAAAGATAAACTGACCTGGTCATTTTGTCAACGCCATAATCATCTCTTTGCTTTATACATGCAACTGCTTGTTCATGTTAATGTGTGTCTATGTCCAGGTACTTGATATTCTTTTGTATGTTAAAGGATAACTTTGCTATTTTTCAATCTGGACCCTATTTTCCCATGTTTTTTGTGTCTAAGCGACAAATGGGGAGAACAATTTTTTAAACTAGTCCAGTGTTGAGCAACGTGGTCAATGATCAATGTAATCCTTCTGGGCAATTGCACACCGTCAAAGTACGTCCACTAAAAGTTCTTGTTTTCGCCACTGAGAAAAAACAACCTTTTGCTTGATTCGGTCTGTTTGTTATTGTGTCTAACCGAGTCTTGCTCAAGGAGAAGTCTCATTCTGAAATCTTGCGTCACATCCAGATTGTTGAACTTGTCACAACTTCAACACTTCTCTCTCAAACTCTCACTCCTGTTTACACCTTTGTCTTCTGGCAACAAGTCACATGACACAATAACAAACAGACTGGATCAAGCGAAAGGTAAAAAAAATGTTTTCTTTCGGGATGGCGCCATTCTCTCGGACGGATAAAAGAATAAAAAATGCTAAAATGGGTCACCAAATATAGTTGGGTGGCCCGCCCAATTAAAGTCTATGTGTGGGAAACTCTTATTATGTTTCTAATCGCTTCTACATTTATGTTTCACTGAATGAATATTTTTGAAACATGACAAAAAACAAAAATGGAAAAATAGGGTCCAGATTGAAAAATACCAAAGTTACTCTTGAAGGGTTTTGTAAATAGTGAACAAAACTGGTTCACCAGTAATAACTTCACATTATTCGTAAAAACACGTATAATTATAATTGTACAAGAAGTCATGAAATGCTCGAGACTTTTATACAAGTCATGTTCTCAAAAAGTAAAGTAGTGGTGAGACTTTGCAAATGAGATTGTAGAACTTTGTGAAATCCTTCATGTAGATGTTTTCAATTGTTAAATGTATTTGTATGTGCAAATTCTTACCAGTCTCCAAGACCATTGTCCCTGAGGCTGTTCCTGGTTTCTCTAGTGATGTCAGGCGCTGCCGGCCAAGGTGTGTGGCCAACACCTCCATCTGAGGACCCTCCGCCGACCCCAGGGTTCTCCTGTGATAAGGCGTTCTCAAGTAGAGACGGGGTGTGGCTGAGTCTGGGCTCTGACTCCGCTGACCCGCCCACTGGCCCATCAACACCTCCGAGCTCGAGGGGCAACAAGCTGAGACAGAAAATGGTTTTGTCACTTTAAAATGCAAATACCGGTGTTTTTGCAAAGTTCGTCTCCCAGAATTTCTGTATGCTTTAAATTACTGGTGAACACTTTTGAAGGCATGCTTGTTTACAGATGGATGGATAGACCTCGCTGACAGCTTCCGAGTTGTGTTATTCACTGTGAACATTAAGTCAGTATTCACTTTTGTTAGGGCTGTCAATCGATTAAAATATTTAATGGCGATGAAGCGCATGATTGTCCATAGTTAATCGCGATTAATCGCAAATTAATCGCACATTTTTTTATCTGTTCAAAATGTACCTTAAAGTGAGACTTGTCAAGTATTTCATTATCTTATCAGGTACTGCATTTAGCATAAAAAATATGCTCAAATCATAACATGGCAAACTCAAGCCCAACAGGCAACAACAGCTGTCAGTGTGTCAGTGTGCTGACTTGACTATGACTTGCCCCAAACTGCATGTGATTATCATAAAGTGGGCATGTATGTAAAGGGGAGACTCGTGGGTACCCAGAGAAGCCATTTTCATTCACATATCTGGAGGTCAGAGGTCAAGGGACCCCTTCGAAAATGGCCATGACAGTTTTTCCTCGCCAAAATTTAGCGCAAGTTTGGAGCGTTATTTAGCCTCCTTCCCAACAAGCTAGTATGATTATGATAATGATTATGGTTGGGACCAATGGATTCTTTAGGTTTTCTAGTTTCATATGATGCCAGTATCTTCACTCTAGCTTTAATACTGCGCCCGCTACAACCTCCCAAAGATTGCTTGCGTTACTGTAAAGAAATTAGTGGCGTTAAAACAAATTTGCGTTATTATCATGTTAAATTTCACAGCCCTAATTTTTGTTTAAGTTATTACTGTTTGTCATCAACGTACCCGTTGTTGGTTGTGCGTGGTGAGGTGAGTAGGTGCAGGGCGGATGCAGCAGAGGCCATGCTGTCTGTCTGGAGAGCAGAAAGAGGTAAAGGCTCCAAACTGGACACCAGTCCACGCTGGAGCTGCAGGGTCTGGGAGGCAATCTCCGGCATGTCCTGGGACATGGCTGTGGAGGCTGAGGAGATGACGTCGGGGGAGCGGGCTCTGGTCGGAGAGGCCAGTGGTGGCAGGAGGGGAGAATCCATAATCTGAGGGCCGTCGAGTGCGAGAGGACCGATAGGGGACGCTAAAGCCTGGAGATGGAGATGAGGAGAGTGATGAAAGAAAAGGCCGTTCCATTCAGAGTATTAAGAGGCTGGTAGAAGTCAGAGAGTGCGTCAGGTCTTACCTGGAGGCTCTCCAGTCCCGGCAGCAGCACAGCAGAAGCAGCTCTCGGGCTGCTGTTGGAGATGGAGAGTGCCAGACTACTGCTGCTGTTGTTGTTCTCTGCTCTGTTAGGACTCTGACTGATATCGTCGATAGCTCTGCACACAGTAACACACACATACTGTACTCTGGGATACACGTTCACATGTGGGACCAGAATAGCAGGTGTTTATGTGGGCATTAGGGGTGGGCGATATGACCTAAAATGCATATCACTGTATTTCTTTAGTTTTTTTGCGGTGACGGCATTATATCCCGATATTACAAAATATAAAAGGAATACTCTACTCAAAACATGATTCTTTCTCTTTTCATTCTATTGGCAATGTAAGGGGACATATCTTGAAAAAGAAAAACAGATGTGTTTATTGGCTCCAAATAATACTGAAAATGAGGTAAAGGCCTACATGTGTTTTGGGAGGAGTAGCCATGTAATGTGATTCATTCAGAGTTATTAATAACAGCCATGCTGTTGTTTTGAGTTGTGTATGAACTGTAGCTGTTGTTTTTATTATTTCAAAGTTTTTTCACCAGGGAGCCAAACTGGAATTACAAGATTACATTTAAAAGAATTCAGAACTTTGAAGAAACCGTAAACTGACATAACCTTTTACATCTTAATCCACATGAAGAAAGAGTTTGAAATTATACTGCGTAGACGCTGTTGGACCAATACTATACAGAAGACACATGGACCGTGAGCAGCTCGGCTCGACTGCGGGCGGCTCATCTAGAGATTAGCCGTATGTCGCCTATATTTTCCATGTGATGCGCACTGTTCTCAGCAAAAAATAGACAGTGAAAATGATCTGTTGAGGGCTTGCAGTAGCAGCTCCGCAGCAGAAATGCTGTCTGCGTGGACACCACACACGTGCGAGCCATAGCAGCCTAACGGTCAGCAGCCACGCTGCTCAACCGGGCTGCGTGGCGGCTCTAACCTGTTAACATGGGCGCTGAAATGAAATGCAAAAGGTTCCGAGACGAAACGGCGGTAGCCTGTACGTAACCTCAGACAACCTGTGTGGGTGTGACGTAGTTTATCGGGTGATGTATCTCCCTCGTGTGTGTGTGCTAAAACCAAAACGTGTGTGTGGTTATCACAGTAATGGCGGTATTACAAAATCCATGTGGTGGCCGAACGTGACACCGGTGATGGTGATGAAACCGGTATACCACCCACCCCTAGTGGGCATGTTAATCTATTGGTCTGTATGTAAAATTAATGGAGGAAGAAAGTAGCTGATATTCTGTAACAATCCTTACAATTTCCAACTGAGATGACGACCGCATGTGATAAGGACATAGATGAAATTTTTATTTTCCCATTACCACATTATAAAATACAGATGCTGGTCCCGAATTCATTTCTGTATTATGATCTTATCCCTTCTGAATTGAATAGAAAAGCTCACCTGTTAGTTGAGTCAGAGTTGCTGCTGATAGCGGTCACAATGGTCAGACTGCTGGCGCTGCTGCCAGGAGAAGCCGGCACCTGGAATGAGACATAAGCAAATATAATGAAGTGTTTCTAAGAATCACTACTCGTTGGTTAAGAAAACACTGTTGCTGTATTTATATCCTGCATTATGTTTGTCACTTAACATTTTGTAGGAAATTCCATGAATTCCCAAACGGGCCAAAACTAAAGCAGCATGCAGATAACTGGGATGGGTCCCATCAAAACCAAATTCTCATGACAAAAAACTTAAAAAGAAGTTATCAGAGAGAGCACTGTCTGTCTATTAATATTACGAATCTCGTCCTTCTCGTTATCTTCCAGCCTCTCACTTGAAACTGTATGCTGGAGTGAAAGTCAGATGTCAACTAGACAGCCCATACTGCTTGTAAACCCTCTGAGACCCACAATAGACCCGTTTTTGTCTTTTTTAGGGGGGTAGAGGGGGTCTTTAGGGGGAGATAGCAGGTCAACAGTATATGCCACATAGAAGTGGTGTACATCATCTGAAAGCTGGAACCTGAAGATTAATTTAAAATGCAGGTCAAGTCATAAATCAGAAATAAACAATTAATGAATGAATCAATTAAATAAAATAAATTGTGAAAGTGTATAAGGGTTTAGAACATGATGATAGAAGTATATGATGGCCATTCTCCATGCTCTATTATGTCTCATAAGTTGTTGCAGCAATTTTTGGGTTGATACCATTTGTAACATAGATTTGGTGCTAAATTTAACCATTTTCTACCACTTAAGAGTTGATAAAAATTGATCAATAATCCCTCCAAAATACCACATTAAGACACCAAGACACCATAGAAAAAGCCATGCCGCATGTGATTATCATAAAAAGGGCATGTCTGTGAAGGGGAGACTCGTGGGTACCCAGAGAACCCATTTTTATTCACATAGCTTGAGGTCAGAGGTCAAGGGACCCCTTTGAAAATGGCCATGGCAAAATTTAGCCTAACTTTTCGAGCGTTATTTAGCCTCCTTCCTGACAAGCTATGAAATCACTCTAGCTCTAAAACTGAACCTGTTACAGCCTCTGAAAGACAGTAAAGTCAGTCGGGATCGCAGGGTCTAAGGGGGTTAATGAAAGATAGAGTAGCAGTAATCAAGGTTCGTGAGTGTTCGTACCGAAGTGCTTGGTGTCATAAAGGCGTCAGGAGTCATCAGCCTGATCCCACTGCTGACGCCAGAGTTTGACAGGAAGTCAACGGTAGAAGGAAGTGATGAGATCTTCCTTAGGTCGGTCTGAGAGCCACTTCCTGATTCCTTGTCAGAGCTCTGGTCAGTGAGATGGTCTGAAAACCCTGCTGGACACACAAAATGTAAACAGTGCCTCATTTGTGTGGCAATATTCGACATACAAAGAAAGTAAAACACAAAGTGCTGTATGAAACATGAAAACCGTATATGAAAGATTCACATTTTTTCACAATTTTAAATAATTTTGCGCTGACACGTGTTAAATCTGAGGTTAAAAACCAAAGCAAAGGATGGAGGAGAGGAGGCAGTGAAATGAAGAGGGAAGCTCGGAGAGGGAGGAGGAGGCGGAGGAGAGCTAGGGTTGAAGAGAAAAGCTCTATCATAAAATGCTGTGATAGTGGAAACATATGGCTTTAGGAAATGACTGATTTACACTTTTAACATGATCGATCAGTCAGATCTTTAGCTACATACCGGTTGATTAAAACGTAAACAGTGTTTCCCCTATATGAATCTAGCAGCGGTGCAACGCCGCTGCTATATATAAAAATCTCCCCAAACACAATAAACTCGCGATCTCTACTTTAAGCAGCCAGAGTCCGAGCAAAGCAAGGATTATAATCCAAACACCCAGACAGTGCCATCCTTTAGCAGTCTGTTATTGGTCGTTTGAAAGCGCAGTTGACGATCTACTTGTACATCGTCGGTTGATTTTGTTTTCTCGGTAGCAAATATCGGATCAAATTCACGGTTTATTAATGAATGTAACATTAGGTCTATGACTAGATGGTGTGGGTTTTTACTGGGCTATATTTTCTGTTATGATTTGATTAGCTAAACTAAACTTGTTCGTAATTTGGCAACAGCTAACAGTGTTTGCTACTTCAGCAATTAACTAATAATAGGGACATCAATAATCTCCACCAGTTTCCTCCAAGCATGACTTTTCTTGTCATGATGTGTTGCGGGAGATGGATAGGGCTGCATGATTTTGAAAAAAAAATATTTAATTTGGATTATTTTGACTGATATTGCGATTGTGCTATGATTTGCAATATCAGAGGGAATGATAATTTTAACATAATCATTTTCATTGTCATTGAAAAATATATCAAAATGATTATGGTGTGATTTTTGCAGGGATCTGTGCCAAACAAAGATGTTTTCTTAAGCTTGCAGAATATGATGTGTAGGCCAGGACGTCTCTGCAGCACAGCAATATTTAACTTAAAATGGTATTTTGACACACATTTCGCCTTTAACAAATATTGCGATTTTAATAAATACTGCGATTTGAAAATTGCAGTAGGCCATATTGCGATTTTGATAAAATTTCGATTAATTGTGCAGCCCTAGAGACGGACTTGTGACTTAAGCCACTGAGGCTTCTTGTTTATCGACACTGACCTCTATTTTACATCATTTTGATTTGGCATGACTTGATTCAACATTATTTGTATTGTAAGAAACCTGTGTAATCATCATGCATCACCTCCATGGATTGGGATTTGTGTTTTGCGTTTGCTTTATTTTGAATTCTTGGAAGTGTGACTTACCAAAACCATCCTGGGAATCAGAGTGAGGCAGGAAGAGTGCAGAGCTGGAACTCAAGTTGGGCTGAAACCAGATCTGGACATCCTGCAGACTCCTGAAGACACACAGACACACAAATTTAAGACAAACCCTAATTATTAAGACTTCAGGCCGTTGCATGCTTCCCGTGTCGGACTCCATAAACAGGCACACACATCCCGGAACCTCCACAACTACACAATTTATGAAATTTTAAACATTAATTCACTTAACTTGACTGTTATAAATGAAGAGCTAGTCTTTGGTAATTTGGTGTTTACTAGAATCGATGGTCTGTAACCACATTGCCCTTTGGGGACAATAAAGCTAAACTCAAGCCAACATGATCTTAGCACTGACATCAGACAGTGGGAGGAAACTTACTTGGTGTGAACACAGTAGAGTTTAATTTGGATCCCAGACTTGGACTCTGTTGGTCCTTGAGTGCCCTCTGGAAGAAAACACACACACAAAGTAATGCTGTGTTAATTAGGATCAATGCTGCTACATATTTAATGTCCCCTTTTAATTCAGCACTGCTCCCAAAAAGTCACCAATGAAAGCGGAATGCAACTAAATTGCCTTGTTTTAAAGATTGACAGTGTGTGTGGTGGCTCTTGAAATATCTAAATGACTGAGAACATGCCATATAGTGATGGAAAAAATGTAGGGCTGTCAATCGATTAAAATATTTAATCTTAATTAATCGCATGATTGTCCATAGCTAATCGCGATTGCCAACAGGCAACAACAGCTGTCAGTGTGTCAGTGTGCTGACTTGACTATGACTTGCCCCAAACTGCATGTGATTATCATAAAGCGGGCCTGTCTGTAAAGGGGAGACTCGTGGGTACCCATAGAACCCATTTTCATTCGCATATCTTCAGGTCAGAGGTCAAGGGACCCCTTTGAAAATGGCCATGCCAGTTTTTCCTCACCAAAATTTAGCAAAAGTTTCATATGATGCCACTATCTTCACTCTAGCTTTAAAACTGAGCCCGCTACAATTGACAGCCCTAAAAAAATTACATGCCAACACGAATTGCTTTTTGTGATGCATGCGTGTGTTTGTGTGTGTGTGTGTGTGTGTGTGTGTGTGTGTGTGTGTGTGTGTGTGTGCGCGCACCTGTTGTCATACTCTCACTCTCCTCCTCTGCAGGGAGGACCTCGGTGTGTCGCAATCGGCAGTGGGCGACATCCCGGACCCCAAAGCTGAGTACAGGGTGGGTCAGCAGAAACTCTGACACCGCTGTGAAATTGGCCTTGCCTTTCTCCAGATCCTGCCGGAGCTCCATCACATACAGAACCTGACGAAGAATGACAACAGCAGACGCAGGATGAAGTGGTAATGTGGGTAGCAAGGAAAAAGCTTTGGTCCAGATACCAAGTCCAACTCTTCAAAAATAATGGGCCAGTTTCACAGAGGCTAGACTACACAAGACTAACCCTAGTTTTAGAAAGAGTGGCCTTAACATAAGCAGTTGATCAATGGTATTTGTTCCAAAAATGATTTGTGAACATTAGTCAAACCACACAGCTGACGACATTGTGCTGACCTTCCTCTGTACGTCAGTGAGGATGAGATACTCAGAAGAGAGGTCCAGACTGGCCTTCAGACTTGGCAGAACTGATGAGTTAAACAGATCTGGAGAAAACCTAAAAGATGAAAAAACACCACCATTAGTATTTTTATATCTGCTGCTCTTAAACAATGTAAATTAATGGGATGAGCTTCAGGTAGCAGGAATAATCATCCACAAATCTCTTGACCTGAGAACTAAATTTGGATTGGTGTGAAGCACCTATTTGATGGGAAACTTTCAGGCAGACATTTAGTAAGACAAGACAACACAACACAAGACTTTACTGATCCCCAGAGGGGAAACTTAGGTGTTGCAGCAGCACAAAGACAGAAATAAGTACAGATAAATAGAGAAGTAATAAAAATAAGAATAAATAAATAATAATAATAAAAAATAAATATATACAACTAGTATAAGAAATTTAGAAGTAAAAATATGAACTATACAAGAGCAATTAAAGACAGGACAACGTTACAAAGTAAAGTGACAGTAGTGTGATCAATAGCAGCGAGCAGGGTCTGAATTTAGCACCCGCCACCCGCCAAATGCGGGTTAATTGTTGGCAGTGGCGTGTCAAATCTTCAGGCCATCCGCCACTTTGGCGGACAGAGAAAACACTAAGGACGGGAAAAGAGCATCGGTTCCCGTTGAGAACCGGTTCCTTGTTGTCTGATTCCTTGGCATCTCATGCCTCTGTGACTATATTTTCCTCTTATTGATGCTTTCTGACAGTGACGCATGCACAATGACGCAAGTTGTATCATGTTTCAGTTTGTTTGGGACCCGGAGCCATGGCGGAGAGAAAAAAAACACTCAAAAGCATGGCATTACTAAACTTGAGGGGTCGCACCCTATTTTTTTTTCTGATAATGCTTCACTGTGAACAACAAATCCGTGTTGAAATCAGCAGGTGGAGAGTTAGTAACGTTAGCTGTTAGCCGGTGGGCAGCACAGTCCTGTTTGGTTAAATAACGGAGCTACTAACGTTAATGGAGGTGCCATTACATTACATTATGAGGCGTTCGAGCTCTGCAGTAGAATGATTCATAATTATTGTGATGTGATGTACAGTACCCTCCCATCCCCCAAAAATAGGGCTCCCCCGGAAGCTACGGTGTAATTCAAATACTGGAATTTACCATGTATATAATGTTGATTGTGTAAAACATATCGAACATTGAATGACATCAGATCTAAAATGTTATTTCTTCATTTACCGTATAGATTTCAAAAGTGGCAGATAAACTTTCTGAGTAGCAGGCAAAAAAAATACTTCCCTGCCACAGTGGCAGGCGGTGAAAAAAGTTAATTTCAGGCCCTGGCAACGAGTCAGCAAGTCTAGTATATATGTAAATAGTGTACACCAGAATAATATATAATTGTGATTAAGCAAGTATGGGATATAAGATATAGTATAAGTTGCAATGTAATAATAATATAATATATAGTATAATATAGTATAGTATAGTATATAGTAATAGTCATGCCTTACAGGACACAGTGCATACAAATGACTTAAACTTGTAATGATTGAGTAAAGCAATAACCTGATGGTCTGTAAACAGGTCCAGGAAACAGTGCACCACATTTTCAACTCCTGGTTCTGATCCGCTCCAGTTATAAGGAACCGCCAGAAAGGAACCCTACAAAGAGCAAAGTGGAAGGGACCAGAGTTGACAAAGCAGAGAATGTAATGAAAAATTGAGATTCAAACAGCAACAGCCTCAGATGAATATACGTACAGTATGTCACAATTTTCACTGAAAGCTGTGTGTGCACCAGTGTATACTAACTCGGGGTCCTGTCGTTTGTGGTTGTCGCAGAAAAGAAGGCAGGAGAGGGGGCGTCCTCCGTGAGGCCGCAATTCATGAAGACATCTGGACAAAAGAGAGTAAAGAAAAGTGAAAAAGCGAAGAAAAGATCAGAGGAAAACCACAACCACAGTGTAGGTGAGAGGGACAAAAGATCAGCAAGTGACAGACTACATCATGTTTCATTTCTTTCTGAAAATCAAAGAAATTACATTAACATTTCATGATAAAGTGTATGTAAATATGTATATATAAAGTAAATGAGACGATACATCAATATTCATTGAAAGAACACGCCCTTTGCTTACCTCGGCTTGTCCTGTACCCCTTCTATGTATATCTGCCAGAACTTGATGTATCCATCATGGCTGGCTGTGGCTAACACGGTTCCATCTGGAGACAGGGCCCCTTCACTGACTCGCTGGAGGGGCAGACATGACACAACATACACAATCAGTACTGCAAGGAATGTGTGGAACAAGCCCAATATCATAGAGCATACCACTTTGTAATTCTTGTTACTGTGGTTTTGTATTTTCTAGGGCTGTCAAAGTTAACGCGATAATAACGTTTTATATCGCGTAAACCCCCGCAGCCATGTTGAGATCAGTTGAGGAAATACCAAGCACCGCCCACCAGCCGGAGCAAACTTTCTCATTTTACAGCTAAACAGTACACTACAAGATGTTTATGAAAACATTTTACGCAAGAATAGGCAGTACAGTAACAGAATATTAATTCATATTTGATCAGCGCTGCCTAGTTTGACCGTTTGATCGGAGTTCACGAGTGATTGACAGCTGCCTCCATTGAATGAACAGCCAATAGGAACAGGTTTACAAATAATACCTTAATCATTGACAATTATATATATATATATATATATATATATATATATATATATATAATGTTATAATGTGTGCAAAAATAAATTACACCATTATTTAAAATTAGTAAACATTATTATTATTTCGTTGGAGTAAAATAACTATTAAATAAGTTTAATTAACTATCAATTTACCATTTATAAATGATGGTTATTAATAAGTGTTACTGTAAAATGTTGTAATTACCGTTAAACTGAAGCGTTATTGATGTTAAAGAGCTGTCCGTCAACGTCTATTATGAACGTTGACGTCATTGTGGGATATTTACGCCACCGTAGCGTCCAGCATTGCATACTGTAAATTTCACCGGAAATAGTATGCAATTCGCGTACTATTGGTTTCATACTAAGGTTTCGGACATGCTAAAAAATCTCACATACTGTTTTAGCGTACTAAATAGCATGTTAGTATGGAATTTCGGAAACAACCTGGCCGTTGTTCCCCTTTAACCACTATCCAACAAGAATTCCGACATTACTGCTTTATCCTGACCCCTACCTGCGTATGTCCCTTGATTGTGATGAGGCCGTCTTTTAGGCCTGTGGCGTCGATGGGCCAACTGCTGTGGTTGGCTCTCAAGACTTCCAGGTCCCACACCTCAGCCTAGATGGAGAAGGAGATATAATTAGGGATGCAAAGTTCCCACTTTTCTCTCTCCTGATACGATTCTGATATCAACAACACTGATACCATGTCTTCATGTAGAAGGGCTAAGGTCTGGCTGGTGTCATCCTGATTCTCCTCATTGTCGTCCTGGATGAACGGGCACCAGATGAGGCGACGGTGGGAGTTCAGTGGAGAGTCTTCTGGCCGTCGGACATGAATCACCACCTGATCACTGTAGGGAGCGTGGGTTAAGGAAAATGAGACTAAAGACCAGTTCTTGACTTATTTTCCTCTATGATTGCTATGCCAAAGCAGGATTTAATATCACAGGGGTTTGTGTAGAATCACAAGGCAGTTTGTGCTGCTGTGAGCAATTATTGTTTGCACTTGAAAAGTACACACAAATATAAGATAAGAAATAAACAGCACAAAGGCAAGCAGTGACTACTACTACCACTCTAGAGACACACATAGGCCTGCACATCCTCCTACACACTTCTTTTCAATTTCTCCCACATGTCAGGATACAGTATCTTGCTTCCAGTGCAGGTGAGCTGCCAGACCATCAGGTTGCCCGCTTCATCTACGCAACCCAACAGGGAGGAGTCGAGGTGGGCGAAAGCCAGATCTGTGACCGCTCCAGTGAAGCCCTTCAGTAGGGAGCGCTCAGCAAAAGTCACACTCAGGACACGAATCATTGCATGGTTGTTGGCTCCTGAGGGAAGAGATGTTTATTTCAAAGAGAAAGATAAAACCAGAAGTCTGCGGTGTCACAGCACGTTGATTTATGCAACTACAGACCCGTAGCATTCGATCATGTTATATCAAAATAACTGTTAAAGTAGAGGAATGGGATAATAATGGGAGGAAATCTAAACAAGACCTGTGGCCCTCTTACACACACACAAACACAACAGCAGAGACAAAACGGAGAGAAAACAGACGGAAGGAATTTCTGTCCGTTATGTTTGTTTTTAAATAACCTGTAATTGTGCGTTTGGCCGTCAAAACGGAAACAAAAGCTAACGCTAATTAACTGAAATTAGGTCAGAGAGACACTGGAGTATAACCTAACATTATGGAGTTTTTGGAATATTTCAGGCCATTAGTCAGAGACAGTCTAAAGTGAATCCTTTATTTCTATTTTTAAGTACTCAGATATTTTACTTGAGTAAAAGTAGTAATACCACAGTGTAAAAATAGTTAAAAGTAAAAGTCCTGCATTCAAAACCTTTCTAAAGTAAAAGTACAAAATTATTAACATAATATATAGCAAAAATATACTTAAAGTAGCTTAAGTAAGTACTCATTATGCGGAATGACCCATTTCAGAATAATATATATTATACATATTATTAATATATTTTATATTACTGGTAATTATTAATATTATTGATGCATTAATGTGTACATCACATTAATGTTGTAGCTGGAAAAGGTGGGGCTCATTTTAATGACTTTATATACTGCTGGGTAGCTTAATCTATAATAATACATCGTAATTTATTAGTTGATTTTTTTATTATTAATCTGAATCTTCAAAGTAACTTGTAACTAAAGCTTTCGAATAAATGCAGTGGAGTAAAAAGTACATTTGCAATCTGAATTGTAGTAGAGTATAAGTAGAAAGTAACAGAAAATGGAAATACTCAAGTACAAGTACCTCAAAATTGTACCTGAGTAAGCTGGAAATAATAAAAATGTTCTTTTTATCCGATTATTAATTGATTAATCGAAGTAATAATCAGCCGATTAATCAATTATCAAAATAGTCATTAGTTGCGGCCCTAATTTGATGTTTGTGTCATTTGATGGTAGACATAACAGGCACTCCAGGACTCTCACCTCTGATGGCGTAGGCCAGGAAGGAGTTGGACACGGCTATCAGTCGGCCATAATAATACTTGTGTTCCCAGTCGTACTTGGCAACAGGTTGAATCTTCACCTGAATGAAAAAACAATATACATACAAAATTAACTAATGCTATCTGAACAAAGGTCATTAGGACTGTTTTTCAACCATGAAGCTATGGCCTTCAAGAGCCAAAGCCAGGCCATAAAAATTAAGCACTAAACTCGTTTACTTCTGTAATAATTTAGATTCTTTAAAAAAACAAGTTCTTTCATTTTAAGGGATTCGGGGATCTGAATTTTTAAAAAGCAATGTAGCTTGTCACTTGTACAAAAGCAAGCTCTTAACTCTGGTAAGTCATCACGACTAGCTTGGCTGTCTTAGATTGTTGGTGTTGTAGATTTCCATTTCTGTCTTGCTGATGTATACACTTATTGGACGGTGCTATTTCGCTGATGATTTGGCTTCTTACCTTGTTGCTGCCACGAGCCTTGCTGCTGATGCTGGAATCTTGGCTCGCCACAATCTCCACATTGTTGGAGGTGATGGGGATACAGGTGGAGCCATCATCACCAGAAAGGCAGCTGAAATTGCAGCACAATACATTTAAGTTCAATGTGGATTTAGTTTCTTTAAAAAATACCAAAGTATATAAGAGTTCACAAAAATGTCTCTGCATTTTTAATTATCAAATACAACAAATAGAAGATCTCTGTGATTATGCTTCATGTGACAAAGTCAGCCTAACTGCAAAGTTGTGCAAGTGACTGATTGTAAGAACCGACTCACATTATCTGACACTCCTGAGTGGCACTGAGGTCTGTGGAGATGGGTCTGGTAGAGTCCGACATGGTTGACCGATCAGCGCCCCCGAGGAGGCCTGCTGCTCCCAGTAACCCATTCAGCTCTCCGTTAAAAGATGGCATTCTTGGACCATCACTTGATGGTGCATCTGAGGAAAAACATTGAATGCAGGGGTTATGGGGTACACTGTACAAAGATGTAAATTAAAACCCAACAGGGGAATTTAAAGCCTGCAAAGAGGTCATGTTTGTTCTGAAGGTTTCTTACTGTATTATGTTGACGGCGCTCATAGCCCAATACATAATCATAAAACTTGCGCAAATAAGTGTAAAAGAAATAAACTTTAAAGATTTAGGGTTTCAAAATTCACATTTTGACTATAGTTTTACTCATTAGTAAGTCAGAATTTCCAACTTCTCTTATATTTGTAAAGCCCCTATCAGATGATATCAATATTCCAGAGAAGAGTGGGTAATAAAATATTTACAGAACCACCCTCACCATTTGAGTTTAGTTGCCAAAGACTATTTCAAGATCTTCCATAATACAAATCATGTCACCATCATCCGTAACCTAATGATTTATTTTGATAATATTATAAATATTAGTGTTATTATTACCCCATGAGACCCGCGGGCGATCCCGACCAACTTTACTGTCTTTCAGAGGCTGTAGCAGTTTCAGTTCAGCTAGGGTGAAGGAACAGATATCATACGAAACTAGAAAACCTAAGGAATGTTAGCTTCATGTTCCCTTGTCAGGAAGGAGGCTCAGTAACAAAATCTGGTATGGCCATTTTCAAAGGGGTCCCTTGACCTCTGACCTCAAGATATGTGAATGAAAATGGGTTCTATGGGTACCCACGAGTCTCTTCTTTAAATTGTTTAGCTATAGTTTTATTTAATATATTCAATTATTTGGACAGACAGTAACAAATTACAACTGAAAAGGCTCCTTCTACATATCTGTTAATATATCCTTTTACAGTGAGGACAATGGTGTCAGCAAGATGCTAATCACACCATTCTCCCTTACTGACACCAATCGATCCCCTTCTTTCTGGAGCATAATACTTTATTCACACACATACATCAGTGCAGGAAAACCGCAGGTGGAACTATTAACCTCAGTACTGACTACATTCAATTGACGCTTACCAGTCCCAAAGCCCTATTTATGTGCATGCTGGCTCACAGCCATTACTGACTGGGACACTTCAGTCAAAAAGAGCCATGATTAATGTTATTAATTACCCCTGTTCTTTACCTGTAATGACAAATCAAAATACCTGCTGTGAAAAAGATCTATTGGCATCTAGAAAGAGCCATTTGAGTACAGTTTGCTGTCTGTCCAGATAACTTTGCACACAGCAGAAGATTACAGAATTTCAGTGTGGCAAATATTTTATTACTCATCTGGAATATCAATCCTGTCCAATAGGTTTAAACAGAATGGTGGTTATGCTAAGGTTGTAATGTTGATTCAATCATACATATAGCTTGAAAGAAAGTTGCCTTTAATACCTTTAATCACATAATGAGAAAATAATAATTATCTTTCATCTATCTGTATTTTTTCTATGTATAAATTGTTTCTGCTCCTCCACAGTCTATAACCACATAATCATGTGAAGTTATGTTAATATGGTGTACTTCCCAAAACAGATAGTGCAGGAGCAGGATACAATGGAGCATGATTGAGTTTACACATCAGAAAACCTGTGTTTTCTTTTTCTCCATCCGACCTAAAGCCCGTAGCGTCTTTCGTTACAATAAATGTTCATTTTGACAGGTGCGAGTTTCTAAATGAGCGGGTATTAATAGGCTGCGGGAACCACAAACAAACCTGGACTTAGTGCATCCAAATTGGCCAAGAACACCGACCTTCTACGCAGTTATGGAGGCTGAAGCTAATTCTTGATAGCAGTAAAAACAAATCAGTCTAAACTCTACACCTCAGTTCAACATTACTGCTTTGAAGTCCCAAAACGAGGAGCTACTACAGCGATAATATCGATTAAAAGAAACATTTGTTCTACTTTTTCGTCGCCTGGCAGCAAAAAAAAACAGCTTTCCTACCCCAGAAAACAGACAGCTAACTGAAGCTAGTAACGTAGCTAACACTTGGGACGCTAAAATACCGGAGAGCTCTCCGACGCAGTTAGCGCTCCAACATTGCGACAAACCCGAACACATTCGGAAATTAGTGAGAAAATACATGTGTAAATTAATTTACATCCAACATTGGATGGGGTGGCTTTCGTTATTAGGTAGTGAAAGTGCTGTTGAGCTAACTTTACTCCAGTAAAGCAGCGCGCTAAACCGACTCACGGTAGCCAGCTAGCTCTCCGTTAGCCTCTGCGGCCTACACCACTCGGACAGACCCTACTTTCATTCCCGGTCCAACTTACCGGTGCTGTTCCCGGGACGGTCGAGCTTCAGGATGTCCCGGAGGTGCTGGGTCGCACCTTCGATGTCTATATTAGAATTGGACGCCATGTGTGAAGGGGAAAAGGGGGGAAAACTGGGTTAATTTGGAGGGGAAAAGAATAATTTCTCGTTTGACGCGATGCTGTCAGTGTTCCCTTTCGTTCACCCAGAGCAACCGTCTAAACTTCCGTTATGTCCGCGCCGTAGGCTCCGACTCGGGTCTGTGTCAGGTCGTTGGTTCCTACCTCAACTTCTAATGAGATTCAGAGATTGAGCACAACAAGGCGTGATGTCAGAAATCAATCATTTTCTGACGATTTTCCCCCTACATGTTAGACCTATATGAGAGAGTGTTAGCATGTGGTGTGATAGATAGATAGATAGATAGATAGATAGATAGATAGATAGATAGTAACTTTATTGATCCCGAGGGAAATTCAAGTTTCCAGCATCACAGTTCCATATTGCAAACATATTAGTAAAAAACGTCACAGGTAAGTAGTACACATGTTAGTAAAAAACGTCACAGGTGAGTAGTACACATATTAGTAAAACGACACAAGTAGTAACAAGACACATGTAAGAAATACAGAGTATAAAACGAAATATGCAATGTGCAGAAGAACTGTTAAAAATGAATATAGTGCAGGGTAAACAACTGAGATACAGGACTATTTAAAGAAAAAGTGAATGTAGTGCAGAAAGTGATATAGTGCTGGGTGATTAAGTATAGGAGATATAGATATTAAGAAATGTCAGATATGGAGTATAATTCAGGATAAGAACTGAGGTAGAGAAGTTTTTTGTAGTGTGCGGAATTAAAGTGGCTCAGTCTATTAAAGTGCACTGATTAACCAGAATGAACCACAGTTCAGGAGTCTTGGGCTTGGGCATTTTTAACTTTCTGTTTTTTACTCATGTGATGATCTAAAAAAAAATGGGGAAATGGAAGTAATATTTGAGGTGAAACAGAAAATGTGTTAGACTGGCCTAACCATATACTCAGAAGTCTGCTGTTGCGCACCAGTGCACGCTATTATGATGGGCCCTATTGCATGCTAGTTATTATGAAGCACATACAATTAGGCACAAGTATATTTTACCAACAATGTGTTGGATTTTGAAGTCGAATGAGTTACTTAGGCTATTGTATTGGGAAAAGCTCTCTCTACTCTTGGGTTTTTTGCAAATTAAGATTTAAGGGCAAAAAAAAGCACTTAATTTGCATATTTTATTAAATTTTGGATCAAAATATTGAAATTATGGATAACCTTGTTTGTTAGCTTTCCAAAGATAAAAAACAAAACAAAAAAACATACTGTTAATGTTTATTTTTGAAGAAGATATCTGTGTCTTTAGGAGGGGTGGTTGTACAATATGGGTCTCAAACCATGTTCTAACACTCTCATAAGCTAACATGTAGGGGAAAAATGGTAAATGGACTTGATTGATTTGAGCATATTTTTATACTAAATGCAGTACCTGTGAGGGTTTTTGGACAATATTTGTCATTTCTGCTGTTAATTGATTTCCAATAACAAATATATACATACATTTGCAAAAAACAAGCACATTTGTCCACTCCCATGTTGATAAGAGTATTATATACTTGGCAAATCTCCCTTTAAGGTACATTTTGAACACAAAACAGAAATGTGTGATTAATTTGCGATTAATCACGATTAACTATGGACAATCGTGCGATAAATCACAATTAAATATTTGAATCTATTGACAGCCCTATGTAGAACTAGGCTTTAGACACCTCAATGCGAGTTCCATCTTGCCGTATGCGATGCAGCGTGTGAATAGTGTTAGATTGAGTGTGATTTTTGTGGTACTCGCTCTTACTGTATCTTCTTCATCCAAAAAGCCCTAAAAACAATTACCATTCAGTAATGAGTGATGTTTGTTTCTTGCTGTCATTAATTACAGTTAATCAAAGACGGCAGATGACTTAAAAGCATCACTCTGCAGAGAGCTCCCAGAGGTCAACTAACAAAACATTATCCGCGTACAGCGCTTCCAGGAAAATAATCAAAGAACAGCATGAAAAAGAAAGAACATGTTTTTAAAGGAGAGCATGATAGACCATCCTCACAAATGCATCACAAAATTATTAATCAGCACCTCACTACTATTATCTGCTCTGCAAATCAACACATTAAGGTGAAAAATGAAAGCGTTCAAAATCATTATTTTCTTTCCGTGAAGACGCGACCATTTATAAAAAAGATTACGGAAGGTAAAGATGCTCCCTTAACTCTAATATGCATCTGCTTTTGCTGTCACCAAGTGACGAGTCTTTGAACAGTGTGTCTGTGTACCCAATCCTTCACAGTTGAGGAAGAGGCCAGAAGAAAGGCTTCATTGCCCTCTTGTGGTGAAAACATTCATCCAGCTCCATCGGTCTAAAGCAGCCTTCTATGAATCTCAGCATGAATACTCATGTGGGGCACATGACAAGGTAGGGGAGAGAAGAAGTGTGTGCAGCTAGAGGGAACTAAGGAGAAGTTTCTATTCTTAATTCTGCGCTGTGCCTGTTAGTAGTTGGCCGAACTCGAGGCTTTTATAACGACAGTCCTCAAACCAATGGGTGACGTCATGGTGACTACGTCCACTTCTTATACACAGTCTATAATTCCACCCAAATACTACTTTCTGTCTAACAAGTTAGTTCATTTCAACTTCGACCTTTGACAGTATTACAGATTAGCTTCCAGCTTTTTTAGCAATTTTATGTCTTTGATTCTCATTTTGCTTTTAATTGTGTGATTTTCCTTTTTTTTTATAGACATTTTTAATGAGCATTGTTGAAGGGTAGGTTGAGAGTGGGGTTGAGTTGAGCCAGTTTCTACTTGAGGCGTCTTTAAAGTGAGAGAATGACAGTAATGTCTCCAACTAAAACGTGTACATATATTACAGGATGTGGTGCATCCTCGGGAATGATCACTTTGGATCTAAAATATAAAAATAAAAATCAGATTTGCCCCCCAAAAAGTGGTCACTACGTTCAACTCCGATGAGGGGTAAATTGAGCCTAGGGAGAGGATAAGTTGAGCCGTATGCAGTACGCCTAGTCTATCAATCATACCTGTCTATCACTGAATGTTATCAAAGAGCCACCCCACGTTGTGCCTAAATGCAGTGGCACTTCTGAGGGAGTTTGCTTCAGGAGTGCGGCATGACAGATGGTGGCGCACCCCAAAAGTCATGAACCAATCACGTCCCAGAAAAGGTTAGAAGTTGATTAGCCTATATGATCATATTTTATTTATACTTAGTTGATAAGAGATTTACATAACAAGTTGAAGCTATAATCTAGTTATATACAATTATAAATGGCTCAACTTCCCCCAGGCTTTTTGGCTCAAATTACCCCACCCCCGACATTTTAACAAATTTATATCATCCAGCAGCTTAGACCTAACGTCATGCTAACAGTATAGCATCATATTGCAATTTCTTAAAGCACAAGTGTGTGAGATTTTTTCAAACTTGTCTGTAATTATTCAGACAAAAGAATCATGACTAGTTGAACATACATTTTTTTTTACTTTGAACGGCAAAAAGACGTTTTTTGGACCTAAGGGTGCTCACCACTTATATGTCATATGGGCCTCTCGCCATCACAAGGTCAATAAAATGGATGACTCTTTAAAAATGTGCGGTCACATGACCAATTTTGTCTATGGTTACTTAGAAACAAGGGATGGCTCAATTCAAATCACCCCACTCTATCCTACCTGAGACCCAAGATTTGTATTGCCAACAACTGCCTGCTTGCTGAAATTGTGCATATGATGAATAAAGAAACTTGAAACTTGTATTTCAGCACTGAGCTTCTTTAGGTAATGAAGTTCAGCTTTCAACTCTACCAGTTTTACAATTCAGTTTTTCAGAGGTGCAAGGCAATGCATTTGCACTTTAAGATTTCTGAATTTTCAGCAATGCATTGCAATTTATTGCAGCTGTCAGCATTCACACGCATTTTCTGCAGGAAATGCATTTTCTAGTTCTATTTTGCTATATTAAAGCCATAGGCAGAATATTTTTGGCATCATTGGGCAAAAAGTCCATAATAACCTTTCAGCATATTGTAATTCAAGTGTTCTTAGAGAAAACTAGACTTCTGCACCTCCTCAGGGCTCCGTTTTCAGGTTTTAAAAATCTAGCCTGTGACGAGAGACTTTGGCCAATCACAGGCATTTCAGAGAGAGAGCGTTCCTATTGGCTGTGCTCCATCTGGTGGGCCGTGCTTGGTATTTCCTCAACTGGTCTCAACATGGCTGCCGGGTCACAAGCTTTGTCATTTTAAAGCTAAACAGTACACTACAAGATGTTTCTGAAAACATTCGAGGCGAGATATAGGCATTACAGTAACAGAATATTGATTCATATTTGATCAGCGATGCCTAGTTTGACCGTTTGATCGGAGTGATTGACAGCTGCTCAGAGACAGCAAGGCTCCAGCTCGGCTCTGATTGGTTGTTTTCCTCCGGTCTTTGAAATCTTGCAGATGCCATTAGGAGCACCAAGGACACAGAGGCCCATGATTTTTTTCAGATTACCTGTCTCATGCACTACTGTCAGGATATAGTGACCGTTTTATAAAAATAACTTTTTAAATCATTTTGCTCCATTTCTACCCACTGCAGCTTTAAAAAGTCCTGGGAACTTTTGGTGGAAACCCAGCTTCATATACAGAGTGTATTTCGTATTAACATTGACAAACTGTAGTTAATGTGGATCGGTCACATCTGGTCGACACTCAATCCACTTAATAAGGTCAGTATCGGCCCAATTACCATCCAGCGGACCAATGGCTGGCGTGCATTTATTTAACTCAATCAACTGGATCACAATAAATATAAACTAGTTGTTGTCATTTTCCAGCTGATCCTCTGTAGTAAGGTCACCCAAACCAAAAATCAAAAATGATACGCACTTAAAGACAACGCTTGGAATAAGACTTACTGTGGAGAGATAAATGAAGGATTGGGGAAAACAATCAGCCATATGAACTGGAGAGACAAAGGCCACACCATTAAGAAAAAAGTCCAGGTTTTATTGTCTATCGTGGCCGTAGTCCATGTTAACTGCGAGACGTGTGTGTGAGTGTGTGTGTGTGTGAGAGAGAGAGAGAGAGAGAATG
Source organism: Sebastolobus alascanus (assembly GCA_916701645.2). Taxonomy (NCBI): domain Eukaryota; kingdom Metazoa; phylum Chordata; class Actinopteri; order Perciformes; family Sebastidae; genus Sebastolobus; species Sebastolobus alascanus. Next base: position 7,216,432 of record CAKAOJ020000006.1, read on the forward strand.
AGAAATACCGTGATTGAGAGAGACAGAAAGAGTGAGAGACAGATGTAAAGAGAGAGAGAGAGAGAGACTATGAAGAACCAATCACACAGCATGGTCAAACTTTGTCCTCCATGATTCTTCGGTTTGCGAGCGCAAAACCTGGCATGAGAGCGAATCATGGCAAAGTTAACAGTTTTGTAAAGGAATAAAACTCAGTTAAACACACTAAGGCAACACACAAGTGGCATCTAAAAACAACTCATAACACAAGAAGTCGGAACTGATGAAGTCGACTCTGAACCTGAACATGGATCTACAAACCAGTCAACAGCAGTGCAAACAGAACTGAGTTGACAGCAGTGGAGTCAACTGTAGAGTAGAATTAAGTAAAGAAGGGTTTAGAGCGGAGCAGAGCATGAGTTAATGGCGTCGGTCAGTCTTTCTGGTGGCTCGAGTGTAGGTATTGTAATGGGGGGACTCCCAGCGTCATGCAGATCAGCGGAGTGGCAGACGGGGGCATCTGATTGGTTGGCCGGCTCTCAGCAGAGAAACGCGTCGCAGTTCTACTGGCTGGGGTGGTCTGAAAGCCCACCTGGATGAGGTTCAGTGATTGACATCTAGAATCCGGTGTTTTTGCTTGTTTGTCAAGCAGGCGTAAATGAGACAGCAGGAGGGAGGGACGAGTGTTCTCTCTTCTCTCCATCCTCAACTCCTCTTTCCCCTCCCTCCGTACTTCATCACATGGTGCCCTTCACTATGGTCGCCCCACCAGAGTGGCGAGGGGGATTAGACAAAGTTGTGAATGGCCAGCCTGAACATGTCATTGGTGCATACCCATGCATCGTTAATGTTCTTCAGGATGAAACACTGATGGAAACCCATGATGGGGTCGTCATCTGCCTGCGAACACACACAAACAGAAATAGCAGGGGTTTAGGAAAAGGTCAGCAGTACGGTCAAGCAGTTATACACGTCATCAAAGTCAGTATACTAGTTGTGGGGAGTACAATTCAGCCACTCAGTGTAAACAGTTGCGTAATTCCTTCTGGGCCAAGTCAGAGAAAATAATGCCAATAACGTTACCCAGATTATCTTGGCTTGGAGTTGGGAGTCTACAAACTCAAAACTGTAAGCCCACCTTTAAGGTAGGGTGGGGGTTTGGGAGGGAATGAGAGTTGACCTACACAAATAGCCGGCTGCTTCAATCAAGGCTACTTCGTTTAGCTTAAAGGTGTGTAAAAGGGAGTTCTCTAGTTAACAAATGCCGGGTACACACTACACGAGAATCAAGCCGATTTTGGGCCGGATTCCCCCCTCCCGACAATCGTCAGCAAAGCTCAGATTTTTTGATCGTTCTAAAGATTATCTTTCCATATATTCCTGTGTTGTGAGGTATCGGCTCGGAAGTTCATTCTGGCTGCACCGATTTCAAATTGTAAATATTAAACATGTTCAATATTTACGATCGGATATCCTGTTGTGTGTGGGGAACACCGAGGACAGCCCATGACGCAGTCATGTGGGAAAGAACAATAGCCAATTGAGAACCAAGCTGACTGAAGCGGAAGGACAACCACCGCCGCCATGGCGGCTAATACATGAGCTAATGCAAAACCCGAAGCATAAAGTAGTGGTGAGATCGATCTCAGAACTTGAAGACCAACTTGTTAATTAGTGGCAACAACACAAGTGTTTATTTAACGTGTCTCCATGACTTTGTCCATCCATCCTTCATGAATTTTCAGCACAAAGTAGTGCAAAAACTAACATTGCTAAATCTTCCTGCCCGTCGTCCACCATGTTTGTTTACACTAAAGTCACGTGTAAAGTCGTGAGAGATTTTGCGAGATTTTCGTTTTTTTTTAGTCGGGCTCTTGTTGTTCATGAATGGAATCTGTTAGTGTGTTGTGTGCTATTTTGGCCAAATTGTTGCTCTCCACACACTATAGGAACAACGCTGTTAAATTTAACATAGCATGTCGTTATGTGTGGAGTCTCACACTTTTAAAATCTGTTAAGATTTGAAAAATCTTTTAGTGTGGGCCAGCCTAAAGCTTCTGTTTACATTCAGTGTTAGCCTACAAATTGTGTGCATCCTTGAGGACAAACGTGTTAATGCATTTCCTTCCTTCCCCATTTGCAAAGGGGATTTTTTTTCCTGGAGAAGCGACATTGATACCTGCTGAAAAATTGCTAACAACGGTTGCAAATTGTGAATGACAAAAAATACTGTCTGGTTCAGGGTTTCCTCTTATAGGGACTGCAGCAAAAGAGGCTCAAGTAAGGAAAAACACCAGGCAGGGTTTACGTTAGCCAGCATATGCCGGCTTTTTGCCGGTATCTCGTTTGGTTGCCCGGCAGATGAAATTATCAACGGCCAAAATGTTTGTTAGGAAATATGCCAAATAAATTCATTAATAGCATATTAAATAGACGTATATTGTGTGACCTATAAGATATGTTGCCAAGACAACTTAAATATAAACTGATAATATATAAAACTTCACATGGCTCTGCTGTGATTCTAATCCAATACACTTTGTCAAATTCAGCGAATATCTCATCTCCTCTAAATGAGAAAAACGCAAAGTGGCTCAGACCAAGCCACGAGGTACCGAATGTCATTTCTTTTACATTCAAAGCTTCTATCGAGGTTTTTTAATGAAGCTATGAATGTCTGTTGTCATATTTTATGACATTTTTTGTCCGCAGAGAAAATGTTTTTGAAAGGCTAAACGCCAACAAATAAGGATTGAAGCGGAATATTTTGTTAGATAAAAACGTGAATTTTGGAAATGATTACATCTATCTTTTTCCAATAAATTTTGACTTTTGAACTTCGGACTGAGACAATTACAGAGACGAGACGAGTGTGTGCGTGTTTGAGAGAGAGAGAGAGAGAGAGAGAGGGGGGAAGAGAAGGTGGACTGAATGCAATGTTTCGGTAAGTTATTAATAATAATAATAATAATAATAATTTGAATGTTAACGTTATGACTGAAGCTTCATACTATTCGGCAGTCTACAGCCCTACGAGCCACACAACACTATTTTGAATTTGACAAACACGGAATTCGGACCGACCAGCCTATTATTTTATTTTTTAGACCGCTTCTTCATTTGACTTATTTTCAAGTTATGTCAAATGTAGGCTATTACATGTATATTTAAAACATTTATCTGATAGTTGTTCTATATGGCCGGAATTCTGGAATATTAAAGGGGAACTACGCCCATTTTCAAAATTCATACACGCTATTTCTAGGATGTAAGACAGTCCAAAAAATATTAGTAAAGATGAACAACTCTCTCCCAAATCCAAAAAACTAGAGTGCTAAAAAAGTTGTGATGTCATTGGGTATAAAGAGTGGAACTGCTCCATAGACAATGAATAGGGAAAGATGTTATAGATGTTACTGAGAGCACCCAGGGAAATGTTCTGAGTATATGGGAACATTTTCTGTTTCACAACTGACAACACTACAATAGAATAAAGCTCATTTTGGTATAAAAAAGAAAACAAACATTCTGTGGGTCCACAAAATCAGTCTCCAATTCATTGTCTAGGGAGCAACTCCAGACTTTATACCCCATGACATCGCAAGTTTAAGACTCTGGTTTCTGCCTTTGAGAGAGAGGAGCTCATGTTCACAAATATTGATTGAACTTTCCTAGGCCATGGAAATAACATATTGGAATTCTTAATTTGGGTGGTGTTCCCCTTTAATAGCCATATTGGCCGTCAAAAAAAAAAAAAGTCTAGCGTAAACCTTGACTTCGGGGCAGAAGTGCTGGAGATTCAGACTGAAGCAGCCAATTTTAAAAGTCTGTTTACAGGTCTTGTGGAGTACTACTCCATATGTGAAAAGTGGAGTACTCTTTAAACATAGTTTGATAGATTTGAAGTATGGTAACAGAAATAATTTGAAAAAAAATTACAAACATGAAACAAACATACTTTAGAATTCAGCGTGCGATGATTGGCTTTAACACAGATGGCATGCTTTAAAATAAGGCGTGAATGATAGTGCTACTTACTTTTAGCTGTCCAACAACCATACTCAAGATGCAGCTGTCTGGAGTTGGCTGATGGTCCTGCGCTGTTATACTATGCGCTATTTTTGTGAAGGGTAGGCTCTGGCACACACAAATAGAGAATAAATACACAAGAAGAAAATTAATACAGGTATATCAGATACTGAAATAATATAAGAAATCAAACTTATCTTGAACTATTTTCATTAAAACTTAAAATAATATAATGATTATATATAATTGGGATAATAAGTATAATCCTCAATAAAATTGTACTATGGGGTTTTTAAATCTGATTACCTGACTAAAACATGTCAACACAGATTTTACAGAAACCAGGTTACAACAGGGCAGGTAACCAGAATAACCAGATTTTGGTTTCTTGTGTGCATGTAAACGTACTGACTGACACTGACATTGATTGCCAGTGTGTTTCTAACTTGGGCCACCTACCACCTGTTACACGTTACCTCTGTATATAGCATAAGTTACCAGATAAACTCACAGTGAGTTTCTCAACAATTGCTCTTTTTCCCTGATACTGTTGTCCTTCCCATGTGAGGCATGACGGATCAATCTGTGTGGAGCAAGACAGAGAAAGACACAGAGAGAGAGAGAGAAAGAGAGAGGGAAACAAATGAGATGCAGAGGATGCCATTTACAGATGGAAGGTCTACCCAAAATCACATAACTCAACAAGTGATCCTAGCTTTGCTCCCTTCAAGCCCCATCTGTTGAAGATTGACATGAGAGAAACATATGCATTAAGTTCTTTAAGTCAGAGTGAGAAGGTTTATACTGGGGGGTTATTATGACACTAATTCATGACTACCTTGACCTACCTCTCTGAGATCACTTGAATTACAATATGCTGAAAAGTTATTATGGAATTTTTGCCCAATGATGCCAAAAACAGTCTGCCTACTGCTGGATCCTATCTGCTCCCACTGACCAATTGTTTCAGCTCTAAATGTCTTTGGCAACATTATTTTGTCTTATTTAATCCACAAGTCAAGTAGTTTAATTTTGTTTAATTTATGATTCAAATACCTAATTTACTTGGGTTGTGCTGTGAAAACAATGTAAATTGAAAAAAAGCATTCATAGATTGTGTCTAAAATTGTTAATAATGAGTCCATTATTGATCAAGTGAGACCACATAAAAACAGGCCCCATTACCATTACGCAGGCTCTGTCTTCAATTACATATGCACACCTAGTGTACAAGGTACCAAAGTTCTTGTTAGATTTATGTTGCATTCATAAAAAAAGTTAATTCATACATGTAGCCCAGCCCTGTGGTAAGACATCAAGCATCATCAAGCATGGTTCTGTCACACTCACATATATGGATCCAAGTTGTGATCGGTCAGAGTCAAACAACTGGTAGTAGTGCTGCACAAAGCTGGATCCTATCTGCTCCCACGGAGGCTGGTCCACCATCCTGAATCACCCTGCAACACACACTGGGGAAGATGGAGAAACGGAAGGGGAGCCGGTCAGAAAGACAGAATAAAGAAGTCTGTAATACATGGGTGACAAATGCCGGGGGAAAAACAACAACAACAACAACAAAACAGCAGCCTCCTTATTCATTTCAATGAGGCCACTATGTTGAGTTGGCTAAAAGAGTATGAAAATTATGTGAGTTGTATGCTATGGCCTAACTGAACACCTGTTGGAGATCTGACAGGTTTTTTCCCAATATTTTGTCCACCCCATTTATATCAGTAAAGGTTCCCTGAATATTAGAAACACTTCTCTAAAGAAAAATAAAATATAAATACAGTTACATTGCAATACATAATAATATAGCATAGTTCTGCACACGCAGCAATATTGAGATGAATGCAATATCTAAATTCAGTGTATACCCTCACGCCTTACAGTCCAAAGGAAAAAGTGTCAAAGGGGAAAAGGGTCATGAAACATGCTTGAAACAAAACTGTATTCACTTAGTTGACTTACTTACTATAAAATAACTACTTCCTCGATCCTGACCACAATAAACAACAACAAAACAAGGTCAGACTCAAAGTGCACTACAAGTTTTATAAGTCACGTTACCACCACACTGCGAAATACAAAACCAGCCGAGTTTTGCTAAACACGCCGCAATGCTGCTGGTGTCTCCGCTTGGGTGACAGTGACAGCACAAGTCATGTGCTCCAACATAACGACACACTGCTGTTGCTGGAACAATCCGAGAGCTCTGGAAAATCAGCAATGAAGTCGGAACAACATGCCATAACGTGACATACATAGCTCTAAGCCCGCTTAAGAATAGTTAAGGCTGGAGGGAGAGCAACTTGAGCTTATTTTAGTAACGCTAATAAATGGGAAAAGCACTTGTAACGTTATGGCTAGTTAAGCTAACAAGCTAGCTGCTAGTAGCTTGTCTTGTTTGCTAACGCTAGCCTGTGTTGGCTAACACAGTTCATACAGCCTTCCCGCCTGCTAATGTTAGACCTCAGTTACATTTTCCAGGCGTTAGCTGACCGGCTGGCTGGCGTTGGCCTTTTCACCGGTTTCTAAAAATATCCTGTCTCCTCCAAGTGTTGATGCCTCCTCCCGGGCCCGCGTCCACAACTCTGGAGCCCCGGAGCAGCTACCTTACATAGGCGTGCCCCCCACGTTAGCCCCGAGCCGGGCAGCAGCAGCCTATTGGACCACTTATACTGTCTTATACTTGTTCAAATGTCAGACCGAACTAGCGCTTTTTGTTTTCGCACATGTTTCCATTCACTATTCCATAAGACGGGTACCTAAAAATAAGTAACAAAAACTTACCTCTAACCCAACGCCGAGGCCGGCTTCACGATCTCACAGTGAAGTGTCTGCTCCCCTAACGTGGGCACGCACTCAAAGCCGTAACAGGCCCGATGGATTGTGGGAATTGTAGTGTTAGACAATTTTAGAGGTTTGTTTTTTGTTTGTAGGTCTCAATCTGAGGTCTCAATACTGGATTTCGTCATGGCCGTGACAATAAAGCTATTTGAATTTTTAAAAAAGGAAAAAAAAATAACAAGAAGAAGCTTTTTTTTTTTACATTTTTATGTTTTGTCTGATGCAAGGCATAATCAGAATCAGAATCAGAATCAGAATCAGAAACTCGTTTATTGCCAGGTGTATGAGGTTTACACTAGGAATTTGCTTTGGTGGGTTGGTGCAATAAAACAGTAAAAATAACAGTAGGATAATTAAGTGTTAGAATAAAATAAGAATAAAAAATTGAAATCTACAAATATACAATATAATATATACACAAGAATTAACAGACTTTCGTTGACATTGCGGCCACAGGTGTCGCTGTTAACAAGCAATTTCTGCTTCTTACATATAGTCCCTTTAAGTAGGATTTTGAATGCAGGGCATTTAATTGTAATGGAATATTTTTACATTGTTTTACTATGGGTACTTTTACTTAAATATGCACACAAACATCTCCCTGACCCTAGACTTGTGCATTTTTCTTTTTTTTTCTGTGTGGGCCCTGTGCTTGTTTTTAGATTCATAGAGATGACTTTTTATTCTGAAGGTTTTGGACAGGAAGTTCTGGGACAGAGGCTCTGTGAGCGTGAAATGTGTGAGTTTGTGCCATTTATCAGACTCTGGTCAGACTTCAGTTATACAAGCACTGGCATAGTCTCTGCATCATTTGCAAAAACTGCTAAAAGCCTTCTACAAGCTGTTAACTACTGCGACAATAAAAAATGCTACTATGGGAGGTCGAGACAATGAACTAAAGGAAACGTGCAGGTTGCAATTAGAGGAACAATCTGTAATATATTCACTTTAATAAATCATAAAATGATAAAGCGATATGTCACCAGAGATTAAGGAAACATGCTAAATTGAAATACTGGCTTCTCCGACAACAATGCTACAGCCAGTATGCTCTCCTTTGAAATTTCCAATCCGGTCCGGAACGTCTGTTTTTGTTTTGGCCGGTGTGATCCCGTCCACTGACCGTTTCAACACCCCGCTGCCACATATGAAACAAACTGGCACTCAAACACAGCCTTCTGCAGCCATGGAAGCAAGCAAACAGACTGGATCAACAGAGATAATGTTAACGTTAGACTCTACCTGACCTGAAAAGCCTCGGCACATCTCTCTGTGGTCCGTGTGCAGCTGGGTTATCAAGGCAGCGAGTATTTGAGACACACAGCCGGTGAAGTGATTCTGACTAGTAATGACTACTGCCGGAGGAGCGGATGGGTCAAAGCTCCAATGTTTTGAATTTGGACTGCAGTACCCATTTTAAAACACTAGCTGTCAGTGCTACATATTGCTCCTTTAATGTAATTTAATACAGTGGGAGAAAATAAATTTGCAAATTATATGTTGCATGCTATTTGGTACCAGCTAATATACATGCATTAATCAATTTCGAGAAAGGCAGGTCCCTACTTATCCAGATGTGTTAACAGGTGTGAGGTGTATTTTTCGATGAGGAGTGCGCTCTGTGTGAGTCCCCCCAGAACTGGTCGAGCCTGAAACAGCAGAGCTCTGTCCTGCTGTCCTGCTCACCATCCAGGACACAGATCCTGTACTGCTGCCTGACACTCGTGTGGGAAGCTTTTGTTCCTGTTGTGTCTTCCATCTCTGTAAATTTGTGTTGAAATGATGTTTACTCCAGGACTGCTGGAGGGTGGGGAGTGCATGGCTTAAGCATTCCGCCCTAAGTTTGAGCCGCTTCTCAGCAAACTGCCCAAACAAGTCCTTGTCTCAGTCTGTTCAGTGAGCAGCAAGTCCATCACAAAGTGCAGTTACAGTGACTTTTATGTGTGTTTGAGCCGCTGCATTCTGTGCAATACAGAAGAAGTGGAGGCTCGGAAAATAATTCGAGCCATGCTTGTTTCACAGCAGGGGAGACTAGAAAGTTACAAATACATTTCCTGTCATATCGAATCTGCTTAATAGAACCTACAGTTTTCAAATTGTGTATATTTTTCTGTCATTTTATAGCTCTTAGAAATCCCTGACTTCAGAATGCTCCTCTTTTCCCATTGTGCTTGTGTCCTGGGAGAAGAAGGCAGGTTTACATAAGCCCAGTTTCCACCACAGGAACTTTCCCGTGGAACTAAGAACCTTTTGAGGAACTCATTGTGTTTCGACTGCAGGGACAAGGGTCAAAATTAAGTTCTGGGGACATTTTACGAGGCCTTTTTACCCCCCAAAAAGGCCCTGGTCGGGTGGTAGTACTTTCTGAAAGAACTTTTTTTTTTTAAGCATATGTTTTTTTAGATGAAACAGGCGGACCAACTGAACTGCAGGCTGCAGAGTGTGTTTACTGCTGTGACCACCAGCAGCCCTCGTCTCATGTCATGTTGCTTTTTCGTCAGCGGAATAACTTGCCTAATCTTCGCAGGTCTTAAAGGCCCTGACACAACAAGCTGACGGTCGGCCGTCGAACAGTTTGGGGCCGTTGGTGAGCGTCTGTCGGCCTAGTTTTTGCGGTGTATCCCGCACCGTCAGCTCTAGTCTGCCCGTGTCGGAGTTTTTTTGGCCGATTCAGCATGTTGAATCGGCGGCGGAGCCCGTCGATGAGAGGAATCACTCTGATTGGTTATTCAGCTTAAATGAATCAGTGCATGAGAAGGGCTCTTCTCATTTTTCATCTTCATCTCATCTGATCATTCCAATACACGGATATATCCGCATCCACATGGCCATCTGGAATGAAGCTAAGTGGTGAGTGAAAGTGGTGTGAAAAAGGTCGGCAAACGCCGCTTTGTTTCACCTACGTATCATAACAACGGCTTGTACACCCGCCGTCCTCTGTCTTCTGGTTTCCCTTTTTGAATGACAAATACAGACTACCGCCGCCTGCTGGTGTGGAGAGTTATTTCCTCTCATGCAGGCGCAGAACGTACGTGGTAGTTGGCCGTCGGCTGTAGTTTCTGCGGTGTGTTCGAGTGCAACTTTTTGGCCAAGACACAGGCGACGTGAGTTGACGCAACTGGTGGCCTTCATCGCCGCTAGTTCTTTGATGTCGGCTTGGTGTGTCACCAGCTTTAGACCGCAGTGGAAACGCAGACAACAGTGGGCTGAAGGAACCTTTAGTTCCCTGAAAAGTAGTTCCAGGGACTAAAATTACCAGGAACTTTTGGTGGAAACACGGTTTTAGTGAGGATGAATGTGACGACAGAAAGGATTTGTTTCTTAAGCTCCTGTCTTCTGACTTCTTGGACTTTTGTTTGCACGTTATGCTGACAAAGCAGATCCAAAAGCTCTGGATGGGATGGCCAGCTTGATGCAGGTAAGTGTGGCTTCAAGGAGTCTCTGTTCAGACATAAAATCTCTCAAAGCTCCACTTTGACACTGTGGATAGAGAAGGTCAATATGACTTTAATGCCTACTAACTGACAACACAAAAGGAGAAACAGTAGGACAAACCTGTCAAGATCTGTTTCTCTAAGACAGTGGTTCCCAACCTATTTATCTCGAAGCCCCCCTTACTTGTATCTAAGAAAAGCTGAACCCCCGTCCATATTTTCTGATCATCACTCTAAAAGAAATTACAAATCCTCGAACATCCTCAATTCGAATAAAGTGATTCAGTGTATTAAATTAGTTATATTCTTTTTAATAAATCAGCTTTCTGTAAAGAATATGACTCGTCAGTGCCTCCCTCTGTGAGTGGCGGGTGGGAGACAGTTTTTGACCGCAGTTAAATATTGTTTTTGAAAGGCTAAACGCCAACAAATATGGATTGAGCGGAATATTTCGTTTTTTTTTTAAACGTAGACTTTTGGACTTTAGAACGCTCTGGATTTATTGGAAATGTTTGGATTATATAGAGTCTGAAACAATCCTTTGCAGCCTCCACTGGAATCTAATTCTACTAATAATATAATGCTAATAATTTTAGCAGAGTCTGATCTTTATCAGCAACTGAGCAGAAATACTAGGGCCCACTAAGTAGCAAAAAATACTTTTGCAGAAATTATCCAGTAAGTGTATAATTACGATTTTAGTTATACATGTGCAAATCTAATTTTGACAACCTCAGAGCAGACAAATCCTGGTTTACCCCTAGTGATCTTTGGCGCCCCCCCTAGGAGGGCCTGGACAACAGGTTGGGAACCACTGCTCTAAGACAATGACGAAACTGGGGCTGAGGGCGATGTTGTTGAGAGGCCTGCCAAGACATCGCTCCAGCTTTACAATGAAAAGATATCTGGATCCCTAAAGGCTGCGCATCTTGAGAAAGTGGTGAGCCAACTGGCAGAAATCTGCGAATAACTAGAGTGGTTTTGATGGCGAAAATAAAGTGACGCCAAGGGTCGTGACAAAGCGACGGTATGTGACGAGTTGGAATGAGAATGTGACGCCAAGGGGTGTCAAACCTCCAGCATTTATTTATAGCCCACGTAAAAAATGTCAAACGTTAAAATGCATTATACATTGTGACGGCGTAGAAGATGTTCAGTAAATGTGAATAACTTCTGGCAAATTCACAGGTCAACCTTTTAGGGAAAAGGACTGAAGGACATTTTCAAACATGACGTCAACATGAACAGTAAAATTGTCATTTGCAGATTACTGTCCATGACTGAAAGGAGCTTATCTGGGGTGGCCACTTTATCATTAACAGCACACATTCATTAATCTCTTTCTCCAGACCATGTACTTCAAGGGCTTTTGAGGCCGGCCGGTTACCTCGCTTTCTTTATGCAGATACATTCATATATACCATCTGCACTGCTATCTGCTCTAGAGCTGTAAGAACTGTAACACAACATAATTATGCTTCACACACTCCAGAATGAACAGTTTGGCCAGAGAAACACTTCTTATCTTTATCCAAATACTATTTTTGTAGAAGAACGACCTTCTGTCTCCACTCCTGTGTTTACTGTGATGAGCCACCAGCTAGATTTCTTTGAGACTGAGGCCTCCACTGACTTGACCCTTGTGACACCGCGGTGCCCAACCAAACCGTGCTTCTACCCAGTATTGCCAGTTTCAGGTCAGTTTCAGTTGACCTGAAACAAGGCTCTGGAGGGGTTTCAGCATTACTTCAACAGGAAAAAGACAACTTGTTTTTGTCAACTGAGACATGCACTGAAGGTTGCAACAGGTAAAGAGGTGTCCAGAGCAGGGCGTCACATACTGACACATACAGTCTAGGATTGAATGTATAGCTACAAATAACAGGTAAACAAATAATACACCTAATTTCATGAAAATGTACTAATATTGGAAATGAACATGTCTTTTGAAGTTGTAATGAATAGCTTAAGAGCGCAAGAAACATACTAATAAAAAGCCAACTGAATGAACATTATACATGTATATTTATTTATTTATATATATATTGATAAGCTGCATTTGGCAAGATATAAAGGCGCACATGGGTTAATATAATGCCACAAAACATTTCCTCAGCTGACTCCATATCCACATTTTGAGACTTCTGCTGTAACTCCCATTACAATGGAGGTGAATTGTACGCCATGTTTCTACAGGAGCCCAGAATGGACAAACCAAAAACTGGATCTAGAGAGAGCCTTTCGCTTTTTAACATTACCTGTAGGCCACCGTAGTTTTCCAACAGGCTTGTGAAACTGTGGTGACGCTAGCCGCAGAGTGCAAAACCATCCGCCGTCTGACTTCCGTTGCTCCTAAGGATGGCCTCTTATACTTTATAAGATACTGCAGGTTTAACTATTTATTCTAACAGCTCATCGTGAAGTCAGACAAACAGGATCATCAACGAAAACAACAACATTTACTCAAACAAAACAGTGGACTGATCTCCCTACAAATATTAGAGTAATGTTAAAAAGGTTCATGTTGTCTCAGCAGGTATCTCTCTGCCCCTCTCCTCTTCCCGCTCCTCTTCCCTTGCCACTCTGCTGCTCTGTAGCCAGTCTGTGAGCGTCACTGGCCGGCTGGCGAGCGAGCTACGCCCGTGGGCGATTGTGGAGCTTTTCAACTCCAAAAATGCAGATAAACACAGGTTCCTGTTATTTATAATGGACATTTGTGTTGTGATATTTAAACAAACTATCCGTCAACAAGGAAATAAAAGCCCCTCGTCTACGAGACCGGTCTCTTGAGAGAGCTCCAGCCAGCTCATAGCGGTCTGTGAGTGTGACCAACCGGCTGGCGAGGTAGCGACCCCGGCAGTCGCTAGCTAGCTGTCACGGCAGTTTGTGGAGCTTCTAAATTCCGAAAACACAATCAAATGTTCGATTCACCATCTAATATTGTAGAAATGTCAATATTCAAAATCTACACAATTGATTTCTCGCCGCAAAATTTTTCAGAAGTGAATTTAGTGATGAAATAGCTACAAAAAATGTAAAAAAACAAGCCGTTTTTGGCTGCTGTCGTTGTTGTAACCGTAACCTGTACCGCTCCAGCGCTTTGCATTGTGGGATACGGTAGGTGAGATAGATAGATAGATAGTCCGATGCATACTGGAGATTTTTTACCAAATCAGCACGACATCCAGGTATTTTTGGCATACTGTAGATTTTGCTTTTGTTTGCATACTGCATACTACATGCTACATTTTGCCAAATCAATACGTACTACTAGTATAGTATGCGATTTCGAATACAGCCTCAGTGTTGCCGACTTGGTGGCTTTCTCGCTAGATTTAGGGACTTTTGGAGCTAGTGCTGCTCGCGACTTTCATTGGAAAAGAGTTTGCAACACTGGGCTGGGTTTTTAGGTTGGATCATATTTAAAAATCTAGTGTACTCTTGCTAGTTTCTAAGCATTACCGACCCGACCTTTAAACGCAGTCTTGGAAAGGGAGTAGTGAGCAGAGGGGTGCTCAGTTGGTTGCAATCTGCAACCACATCACTAGATGCCGCTAAATCCTACACACTGTACTTCTAAGCCAGCCAGTTGGCCTACCTTATTAATTCACAATCAATAAAATTAATACTACAACATTTTATCAGTTGCTGGCTGGAAAGACATTTGATGCAGCATTTTCTTCTGATTCTTCAAGAGCTGGAGGTAAGGCTGCCACACCGGAGTCTGCTAGCTGTTGGAGCATTAAAGTCAAGAGAGCAACATCTTAGAAAGTGAGCTATTCAAACTCTATTCATAAATACTGTGCATTCAGAAAGTATTCAGACCCCTTATTTTTTCCACATTATGTTATGTCGCAGGCTTGTGCCATGTGATGTTATATACAGACAGGTGTGTGCCTTTCCAGGTCAGTTGAATTCACCACAGGTGGACTCCAATCAAGATGTAGAAACACCTCAAAGACGATCAAGAGAAATGAAGGGCACCTGAGCTAAATTTAAAGCGCCATAGCAAAGGGTCTGAATACTTATGTCAATGTGATATTTCCATTTGGGTAACACTTTATAATAACCATCACTTATAAATGGTAATTTGATAGTTAATTAAAACTTAGTTAATAGTTATTTTTCTTTTAAGCATTAAATGATAATTAATCATGTTTACTAATTATTAGTAATGCTATAATTTATGTTATTTTAACAGTTTATTGTTGCACACATTATAACATTTTATAAATATTTGTTAATGACTACCAAATGATTTGTCAACGTTAAAGAAATTGTTTGTAAAACATCTATAAACATTACATAGACAGATATTTGTATCATTTTGTTAATGGTTGATAATTGGTTCGTAAACTATCTATAAACATTATTTGGATGGCTATTATACAGTTGAAACTGATGATTATAATACCTTGATAAATGGTTAATAAATACTTTGTAAAGCATCTATAAACGTTATTTAGATAGATAGTTAATAGTTTATTGATGTTTTACAAATTATTTCTTAAAGGTTTAGACATCATTTAGTAATCATTAAAAATACTTAATATAGTATATAAAATGTTATAATGTGTGCAACAATAAGCTGATAATAAAAACTTTATTAATGTAATCAGAATGTAACTGTTATCTTTTCCGCTATGATACAATATAGAATTTATAAACTACAACTAATTATTTGAAAACTAATGATAACATAACATAACATAACAGAAATAATAGCATTACTAATAATACGCAAACATTATTAATTACCATTTCATTGTTATTTAACAGTAAAATAACTATTAACTAAATTTAATTGACTATCAATTTATCATTTATAAATTATGGTATTAGAAAGTGTTTTTGTCTTTTTAATACATCTGCAAGAAATTCTAATATCCTGTTTTTGCTTTGTCATTATGGGGTATTGAATGTAGATTGATGGGGGAAAAATGAATTTGAACGATTTTAGCACAAGGCTGCAACATAACAAAATGTGAAAAAAGTGAAGGCGTCTGAATACTTCCTGAATGTACATGTATGTACACTGTATTGTATATTTTATATCGCTTCACTGGCTTCAATGGCCACAATTTGTGTCACAATATTTAAGTGTAATTCAATGTTCTCGCCAAATGAGAGCACAAAGGTCTTAGACTGGCTGCAGATGCAAGATATGGATCACATTTAGTGAATTATATAAACTAAAATCAGCCTGAAAAGGCAGTGAAACCTCTGCCTGTACGTACCAGGCTGTGGAGTGTCTGAGAGGAGATGGTGTCATTGCTGTTGTCTGGTTCGCTTTGAGCCGAGGCCACAAGTTCATCTATTTCCTGATCAGACTTCAGAGGGAACGCTGTCCTCAGGGCCGACCTATACATACATGCATAGACAAAAAACTCTCTTTAGTCAGAGAAAAACAGAGACAGCCATAGAGTCCAAAAACTCTTTTTTTCTGCTAAAGGATTTATTTGAGAAGTTTTTCCCTATCTGAACTGAGGGTCTAAGGACAGAGGGTGTCAAAGATCGTAAAGCCATCTGAGGCAAGTTTGTGATTTTAGACTATATTATAAAACTGACTTGACTATAATTGTGTGTGTGTTTCTGTGTGCGCCTATTAATTAAACAAAGCCAAACAAAGGCCATTTTTAAAACAAAAGTTAAGGCGGATCTGTGGGGAATGTTGATGGTTCACTTTTAAGGGAGGGAGTTTGAATCATGGGTGTGGAGTTGCAAGGGGGACTAGTAGGTCAGCCCAGTCGCACAGCAGTTCGTGAAATACGAAATTTAATGCATTGATTCGTGTACCTAGACACGAATTTCAAATTTTTTTCGTAATGTTCGGAAAAAAATCACTTTGTATGTAATCCACATAATTGTGAACTGGAAAGTACGGAGGAGGTTGGGCTGGATGGGTGGGTCAAAAAACACATGACTTTCACTCAGGAGACTGGTGTTGTCCCGTGTGAAACCACAAGTCCAAAAGTTGATTTATTTGTCACGTAACTTCCGTATTTAAGTTACGACACTTCCGGAGTTATTTTAACCCAAACCGCGATCTTTTCCGGTGTCATTTAAACTCAAACCGCAATCTTTTCCTAAACCTAACTAAATAGTTTTGTTCCTAAGCCTGAGTAGTTTTATTTTGAACAGACTGGAGTGGAAATTGACACGCGCGTCACGTGTTGCTGGACATTCGTAGGAAAACGCACGAAAAATACGTTGTTGAAAGTCGAGTTGAGCTCCACGAAAAAAAAGGAAAATTCGTGTCTATGTACACGAATGAAATAGATAAAATTTCGTGACTATTTCATGAACTGCCGTGAGACTGTGTTGAGTAGGTTTATGTAGTAAATTGTTTGTTTCCATTGAATTGTATGTTTCTATGTATTGTGTTTGTTGTTTCCATCGAGGACCACTTTGGAAATAAGTGTTTTAGTGCTATCCCCTGGGATTTGTTTTTGGGTCATGATACTTGTTTGAGTTGTGATGCTTTTAAATTCCTAATAAAAATCAAATCAAATCAAAATCAAATGTCACCTAAACTCCTGGACAGTGAGTGTGCTGCTCTCAGGAGTGTCAGAGTCGATCGGGTCTTTTTGGAGGTTGGACTGAATCTGGCTTTGCCCTTTGGAAACTCTCTCATCCATCTGGAAAACAACAAAACTTTTAAATTAAACAGTTCAATGTTTTGGGAAAAATGCGTTTTCACTTTTTTGCCAAGAGTTATCTTAGAAGATCGATACTACTCTCGTGTCTGTCAGTTCAATATGAAGCTGGAGCCAAGAAATGTTTAGCTTAGCTCAGCTTAGCACAAGTAATGATAGCTAGCCTGGCTCTGTCCAAAGGTAAAAAAAACAAAAAAAAAAACATCAACCAGCACCTCTAAAAAATAAACACGGTATATCTTGGTTGTTTTTATCTGTTCAAAGAACAAATTGTAAAAATGACAAAAAAACACAATTTGTAATTTTCACACTTTGGTTTTTGTACAAATTAAATAAACAAGATATAACATGTTAATTAGTGAACTGTAGTTGCTGGTAAGCGGATCTTTGTTTACCTTTGGACAGAGCCAGGCTAGCGTTCCCTTTTTCCAGCCTTTATGCTAAGCTAAGCTAACTGTCTCCATCCACATTTAGGGTAAAATGTTATGGGTCTTCTGGATCTTCTGGGGTTGCCAACAAATTAATTAGCTTAGCAGATAAACTCATACAGACTTACACCTTTACCACAACTCCATGCTAGTTGATAACAACATATTGCGCTCACATTTGATCCAATGGGTGTAATAAAATACCTGCACAGTGATGGGGTCATGTGTCTTGTCCTGCATGCTGCCTCTTTTGTGGAGCTCCAGCAGGGTGTCATACTCACTCTTCAACTGATCAAAGTCACCCTGCAGTGTCTTCAACTGGACACCACCGAAAATACATAACCAAGACCAAGATGAAGACTGTTAAAATCATGCATTCTGTGTATGTTTACATGCAGATGAGTACTCCAGTTTATGTGTCTATATGAGCCACCTGCAGGAGGGTCTGTTTCTGTATTTGTTCCAGGGAGTCCCAGTCGCGTCTTGGCACGACATCCCAGTAGTCTGCCTTCATCCTGTTGAGCTCCTCCTGGGCTTTTGTCAGGTCTTCCCGACACACCTTCAGAGCGAGCTGCAGCTCCACACGGTCCTGAGCCTCATCTTTCACAATGGAAACAAATTTTAGGAAAAAAAATGCTTAAATTTGGACACTTACTATATAGTTTTGGTATTTGGTTGAACCTCATATTTGTAAATGCCTAACATGAAAGGTATCGCTTAATTTTTATGCCTTTGCATTTTAATTTGCTTTTTTGCAGAGAGTTAGATGACAAGATTGATATCACTCTCCTGTTTGGACGGTAAATATAAAGCCACAGCCAGGTGGACTATTTCTTGGCCGGGTGCAATGACTTCAAGTGAAGAAATAGTCCAGCACATAATATATTACATAATATTCTCATTTTTTTCACCTCATTTTTGTATGGATAAAACATACTCAATAAAATGTGTTAATTGGTGAGCTTTACAGGTGCTAGTAGGTGGAGTTTTAACCTTTGGCCAAGCTAGCTGTTTCCCCCTGTTTCCAGTCTTTATGCTAAGCTAAGCTAAATCACTGCTGAGAGTTGTATGGATCTTCTAATCCAACTCTCAGCAAGAAAATGCATAAGCATATTTCCCAAAATGTTAAACTATTCCTTTACAGACTTTGTCCCCCCTCCTGACAATGGTCAGCAAAGCCCCGACTTTTTGATGGTTTCTAAAGATTATCTTTCCAGATATTCCTGTGGTGGGAGGTATGTTAAGAGTATTTTTCACATCCCCGATCGGCTCGGAAGTCCACCCTGACCGCACTGATTTCAAATCGTAAATACTAAACATGTTCAACATTTACTTTCGCATATCCTGTTGTGTGTGGAGGATAGCCGATGACGCAATCATGTGGAAAAGAACGATAGCCAATTGAGAACCAAGCTGACTGAAGAAGGAAGAACAACAACCACCATCATGGCGGCCGCGGCTAATGCATGAGCTGATGCAAAACGTGAAGCGTAAAGTAGTAGTATGATGGACCACAGAAATGGATGGCCAACTTGTTGATTTGTGGCAACAACACAAGTGTTTATTTAGCATGTCGCCATGACTTCATCCATCCGTCCTTTTTCAATTTTCAGTACAAAGTAGTGAAAAAACTAACATCGCTAAATCTTCCTGCCCTTCGTCCGCCATGTTTGTTTACACTAAAGTCACGTATGATCGCGAGATATTTTGCGAGATTTTGCAAGATTTCCTTTTTTTTTAGTCGGGACTCTTGTTGTTCATGAATGGAATCTGTTAGTGTGTGGTGTGCTGTTTTGGCCAAATTGTTGCTCTCCACACACTATAGGAACAAAACTGTTAAATTTAACATTACATGTCGTTATGTGTGGGGATCTCTCACATTTTTAAAATCTGTTAAGATTTGAAAAATCTTTTAGTGTAGGCCAGCCTTTAACCATAAATTCTAAGACGGTGGCCAGCGTTTTCAAGGAATACAATGTAATAAATAAATGTAGTCTGGGGCTGGGCTACTTTTTTGTTATTATCGACTAATCTGTCCGTTATTTTCTTGTTTAATCGATTTTTAATGAGTTTAATCATTTGTTCTATAAAATGTCAGAAAATGGCAAAACATGGCCATCACATCACATCCTAAAGCCCAAGGTGAGGTCTTGTCCTGTTTTGTGCGACCAACAGTCTAAAACCCAAACATATTCAGTTTACAATAGTAGAAGAGTAATGAAACCAGGAAATATTCACATTTGAAAAGCTGGAACCCAATATTTTTTTAAAGAACAAAATGACTCAAAATTATTAATTTATTATCAAAATCGTTTCTGATTCATTTTCAGTTGATCGACTAATTGAATAATCAATGAATAGTTGGAGCTCTACCTGTGTTTTCATCTGCAGGATTCTCCTCCTTCACAGAGCCTCTCGTTAGGTTATTGAGCTGCCAGATCAACAATTTGCGGGCATCGCGCTCCTCTCGGTACTGCAGATACTGGTTGGAGAGTTCAGACTGAAGATGGTCCACCTGGGAAGGAATAGAACATGGTGGTGTGGGTGAGGCAAGGTAGTGGCAATATACCAGTGACCTTACTATCTGAACTGAATCTCAAACAAAACGTGTTGGATAAATGGATCTGTGACCCTAAATAACCTTTTCATACACATGCTTGAGATCAGGACAGCACATTACATAAATATTTGAGATAATATTTAAGACAAGGAATTCATGTGGAAATTAGTCACACCAAGTCGCATTCCTTAAAAAGTCACATGAATGAATAAAGAAATGTGGTTAGAACACCACTTTACAAGTATGTCATGTACCACTGCCTTCATGGCCATTTCTTTCTCCCTCATGGCCTCGATGTCCCTCTGCAGTTGCTGCTTCTCCCTTTTCAAGGCTCCAATCTCAGCCTGCTCCTCTGCCCAGCGAGCTTGAATCTTCCTGTCACATTCCTCTGTCACCAGCCTCAGATGGGATCGCAGTGGTTCCAGTTCTCGGATTTGATCCCGCTGATATGCTGAACAGATGCAAAATGCATTCAAATGATCTATCATGAAATCTATAATGAAAATTAAATGATTGAGTAATTTGAAGACATCAGTCACTTCAGGATCTGAGAAGTTGTGATGGGCACTATGCTAAATATTTTAGGATAAATGACTAATGGATACACTGAAAAAAATAACTGATAGATTAATCAACATAAAAATAATTACAGCGGCAGTTCCACATGAAACATGATCAAAACATGATTCAGGATTTCCAATCAGTGCACATATACAGTATTTGGAGATAACACAACAGCTCTTAGCTAACTTCTCATTTAGTATTTATTTATTGCAGCATCATAGGTTATGATTTTGGCTATATGTTGTACACAACAATCACTGTACTCTTAACTTTAAGAGTTCAATTCTATGATTCAGTTTTTTAATCTCCACAAGGACATTTTGCTTTTGTTCCAGTTTTGTGTTTGTCTTTTGTAAGGAATTATTAAATATTTTCTATTAATAAAATACGATTGTGTAACTTAGACTGAGTTATGCTCTCTCTGATAGATTTCTGATTTTATGTTTATTTTAACTGTCATCATTTTACCATGTTTTAAGTTTTTCTGGCACCATGGTGGCTGGCAGTACCTTCACCTTATTGGTGTAACTTAGATCGTACCAAACTACATTAACAGTCTACAACTTTATATAAAAAAACTCAAGGGCATTTCTTTAAGTCTCTGAACATTTATTTGAAGCCACTAAGTATTTGTTCCCATAGTACTTCCTACATTAATAGCGCCATGATATTTCAGGTCTTCTTCAAAGACAGGCTTTCCCTTTATTATAACTGATTCTTTGTTGAGCTTTATTTTAACATTTTAGGACACCATTCAGAGGAGCGTTATACTGTGTAAGAAATGAAAACGATCAGGCAGGCTTACTCATAGAGGTACTGACCTAAAGTGTTTTCATATTCCTTCTTGATGGCAGAAAGAAGCGGTTGGTAGGTTTTGAACTCTTTGATGAAACAACCAAAGACATCACGGTAGACCTGTGGCCAGATTGACATATGTGAGTACTCTCTCTGACAATAAAATGTGTGTATTATATTTCCTCTGGTTTAAAAAAAAAAAAACAGCACAACCCCTCCTGCAAAAAAAAAGATAGTACCTGTAGTTTCAGTTCCTGAAATTTTGGCTCATGGGAGCTGATAGTATGCAGCTCCTTTATCACATAGCTCTCCAGGTGCATCAAGAGTTGAGGCTTTCTCCCGGGGCCTGCATAAATGTAATTGCTACCCGTCCAGCTCAACTATAGGGTTTATCCCCCCCCCCCCCACACACACACACACAAACACACACACACACACAAACACACACACACACACACACACACACACACACACTGCTTTAATAGTGAAGAGGGGAGACAGCGATTGGCTATTTTGACAAATCATCTTCACAGCAATCAAAATATCTGGGTCTATTATTCATATTCAATAATAAAGTAGGCTTTTCATGAATGAAATTCTGCCAGGTTTGATGAACCTGTACCTTCCTGGGAATGGAGGATGGAACCTGCAAAAATAAATAATTAAATGACTCATTTTATATATATATATATATATATATATATATATATATATATATATATTAAAGCAGTGTTTGTGTGTATGAATAATATTAAAAATAAAAGTAGGCATTAATTGATCAAATGTGACATTAATTGATATTTATTTTTTAATTTGCTTATTAATTTATCTTCGTATTAATTCCCTTATTTATTTACCCTTCAGCTTAATTTTCCTTTTTATTTATTTATGTATAGCTAACTATATATAGTCATGCACCCTGACCCCATGATGACAGACATTGAGTGAGAGCCCCCTCATTTGCATAATGAGGCAGAAATGCATAAAGAAATGTAAAGAAAAGAATACAGAAATAAATGAGTTGGGGGAAATAAGTAAGGGGTGAAATGCAAAGAAAAAATCGTGCAGGAATAAATAAATAAATACATTTTTAAATAAAAATAAAATAAATGCAAATTAAGTTGATAACAAAATAAAAAAATAAATTTGAAAAATAATACAAATAAATACATAAATAAATAAAAGGGAAAATTAAACAGAAGAGTAAATAAATAAGGGAATTAATACAAAGATAAATAAATAAAGAAGTCAATTTAAACAGAAATATCTATAAATATTTATGTCACATTTTATCAATTAATGGTTACATTTATTTATATTATTATTTTTGCTATATTTAATGACATATTTATTTATCGAGTCATTTATTTATTAATTCATTTTTATATTGTATTTATTTTGGCAGGTTCCTTCCTCCATACCTGGGTTGCTTAACGTTACCTTTCTGGCTGCAGGTTGGACAGAAACAGCATCAGCACTTTCTCCTTCTTGCCCTTCCTCTGATGTCTGGACAGTGCCATTTTGTAGTCTATATGTAAGTCTAACATTAAAAAAAGAACAGAGCTTAGATACATTTAACATTGTAGTTTTAGTTAACTCTAGCTATATAGCCAGCTAGTTAGTTACAATAATAAAAACGTTATAACATTTTCGCTGTATGACAATCTTTTAATCACTTGCCTTTGCTTTTGTGACGGTGTTAAAGGTGGAAATTTAACATCTTTATGTGGTGACATCTTATAGCGACTGTATGAAGACTAAATAAAAGCACAACAACCTCTTCTGTCCGCTTTAACTTGCTCAATGTGGTCTGTTTAGCTCAAGGTTGGCTTTAGCATCAGAGCACAGGAGCACTGTAACAGGGTTTCCATGGTAACGCAGACGGATCACGCAGCAAGACCCACATAGTAGACCGCGGCGCGCCTAACTAGATTTTAAATGGTGTACAATGCAAACTTTCAACATGGAAACATTAACCACGGGAAACAACAGCTTTTTATAAACGCGTGTGTATATGCCATCAACCCTGACTTTTAATAACAAATAGCCTATATGATGAATAAATAAACAATCAGGTAACCTACTTCATAAATATCACATAAAATCTGCAACTAGGTTACCAATAATTAGCTAATAATTACATCATGTAATATAGAAGTGATGGCATAGATGATAAGAAAAATGCTAAAATCACTTGAATAGAAACTGTGTCTTTAGGAGTAGGCATATTTAGCTAAAAATACACTTTGTTTATTTCCATCTAGTTAGCAAAAATATTTATGTTTCACTTTCTCTAATGCATGTGCCACATATGGATAAAATTATACATGAAGATACAATTATATAATGTTCTAAAAAACGGTCTGTAAATTTAACAGCTGAAAGACTACAATTCCCAGCTACCTTTCTCAGTGGAAGCCCTGAACCAGGATAACCGTGGTGGAGCTGTGTAGTCATTTCTAGAGACAGTATCATAAAGGCGTACGTGCAGCTGAACTACATTACCCAAGCGGTACCGCTCCAGCCTACAGTACATTCTGCTGCTTATCCGGGGATGTCACACCGCTGCTATTTTCTCCCCTCAGTCCCCTCTCACTCTCAGCCTACAGCTCAAGCGGACTGACACGGGGCTTTGGATAGAGAAAGAAACGAACAATAAGATAACAAAAACAAGAGGCCGAAAATGGCAGAGCTCGGAGCGGGAAGCCTGCCGTTGGGAGATCCTGCTTTTAACTACCAGGAACACGAGCTGAACGAGCGGCTGAAGCGGCTCTACCCGGCTGTGAACGAGGAGGAGACCCCTTTACCCCGATCCTGGAGCCCCAAGGATAAATACAGCTACATCGGGCTGTCACAGAACAACCTGCGGGTCCATTACAAAGGTTAGAGAGCTGGGCTCGGGCCCCCGATGGTCTGAGCGAGTAGTCATAACAACAGCAAGAGGGGTCTCAAGCTCAGATCTGTCAGTGTGTTGTTGCTAAGAGGGGGGGGGGGGGGGGGGGTCTCTCTCTCACACTCACTCACACACAGTATGCGATTATGTTGATTGTGTATGTGTGTGTGTGTGTGTGTGCGCACTCCTGGTAAATCTAGTCTGAGCTGCCTCTCCTCTCCTGTCCTGTAACCTTGCTTTGTTTCACAAACGAGCAGAGGAATGCCCCAAATGGGTGACAGTGAACTCGCTAAACCAACCACACTGAGATTCACCTTCAACAACACGGCTCCTCCTTTTGTTTATTTACCCTTTATGACGTTATTTTGTTTGCAGTAAACTGACTTGCATCTGACACAGTTTATATTAGAAGGGGGGGCAGCTGGCAGCAATAACGACGCATAGAGCTAAGCTAGCTACCGCTAATGGTATTTAACAAACAGGAGCTAGCTCACAGCAAGCTACCTCTATACAGTAGTTAGCTTTGTGGCTAACTAGCTGACGTTAGCTCACCTAGCTGTTCCTTGTGACTTATTGTGCTTAACTAAAAACAGAAGGGAACAAGCTGGCTACAAAATAGGACACGAGCCAAACTTGTTTGTTAACATATTACAATGTAGCTAGCTAGTACTGAGGGGCAATGCTGCAATTGTTTAGTTTTTTGACAACAGCAAGCAAGCACCAAAATAGAATAAAAATGGCATTGTTGTGTTTCTCGCGTGATTTCAGTGGCAGTGTTCTGGAAGTCTTTTCCAGAATTTCGTCAATCAATTTTTTTTCCAAGCCTGGAAGCAACCGGGGTCCAACTTCCATTCAGGACTGTATGTGCCCTGAGCTCAACAACAGTCTCATGTCCAAACCTCCAGCAGGCAGCCAGCTCGTTTTCAACAGCTGCTGTCTGTGAGGGAGGAGGAGGCCTCTGCGCATTACATTAGGCCAAATGTACGGATCTTGTAATAAATCTTTGGTATCGGCAGATTTTGGCATTTTCACAATGACAGCAACTTTACTCGTCGGACGGTGCAGTCAATCCCTTATTCGGATGGCTATAAAAACCGTCAGTATTGGACTGTCAGGCCTATCAGCTGGATTCTTTTATATGTCCAGCTCCTAAATCAAAACAAGGTGACTCTGTGTGAAGTCCTGTTCTCAGTCTTTTGCCTGCTCTGTTATTTTTCGTCAGGCGACACGTCTGGGCAGCCCCCCCCCCCCAGTAGCAGGCAAGCTGGCAAGCTAGCCCTGTATCTCAGGCTGTGAAAAATCTCCACGGCGGCATTGCAAGGCCACTTTGGGCCCTGTTGGCTGTTTACATCAGTGAAACATGCAGAGGATGAGAGGATGCAGGCAGGCTGTGTAACCCATTTTGGAAAGCTTATTTGGCACAGACATAGTAATGGTCCTGCTGTTTGTGAATAGCAGGCAAGGCCTTTTATTTGTTAAAATTCAAGACTCTCAGGCATATAGCCAGATATAACCCACAGATTATTTGATGCATAATGGATCAGGTCCCTGCTGTTGATATATGAGCAGTGGTCGAATTCAAAGCAGCAGTGGGTAGAATTGGAGCAAATGTGATTTAAAAAAGTTATTTTTATAAAATGGTCAATATATTCTGACAGTAGCGCATGAGACAGGTTATCTGAAAAAAAAAATCATGTGCCTCCTGTGTCCGCCTAATGGCATCTGCAAGATTTCACAGACAACCAATCAGAGCTGAGCTGGAGCCTGCCGTCTCTGAGCAGCTGTCAATCACTCGCAAACTCCGATCAAACGGTCAAACTAGGCAGCGCTGATCAAATATGAATCAATATTCTGTTACTGTAATGACTATTTCTCGCCTCAAATGTTTTCAGAAACATCTTGTAGTGTACTGTTCAGCTGTAAAATGAGAAAGTTTGTGACGCGGCTGCCATGTTGAGATCAGTTGAGGAAATACCAAACACCGCCAACCAGACGGAGCAAACTTTCTCATTTTACAGCTAAACAGTACACTACAAGATGTTTCTGAAAACATTTGATGCGAGAAATGGGCATTACAGTAACAGAATATTGATTCATATTTGATCAGCGCTGCCTAGTTTGACCATTTGATCAGAGTACACGAGTGATTGACAGCTGCCTCCGTTGAATGAACAGCCAATAGGAACGCTCTCTCTCTGAAATGACCTGTGATTGGCCAAAGTCTCCCGTCACGGGCTAGATTATTTAAAGCCTGAAAACAGAGCCATGAGGAGGTGCAGAAGTCTAGTTTTCTCTCAGAACACTTGAATTACAATATGCTGAAAGGTTATTATGGAATTTTTGCCCAATGATGACAAAAATATTCTGCCTACTGCCGCTTTAATATAAGACTGCCTTCTGTTTATCAGTGGTGTAGATTGCATATCTTTTGTTGATGCTGTTGTGCTCCATGTTGATTTGTGTTATAGATGTGACAAAGAAGACTTGTGACAAAGTTTCTTTCATCTAGCCTTCCGTTATAATCAATTATATTGAGATCCTGGCATTCTGTCTAGAATCACAGCCCATGTATGTCTGAAGATAAGACATGTCATGTCATGTTGGGGTTATTTATGTGGGGCATTGAGTCTTTACGTCAATGAAAAGTGCACCGATTAAGTGACACTGCACAATTGTTCAGGGATGATGTATAAATAGGTCTATTCTGGAGTGTGCAGGATAATTTTTCTCCTCCTGGTAGTTTTAGCTCCTGCTCTGTTCCCTCACCCTTGTGGTTTGAATGCTATTTTGACCAGTGTGCCAATTTTCTCTGTTCAAGGCCACACAGTGTCTACCTAGTCCTGCTGCGCACAGACCAATTCATCTACCCAAGTCTCAACAGATAGGCTAGACACATAAATAAACACTGCAACACATAATCACACATATTGACTTAGTGCCTATGAATACACCAATTGAGTGATGTCAGTTTTTTGAATTTTTTTTTTACAAAAACTGTAGTACTCTGGTCCATGAAGGATTTCTCTGCTTTATTTGTTGTAGAGAGGATTTCATTGTTCTTTTAATAGGCCTTAAGGATCGATAAATGGAAAGACAGGTACAGTTGCTTTACAGGTAGAGACACTATTACATATAGGGAGTAAAACATTCTGTACCTAATGTATGGTAGCATATCCTATAGTGTTGTATGTGCTTCTTATAAGTATGAATTAACATATAGCTGATTAAAAATAGAATGGCTAGCATTCAGTTCATCTTTTGATCATCCTCCAGGATGACTAAGATGTTTAAGGAACTTTATAAGAATGACAAATAAATAGCTCATTTAAAAAAACATAAATAAAAATACATATAGGTTTTCTGTGGATTCATGTTTAGAGAAACATAATGTAAACCCACTAATACATGAATCAGCAGTATCCATCCAGTTATCCATATCTACATACTAAGTAAGTAAGTAAAGATTTATATAGCACTTTTCAAATAAAAGTTCACAAAGAAGCAGTTAAGCACAAAATATGCTTCTTTAACAACTTCATCACTCTGTCCACTGGTCAATCTTTCTTTTATTGAATTATATATTTAAAATAGTGAAAGTGAATGACCAACAATGGGCTGAAGTGGCATTAAAGGAGGAGTTTGACATTTTAGAAAATTCACTTTCTTTGCTGTGAGTTAGATGAGAAAATCAACACCACGTCCATGTCTGCATTATCTATTAGGGCTGTCAATCAATTAAAATATTTAATCGTGATTAATCGTAAAGTATTCGCACATTTTTATCTGTTCAAATCATATTATGGCAAACTCAACAGGCAACAACAGCTGTCAGTGTGCTGACTTGACTATGACTTGCCCACAATTGCATGTGATTATCATAGTGGGCATGTCTGTAAAGGGAAGACTCGTGGGTACCCATTGAACCCATTTTCATTCGCCCGCTACACCCTAAAAGTCGCAAGTTGCGTTAATGCGTCAAAGAAATTAGTGGCGTTAAAACAAATTTGCATTTACACGTTATTATCACGTTAACTTTGACAGCCCTACTTTATATAAATACGAAGCTACCTACTCATGCAGGTTAGCTTTGCTTAGCACAAAGATTGGAAACGGTCACTCGGACTCTTAAGGCTATGCAGATGTGGACAGTATAATGTGCATTTTAGCCTCCTTTAAACCATAGTCTTGGTTTTTCGGCCTGTAAACTCTGCTTTTATCAACCATCAAAGCTCTGATATATGGAGTGAAATTAGTCTCAAAATGGTCACAAATGTGTATTACATGATCTATGACAAATAAGATTTGTGCGTAATTTTGGGTACTCACAAATGCGTGTTCTAATCTACACACAAATACCAATCAATTTGAACACATGTAAAACAGTTTTACAAATGCATACATCACAACCTGAATACATATTAATATTTTACGTACAGATTTTTAACTTCATCTTCACAGATATGATCATTTTCACTTTCAAAAAGCTGCCAGTGTGTGCACGGATCAGGTTACATTTGCGTGTGGAGTTTTGAGACTATTTTCACGGTCTCCAGCTCCACACAGATCCACAAATGCATGCTGCGTTTAAGTAATGGTTGAAAACTGGGACATCTGGGCTTTCTGTGAAATCGTGTGTAATTTTAAAGTGGGAAAGATGTTTTTCTAAATAGTCATAATAGCTCATCACCCCTTCCGTTCAAATTGATTGGTATTTGTGTGCATATTGGAACATGCATTTGTGAGTACCCAAAATTTCGCACATATCGTTGTACACATTTGTAAATCTTATTTTTCATTTGTAGATCATGTATTACACATTTCTGACCATTTTGAGACTAATTTCCCTGTATACTGATAGACCCACTGTATCCTACCTGCCCAGCACCTACTGGCTGACATACAAAGTTAGCGACTAGCTGGTAAACATAGGATAGGAACATTTAGCAGCTAAAGAGTCAGATATTTCCATCAGGAGTCACTACAAAACAGAGCTAAAGAGAGACGCAAACTAAAATGAATGGTAAAGTTGCTATGTGTCTGCTCGTGTGTAAATAAGAAATTGTCTGCTAACACATTCGCCATAACAACTTTTAAGGTCAATGATATACAAATGTTGAGATTACAAGTAGCTGCACTGCCCCCAAGGGGCCCGAAAGAATCAATGAATGCAGCTTTAAGCTTCTGCACTTGTGGCAACACTTCACTGACTCCAAATCCACTGGGCATAATTCACCTTCTTCTGACATGAACCATGAGATGTTGACCCGTGGCCGAACCACTTCACACTCGAACCTCCCCAAGTGATGCAGGTCACAGCCTGACATAGCCAACAGAACTACATCATCTGAAAAAATCTGACATGCAATCCAGAGGTCACCAAAGTAGCCTGGATATCCTCCAATAGTTGGCTGGGCCTTAAAATTCTGTCCTTGAAAATCACAAACAAAATGACAAAGCACAATGCAGTCATCTATTGAGAAAGCGCTTGACAAAGTGCCATGGATGAAGACAAAGCTTTTGGTCCAGTTATACAACAACCTAATTGCTCATAGTAACAGCCTTAGTAGCCCATAATCCCAGAGCTGCCCCTTCAGGACACCTTGGACACACTGCTACTTTAACACAGAGAGTCAAAAATAAAGGTACTGCAGATACAAAAAGCAACATTCAAGTACTACTAGAAGTTAGAAATCGTAGCTGTGTGCTAATCAAAGTTATCGCTAGCAGCAGTTTCTCGAGGTTTCTTTCTTGCTGCATTGTATTTTTGGTCCAGTGAGGCTACTGTATATAGGGCTGGAACCACTGTATTTAGCCAAAGAACGTTTATTGATAAGAAGATAAAAGCCAATTGTTTGTTCCGTTGCAACATCAGCGCCCAGCAGCAGAGCTATGTTTCCGCCATTTTGGACTGAAAGCGACTACCGGACAAAGTGCCGTACAAAAGTAAAACAAAATTATTTTTATTCTGTTGTCATATTTAATGTCTCTACCGAAATGGCCTGTGTTGAATAATAAAGTATTATGACTATGCATACTGTACTATTATAACTATTTACTTACTTACTTATTTATTTGTTAAACTTTTTTCCCGGCTGCTTCCCAGAGGAGCATAAAGTGAGCGATGGACATAAATGGAAGTTTGAAAAATCCAGCACACAGATTTTGAGAGCAATCTCAAACTTTTTCATGTCAAGGACCTCCAAAATCGATGTCCAATAGACCACAGACCATGGATGTATAAGAGGTTGAGCCCCAT
Organism: Sebastolobus alascanus; assembly: GCA_916701645.2. Classification (NCBI taxonomy): domain Eukaryota; kingdom Metazoa; phylum Chordata; class Actinopteri; order Perciformes; family Sebastidae; genus Sebastolobus; species Sebastolobus alascanus. The sequence goes on from CAKAOJ020000006.1 coordinate 7,246,879, forward strand.
GCTACTAGCACTACTAGCTACTGGCCGATAGCTGGTTGTTTGGGAACAGAGATGTTAATGAATCCACCACGGTACAGGCTTACAGCATACAGCCCATGTGTGTATTATAAGATAATAAAAGTGATGAATTACTATATATCCATTATATCCATTATTACAGCCGCATACAGCTAGCAGGAAGCTGGCAGAACCAGATATGTCATATGAGCGTGCAGGGCAGTGCAGTTCCGTAGGTCTGATGCACGTTCATTATGCCGAGGAAAATAACTCTATTTAAGTGTTCGTACTGGGAAGTTGATTTACCTCAAAAAAAATTATCCTCTGAATTACAGACGTCTTTTTATACATCCATGATCACAGACTCATTGGCGTTTTCAGTCCAAAATGGCGGCAGCGCTAATACAGCGCCATCTAGCGGCTGTTGTAAAAAAAAGCCCGGGAGTTTCATCTCTTTGCTTCTATACTCTTCTTCTAAACCATTTCTACTGTCCGTAGCATATTATGTTGTGATGGTATTTAGAGGCTAATGTCATTGTTTGACATTGTCACCTCCACTTCCTGTCCATTTCCAAACTTAGGAATTTATTTATGCGATAGATGTGAAACACATATACTTTTAATTCCCCTTGAGTCAGTTTGAAAGATTTTATAAGACAAGCTTCCAACATTTTCAGAGAGCGTTTAAGACAGTTACTGTAATGCCTATTTCTCACGTAAAATGTTTTCAGAAACATCTTGTAGTGTACTGTTTAGCTGAAAAATTAGAAAGTTTGCTCCGGCTGGTGGGCGGTGCTTGGTATTTCCTCAACTGATCTCAGCATGGCGCCGGGTAACAAACTCTCTAATTTTACAGCTAAACAGTACACTACAAGATGTTTCTGAAAATATTGTATGTGAGAAATAGGCATTACAGTAACAGAATATTGATTCACATTTGATCAGCGCTGCCTAGTTTGACCGTTTGATCGGAGTTCGCGAGTGATTGACAGCTGCTCAGAGACGGCAAGGCTCCAGCTCGGCTCTGATTGGTTGATTTCCTCAGGTCTGTGAAATCTTGCAGATGCCATTAGGAGGACACAGACGCACATGATTTTTTTCAGATTACCTGTCTCATGCACTACTGTCAGGATATAGTGACTGTTTTATTAAAATAACTTTTTTTGAATCATATTTGCTCCAATCTGCCTACTGATGCTTTAACTTTGTCACTTTGTGTTCAGATTTTTTGTATTCTGAAAAACATCTGAAATTGTTCTTGAGCTGAAGTAACTTTGGCACTTAACACTTAACAAATGCCAGAGAGTCTGTGTTCCAATCTAACAATTTAACAAGGGGTTGTCATCTTTTGTGAGCTTTGGCCAGAGTTTGTTTGGGTCGTGTCTAGGAGGTAACACCCAAGTTTAGAAAATGTGCAAAAGCTCTTGCGAGACTCGACCTATCCTAAACTTAACCATTTGAGGTCAATGCCTAACCTAAACTATCTCGCGAGAGTTTCGCAACTTGGGGGGTTACCTTCTAGAGACAACCATTTGCTCCTGAGATGCGAGGACTAGAATGGGTCAGGTGGTTAAAATGGCGGTGATTCTCTATGTCGTATTAGTGTTGTGTACATTCCGTACCCACTGTGACAATGTACTTGTAGACATTATAAATGTGTCCTCTAATTCCTCCATGATCGCTCTCTTCTTCATTGGTCATAATGCTGTTCACTCCTCTGCTGCTGATGGGAAGAGGCAGAAGACAATGTGGCGCTGTGGCCTTTGTTGTGTTTGCTTTTATTGAACTGATAGATTTTGCACTTTCCCCTGCTTCTGATCAAGGCTAGAATTTCGGGTGGGATTACTGGTTTTCTAGTAAGCAATTAAGTCGTCACTGTGCTGTGGGGTAAGAACAGGACATTAACCTTTGATCCTTGACCTCTGGTGGAGAGGTTTGATTTCACATAACAGCTGAAAGGTGTGACCCTGCAGTGTTTTTCAGAGGACTGTTTATTTGAGTTAAATAGTTTGCATTTTTATGTAAATATTACAATTTTGAGTACTGGTATAGTAGTAGCTAATTTTGTTGTAGTGGAGGTTTATGTCTCTAAAACACCCTTAGACATTACCTGACAGTGAAAAATCCTATATGATGTAAAGTTTTTTTTTTTTTTTTTTGCTTTTATAAACACTAAATTTTAAATTTAGGATTGTCATTTAGGGTAGTGGTTCCCAACCTATTTTCCTTTAAGCCCCTCCTACTTGTATCTAAGAATAGCTGAGCCCCCCTGACATCACACTAAACATATTACAAATCCTCAAACAAAATCCTCAATTTGAATAAAGTGATTCAGTGTGATTCAGATGAGTTAGTCTTTTTTATTAAATCAACTTTCTTTAATGAATAGAACTCATCATTTTCGTCCATATAAATTAAGTGATGACGTCTTGACGGATTCGCCAAGCGAATGCAGATACATAATATGATCTTTTTTTTGTAACAACTTCATTCATTTACTATAATAGCATTAGAGCCAAAATAGTTTTTTTTTTATTATGGTTAAATAAATGTTATTTATGGTGTTAGATTGCTACTAGACCGCCCCGTTAATAAAAGGGCATGTCTCTTTGTGTGCAGCAAGCAGAGAGCAAATAGGTTTTTGACTGTAGTGAAAATGTTGTTTTTGAAAGGCTTAACGCCAACAAACATGGATTGAAGCACAATATTTCGTTAAATTTTGCCAAGTAGCAAAAAAATATATTTTAAAGTAGTTTTATATACAGACTTTTGTATAAATAGACCCCTTTCCTGTTAGTAAACATGATGACATATTTTGTGGGCGGAGCGTTAAGTGGAGGCAGAACACGTTAGTTAACGCTGGCTAGCAAATATTTTTGGCTTGTTTTTTTTAACAATGGCAGAAGAAAATACTATTTTTTCTCACTATGTACTGTCACTCACTCTCCAGGATCACAAGTATTAGTTGAGAAAGTTAACGTTAGTTAGCTAGCTAGATTGTCTGTCTCCAGAACTGGCTAGTTAGCTAGCTAGCTTGTCCGGAGACTGACAAGCTAGTTAGCTAACACCTGCTCTCCTCCCGGCGAAGTAGTCTCCTTTCGGCAAGGAGTGAGGCAGAGGGACCGTAGACCCAGCGCTGTCCGCTATTGGGCCCACCCGCAAGGTAGCTGGCTAACTAGCCAGTCAGTTGCTAAATGAGTAAAATTTAACAACTTAATGCTTCCTCCACACACTCTCGTCACAGCGTAGGAAAGCACAGTGCTATCGTCAGATGAGTGACAACTTTGTTCGACTCATTTTCTGTGTCGCATGACAGCATGGCGGAATCAGCAAGCTAAGCTAGCTAAGTAGCCGGCCGTCCGACCAGAGGGCTGGTGGCCAATGGCAGCACTGTAAAGATAAAATGAGGGCGTATAAATCTTTGGATGCCTATAGTTAACTATCCTTCAGTAAAGTCAGTCAAAAAGAGAGTCGTACAATATCGGCGAAGCGTTTCAGAGATGGAGAGAAAGGGTTGCTAATAGTTTTTCTAACAGTTTCTGCTAACTGCAGCCAATGGCTCTTGGCTGCGGTTGGCAGAAGGCTAAATATTAGCAACATTTACTCTCCATCTCTGAAATGTTTCGCCGATATTGTAGCTCGCCAGAGCCTCGAATCACAGTTTGTCATCTCAAATGTATGTGATATCTCTATTCTGGCACCCAACAACACAGCAAGATGACATTTTAGATGTGTAACTTTAGCCCACTGCTAGTGTTTGCTTCCAGTCTTTCCTTTGTTTTGCCTCCAGCTAACACCGTGACGTAATCATGACGTCGACACAAAAAGGGTCTAATATCCAGTAAGTGTGTTATTATGATTTTAGTTCTATATCAGCAAATCTAATTTTGACAACCTCAGAGCAGACAAATCCTGGCGCACCCCCTGTGATTTTTGGTGCCACCGTAAGGGGGGCCCAGACCCCAGGTTGGGAACCACTTATATGAGGGGTGGGAGGTGTTGTTAAAAGTTGTAGCCATTTCTCCTACCCATCTATGCAGTTGTAGAGAGACCTGTTGGCCTACTGACAACTCGTTTTCACAAGGAGCAGCTAAAAATAGATGCCATGAATGTTGCTGCAACCATTGGACCGGACAATCGCACACAAACATACACATGCTCAGGCGTGGTGGTCACATGAATACACATAGATGTGTTGAGTTGTAGAACGGGCAGAATTGATTGTGGTTACCAGTCTAGTCACTCGACATATTTCTGCGGTTATTCCTAGGCCATTTTACTTGATGACATTGATTCACAAGCATATGTATTAATAATGTTCTGCAAATTCTAATGTACTTCAATTCAATACCACCGTGATGACAGGCTTAGGGAATGATTGCATGACATTTATCTCCTGTTAACATTGTCTGTATATGATGTGATGATGATTTCATGAGCGGGAAAATCACTACGAGCGTAAATAGTACATAAAATTAAAAAAAAAAAAGCTGAAGTTAAGTATGTCATAGTTAAATATAGACCACAACACTGAGCTCAGTTTCACTCAACTAGCATATTTGATCATTACTATATGTCCTGCATGTTCCCAGCTGGCTTGTGTGTTAGTAGCTGGAACCCCCATGCCCTGTCTGTCTCTTACACACACACACACACACACACACACACACAGCCTCAAGGTGTCTGCTGACAGCCAGCTGCTTCGTTTAAGGTTACAGCCTATCTACATTTCATACATACACACACACCCACACACAGACACACACACACACCACACACCACACACACACAGAGCTCACAGTGACTTTATCGGGACAGGTGAACTCAGTCAGTGGTGTGATTACATGTAACGGAAAGAAATGCACATGTTTACTGTAGAGCCTAGATGGCAGTTATACAACAACACGCTTCTGAACATGGTAGTCTCTCTCTCTCTCATGACCCGAGGGATTGCATAAGCAGCCATCTGAATATAGAATGACAGACAGTAATGACTGTTGTGCTTGAATGTAATTGGTCCAGAGACAATACATGAGCCCTATGACCCTGTTGCTTACATCTGTACCACTGATTGTATGTAAAGTCTAATCTCTTTACACACAGACACAAAAATATAATCAATGCCATTTATAATCTGATTATAGAAAAGTCACACCTGAACAAAAGTATGGATTACTGGAGTCCTATCTGAGGTTATTTTGTGCATTTTTCCGGAAGATCGCCGGATGATCGGGGTACTTTATTGGCAGTCGAGCCATTTCGGCTTCATGCGCCACTGAGCAACTTTTATAGGAATGAACGGGAGCTCGCCTCCAACACTGTATCCTGTTCTCTTTATACATCCATGGTTGAAATCAGCAGGAGGAGAGCTAGTTAGCGTTATTAGCTGTTAGCTGCTAGCAGCCGGTGGGCAGCGCAGTCCGCACACGGAAGAAGTTTGCCTTCAGGACTTTCTGCCAGAACGGGTATATTTGAACCCAAACCATGATCTTTTCTTAAACCTAACCAAAGTAGATTTGTTTCCTAACCCTGTCAGAAAGGGATTTCTGAAAGCAAACTTCTACCATGTAAATAATGTACCTAACAGCCAACGTTAACGGATGTTCCATTGGGTTACATTATGGTGCATTCAATCTCTGCTCAGTAAAAATTTGCATAAGGCGAAGGTAAATTATAACGCTATCATGATGTGTTCAATTTAATCTTGTAAAATGTAGTTTTTGGCGTGAAACTTGAATAATGTTTTTGATGAGTTTTATTTTGTTTCTGTCGAGTTTGAATGAAGTGCTTTTACAATGATCAGCAAGGTAAAATTACTGTTTCTGTCAGTGGAGTCTGGTGGCTTTGAGGAGAGCATATTAATTGTATGTTTTGTACATTAATAAATTACAATAATTGTTTAAATCCCTCTTGAGTTAATTTAGTTTAATAGGCCTACATTTTCCATTTCGGACGAATAAGTTTGGCTATTGGGCAAGTAAAACATCTCATTTACTTGCCCAAAGGGCAACTGGCTGAAAAAGCTTAATGTCAAGCCCTGGATAACTAGATTTCATTGTAGGTAGGTCCCAGTACATGAAGTCGAATTGTTAGGTGTGACTATCTGAGGTGTGGATTGATATGACGTCCTAGAAAATGAAGTATGACAAAGAGGAAGTTGTTCCTGAAACACAGGCTCGGGGATAAAAAGAAAAGCTCATGAAAGCACAGTAGGTCAGTAAAGTCACGGCCTCAACAGAATAATGTCACACGGCTGACAAGTGACCCCCGCCAGTGCTACACTTTGACTTGTACAGAGGGCAGTCAGGCTCTGGTCAGCTGGTCGGCTGTGTTGTCTTTACTTTACGCAGATGAGCAAATCAGTGGAAAGCCAAAGGCAATACCAGATTTGTGTCATATAATTTGTTTATAGGTTAAGTTCATGGCACATAAGAGTTTTGAAGTGTAAAAAATGCATAAAATGTCCATGTTACATTTTCCACTGCTACATCTGAGGATGAGTTTGACAGGATAAAGCTGCCGTTAGATTTGCTAGGCACTAGACACTACAATTTTATAGAAGCTTAGCAGCCAGTTGGTGTAAACAAAATGCACTGATGTCAGTGTCAGTGAGTCAGTTTTTGAGTGCACAAATGTAGGGATTGTTACAAGCAGTCAGCTTTCCCTCTGCTGGTTTTGGAATTAAACTTAGCCAACAACCAAACACGTCTGGTGTAACTGTTTGTCTTCTTTGGTAGAAAATCGACAATCAAACACAGGCCCAATGTTATTCCGAAGCTCCATTTTGCTAGTGAAAGAAAATTGGAAGCAGTAGGCTAATGTCACTTTGTCAACTGTTGGCTTTGTTACAGGAGACCAGTGTTCGTGTCCCGTGTGAAACCACAAGTCAAAGTTGATTTATATGTCACGTAACTTCCGTACTCAAGTTACAGCACTTCTGGAGTTATTTTAACCCAAACCGCGATCTTTTCCTACAGCTATCTTAGTTGTTTTGTTGCCTAAACCTAACTAAGTCAATCTATTCCTAAACCTAAGTCAGTAGTTTTATTTTGAAAAGACTTGAGAGGATATTGACACGTGTGTCACATGTTGCTGGTCACAAAAAAAGGGAAATTTGTGTCTATGTACACAAATCAAATAGATGAAATGTTGCGACTATGTCACGAACTGCCGTGAGACTGTGTTGTGCCACCACAAACCTTGACGACGCATCTTCCGGAAGACTCCTTACAAGAAATGATGTTATCATATTGTTCACGTACACCTTGTATTTCTTCTCTTGCAGGCCATGGTAAGAACCACAAGGACGCAGCATCAGTGCGAGCCACACACCCAATCCCTGCTGCCTGTGGGATCTACTACTTTGAAGTTAAGATTGTCAGCAAAGGTCGAGACGGGTAAGCAGATACAACTTTGGTATAACGATGATTTTTTCCAGGTCAATGTTGCACTCATTTTCACTGTGCCCAAACAAGATGAAAATTGTTTTTTGATTCAAATTGATTGGAGCAATAATTGCTTCAGTATTTCCTGCTCTTAGTTTTTATTGTCTGTACTCTGTGAAGTCTCAGGGGCAAAATCACAAAAGAATTGCGTGGCTTTTTAAAATTATTATTATTTTGCACGACTTTCATGGCTACGCAACAAATTAGACAAAAATAAACTGTGTAATTGTTAAAGCACCCACAAAGGATGAAATGCACCCATAAATGTGCTGCCAAGCAAATAGCATCTCAGTGCTCCTGGGCTATTTGCACATATTGAAATTAGGTAATATGCAGACATTTGATGCAAAATCTGTCCCTTTCTATGTAAATTCGCCTCATTCCAAAAACAGTCTGATTTACAAAGGTCTGCGCTAATAGCCGCTCGCAGTTACAGTGAAATTATTAGTGTCTTCAGAGCGTTGGTGGTAACTGAAGTACTGACAGACTGGGATATTAAATCCCAAATACGGTTTCTTTCTCTCATGTTTAGAAGTTTTGAGGAATGCCTCAACAGCCCGTTGTTCAGGACCTGCGGCTCGCAGTCTGAACATTTAGTTTTTCTTTTTCTCTCTGCCATTGTTCTGTCTACTGTATTCTTGGCACAAAGGCAACATTTATACGTTGCCACATGGATAATTGCAATCAGATGCAAAAAAATGGGAAAATTGCACTCAGGTGCAAAACTTTATGGGCGTGTTTGCGCCGTAATATCATTAGCGCAATATCTTCTGTGAATCGGACCTTGAGACGGGGCAGATAGCGGTTGCAAGTGATGCACAATTCATGGTGCTATAAACAACCGCAGTCCATTCTTCGTGGTCGCCCTTCAGTTTCATATACAGGTACATGGATCCCTGCACTGCATTGGCTGTTTTCTGAGAATATTATCAAAATAGCTATCTCATGAGAGATAGAGTAAACTTTATTGTCCCCAAGGCGAAATTTGTCTTAGGCACAGTGCTACAGTCACATAAAAAGTGTTACAGTTTACATAAAAAACATCACAAAAAACATCACAAAAACAACATGAAACATCTTAAAACATAGAGACATTTGACATTGACAACACGGCAGCTTAAAAAAGAAGCTGTAAGAATTAAAGTTTAACGGTGCTCTATACAATATCCAGAGCATTAATATAGCAGCAAATAGGGGCCGGGGTGATTCACGTAATTGACGCCATCGATAACAAAAATATGTTGATTTGCATAACTTGCGTCGGCGAGACGCTTTTGAGAAAAGAAGTGAGAAAATGGCTTCAACTAACGTAACAGACTGTTTTTATAGTCTGTTTTTTATTTCCCTTTCCCACACTGATGCAAAAATACATTTGCCAGTGATTATCTTAATTTTTGATTAAGAAATTTTTGGGTGCACCTTAATTATGTGCTTGTGCACCTAAATGAAAAAGCACCCACCCTCCGGTTCCCCCCACTGTTAGCTCTGGCAGCACTGTTGCCGTTTCTATACTAACAGTAGTATAGAAGCAAAGTGTTTTTTGACAACAACCGCTGCAGCCATTTTTGACTGAAAACGCTTATTATATTTAGCGTATTTTATTGTTCAACACAGGCAATTTCGGTAGAATATGACAATAGAATAGAAATAATTATTTTACTTTTGTACGGCACTTTTTAGGCTTTACGAGCGTCCGGTACTCGCTTTCAGTCCAAAATGGCGGAACCATGGCTCTGCTGCTGGATGCTGATGTTGCAATGGAACGATCAATTGACTTTCACTTCCTGGCAATATGCGTTCTTTGCCGTTAGCTGCGAGCCACCACCTCAGCCGTCGCCATGTTGAGAGCCGTACGGAGGCAATAGAAATGCTCCGAATCTCGCATTCAGTGCTCAGTCAAGTGCTTGTGTATTTATTGTACTGCCTGACTAGACATTGTTATTGTTAGATATAAGCATAAGTGCCATCCAGGAGGTACTGTACTCTGCAAATATGTTTTGAAGAGTACAGTACCTCCTGGATGGCACTGTACTCTGCAAACATATTTGCAGAGTACAGCACTCTGCAAATATGCTTTGTCATTTACGGGTATGTGCAACAAACAATAAGTCATCAGTCAAGTCTCAGTGCCACCACGGTGGCTCTAGAACTGTACTGGAGAAGAGTTGTGCAACATGTTTCAATTTTGATGAACTTACACTGAAGCTCACACTAGTCTGCACCTCGTTGTCTGTGCACTGTTACATGCTAAACATTAGCATTAGCATGTTAGATAATAGTTTATCTAGGAAGTCTAGTATACACTGTGAAATTGTTAGCACCAAAATTAATTTCATGTGTATTGTAATGTGTTTTCAGGCTAGTTAGGTCTGTCTGTAGTTCCTCCATAATGTGTCAAACATCACTTGATTAGAGTGCACTTTCTTTGCTCGTCTTTGTTTCTTGTGGTTGTTTTGGCAAGGCCAGACATCCCCGGGTCACTGTGATGGCTTGTGAACTTGTGAACTTGCTTCAGCAGCATTTCCCTCACCTTGAATCTGCATAAAAACAGCAATCTTGATATCACTATTTTAAGTTCCTTGCCAAATACAACAGTGCCTCCAAATATGGCACTCGCGACCTCTATCGGAGTGGTCTCAGTGTTGTTGCCAATATCTGCATCAGCTGTCCTGTTCTCCAAATGGTTTTGAGCCAAGACAGAGAGAGTTGCATCAACAGTGGCAGACATTTAAACTCATCTGCCGTGTCGGGGAAAATAGGGATTTTACAACCCAAAAGTAGTTTAGCAACATGCTAACAGGGACAAAACCTGACTGTCAAGGTTCTATGTAGCTGCACCAGAAGTATCTCAATGTGACATTTGTCCCAGTTATTTCCAGAAACAGGAATGGGAAATAACAATTTTACATCAAAAAACAACATCCGACCAAGATGCAATGTAGAACAGCCTTTCTAATCGTTTTAGCAGTTCCGGACACATTTTTAAACTAGTATAGAAATTTTACTTGTAGGCAGATTGTAACGCCTTTATTCTGCAGGCACTAGTGCAAAACCTTGCTTGCTCACATCTGGTGTCATGATTTGATCATGTTATTGCTTGTACTGATATGTTGACCAGACTACACTCAGAGCTAATCCAATGTGTCCCCCATGATTAAACCAATCCAGGCATTGTTTGCTCCAAGATAGCAGCCAGAAAAGGTGACATCATGCACTGTTCCTGAAGTAACTGAATTAACTTAGAACTGAATTCAAACTGAATTTTACACTAAGTCACATTACTGTCCCTTAGGCTACATCCACACTAATACGTTTTCATAACCGTCCAGACGAGCGTTTTAGGGCAGTTTCAGAATTAATCTCCGTCCATACTACCACACCTATAAATGCATATCACATGACCATTCACGTGCACTGGGCATGCGCGTGCCGCTGTAAACAGGAAGCAGCGCTGGACACGGGAATTGATGCAAAGCGCTTCAATAATAGCTTTCCTCCTGCGCATGTAGGCAGTAGCAGCATTATAAAATGCAGAATTTACTTGCACAACAGCTGTTAGCTATACAACAAGGTCAGCAACGCTTGTAACTCGTTATCCATGTTGAAATTAACCACTGGTGGTCGAGGCTGCTGTCGTTTGTTTTCTTCCGGAAAAGGTTCACGTGATGGGGCGTGGCGAATCAGGGAAGGACACGTCATGACTGATAAGACCCAATCAAGAAGCGAACGTGGGTGTCTGCGTCATGGTTTTCAAAGGTCTCCGTTTCTGTCCGTCCAGACTAAAGCGCTACCCCGGAGTTTGAAAACTAAAGTGGGGTCAGCAGCATTTTCAAACGTCCCCGTTTTAGGGGCTCGAAAACGGCAGAGTAGTGTGGACGCTGGGCATAAACGTAGCAAAAGTATTGCGTTTTAAAACGAAAACATGGATGTAGCCTTAGCTAAAGCATCTGCTGGGATTTTTGTGGTTGTTGATCAGTACCAGTGACTCTGCAATTGCTTTGCCAGGTGCTTGGATTCATGGCTTTCAATACTCACTCTTTGACCTGCATTGGAACCGAAACCCTCCTCCATCCTCCTCAATAATAGTTTCAGGTTGCATAATACACTGTTGACACTCCCCAGTTCTAGTTGAGCAGCTCAGTGTGATCAGAACAAAACAGTGGTGCAAAAGACAACTGCAATGTGGGAGTGTCTGTATGTGTAACTACCTTACCTTAACTGTAAAGGGGAAAGCCTTCCAAATCAACTGCTACACAGCGCCAGTGTGATTGTATGGAGTGATTGTCTGGTTCACTGGAGAAGAAGGACTTAACAACATCTTGAGAATTATGACATACTGTATAGTGCATCACAAACACTTCTGAATGGACATTCCTTTCATTCTTACAGTGCAGATAGAAGCGGTATGTCAGGAAATACTGCATGAGTAATGCCATAACATGCCACAACAATGACATGCACTGCATGTGTATTTCCAAGTTAGGAACTTGGCAATACAAATAAAACCAAATATATCCAAATATGATATGAATGACAACTGAAGTGGGACTCAAAAAACACAAAATGTTTATACTACTGTATGGCCTCAGTTCTCAGGCTTCGATCTCTCAAAAGCATGGAGGAAAAGTCTAACTGAATGTTAAGTCTCCTCACTTTTTGTGTCAGGAAACTATAATGATACTATAGCTATTGTGCATATTTTAACACTTTTGAGAAGAGGAAAAAACCGTGTCTGGACAAATTTGTGGAGACAGCATCCAAGCTTCAAGCCTCTGGTTGGGCACTTCCCATATAAGCGGTTGACGGACATTTTCAACAAGCTTGACGATTAGTGCTTATTATCAAGCGTTAGTGATTTAAAGGGACAGAGTGTAACATTTCGGGGGATCTATTTCCAAATATGGAATATAATATTCATAACTATGTTTTCATTAGTGCAGAACTAAGAACCTTTTGAGGAATTCTTTGCATTTTGACCGCAGGGACCAGGGTCTAAATTAAGTTCTGGGGACGTTTTCTGGGGCTTTTTTTATACCCCGGTCTGGGGGTAGTACTTCCTCAAAGTACTGGAACTGGTACTGGCAGGTCTTTAGACCGTGGTGGAAACGCAGACAATAATGGGCTGAAGGGACCTTTTAGATCCCTGAAAAGTAGTTCCTGGGACTAAAAGTCCCGGGAACTTTTGGTGGAAACCTAGCCATAGGGAGCAGGTTCCCTTCATGGAGTCCACCATGTTGCTCCGCCATGTCTCTACAGTAGCCCGCCAGCCACCGTTTGACTTCCGTTGCTCGTAAAGTTGTGTTATTAGAAGGATGGCCTCTGAGCGAGGTGAACAGCGTTACCACGGTTTCGCACTCTGCTGCTCATGTTACCGCGGTCTTGGAAAGGGAGAAGTGAGCGGAGGGGTACTCAGTTGGTTGCAATCTGCAACCACACCACTAGATGCGCCAAATCCTACACACTTAAGCTTTAAGATGTATGTCCCTTTACAACAGTGAAGTTACTTAGTCTTTGTTACTTATTCCCACTAGATGTTACTTTTCATTAAATTTCTCTCTGGCTGTAGAGTTTAGGTTCGTTGCCACCTCTTATGGCTGATACTTGTTCCAGCCCAATAAAACGTAAACGTCTTTCTGGCATCAATGTAACGTGCGTTTTTGATTTGGCAATCTCGGTCTGTATGTTGGTCACTCTACTGCTTTGGTCCAGACTGAAATAACTCAACAACTAATGGATAGGTTGCCATGCAATTTTGTGCAGACACGCATGGTCTCCAGAGGATGAAGCCTACTGACTTTGGTCATTTCCTGACTTTTGGTCTAGCGCCAACAGCAGGTCAAATTTTTCACTAATCCAATGAAATATCTCAACATCTAATCGATGGTTTGGCACAAAATGCATTAAAGACATGGTCCGCAGAGGATGAAGCCTACTTTAGTGATCCATAGGCTTTTCCTATAATGCCACCATAAGACATATTTGGTTTTTGGGGAAATGCCTCAACAACTGTTGGATGAATTGAAATGGAATTCGGTACAGACATTCATGTCCCCCTCAGGATGAATTGTATTAACTGTGGCGATCCCTAAACCTTTCATATAGTACCATCATCAGGTCAAAAATGAGTGGCTGTAGCTCAGTGGTTAGAGTTGTCGTCCTTTAACCGTAAGGTTGGCAGTTCAATCCCTGGTTCCTCCTGTCTGCATGTCGAAGTGTCCTTGAGTGAGACACTGAACCCCAAGCAAAGAACGTATATTGCCAAGAAGTGAAAGTCAATTGTTCGTTCCATTGCAACATCACGCACAGCAGCAAAGCTACGCTTCCGCCATTTTGGACTGAAAGCGACTACTGGACGCCAGTAAAACGTCTGCCTAAAAAGTGCCGTACAAACGTAAAACTAAATTATTTCTATTCTGTTGTTGTATTCTACCGAAATGACCTGTGTTGAACAATAAAATATTCTAGCGTTTTCAGTTCAAAATGGCGGCAACGGCTGTTGTCAAAAAAACACCAGAGTTTTGTCTCTTTGCTTCTATACTCTTTGCCCCAAGTTGCTCCCCGGGCGCTTTACAGCAGCCCACTGCTCCTAAGGATGGGTTAAATGCAGAGGTCACATTTCATCTATGTACCTGTATGTATTTGACGAATATAATAAAGTTTATGTTTGTTATTTCTAAATGTTCTACTGATGTTACTATTTACCTCAAAGTACTGCTGTGCCCAAGAATAGCCTCACAGAGCTGATAGCATGACAGAAGACTCTTTGTCTTGTTTTATAAAGGCAGACTGAATAATGAAATCATCTTTAGATGAACAGTTGCTGGAGTGATATTGACTTATTTCTGTTACTCTGTGTCATGGTCCTTGTCCCACCCTTACTTCAACTTATTAAATAACTTACTTAAAAACATCTTTGACTGGCGTGACACCAGTGTCTTTTACTCCTCTTACATCCTAGATGTCATTGAGGAAAAAACAGGAACGTGCGAATAAGGACATCCATTCGGCTTAGACAAATTTATTGCTGGGATTTGAGTGATGACATCAGCATGTGCCAAAGCGAGCTGAGACGATGCCAAACGCATTCAACTGACAATATTGATGACTCGTTCAATTGAGCAAAAAGGTTTTTCGCTGTGCTTTCGTAAGCTTGCCTACATGAAAAGGATGCAGGCCAAGCATTTATCCTCGTGTGACGGACTTATGATGTCACTGCTGACCCCTAAGCCTCAACTTTTGATGTTATGACGCTCCCTTTGAGGCAGCTCACTCTGCCATAACTAGTCCACACATATGGGATATGTAAGGAGATCAAAGATAGTATGTTCTCTGCCTGACGCGCATCAATGTATGATCTGAATATTTTTCTAAATTAACCTGAGAAAACACCTAAATGTTGATACTCTGGGGTGATTAAAGATATGTTTAAATGCAAACAGTTTGAATTTTCCTTCTCTTGTTGTGTGCAGGTACATGGGCATCGGCCTGTCTGCCCAGGGAGTCAACATGAACAGACTGCCTGGTGAGTAACATGTGAATGACGTCATCATAACATAGCCAGTATGGGGATGGATAGATGGACAGATAGGCATTTGTTTAGATAGATCGATGCTGAAATTAATTTCAGGATGCTACAGCGGGGTCTGCGGTTGGAGCAATCAGCGAGATGTTGCGAAATAAGGATTCCCAAGGTTACTCAACATGAACAGAGTGAATGGCGAAAGCCAGAGCCAGAATTTCAAACACTTAGTGGTCGGATCGGACCAGTGCTTGACAAGCCGAGAAGAAAAACACCCATCAGCGCTCTCTCCTTTTGTTCAGTTTTGATTACACACAGGAGAGTCTGCGCAGCGCTGGAGGGGTTGGCCAAAACCTCGACCCTGAACTTTTCTAATTACTTATTGGCCCACCTCTCTAGCCCTCGGACCCCATTGGCTCAGATTACAGTCAAGCATTGGAAGTGCTGTGTGGTTGGTTTACTCTAGCCTTTACATCTCTGAATAGAAAGGTCTTATTAAACAATGTAAACACTGGAATAAGGGGGTTGATTATTAGCACACTTAGGGCCCTATTTAAATGATCTAAAGTGCATGGCGCAAGTGCATTTAGGGTGTGTCAAACTGCACTTTTGCTAATTAAACGGCGCATAATCTGGGCGCAAAGTAAGGCGCAAGGGGCAAAGGGGTTGTATTTAGTCTCTTAATTAAACAGGTGTGTGTAATTAAACCAATCAGAGAGTCATCTCCCATTCCCTTTAAAAGCCTGGGGTGCCTGCCGGAGCAGCGCTGAGAGCGTGCTACAGGTTGAGCAATACAGACTGCCTGAGAGCCTTACTTCATTATATTCTGACCCGACACTGTGTTGAACTGAGGAGGAGGAGGAGGAGGCGCTGCTGTGCGTCCCTGTGTGTGTAACAAGCAGAGTGTACGCGCGTTGTGAACCTGCCTATGTAGACGTATCTTACTATCTGCACTCTTTAAATAGCAGGAAAATACTGCTCCAGACTTTAGACCAGGTTTTTGTTGGTCAGTGGGACAATCGCTTTCTGCTGCCTCAAGATAGCAATGCGCCAACAATGCGTCTTACCACACCTCATTTTAAGACCAACACGCCCATGTGCGCACAGATGGGCGCAAGTACGTTTGCTACTTAAACAACGTGGGCACTGGGTGTGAAAATGACAACAGCATTGGTCTGAAACTAGCAATGACAGTTGCGCTGCATGCTGCTTTGCGCCGCTTTGCGCCGCTTTGCGCCGCTTTGCGCCGCTTTGCACCGGGTGTAAGACAGGGCCCTTAGTCATTGCTTTCATCCAGGCTGTAGATATTTTTGGTGCTGCAGTAGTGGGGAGATATGGTGGGGATGACGATATCTCCATGTGCGGAGGCAAGATATAAATGTAGATGAAAGGAATGAAGAAAGTGACAAGAAATGGATTTTGTGGATAAGTGAAAGTAGCCGGAGAAGTGCCAACATTTATGAGATTCGGGGATGAAAGCAGGAGGAGATGAGGACGTGTGGCGTTGCTATAGTAATTGGATGTGGCTTGTGGATTCAGTCTGACAGCTGCAGAGAGAACATGTCAGGACATGTCACTGAACAGTCATATGGATCAGTGACAGATGATGTTGACTTGGGCTTGCAGTCTGACCTCAGACTACTCTGACTTAAGACAAACACTGCTTCTCATTTTGTAATGATAGATTGCTCCAACTGTATTTTACATAGAACGTGTTTTTGCGCCAACACCAAATTACATGAATATAATATGCACTTTTGTATACAGGATATTTGTGTGAATGTGTTTCTAAATGGTAAATGGACTTGCATTTATATAGCGCTTTTCTAGTCTACCGACCACTCAAAGCGCTTTACACTACATGTCAGCATTCACCCATTCACACACACATTCATACACTGATGGCAGAGGCTGCTAAGGTGCCAACTTTGCCCATCAGGATGTAATCTAAATACTCATTCACACACCGATGGCTATGCCTTCGGGAGCAATTTGGGGTTAAGTGTCTTGCTCAAGGACACATCGACATGTGATCCGGAGCAGCCGGGGATCGAACCACCGACCTTCTGATTGGTGGACGACCTTCTTTTATCCTCTGAGCCACAGCCGCCCCCTGCAATTTTTCTAACATATCTAAGTTTGTCAGTCAGCGCAAGCAATTTGACAACACACTTCTCATAATGCAACTCAGTAGCAGGGCTGTCCTCGACCAAAGAAATTCTTAGTTGACTAACACTCATACAATTTTTTTCGTCTAATCGATTAGTTGATTTAATCGACAGATCTGTCTCTCACAAAGAACACACAAAAGCACCAATCTTGTGTTTACCAGAGATGGGCTCATAAGTTTCTCTGGGCGTTTTCACACCTGTAGTTAGTTTGCTCTGGTCTGAATCAGGGACCAAATTGTTACAATGTTGCATATTGCCTCGAGTTTGGTTTGTGTTCACACGGCAGCATTTATAAGTGGACCAAAATTTTGGTGCGCAAAGAAACTGCTCTCCAATTGGTCTGAATTTCCATGCGGGAAAACTCCTGGAAGTAAACAAAGAAGAGCTGACTTCCAGAACGCAACACCTCGTAGCAATTTTTCACTCAAGGCAAACGATACAGTTTAAAAATGAGGCGCGGCTGCGACCGGAAAACAATGTATTGATGCACTGGAGTCGCCGAAGGCGCATATCAAGACAGTTCAGGAGGAGGCGTGCATTAACCCTCCTAAACTGTGACATGCTCATCGTCCGGAAATATTTCTGAAGATCCATCAGGTATGCCCATGG
The DNA here is from genome assembly GCA_916701645.2 of Sebastolobus alascanus. Lineage (NCBI taxonomy): Eukaryota > Metazoa > Chordata > Actinopteri > Perciformes > Sebastidae > Sebastolobus > Sebastolobus alascanus. The sequence continues at coordinate 7,264,620 of CAKAOJ020000006.1, forward strand.
TCTTCAACATAGCCTGACGTTACACCTGTTTAGTACTGATGTGAATAGCGAGGGCAAGCGTAGGCTCTTTTGTAGTAATGTTGTCTGGTGTCTGGTGTTGACATGCACAGCGCAGCATGCTACCGGAGCTGGTTTAATCCAAAAGGGCGCAATGCTTCAAGTTGGGCCGGATCGAGGTCGGATCAGGTTCTCACCACAAACGAAGCGTACCGAACTGTACCGAACCGTACCGCAGTTCGTAAGGTCTCGGTTCGCTTGTTTTGGTGCGCACCCGAGTTCACACCTGCCCAAACGAACTGCACCAAGAGGGTAAACGCGTCAACCGAACTAAACAAGGCAGGTGTGAATTTGCCCTTAGAAATAAGTTATTCAGCAAGAAAAATGCATTAAAAAATGACTAATTGACTAAAGAAATTTTAGTCGACAAAGACCAAAACGACCGATTAGTCCACTAATCGACTAAGAGGGGCAGCCCTACTCAATAGGGTATTTCATTGGACCCTCCCTGCTTGGTAAACTCCATAACCCAGTGTTTAACTTAGCCTTTTTCGTATAAATTTGTTGTTTACACGCCCAAACTGAGATAACCCGGATGACATCACTGTGACATCATCAGGGTTGTTTTATCCATGACAAAGCTCCTCCAGAGCCACTGATGACATTATACTATTGACCGTATATAAAGGTGGACGACATGACAGCTCCCCAAAGTGAAGCCAAAACATGTTGATCGCCCCCTGGTGGCTGGCTGCAGTTTAGGTCATAAAGCCTTCCTCCTCAATGTTAGCGGATGGGACGTGGGCCAAACTAAAAAGTCAAAGTACACGTCAAATATATTTTTCCAAAGATGGTTTCTGTTATTTTAGGTAGTTCTTATCACCGTGATGTATGTTCAAGTGTTCATTTTTCTGATGTCTGGTTTTAATTAGTTATTTGATTCTATAAAAAGGGGGTGGGACGTCATGATTGGCAGCTTTGAGTCTCTCTCGCTTACAAGCTGCAGCTGTGCTCAGCTCGCGATTGATTCAAGCGGGTATCTGGGATATTTTGACTTCACTTCTGTACAGTGGGAGGAAGTGGCGACACATCGTCTATCTTTATATACAGTCTATGCATTATACTGTTATATTGTACAACAGTACTCATCATGACAAGTCAAATGACTTTGATGTGTAAAATCTGGGGAGTTGCCCCTTTAATTACAGTGTTCTGTAGGCTTTTTTCAGAATTCAGCTCAAAACTAAACATAACCACCGAGTATGAAATAAAATAAGAGTTAATTCCAAAGATAAAGATGAATAGATGAATTACAGTTACAGATCCGCTTTTATCATTAGTTTCTTTTCTTAACATCACATGCCAAGCATATCAGGCATTCCATACATACTGTCCTTTTCCAGTGACTTTGTTTATATGTGTGAATAAAGTTGGACTCAGACGGTGGTCACTGAGTCCACTGCCAAGATCCAGAGAACAAAGGTTCTACTATAAAGATTTAAAACGAAAACAAGACAGTCTGACAACAGTTATCCAAGCCTTTGTCTACTGACACATAAGCATTTATTGTTTGCTGTGCTCTGACTATCTGTAAGTTCTTTTCCAACAATGCAGACTGTCACATGGTTGTGTCATTTACTGCTGTGAGTTGGAAAAAGAGTCTTCAATTTTGTCCACTTTGAATATTCATCCTTTTTTTTTCTGTTTCAATTTGATCTTTCCTCTCCTGCCCTCAACCCCCTGACCACCATGTCCCTATACATGCCGTACACACACACACACACACACACACACACACACACACACACACACACACACACATACAATGTCATCTGTGAATGGTTCAGCGATCTCTGATGACATGAGAGGAAGTGTCGTAGCCATATAGCAGCCTAGAGCCTGAATAAAGCCCCTTGCCTCTCACCAACCAATCAGATCACTCCTCTGCTCCGACCAATCACGTTCTGGACCTTCCAGCCCTGGCTGGGGCCATCTGACCTGCTTATTGACGAGTCAAGATCTGTCCGGTGGCCGAGGTTTGTGGAATGCTGTGGACGCCAGGGCAGCCGGTTCAGCACACTCTAGATCCACACACACACACACACACACACACACACTCTCACAAATGCATACACAAAGATCATTCATTCTCCTCTCTTCTTGATCACACGTGTCAAATGTCACACAAAGTGTCGAATAGCGTTGAACAGCGTTGCGTGGATGTACGCGTTTTCCAAACCTGCTCACACATTAGTTATGACAATATTAGGGCTGTCAATCGATTAAAATATTTAATCACGATTAATTGCACAATTGTCCATAGTTAATCACGATTAAAGCTGCAGTAGGCAGTTTGGAGCAAATATGATTTTAAAAAGTTATTTTTATAAAACAGTCGCTATATCGTGACAGTAGTACATGAAACAGGTAACCTGAAAAAAAAAAACATGTTCCCCTGTGTCCTCTCTGTGCTCCTAACGGCATCTGCAAGATTTCACAGACTGGAGGAAAACAACCAGTCAGAGCTGATCTGGAGTCAGCTTTCGAACTGCCGTCTATGAGAGCCGGCTGTCAAACTAGGCAGCGCTGATCAAATATGAATCAATATTCTGTTACTGTAATGCCTATTTCTCGCCTCAAATGTTTTCAGAATCATCTTGTAGTGTACTGTTTAGCTGTAAAATCAGAAAGATTGTGACCCGGTGGCCATGTTGAAATCTCTTGAGGGAATACGAAGCACTGCTCACATGACCGGAGCACAGCCAATAGGAACGTTCTCTCTCTCAAATGACCTGTGATTGGTCAAAGTCTTCCGTCACGGGCTAGATTTTCTAAAGCCTGAAAACAGAGTCATGAGGAGGTGCAGAAGTCTAGTGATCTCTCAGAACACTTCATTTACAATATCCTGAAAGGTTATCATGGAATTTTTGCCCAATGATGCCAAAAAATTGTTGCCTACTGAAGCTTTAAGTTTGGAGCGTTATTTAGCCTCTTTTGCGACAAGCTACTATGACAGGGTTGGTACCAATAAATTCCTTAGGTTTTAAAAAATCGCAAGTTGCGTTAATGCGTTAAAGAAATGAATGAATTTGCGCTGACGTGTTATTACCGCGTTAACTTGGACAGCCCTAGAAAATATTTTCGGTTGCTCGGTTTCCACTACAGATGGTCTGCAGCCGTGGTAGACAGATTACTGTTGATTGCCTTAACTCTGACTGACTCAGTGTGTTTGTGTGCCAGTGTGCATTTGTCCTGAACTCTGTGGATTTATCCGTGTGTGTCCTAGACTGACGTCTCTTACTTGTTTGTGGTCGTCCCGACTCGCCTGTGTGTGTGTGTTTTCGCTCACTTTTGTGTCCTTCTGCACACATGTGCTTGTTAACTCATGCGTTCATCATTTGTGTTTATATATATATATATGTGTGTGTCTGTGTGTGTCTCTTAATAGTACAGCGTTCTCCACTGCTGACCTCTGTGTCTGATCCTGCTGTGGAGGCCTGCCCATTTCATTAGCATGTTGGAGCAGTGAGCCTGGCTTTAGAGGCAATATCCGTGTCAGCAGATTAATCTAATACCTCCCCACACGCACACACACACACACACACACAAGTATATACACAGATGCACAAAAGAATGCATGGAGAGACGACACAGTATGCGCTAAAAGAAACACACCAATGCACATTAAATAGACACAAAAACAAAGTCACACATTTGGCTTAGGTTCATACATGCTCACAGATACACATACACAAGCACGCATCTAATATCTCGGCTCACCCACGACCTACTTTCACTAACCCCGCTTTGCTTTTTGGCAACGACGGACAAGCTGTGATTGAGAAGAGACACTGACAGACCAGCAGTGAGCACTCCGCTCGGTCATCTAGGGAAGTGGAGGTCCAGCATAACCAGTGCTTGACGTGGAAAAAAATAAGTGACTTTGAGCATATTAATATTGTGTCAAGTCATAATCAGCTGTGGTTTTATAGCTTTTATTATACTTGGGCTATGCATCTTCTAGAGCAGGGGTTCTCAAACTTTTTGGGGCCAGGGACCCCTTAAAGGGGAGAACATTTTCCAAAGACCCCCTCTTAATCGAAACGCAGATCAAGCATAATGCTTACTACCATTTGTACTCTTAGATGCTGTTGGAACTGTTTGTATTCTAAAACTTTTCAACCTAAATACTTCAGACCTGTTTGATAGTGATAAACAGACACACATTTCAATTTGAATCATGTTAACACCACTTTGTTTTGCCCTGTCATTTAGGGTGCTTTGTAAGCAGATGTCAGTTTAGCTTGGCTGGTTTCATGGCTTCATCACTAGCAACTGAAGACACGTGACGCATTTTGGTCTCCCGTCGCTGTCGCTCGATATAACTTTCGTCATATTTTCTCAATTTAGCAAGTTTGGGCTTAGCGTCACTTGACGATGTGGACTGACTCCGATATTTCTCCATGCTCGCCAGCTAGCTAGCTTGCTAATAAGCTAAGCTAAGCAGCAGCAGGAACAGTTCGTTGCGTCCTGAGTGAAGTGACTGATTCATGACAGATTGATGTGATGTGTTTCAATCATATCGGAGGTTCTATTGGCCCAAAGCTAACATGGGTGGGAGTAATGGACACACTATGCTTGTTTTATTGACACAAACGGTCCCCATCTGTAGATATGTACGTTTTAATGATATAGCTCAATTTTAGCAAATTATTTTGCGGATCCCCTGACAGAGTGCCACGGACCCCACTTTGAGAATCACTGTTCTAAAGTAAGTCTATAATACTCCAATAATATTCCAACTGAAACATTATAGGGTTATGGTGGTGTGTTTGTATATTTACCCAGAGTGTTAATAGTTAAAGTGCTTTCCTGTGTTATGTGTAGCCTATAGTATATAGTAGGGTATCATTCAGGTTTTTAGGAGCAGTGTCCCAGTCAGGATGCTCCTACATATTATGCAGCAGGATAAAGAGACAAATTCTGAATATCTGCAGTGAATAAAAGATACTAGGAGATATTGGGTTTGGTGGTCCTCCACCCAAGAAAAGTTAAAGGTTTTTGACTTAAAACTATGCAATTTTACATCATTTTGGACCATTGTTATTACTAGTTAAGTGCTTATTTTATTATTCACACATATCACAGCCTTTAAATAATGTTTCACTAATTATATTTGTTCACAAATAAAACGTTATGATGAAGAGCTCACTAATTATTTTACAAAAAGGACGTGAACATTGAATTGATAAATTACAGTACCCTCATTCTCTCTTGTCTTTTAGCTTTGGGGGGCATGTGGGAATCTGTCTGGTGTCAGTATATTTCTCTTTGATAGGCATGTAACCGTGTAGAGATTGCTTTACAGCGTCTCAAGACTGGTGTGTATATATATATATATAAGTTATTTGAGGTCAGACTACACGTTGGCCCACTTGGCTTGCTCTGCGGTACCATCTGTGAACAAAGCTTATTTCTGTTTTTCAGAGGTTATTTGAGGTTTTTCTATCAGCTGAAAAGAATGACATGGTTAAGTGCACTGACTGTAAAATTAGAACTGAGAACATACTTAGAGTATCAGAGCCTCGTCATCTTTGAAGGCCTTAGGAACCACAACCTCATTTTCAGGTCATGCAGATTGTTTATGCAGTGCTTCAGTGGGCGCTATATCGTGACAGTAGTACATGAAACAGGTAACCTGAAAAAAATCATGTGCCTCTGTGTCCTCCGGTGTCCTCCGGTGCTTCTCACGGCATCTGCAAGGTTTTACAGACCGGAGGAAAACAAGCAACGGGATCTGATCTGAGATCTGCTGTCTATGAGAGCCGGCTGTCAATCACTCGCGAACTCCGATCAAACGGTCAAACTAGGCAGCGCTGATCAAATATGAATCAATATTCTGTTACTGTAATGCCTATTTCTCACCTTAAATGTTTTCAGAATCAGCTTGTATACTGAGGGCCTTTATACTGGATAAGGGCGTTTTTACTCTACAGCCAGTGCTTTAAATCAGCCGGTATCTTACCAGTACTGAGTACCAGCACTTCTGTTTTTTTGTCGACATGAGTACCCTTACTTCTCATTACGTACCGCCACCTCCTGGTGAGTCTAGGCACGCACCCCTAACCACCCGCCTAACTGCGTCTCTGTGTAAACACATAGCTAATGCTGAGAAAACGGCGCTGAAAATGCCTTTCGTAGTCCTTCTCATTATCCAATTTAATCTGTAGACCAACAGATATCTTATTTTTTAAGTTGGTTTTATTGTAATATACATGCAATATTATAATTGGATTTGTATCAAAAGCTACACAAAAATTTTTTATTAACCAAATATTAATTTATGTACAAAGTGTAGAAATGTATGTGGTATGTAGGCCTAATGTATGTAATGAAATGCATACAAGAATGCATTTGAAGCGGGATATATTACCAAGATATATACGTATAAATATAAAGTAGGGCTGTCAAAGTTAATGCGATAATAACGCCTTAACGCAAATTAATTTTAATGCCACTAATTTCTTTAACGCATTAATGCAACTTGCGATTTTTATGTTGTAGCGGGCTCAGTTTTAAAGCTAGAGTGAAGATCGTCATATGACACTAGGAAAGCTAAGGAACCCATCGGTACCAACCATGTTATACTAGCTTGTCACGAAGGAGGCTAAATAACACTCCAAACTTTACCCTATTTTTAAACTAAATTTTGGCGAGGATAAACTATCATGGCCATTTTCAAAGGGGTCCCTTGACCTCTGACTTCAAGATATTTGAATGAAAATGGGTTCTATGGGTACCCACAAGTCTCCCCTTTACAGACATGCCCACTTTATGATAATCACATGCAGTTTGGGGCAAGTCATAGTCCAGTCAGCACACTGATACACTGACAGCTGTTGTTGCCTGTTGAGCTTGAGTTTGCCATGTTATGATTTGAGCATATTTTTTATGCTAAATGCAGTACCTGTGAGGGTTTCTGGACAATATTTGTCATTGTTTTGTGTTGTTAACTGATTTCCAATAATAAATATATACATACATTTGCATAAATCATATTTGCCCACTCCCATGTGATAAGAGTATTAAATACTTGACTAATCTCCCTTTAAGGTACATTTTGAACAGATTAAAAGTGTGTTAACTACGGACAATCATGCGATTAATCGAGATTAATTATGGACAATCATGCGATTAATCGAGATTAACTATGGACAATCATGCGATTAATCGTGATTAAATCTTTTAATTGATTGACAGCCCTAATATAAATATATCCAGGACACATGTAATGATCATGTCATGCAACTGCTGAATTCGGGTACTGGCACCTTTTTTTGGTCCAATTCAGGCACTGTCTACAGCTGCAGTAAGCTGTGGTTGAATAAATAAGGCACAATTACAGTCACATGCATCAGTACCAGCAGGAACAAGAAATTCAGGAGTTTAATGAGCAAGTTATGACATCCTCATCTCCCCCCTGTATTCTTCTGGTTCAGCCTCTTGAGCTTCTGTTCCTGTTAGCAGTGACTCACCAGTTTCCTGACATAGACGAGATCCTCCTGCTGGTCATCCACAGCATTGCACCGCATGCCACAGAGTCAGAAAGTGTGTGTGTATGTGTGTCTGTCTGTGTGAATTTTCATGAGACGCCCTGTAGGCAGTGGTAGTCAGATGGGAAAATCTGAGCAGCAGAAGTCAATGAGTAACTGTCTCCCCTCCTTCAGCAGCAACTACCGTTAAGGGTGACCTCGAGCAAGTCACTTCACCTCAGATACTCCCATGGATTCAGAAACTGTTTATACTGAGCAGCACTCACTTCATGTGTGCAGTATTAGGACTGAATAGGAAGCAGACTAATGCTGTAACCTTTTTCGAGTGTTGTTATTCACAGGGGTTTTGGCTAACAACACATTTTTCATAAGGGGTCAAGTATAAAATAACACAACTAATCCTAATCCTTGTCCTATTTCAGGATGGGACAAGCACTCATACGGTTACCATGGCGATGACGGCCACTCCTTCTGCTCCTCCGGGACCGGCCAACCATACGGCCCGACATTCACCACGGGGGACGTGATTGGCTGCTGCGTTAACCTCATCAACAACACTTGCTTTTACACCAAAAATGGCATCAGTTTAGGTTGGTGTGTATTATATATGTACATGGATTGATTATAATTGTGTTACATACACACTTATAGATAATTTGTTATTCATTGCTTAATTTATAGCTTGAAATCATCATGTATACTTAAACTGTTTGTCCCTTTATTCCTTAGGTGTAGCCTTCACAGACCTCCCTGTAAGTATCATTATTTGAGGCATAATTTTCATGATATACCAACTAAACTCTACCAGTGCTTTCTTTTCTTAAAAACCCTCTGAGATCCGCGATCCCGACCGATATCACTGTCTTTCAGAAGCTGTAGCGGGTTCAGTTTTAGAGCTAGAGTGAAGGTACAGATATCATATGAAACTAGAACCATTGGTACCATGTCATGCTAGTTTGTCGGGAAGGAGGCTAAATAACACTCCAAAGTTAGGTTAAATTTTGGGGAGGAAAAACTGGCATGGCCATTTTCAAAGTGGTTCCTTGACCTCTGACCTCAAGATATGTGAATGAAAATGGGTTCTATGGGTACCCACGAGTCTCCCCTTTACAGACATGCCCACTTTATGATAATCACATGCAGTTTCCAGAAAAGAAGTGCTCACCATCCAATCCAATCATCAGAAATGCAATTCTTGCAGAAATCGTGTCTTAATGTGGTATTTTTGAGGGATTATTGATAATTTTGATCAAATCTTGAGTGGTAAAAAATTAAGCACCAAATTTGTGTAACAAATAGTATCAACCCAACCCATAAGTTGTTGCTACAACAACTTATGAGACATAATAGAGCATGGGGAATGACCATCATATACTTCTATCATAATGTTCTAAACCCTTATACACTTTCACAATTTATTTTAATTAATTAATCAATTCATGTTTATTTCTTATTTATGACTAGAAGATTTGGCACACAGTGCTGAGCTGCATCTCAAATTCACCTTCAGGTTCCCAGCTTTCAGATGGTGTACACCACTTCTATGTGACATCTACTGCTGACCTGCTATCTCCCCCTACAGACCCCCTGTACCCCCTAAAAAAGACAAAAACAGGTCTATTGTTGGTCTCTGAGGGTTACATTTTTTTATTGCTGTTCTTTCATTGACATACCTGATTTCACCATCACTGCCTCAGTTTTGATTCTGTAACATCTTGGCAGCCATGAAAATACTCTAATAGGGAAGGAAAATATACAATATTACTCTAAACAAATGATACACATTCTTCTACACATTAAGCTAATATTATGATACCAAACCAACATTATCCTTATCATACCATTCCTGTAGCTGCAGGGACTGACAAACTGTATAATGACATATAGCTTGATATTGACCATGCAGGTCCATCTAATTGCAGCTTATGTTGGCAGTCGGGTTGGAAACTAACCTTTTTTTGTCCAGTGGCCGCAGTAACTGGAACATTCCCCTGAAAACAAACCCCTCCCAAACAGCCACTTTAATGGTTTTACCAGCCAAATAGTTTTTAAGAATAGAACAAGAACTCAAAATCACAGTTGGCTGCTGGCCACAGTTGCTGCAGGAGCATATGGAGTTACCAACCACTGTCAAACCTAACCAGCATTCAAACGGATGTTGGTGTTTATTTCATACCCTGTTAGTGGTTTTTGCATATACCAAAAGAAAAGTCCATCTGAACCCTATAATCTAATGATAGACTAGTAGAAAAGACAGCTTACAGTGACTACATTTACATGCACCAAATGTTCCGGTTTTTGCCCTTATTCCGAAAAAAGACAATATTCCCGTTTACATGCAACCTTGCAGACTGTGATTAACGTTAAACGTCCTCTAGGGATGCACCGATACGATACTGGAATGGATATCGGGCCGATACTGATTGAAATAGCTGAATCAGATGTCGGTGAAAATGGGGCCGATCTATTCAATTCAGTTCAATGTTTATATACTATATACATTATATACTGGAATTTTAATTCCTGTTTAAGTTTTGACCAATTTGTTGCTGCATTAAAAAGGTTTACACTTGAATTATAATTCTTGTTAATTTTGAGGGTTTTTTACCAAGTCGCTGGTGTACGATATATTATTTTAATAAATAATAATTCACTAAATTTATATCTATATACTGAAATTTAACTTATCACTCCAACAATACAGTACAAAACCGTGAACCTCTATCCGACATACAGAAAACACGTTAGTCCCAACACTGGACTAGTGCTGTCACAATACCAAAATTCTGACTTCGGTATCGGTATACCATGCAACACTACACTGGACAGTAGACTGTAGGATATAGATTTAGAGGGACAACAACTGCTACCATTATTTCAGTGTTAACGGAGTAAAAGACTTTAGTGTGCTCTTGTTCTAATGTAGCATTTGCTCCATTTATATCTACACAATTGGTCACATTTTGTTTTACAAAGTTAGGAAAGCAATGTTTAAGTCAAGCCTGATGTTTCCTTACACATAAAGGAATAATCCCAGTCTCTTCCACACAGTGAGGCATACAGCTTATTAACTAGACACTGGTATCGGATTGGTACTCAGTATCGGCCGATACCCAAAGCCCAGGTATCGCTATCGGTATAAAGACTGAAAAAGTCAGATCGGTGCATCCCTGACATCGCCATGACGTACGTCATGCTGACCTATAAACAACCCATTTAGCTAAAGAAGTCAGCTGGCTACCTAGTTGTCTTTTTCCTTATTCTTACCATCATGAAGTAAGAAATGTTCACAACAATGCAGACACTGACTGTTATAACCTGAATTATATTTTATTTTTAATATCTACCAGCCCAACCTGTACCCCACTGTGGGGCTCCAAACTCCGGGTGAGATCGTAGACGCTAACTTTGGCCAGCAGCCGTTCGTCTTCGACATCGAGGACTACATGAGCGAATGGCGGGCCAAGATCCATGGCATGATCGCCCGCTTCCCCATAGGAGAGAGGCTGGGAGAGTGGCAGGCTGTCCTGCAGAAGTAAGATTCTCACACACACACACACACACACACACACACACACACACACACACACACACACACACACACACACACACACACACACACACACACACACACACATACGAGAACACAGTTTTGAGCGATACTACAGTAATATAGCTTCACCTGAAAGCTGTGAATATGACAGTATGTAGCAGCTGAAGAAAAAATATTTAAATAATAAGCAGCAAAAGCTGACAGTGTTGCACTTGGTAAGGGTACATTTTACACAAAATATTGCAAAAACATTACACTATTTACACTGTGTATCCAAAGTGTGATATATCTTTTTCCTCTGTACCATAGAGCTCCACTGTTGTCTACCACACTGTCTAAACTATCACGAAAACATTACTGTTGCACTGGGTGACATATTCCTTATTACCATGAAGATTGGCACTGCAGGTTATTTGCTGCTGCTGTAAATATTCACTAGTTCACAAATGTGGATTAATCCACCGCTGGAAATAGTCCCTAACAAACGCACTATCTACTGATGTTTGAGTGATGTTTGCTTAAAAACTACAGTGCCCAGCTGTTTTAGGAAATTATTGAGAATTTTTTAACGCTGAAACCACATATTTGTGACCTGTTTATAAAGATGAATGTCTTCAGTAGGAACAATGGGCTTGGGGCAGAGAGCCACAGACAGTATTGGGAAGTCAGAAATTATTATAGATGGACTAACACACTGTTGGTTTTGGTCCTTTTGTGGGATTCGTTGACAATATGAATAGAGAATATCACCAGACTTATCTTTTAAGAAATTCAACCTTTAAACAATTTTTTCACGCTTTCCTTCCAGTATGGTGTCCAGTTACCTGGTGCATCATGGGTACTGTGCCACCGCAACAGCCTTCGCAAGAGCCACAGAGACCATGATACAAGAGGACCAGACATCTATAAAGAACAGACAGAGTGAGTGAACAAACCAACCACACACACGTTATTTCACATTTTCATTTGACTTGTTGCAAATATTACATACAGCATGGAGTCATTACACAGCACCAAAGAATGGGCCGGTTTTGGTGTTGTTAAATTTTTCTCCTGAACTAACTAAGGTGTAGATGCCTGTTTTTACAACAGAATACTTCCAGTACTCAAAGTAAACTTTCCTTATCATCAAATAATACATTTCAGCTATCCATATCAGATATTACAAATGGACAAAATGTTTAAAGCTGCAGTTGGTAACTTTGGGCAAATATGATAAAAAGTTACTTCTATAAAACGGTCACTATATCCTGACAGTAGTGCATGAGACAGATAATCTGTGAAAAAATCCTGTTCTTCTGCCTCCTCCTGGTGCTTAATGGCATTTGCAAGATTTCACCGTGCTTGAAGGAAAACAACCAATCAGAGCCGAGGAGTCTCTAACGCAGCTGTCAATCACTGCTCGCGAAACTGCCGAACTCCAATCAAACTGTCAAACTAGGCAGCGCTGATGAAACATGAATCAAGATTCTGTTATTGCAGTGGTTCTCAAACTGTGGGGCGCAGAGGCATGACAGGTGAGGCCCGCGTGACCGGGGTAAAATGTGATACGCAATTAACCTCTTCCACTACTTGAGGGTCGTCCTCGGCCGACTGTACTTTTTTCGAAGGCTGTAGCAGGCTCAGTTTTAGAGCTAGAGGTGGAGGTATCGTATGAAACTAGAAAACCTAAGGAATCCATTGGTACCAACCATCTCATATTAGCTTGTTGGGAAGAACGCTAAATAACGCTACAAAGTTAAGCAAAATTTTGGCGAGGAAAAACTAGCCTGGCAATTTTCAAAGGGGTTCCTTGACCTCTGACCTCAAGTTATGTGAATGCGAATGGGTTCTATGGGTACCCACGAGTCTCCCCTTTACAGACATGCCCACTTTATGATAATCACATGCAGTTTTGCGCATGCATGAAAAAATTTCTTCCTCCAAAGGGGGGAATGACAGATTATTTGACAGGGTATTTTTTGTACTGACCCGTCGCCTCTATCAAATGTTTGCTGTGAAAGCAAGGTTCCTCTTGATCAATATACTGTAAATTGCAGCCTGTTTCTTTTGTCTAACAGGAATACAGAAGCTGGTGCTGGCAGGACGGGTGGGCGAAGCGATAGAGGCTACTCAGCAGCTTTATCCCGGCCTGTTAGAAAACAACCCCAACCTACTATTCATGTTGAAGTAAGTCAGACTGATTGAAAGATTAAGGTCGAACGCAGGTCAAAGATGCCGTGCAGTGAATTATCTGTAAAGCCGAGCATCGACTGTTTACCTTCACTAATGCTGCTGTGGGTGTGGAATGAGCTCGATGAGAAACACTATGCTTAAAAGTGTACTTTCCCAATAAAAAACAGTATAACACCAGCATGCCTTGCTTTTTAGGTGTCGTCAGTTCGTGGAGATGGTGAACGGTACAGACAGCGAGGTTCGCTGCTTGACCATTCGCTCCCCCAAGTCCCAGGACAGTTACCCTGGCTCACCCAGCCTCAGCCCCCGCCACGGAGCCAGCAACGCACACCTGCACACCGGAGGTACACATCTCCTCTAAACGTCTGTCTTATCTGTCTGAAGAGCAACACATTGACAAAGATGGAAACTGGTTACCGAAAAAAGAACGATTTTTCCCAGCCCCTGTAAGAAATGAGACGTGTCTGTGTTTTACTGTTACAGGAGCAGACAGCCCAACCTGCAGTAACGGAGTGACTCCCCCCAACAAGTCAAAGAGCCACGGTGGCATTGGCAGCAGCGGCGTCAAATACCCCAGCGTGTCCTCCTCTGCCTCCTCTTCCACCTCCTCCTCCCCTTCCTCCGTCAACTACTCCGAGTCCAACTCCTCCGACTCCACTAAGAGCCAGCCACACAGCGCCAACAGCACCCAGGAAACCAGGTAGGAAGTAGGGGTGGGAAAAAAATTGATTCACCTATGTATCGCGTTTTTTTTTTTTTTACGATTTTGAAATGGATTTTTTTAATGCCTGAATTGATATAATTGCTTCATTTGAGTCTATACGGAGGTAGAAGGAAGTTACCGCTTTTATTGTTGTAGTCTGAGTAACGTGACGTCATATCCGTTCAAGAAAAACAAAGCCAAAGCAAAGGCTTATTGAAAGAGGCTGGGACACGGTCTGGAGCTATTGGATATGACGCATGCGCAGTGTAACTGGAGCTGCGGTCGTGCGTTGCTATTGGCTCAATTATTGCTATTGACGAAGTTAGCAGAAGTATACACGTGTGACTACGTCCGGTTTTCAAAAATAAGGTGTTAACAAAAGGAACTGTATATAAAAAATACCTTTATGGAAATAAGATTGATTGGATTATATACACCAGAAGTATAAAACATTACATGTCCCTTATAAATTAAAAAGAAAATACCACTAAGCTGTGAGGGAAATGTCTTTATTCTTTGATTTTCAAAAGTAAAATTCCCTACAAGTGTACGATTCAACTTTTTCCCATGGTCTAGTGTGAAAAAAGTTAACAAAAATTGCAATAAATCTTAATATGGAATCGCAATACTTGTAGAATTGCAATATTTAAAAATCGCAATACATATCGAATCGGCACCCAAGTATCGTGATAGTATCGAATCGGGAGATAGATGAATTGTCCCAGCCCTAATAGGAAGGCCTGTCAGTTTCATTTAGAGCAGATACACCCAGACATGTTGATCCTGGCATTACCTCTACAACTGATGTACTGTACAACAAGTATGGTGTAAGGTAATAGTAATGGCATCAGATGCAGCACATACCCTCGATTTATGGTTACAAATAAATAGAGATGTAGGATATGCTGTAGTTGTGCTCGGTATGATCAAAATTGATCATCAAAGGCGCCACATGGGATAGTTTATCATCTATTAGTCATTACCACAGCCATTTTAAGACATGAATATGTAATCAGTGCAAGCGAATAAAAAACATTGCCAGCATTTATGATACTGCACTACGTTTTACTTTGTGTGCCGCTGGATTATTTATAGAAGGAAATCAGTTCTATTGCACAGTCGAAACAGGAGCCATTTTACTGGAGTGAGTGCATATTGTATTCTGTTAAAGGCCCTGAAAACCCTTTTTTCTCAATCAATGTCTAACTATGAGTGATGTGGTCTTACACGGACACATTGTTATTACCGGTATCTGCCAAAGGTTCGGTTATTTCACATGAGAGATTCCTGTCTGTGCTGGTTTGTCTCTGCTCTTTTCACTGGTTGAAATGGGCGGGGCTCAGTTGGAAATAAAAATCACATCTTTCAGTGAGCCAATCAAGACGAAGCAACATCTGAATCAGAATCTGGTGACAGTTGTGGGGTTATTAGCTGAAGTTTCCAGACAGACACTGTCAATCAAATCTGATCAAATCTCACCCACATCACCCTCTGATGAAGCAGATTAGAGTTTTTGAGTCTCAAACTCTTATTAAATAATGAACTTTAACTTTGTTGCTTACTTATTCATGAATATTTGATGTTGTAGAAAAATACTTAAGATTTGAAATCAGGGGCTCTAAGGGGTCATAGGATCAAAGACTGTAAATAAGAAGTGGACGTAGTCACTGTGGCGTCACCCATTGGTTTGTGCCGTTCGGCATTTTGGCCGTCGCCATCTTGGATTCTTTGGTAATTTTTAGACGACCAAAATGTTGCAAATAACTGTCATGAACTGAAAACACACTGTGAAAGGGTTAAAGTTCTAAGACGAAAACACGGACAACTCCCGGACCGGACAAGACCGTAGTAGCGACCTGTCAATCACAAGGTAGCCACGCCCTAAAGCATCCCCTGCTTTATGGTCTATTTGACTCTAAATGGGACCATAATTTACTAAATGAACATCATGCTGTATTGAAGAAGACTTGAAACTAGCGACTGAGACCATAAACTCATGTTTACAATGTTTACTGAGGTAATAAATCAAGTGAGAAGTAGGCTCATTTTCTCATAGACTTCTATACAATCAAACTTCTTTTTGCAACCAGAGGAGTCGCCCCCTGCTGGCTGTTAGAAAGAATGTAGCCTGGTATACATGTAGCAACATCTTCATGACAGGATGCAACAGGGCAGCATCTTGGATGGGCAATTATGTTTTTTTGTTCTTTTTTTCATAACCTGGGTCTTATTTTTGTATTTCTGGCCATCATTCTGGAGGTGATGATGACATTTTACTCTCAGTTGCTGTGCTAGTAGCAGCTTAACAGTGTGCAAGTACAATTAGGGACTAGATAAGTGGTTTAGATAAAATGGTTAAACTGGTTGTGTGTCTTAAATGCTTGTATTTGATGCCTCAGTGGACTTCTGTTGTAAAGGGGTCATGTCTCCAGGTTTCAGAATAAAGTGTTATCATACACTATAGAAAAATGGCTAAAACTACAGAAGGTACAATTTGTAAAACTCCTTAATATGGGCTTCATCACCTCTGTTCAGTGTTGTCTTCAGTCATGTTTACATTGTTAGTTGTCGCCCTATTTGTAAAGTTAAAATTAACTGATGAGGCAACTGGGCCAATGGCTTTAAAAGACCAGATACCTGGAGCATAACACATTAGCATTACGTTCATATCATGTTTTTCATGAACCATCATCCTTGGAGTTTAACGCTCTCATGTGCCATCTTTTGTGTGTGTGTGTGTGTGTGTGTGTGTGTGTGTGTGTGTGTGTGTGTGTGTGTGTGTGTGTGTGTGTGTGTGTGTGTGTGTGTGTGTGTGTGTGTGTGTGTGTGTGTGTGTGTGTGTGTGTGTGTGTGTGTGTGTGCAGTGACAGTGAGATGGAGATCGAAGCAGAGCACTATACCAACGGGGTTGTTGAGGGCTCCTCAGCGCGGATCATGAATGGCACATACAAACACGAAGAGATCCTTCAGCCAGACGACAACAGCATTGGCAATGGGGTCACAGGTACACACACACACACACACACACACAGATCTAAACTCTGCATGCTCTGCTTAGTAGCATATAAGCAACACCATGATTTTTTCTTGTTTTTTTCCCCTTTGTTTTAATTATTCTTTCCTTTATTTGATTCATCTGTATGTGCTTTGTTGTATACCTCGCCTCTTGTTTGCCTTTTCCCATTTTTTTTTTACATTCGACCTCCAGCAGGATGTTTCTATGTGTCTACTTTAACTGTGTGTGCACACGTGTGTCTGTTGCCAGCAGATGAGGCTTGTAGTAATGGCAGACAGCTGTGCGGAGGGAACCAGGCAGCCACAGAGAGGATGATCCAGTTTGGACGGGAGCTGCAGTCGCTCAATGAACAGCTGTGCCGCGAGTATGGCAAGAACGCGGCACACAAGAAGATGTTACAGGTACAACTGCACGTGCGCACACTTTTGATTCCAACAAACAGCTGTGCTGCAACAGATTAAAGTGATGCCAAAACTGGGCTGAAGAGATTTCTCCTGTTGGCACCAGTTAAAATCCTGGGCGCAGCATTCTGTAACACGCTGTAGGTATTTGAGCATTTTTTGATGTAGGATGTGCTGTGATAGAGCCGATAGCGTCCCAACTGTAACAACCAGTGGGTCAGTTCTCTGGTGCACAGGAGAAGGCTCAAATTACTTTGTACTGCAGGCTGTGTCCTCTGATTCATAAGCAGCCGCTCCGAGAACAATAGAGTCTCTGGCAAAAACACTAGAAATTGTATGGGAATGATAAAGGCTGTGCCAAGGGGCTTGTCTGTTGTTGTTTGTTAAAGCTGCTGCAGTCAGTAACTTTGAGCAAATATGATTAAAAAAGTTATTTATATAAAATGGTCATTATATCCTGACAGTAGTGCATTAGACGGATAATCTGTGAAAAAAAAATCATGTTTCGCTGTATCCTCCTAGTGCTGCTACTGGCATTTGCAAGATTTCACAGTGCCAAAGAAAAACAACCAATCAGAGCCGAATTTTGCTCCGGGCCGGTGGGCGGTGCTTGGTTTTGGCTCAACTGTTTTTAACATGGCTGCCGGGTCACAAACTTTCTAATTTTTCAGCTAAACAGAACACCACAAGATGCTTTTGAAAAGATTTGAGGCGAGAAGAAATAGGCATTACAGTGATAGAATCTTGATCATACTTGATCAGCGTTGCCTAGTTTCACCGTTTGATCGGAGTTAGCGAGTTTCGCGAGCAGTGATTGACATCTGCCCAGAGACTCCTCGGCTCTGATTGGTTGTTTTCCTTTGTTGCAGTGAAATCTTGCAAGTGCCATTAGCAGCACTAGGTGGACACAGAGGAACATGACTTTTTTCAAAGATCATCTGTCTCATGCACTACTGTCAGGATATAGTGACAGTTAGGCTTAGGCCTACCTTAGGGCTTTTCATACCTCCGTACCTTTCTGACATTTCACCGGGGTATACGGTATATGACGGCCCGGAGGGGGGGTTCTGAGCAAAACTCCCCCTGGTCCACCTTAAAAGCCTGAGCCGAAGTTGTTGCTAACTTCCCCTTCACTTAAATCAGCAGGTGGCTAGCAAGCCACATGAGTTGTTGCATTTATTCACCGACAAATATCTAAAACTACACACACGCTGCTGCTTCGTTCACAGCTACAACGTTACTGATAACTTCATACTCACTCTCTCTCTCTCTCTCTCTCTCTCTCTCTCTCTCTCTCTCTCTCTCTCTCTCTCTCTCTCTCTCTCTCTCTCTCTCTCTCTCTCTCTCTCTCTCTCTCTCTCTCTCTCTCTCTCTCTCTCTTTGTCTCTCGACCGCACACTCCCGAGCCGCCGGGCTTGCAATACACCTGGCTGGCAGAAACCCGACTTGTCTCGTTACCCCCCCCAAAAAAACATGAACTTTCTAGTAAACAAACACAATGTGCGCCGTACGCCTCTTTCCCCTCCCACCCCTACTGAAGTTCAATCTCCTTCATGTTGCCGGCCTCAGTTTGGCAGTAAATTGGGCACGGCTTGTCAGACACTATGTTAGTGGCTCCGTCATTACCGACGGTGCCAACACATCAGTGGGCTGAACGGAGATGCTATGCGGGTGGTGGTGGCAGACTGGCAGTTGAATAAATTCATGTGCTTTTGTAGTCTGAAGAAGACTAAAGCCAAAACACTCAATCGCCATTTTTCTGAGCTCAGCTTCTTGTTACTGTTGCACCATAGAGCTCGACCTCTGTTGGCGCGTGCTGTGCACTACAACACAGCATCTGTATTTATGACGATACTGAAAATCATACCGTTGGGATTTCTAAATACCCCGGTATTCCGTAATACCGCCCGAGCCTAGTGACAGTTTTATCATATTTACTCAAATTTACCAACTGCAAATTTAACTTCTTAGAACCCACCTACCCGATGTTGGGTTCTGGTTAGGGGTTAAATGATGATAAAAGTTTTTATGGCCATCAAAATACAGTATATGCCAATATCCTTCACTCACTTCTGTTACACTGGAAAACATATTGAAGCATTTTGATGACTGTAAAACTTTTACAATTATTCAAAACGTTGCTGATCATCATTTAATCCTAACCCGAACCCACCGGTGGGCAGGTGGGTTTTAAGAGTTTAAAACATGTTCTAATATCATAAGAATTTGTACTAATTGCATTATAGCAAAACCTCTTTTACAAGAAAATTGGCCTTTTGAAACTGACATTTATTTTGAAATGACCTGCGGTTTTACAGTTTTCTTCTCCTGTTGCATTAAGTGATGTTTAACCACCAGAGGTCAGAAAGACTCAAAGTCAAGTGATAGACCTACTGTACTTTGAGCTAATGAAGGTGTTGCCCATTTACACACCCAGCAGACACAGAGCAACATTATCATCCCGTTGGAGTCTTGCTTTTGGCCACTTGAATAAAGTAAGAAGAATATCTGTGAGTTTCTCTTGTCAGATGTATGAGTACCGGCCATTCAGTGACACCAGTTCTCTGCCATGTGCTGGGCTGAAAGCATACAGTTTAGGTTTTATATGGTAGATAACACACACATGGGATTGAAACATGCTGCCTGTGCACAGCTAGAGAACCAAAACAGTGAGCTGAAAGAGGCTAAAATCTGCACAAAACTGCTAAATTACGTGATAATACTCAGTGAGTTCGACACTATGAGCAACAGACATGTCCAGATTTGATTTGCAGTCTTTCTGTCTTTTTCTCTACAACTGACCTAAATGGTCTTCAAAACTCAATATTGTCTCAGTAATTCATACTTAGCAATAAGTGAGCACTAATTACTCCCTTGTGATGGTCCCAGTCAGTACCGGTGTCGAGTTGCCTGACTGAGATTGAAGTTATACTGTAGTTTGTGTTACTCAGTACACACTTTTCTCATAGCTGTGCTGCTCATAGGGCTGTGTATTAGCAAGAATCTGGCAATATGATATGCGTCATGATACAGGGGTTACGATTCAATATAGTGCAACGTATTGTAAGCAAGGCGATATATTCAGATTTTTTTAAATCTAATTTTAGGAAAACTCTCATAGTATAAAGAGCACACCACCATATGCATAAAATAAAAAATGTTTACTTTTTTTATGTAACCAGAACAGTGGGATCTGCATTTGTATTTATCACAGTCCTTGTAACATTCAATATCATAGCATAGCACTACTTTTTTTTGTTTTTCCAAATCTTTTTTATTTTATTTTTTGCAGACGTGGCAAAGTCACCATATCAAATAAAGAACGTGGCAGGATGTCCATCACATGAAATAAAAACATAGAAAAAGGACCACCCCCCCTCTCCCCACCCCATGTTGGTCATGGTCACACTAAAGAAAAAAAAAAAATATATAAGAATGATAATTAAAAAAAAAATGAAATAAAATGAAATAATAGATTTAGCATAAAAAAGGGAGGTAAAATGAAGTTAAGCATATTGTTAAGTAAAAATAAAATAGTAATGACAATAGTATTGGTTAGAATTAAAGTAGGCGAGCTGGAGAAAGGCAATATGTTAGTATTTGTAGTAGGCCATAGTTAAAGAGGGTCATAGGGAAGGAATGGTGAAGGTCCCTCTCTCTCTCCTCTGCAAGCTCCGCTTAGGAAACACCGTCAGCATCAGGAGTAATAGTGAGATCATTGATAAAGACCAGCAGGGGACTCCAAGTTCTGTGGAAGGATTTCAGAGATCTTTTCAGTGAGAGTCTTAACTTTTCCAATTGAATGCATTGTAAGACCTCCTGTGTATCCACCTGTTATATGTTGGGGAGAGGCGTGTTTCCATTTAAGCAACTTTATGTGCAATTTGAGCTGCTGTCTGTCACAAATGTTTGCATGTAAACTATTCATTTTAAAATCGACAGTGTTTTTGAGAATCGATACAGTATCGATATTAGTAAAATGTAATATCGCGATGCTCAAGTGTATCGATATTTTCTTAAACCCCTAGTTGCTCATGTCTAGTCATTTATCGACCATTGCTTCGCTTTGCCATCAGAAATGTATGGATACATGTAGAGAAGTTAGACTCAATGGTCTGTTTCTCTGTCTTTCTGTCTGTGTAGGATGCATTCAGCCTGCTCGCGTACTCAGACCCGTGGAACTGCCCCGTGGGCCAGCAGTTAGACCCTACCCAGAGAGAAAACCTCTGCTCCGCACTCAACAGCGCCATACTGGGTAAAGAGCAAACATACTGTGTGTTACACTGATACATATGTATTCAAACTACACCATGATAATGTAACAGCCATGTGGCAAAAAGAAAGCAACCGCTCGACGTTGTCCCTGCCTTAGATATATTGTCTCTCATACCTACACTATTTGATTCATTGTTGCTGCACCCCTGCCTGACTGTGCTTTTCTGCTCTAGAGTCCCAAAATCTGCCTAAGCAGCCTCCGCTGATGTTAGCGCTCGGCCAGGCGACAGAGTGTGTTCAGCTCATGGCCCGAGTCCGGTCTGGTTCCTGCTCCTTCGCCAGAGTAGACAACTTTTTGCACTAGCCCAGGTTCAGGTGAGTACGATTATGTAGTATAAGACATTAAAGGGACAGTTCGGGTGTTTTGAAGTAGGGTTGTACGAGGTACTTAATCCATAGTCGGTGTATTACTCACTCCAGTAGATGGTGGTCGACACGCCCCCAGTTTGGAGAAACAGACATGAGTACCGACACCGGAGCAAAGCAATGTACTGCTGTGGACGGGGGCCGCAGCAAAACGGATTTTAGCCACCTAAAAGAAAGGTTAACCTAAAAGAATCAATATCAGTTTAAGTGTACACTATATTTAGGGGAACTGAACTGAAAGTGTAACGTATCTATACTGTTTTTGTCCACGCAGTCTGCTGGCTTTAGAGAGAGCATAGATAACTTCACTTTCAGTTCAGTTCCCCATCGGAAAGGGCTGTCTGACGGCAAGATAAAGCGGTGAAAATGTTCTAAATATAGTGTACACTTAAAGGGGCTATATGTAAGAATCAGAAATTGCTTGTTCACAGCGACACCTGTGGCCGCAATGTCAACGAAAGTCAGCGTCCTGTTGCTCGCGCTCGCGCTTGTGCTTGCGCTACATTGACATGAACGAGCACCGGTCTAAACAGTGAGGCGACACACGTCAGCTAACACACAATATCACTCTATATTTCACCTGCTTGGCAGTAATGTTAGCTGACCAGAGGAAGGTCTCTCCATGAATCAATGCTGATTCTAGTGCTGAGTTTCCTGTTCAGCCTGCCGACCGCGGAGGGAAAGGGGGGGGGGGCTGACACCCGTACGGGGGGGGGAGGACACCCGTACGGGGGGGGGAGGACACAAACACCTGGTCGGGATAACGTAACTCGCTGCGGAGCCCCGACACTTCACAAGACACGGGAAACCTCTGTTGGTCTGGAGGAGCTGCAGCATTTATTTCTGCAAAAACGTCCACTGCACATTCACTAGATATTCTAAGAGCTAAACTAACTCTTCTGCAGTGTGCGCGCGTGCACGTGGAGTTGGAGCGAGCCGAGCGGGTGAGAACGAGCGCGGTGTGCGAGCAGGCAGCAGGCAGCAGGAGCAGCACGTACCCACACGCGAGCGCGCATTGGATTCCGACCCGTTATGATTTATGCGCGTGATAAGTTACAAATAGTCCCTTTAAACCTATATCGATTTTTTTTTTTTAGGTATGCCTTTCTTTTATGTTTCTTAAATATGTTTTTCTGCCGGCCCCGTCCACAACAGTACATTGCTTTGCTCCGGTGTCGGTACTCCTCTGCCTGTTTCTCCAAACTGGGGGTGCATCGACCGCCATCTACTGTAGTTAATACACTGACTATAGACTATAAATAGCTATTTTCTGTATTTACTTTCTGTCAGATTTGGAGACATTTGAAAATATTTATGCAAAATGTAGGTTTATTTCAAAAGCTTTAGGAGGCTTGTGGCGCGTTCTCTGATATACATAGTTTTTCCAGGTTTGCATTTTCTGAATCTCTACAACAGAGGTGGCGAGTGCAAGTTAACATGACCATTAGAAGAATGGCCACAATTATGAGAATAAGAATCCAAGTCCTGTTGTACCTTCTAAGGCAGTGGTTCCCAACCTCTTCGACGTCACCACCCTAAAAAAAATTCTCAATATAAATAAAGTGATTCAGTGTATTAAATTAGTTAGTCTTTTTTTATTAAATCGACTTTCTTTACTGAATAGAACTCGTCAGTTTCGTCAACATAAAGTGATGACGTCTTGACAGATTCGCTAAGTGAATGCAGATACATACGTAAGATATATAATATGTAATGTGATCTTTTCTTTAATTAATTTACTATAACGTTAGAGCCGAAATAGATTTTTTGTTATTGTGGTTAAATAAACGTAATTTATGGTGCAAGCGGAACAGCAAAATTTTTTTGTTACCACAGTGAAAATGTTGTTTTTGAAAGGCTAAATGCCAACAAATATGGATTGAAGCAGAATGTTCTTTTAGACACAAACATGTGAATTTTGGAAATGATTACATCTATATTTTTCAATTAATTTTTACTTTTGAACTTAACAACGCTCTGGAGTTATTGGAAATGTTTGGATCACACAAATCGTAAACAATCCTACACAAGATTTTTTGTTATTGTAGATAAATAAATGTAATTTATGGTGTTGTTAGACTACTGCTAGACCGCCCCGTTAATACAGGTGTATCAAGCAGGAGAGCAAATAGGTTTTTGACGGCATTGATTGTGTTTGTTTTTTTAAAGGTTAAACGCCAACAAATATGGATTGAAGAATATTTCATTAGATTTTGCTTCTAAGTAGCAAAACAATATATCTTTTTAAATGGTTTTATTTACCAACTTTTGTATAAATTATCCAATAAGTGTGTTATTATGATTTTAGTTTTACATGAACTAATCAAATTTTGACAACCTCAGAGCAGACAAATCCTGGCGCACCCCCTGTGATCTTTGGCGTCCCCCTTAGGGGGGCCCAGTCCCCAG
Organism: Sebastolobus alascanus; assembly: GCA_916701645.2. Taxonomy (NCBI): domain Eukaryota; kingdom Metazoa; phylum Chordata; class Actinopteri; order Perciformes; family Sebastidae; genus Sebastolobus; species Sebastolobus alascanus. The sequence goes on from CAKAOJ020000006.1 coordinate 7,289,068, forward strand.
GTTGGGAACCACTGTTCTAAGGGACATATGACATGTGACATTTGGCATGTTGGGCATCCCGTATCGAAGCATATGGAATAACAGTGGAAATACTGCATGGCTGCAGGGTGTAACGCAGCTTGAACCACTTCAGTCTCCCTCTATTATTTTCCTATAGTGAAGCATCTCATTGTGAATTACATGCATAATTAAATGAAATACATTTGGGTAACATACACACTGGTCATGCAGTATATGAAGTAAAAGACAATTAGTCAACAAACAAAATGAAAATACCAAAACACCAAATCTATGCTGTGCAGGAATATTAAAGCAAGCTGTTTTAATCATGCTACAGTCATTCATTACCTTGCTTAGATGATTACCCGTCTCTCCACAGGTTAATGTTAAGTAGCACTGAGAGAAGGCATGTCCAGCAGGTAGTTGTCATGGCGACGGAGGAAAGAGCATGCGTGTGATTGGTGTGTTTGGCTGTCCGTCAGACCGAGCCAGCGGCACAGACAGAGGAGCAGAGGAGAGCGGGAGAGAAGAAAGCTTCCTTTTAATTTAGTATTATCAAATAAAGAAATGTGTGACACTATTTAAAGATAATTAATTATTATTCTGTTTATCTAGCCATTTTTATAGTTCTTTTTTTGTCAGTTTGTTGTGCTCATCCTGGACAAAACAAATTGTAAATCCCGTTTTTTATTTTTCTTCTGTTTTAATGGGTGGATTTTGATTCCCTACGATCAGTATTTTACATTGTTGTTCATCATATCACAGACCACAATACCCACATCTGGTTACCATGGTGACCCCCACGACTCTAGGTCAACTTAACAAAACCTGAGGTATATTAACATCATCTTTGATAAGATACAGAAGACAGAAAGAGTCTGAGCCCTTTATCCTCCTCAAATACTTTGAAGTGCGTTCATGTCTTGAAATACATTCAGCAGGGCAGTAAACGAGTGCTCAGCATGAAAAACACCATTGATAGTGTGGAGCAGACCATTATCTCCGACCAAGGCTGATGCCATACAGTAGTATACACCGCTACTGATATAAAATAGAAAATGGACTGTGAAAAGTAAACTATTCCAGAACGTTGGAAATAAAAATTCATTGCTGTGTGTCACAGTAATGAAATGCTTCAAGAATAAAATGCTTTGTGCTAACAGGTTAGACACATCCTGGAAAAACTCATGTAAAAAACACAATTGAAGGGCCTCTGTAGTGGAGGACACCACCAGTAACCAGGGGCAGAGGTTAAAGACAAGGGATTAAAGGGACAGTTTACCCAAAAATCAAAAATATATATTTTCCCAGTTACCTTTAGTGCTATTTATCTAGATTGTTTTGGTGTGAGTTGCCCAATGTTGGAGATATCAGCCATAGAGATGTCTGCCTTCTCTCAATATAATGGAACTAGATGGCACTCGATTGTGGTATTACAAAGCGCCAAAATAATACATTGGTAAAACTCAACAACAATGTCTCTTTCCAGAAATCATTACCTGGTTGCTCAAGATAATCCACAGACCTCGTTGTGAGCATTTTCATGTAGGAACTATTTTCTTTCTACCGAACTACACCTGCCAACCGTATCACCACGCAGATACATCTACTCGTGTTATATTTTATAGCTAGCTTATATGTACAGCTAGCGGGTCATTGTTGTGTAAGAAACCCCTTCAGGGCGATGAGAGACCCCTCCACATCGCCCTGTCGGGGTTTCTTTCACAACAATGACCGACTCGCTGTACATTATCCCTTACTTACGTCTCGCGCTGTCACACGCACGAGCCTCTTGTCCATGAGTAGATGCGCGCTTCCTTCTTTGCAGTGATACGGTTGGTGGGTGTAGTTCGGTAAAAAGAAAACAGTTCCTACATGAAACTGCTCACCACAAGCCGAGTGCCATGCAGTTCTGTTATATTGGAGAGAAGGCACACATCTCTATGGCCGATATCTCCAACATTGGGCAACTCACACCAAAACAATCTAGATTGATAAACAGCACTACAGGTCAGAGGAAATATATGTAGTTTTGATTTTGTGGTGAACTGTCCCTTTAAATTGGAATATTAGAGGTGTTGGAGCCTTAATTTTACTGTAACGACCACAGCATCGACCAATCAGTGATGTCATTGCAGGTGGCAGAGCTCAGCAACCAACACCTGCTCTCAAGACCCAACATAATACTATTATCATGGTCGCCTTGATGCCAGCATAAAGAAAATCAGTATCAAAGGCAGACTAATGAGCACAGTGTATGGACGGCCAAAAGTCAAGTCACCTCTGGGGATTTCATTACTGCAGGCTTTTTTTTTTCACATCGTCCACAGCCTGACCTGCTCTGTGCATGTGCTGTTGCAACTAGAATTTCAAATTAAGAGGTGAAATCATTTAATTTAATTAATTTTAGGGTGATAATTGTGATTGTGATAATTAAGTCATAGTCTTTCTTTCATTTTGGGCGTTTGATTCCAAACCTCAAAGGTTGTTAAAGCCAATTGTGTGTGTTGGAAAAAGGCCTTTTTCCACTCAGACCCCTCCATTTCTCTAACACCCATAAACTTGACCTGACTTTTTCCTACCTATTATTGCACAGGAGGACTTAGTCAAGTCAATTTATTGCCCAAAAGTTTGTCCCAGAGTGCCTCTCAGTATGTACAGAAAAAAAGATGGAAAAGAAATATTTTTTTTTATTTTTCAGGTTCACTGCTGGCCACCATGAGATTTAATAGCCGATTAGACTGTTGTCAGGCTATTAAATAGGCGTTATCAGTCGCTATAAACCCCATAGATGTGGGTCAGTAGGGGCCTACTACACCCACTAGAAGGTTTTATCATCTATTCAAATAGTAGATAATAGAAAGAAGGTATAAAACAACACGACCGCGACTTCTAGTGACCTTAGTAATTATGACAGGAGCAGAACCTAAAGTCAGGAGCTGTAGTATATCCATCAATCCATTATCTGTAACAGGGACGATGGATGGGACACTGTAGTGGTGTACTGTAGTTATTTTAAGCCAAAACATGATGTTTTCCCCTAAACTTTAGTTGTTTTTTTTTGCATAAACCTAAAGAAGTTGTAGTTTCGTTGCCTAAACCTAAAAAAGCCTTTTTGTTTGTGTTCAAAACGTGACGTTTCATTCAGTTTTACAACATGTTAGAACGTGTTGCTTTAAAGTTTCACATTCACGCATAATAACGCCTATTTAATGGCCTGATAACAGTCGAATCGGGTGCATTTAACCACATTGCTCCTGATTTGGAGTCAGATCAGTAGTAAAAATAACTACCAATTTCCACTTCTGGCCCCCAATAGCATGACATTACAGCTACAGCGTCTTTTGTCAACCACTCCTCGCTGTCACCCACTTTGTATGGAGCCCAAAGTGTTTGATATTAAGTGAATAAATAAGACAAAATGAAATAAATATATAAAATATAAAATTCAAAATGCCCTTTTTCAAAAGTCTGTTGTCACCAGTGCCCTCCCCGTTCACCTTTCAACCAATCAAATGCCTCCAGCTTCTCTTTGCAGGCTCAGCAACTGCTACCAAAATGTAGCCAGCTAGCTCATATTAGCTAGTGGATAACTTACTAGCCAGTTCCTAATTCACTAGCAAGCTAGTTGAATTAACCAACTTGTTGCTGCTGCTGCTCATAAACACACTACACAGCAACCAAGCTTTCTTTTAGCTTAGCTTAACAAGGCTACATATGTCACCTACCTAGCCAGCTAACTAGCTAGGCTGGCTTGTGGGCCTGTGTTAGCGGCAGCAGCTAACATTAGCTGGTTAATTCAGAGTTACTTAGGCAATGTAAAGTGCAAAGTCTTTGCTAGCTAGCTCCTGTTGAGCCTGAGTTGAGTTTTGATAATTTCTTAAATAAATTTCACAGTTTATTGGCTCTTTTATATCTATTCATGATTTTCTGTTTCTGTTATTTCATAATGTTCTTTATTAATTTGATATTTTAGTTTAATATCATATTATTAATCTTTTACATTTTATCTTTCTGTCTCTGTATCTAAACAGATGATCGTTCATTGCAAAAATAACAAATTGGACTCAACTTCACCCTATTTCCAATTGGATTTTTATTATAAACTTGTTTTGTTCCATCCCTTAGATTTATCTGAAACATTTTAACTCTTTTGTTTTCACACCAGACTTATTTTCTACCAAATAGCAATGACTTAATGTTGTCTGACTAGTGGCAAGCTGTCACTTCCTTCAGCTGCTTTGTTGTGACCTGGCAAATGGCTTGTGGATCCACCCTGAAGTGTATATTTCCATTTATAAGAGAATGTCAGTCTATGGGAAAGAAATATGGATTAATATGTGGGGTTTACTACAGGGTATGTGGTCAAACTTTTTACCAAGCTGGTTTTTATAAAGACCTTCTGCTATAATAGGAACTATTCTAATAACCACACATACAGTACACACTCAACGGCATCTGCTTCTACAGCTGTAAAGGACTTCTGTTACACACACACACACACACTTGTACGTGAAAGAACAACCTCTGTTGCATACCTGTAGGGAACAAGTCTCCCAGCTGTCCTTTGTGTTTGAGCCTGGGCTGCGTCTCAGCACTGTTACCACGCACCCTTCCTCTTATCCCTGCATAGACATAGCCACTGATGTGATCAGTGATTGTTTTAAGGAAAGGAGGGATGTGAACAGTTTTTGGAAATGGGCCCGAGGCCTCTGAAGCCACGTGGACTTCTTCCGGAGAGGCCGGGGAAATGGATTTAGGCATCGCAGACAAGCTGTGCACAATTGACTTCTATCATGATTTTAATTTCATATTTTGACTTTTGAGTTTTAGCAAAAAAATAAAAATAAAAAAACAATTGTGAAATGAGTTACCCTCTACTTAGCATGACTTTTAAAACGATATAAAAAAAAAAGGAAAAAATGACAATTGAAAAAAAAAAAAATACCTATGTACTGGAAACATGTTAAAAAAGAAATATTGTATTCTGTTTAATTTTGACAGAATTATTTTTATTAAAATACATCCATAAGCATATGATTGATCTCCTGTTTTTATTTGATGTGTTTTTATTCTCCTACAGTCCAAAGATGTGCAAACAAGGTGGATTGCAGACTAAACTTCTAAGTATGTGGATAAATGACTTGATAAAGGACATTTCTCTCATATCTACCCATGCTGCCTAACATATTATTTTATACACCTCCAAATACATCTGTTGTACAGATGTACAATCAAGTATCAACAACTCAAAACCAAAAACAGCACTCACTATATAAAATACAAACAGAAAGCACATGGGCAGTTTCCAACAAAGTGAGAATTAAAATGTAAAAGTTATAGTGGTGAAATTGGTAACTTGAGTTAGGAACTGCTGTTAGTCTTGAGTCATGGCTGATGAATGTAGAAAATCCTTATCAAATGTTGCAAACAGGTCATACAATGAAAAAATATTGAAGTAACGAAGCAACGAATGATGAAGTAACAGGTAAAAGAAAACATGGGCACATAATAATGTGAATGCATTGACTAACCACATACAGTTTGGGATGAGATTGAAGGTTTGGAAGAGTTCCTTTGGAATCGTATGATCAGGCTTCTAATCATACATTTATTCGTTTGAGCAGGGCTCCTACGTTTTCAGGTTGTTGAAATGAAACGCTGAATCAAACACTAACATTTCCCCTGTAGACACCACTGGGAGTAAGACGGAGGCAATCAATGCTGCTCTTTTTGTAACTAACACACCTGAGGCAGTGTTGATGGCTTGTATAGCATTAATGTGATAATTATGCTATTTCCTGTGAAATGTCACCTTAACAAAATGTTGTGTGGAAGTGTGGAAACGAACATTTGTGTCACGAACTGAAACAGTTGCCACTGTTTCTAGATCCTTGCGGCAGGACTTTTAACTGGAAAAAAATGTTTCAAGTGAGCTATAGTGAATGTAAGTTCTTTCAGTAAACTCTGTATATATATATATATATATATGTACTGTGTATATACACATACAAATATGTGTATATACACATTATATATACATATATGTTTATATACACAATATATACATATATGTATATATACATATACAGTATATATATATCCACATATGTATGCATGTGTGTGTGTGTGTGTGTATATACTGTATAAGTGTATTCACTAACAAAGACCACGCCAATAGTGGTATGGGTTTGGAATAGTTTATTGAATATTGAGATGGAGGGGAGCAATGATGATGTAGGAGGAATGGGTTAGGAAGGAGGATGTGGGATGAAGGGATGAAGGGATGAGGGGATAGGGATGAAGGGATGAAGGGATGAGGGTCGGGGGATGAAGGGATGAAGGGATGAAGGGTTGCAGGTGGGGGATGAGGGGAAGAGGTGTTGTAGAAGGAAGGATGGAGGAGAGCGATGATGGACCGGTGTCGGCTGGAAGCAGAGGGAACCGGGGGAGTCGAGACTCTGAATGGGGAAGCCGTCTCTTCGTGAGCTCTGATGTTTGCAGAGCCCCCAAGAGTAAACTTTGGGAGGAAAGGTGCGTGTGAGCGTTTCCGATGTCGTTCGAATCGTTCGAATCATTGCGGGTGTGTGAGACGTATGCTGGAGAGGACCAGCAGCTAAGAGATTTAAGGTTGTGGTCGCGGATTCCCTGACTAGAAGTGGAGGAGGCGGCTCCGATGTGGAAGGAATGCCCCGATTATAGTTCGGGGGATATTCCGGACCTGGATAAGATTTAGAAGGCGACGGTCTTTATATATATATATGGATGGATCCGGGAACTGGATACAGTTTTGGAGGCGGGGCCCCGTTCATTCCTATGAAAATTGCTCAGTGGCACATGATGCCAACATGGCTCGACTTCCGTCTGGAAAAGTACCCGGATCTTCCGGCGATCTTCCGCATCCATTGGGCCCATCGGACATGCACAGCGTCCGCTCGGTCACATGACTCAGTCACGGGGTTCCAACGTCACGCCGTCGTCACGGCTTGTGCTGTCATCACGGTCTGGGTCTCATTCACATGAACGGAGGAAGGGAAATAACACTGGATTCAGCTATTAGTGTGTTTTACAACTTTTAGGACCTAATGATTTAAATAAGGTCTATTCAAGTGTTTGTAGTCGGTAGTTGATTTACAAAAAAAAAAAAATTCCGCTGAGTTACAGACGTCTCTTTCCCAATGTAAGTCTATGGGAAAAAGTATTTTTGGGCCCAATGGAATCACGTGACGGACACGGAAGTTGCAGTACCGCCGTTTGGCCACTACGAAAATTAGGCGAACCCAGTGACCGGCGCACTTCCTGGGGGCTCGGTTTGGAGGAGCGGCTTTCTCCTGAAGGACGGAGGTGGTGCTGTTCTCTGTGGATCCGGTACGCGTGGTGTGCCGGAGCCAATGGACGAGGTTGTGCCAAGTTATGAATGGCGGAGCGCGGCCGCGGTGTCTGCATGGCGGCCTCTTAGTGAGGGAGGCTTTGGATCGAGGAGATTCAGAGAGCATGGGTCGGTCGCCGGACAGTTCGCGGTCCGAGGGGGTGAGAACCAGCTCGTTGTCCATGGCGAGGTAAGCGATCTGACTGTTTGATAATAACGTGAGTGAGTTGCGTGTCTGTCTGGACGGACGAACGAACGGATGTGAAAGCTGAGTGAAGGGGAAGTGAACGGATCAGGTGTGCTTAAACACTTTAGCTACAGAAATGGGATGTGTATGAGACGTGGTCTTTGTTCCTTACTTAACTTAGTGATTTAAAAAAAAAAAAAAAAAAAAAAAAAAATATATATATATATATATATATATATATATGTATATATATATATATATATATATATATATGTATATATATATATATATGTATATATATATACGTATATATATATATATATATATATATATATATATATGTATATATATATATATATATATATATATATATATATATATGTGTATATATATATATATGTGTATATATATATATATATATATATATATATGTATATATATATATATATATATATATATATGTATATATGTATATATATATATGTATGTATGTATGTGTGTGTATTTATGGGTAAATGTCTGTATATCTATATAAATATACATACATATGCACATGGCAACTCAGTATTATTGTTAAGCAGATTGTATTATTTAATGTCTGTCAATTGACTACAATGAACATATTATTCTATTGCTTTTATGATACATAATGAAGCATTTTCCAAAGTCACATATACTGTATGTATCACGGAACATGCAGAGTAAAGTGGTTGAATCATATAAATATAAATATAAATATAAATTACGGGAGCTGGGACATTCAGATCATTTGCATCTTAATGTATTACACATGAGTATAATACAATGTAATGTATTTGTCACAGGCCTGTGCCTGTTTACTTGCAGCCATCATAAGACATCACTATATGGGAGTTCAGTTTACTGTATGTTCACTGTGCTGGTACGTACAGTCTGCCTGTTGTAGTGCAACAACAAACAACAGACATGTTTTATTATTCCACCAAAGGCCCAGCGTTCACAGCAGCTTGTTTTATAAACACATCATGCATTGTGTGTCTCTCATCTATTGTTGCTTATGTGTGGTATCTTTCTGCTTTACAGTAGTTGGACAGCAGAGGGCAGAAGGAGGTTGGGGAATACAACATCCTCAGATGAGAATGATTTTTTCATTTTACTCTGTTCATGTTACATATTTTTAGATAAATAATATTCATACAGCAGGCCTACTATACTGGTTATTATACTGTATATCTCAGGTCCTCTTTAGAATAGCTTCTCCTTATGTTTTTTTGAAGTTACACATTTTCCCAAGCTGTTCCTCATATCCCACAGATAAGACAATACACACAAAATAAGCAACTTTTATCAATTTTTTAATGAAGAGGAAACATTGCACATTCATATGTTAAACATAGAGTTGTAGTACAATTCCCAGTTATACAAAAGCAATAATCTGGAAAGTATATTTTGAAGGCTTAAAGGGAAGGAATTCTTGGTTTATTTAGTTACTGAAAATACAGTTCTGATATTTGGTTGAAGACGAATAGAATATTTAGAGACCAACTCTGCCAAAAGCTGAGATGTACTGCTTATAAAGACTAATTTGATACATTTCTTCTGGGAAGCATGGAGCATGCAGAGGTTGAAGACAAATAAAGAAGCCCTCTGTAGAAAATCTGTGAGCTGTGCGTGTGAGGTTAGGGAAAAACCACACTTCTGATGATCGCTAGAGTGACTGTGTCACCTCACTGCAACAAAGTGAATTTGTTTTTTCCACCTCATCAGTCATGACTCCCATGAGTTTATCTCTGAAAATTCTGTACCTGTATACACCTGTTTAATTTGAATTACATTAGAGCAGTAGGTAATCTCTATAAACAGATATTGGCTATGAATGCAGAATCCAACGGGACAAGATTTTGGTAACGGAAGCATTGTGGTTTCCGTTTGTAGTCCGTAGTATTGACCATCACGTTTGAGCAAGCTTTGGTTGCATGCAGGTAAACAGTCCGTACGGAGAGCAAAAGAAGCGGAATGAATTGGCCGAAATACAATCTGGGAACGCATCCGCTATTGTCTGATGGTGATTTAGCTTTTTTATTCGCTTTTTTAAAATGCCAATGTCTTGGCCCGGATATCCTTTATTCTTTGGCTACACCGGAAACCCCCAAATATTGTCCGTCACCCTCAGACGCTGAATCGGCGTCGGACCGATAGCCGATGAGTTCCAAGACTGAGCAGTAGTTGATTTGGCTCAATCAGTGGGGATGCAGCAGTGAGGCCAATAGAATAGAAACAACGAAGGACCAAGAATGGAGCCCTGTGGGGACACTACATGCTGTTGGTCGAAACTGTCCTCCCATGAAGAACGAGCATCAGTTGTTTCAGTGCCCTAAAATGACATATGTGAACGTTGAAGTGACAAAGCCTGTAGAAGACTGTAGAAGTTAGGACCCAAAACCCAAACCAAAGAACGTATATTGATAAGAAGTGAAAGTCAATTGGTTGTTCCAGTGCAACATCAGCACAGAGCTACGCCTACGCCATTTTGGACTGAAAGCGACTACCGGACGCCGGTAAAACGTTCGTCTACAAAAATGATTTCTATTCTATTGTCATGTTTAATGTCTCTACTGAAATGATCTGTGTTAAACAATAAAAATATTATAAATATGCATACATTATAACTATTTACTTACTTATTTTTTATTTAACTTTTAGAACGTTAGAAAGAATCCAGCACACAGATTTTGAGAGCAATCTCAAACTGTTTCATGTCAATAACCTCCAAAATCGCTGTAAAATAGACCACAGACCATGGATGTATAAGAGGTTGTGCCCTGTGCTTTTGTCCTGTGTGTTGGTAAATAGCCCACAACTACATTTAATTCTGTTTATTTCATGCTACTAGCACTACTAGCTACTGGCCGATAGCCGGTTGTTTGGGAACAGAGATGTTAATACATCCACCACGGTACAGGCTTACAGCATACAGCCCATGGGTGTATTATAAGATATTATTACACGGCTGTGTTGAATACTCGATTCTGATTGTCCGTCAATCACGGCGTTCTGCGGTCTGTAATTTCTGTATAACAGACTGTTGCTATGTATAACACACCGTTGCTATGGGCGCAGCTCTGATGTCGGACTCTGGCGGACCATTTTTGTGTCAAAATATTGATTTCTTAAGTAAGTAGCCGTGTAATAAGCGGGATAATGTACAGCTAGCGGGTCATTGTTGTGAAAGAATCCCCTTCAGGGCGATGAGAAACCTGCAGCATCGCCCTGTCGGGGATTCTTTCACAAAAATGACCGGCTCGCTGCACATTATCCCTTACATGAAAGTGATGAATTACAGCCAATATATCCATTATTACAGCCACATACAGCTAGCAGGAAGCTGGCAGAACCGGATATGTCATATAAGCGTGCAGGGCGGTGCAGTCCCGTTGGTCTGATACACGTTCATTATGCCGAGGAAACTAACTCTGGATTCAGCTATTAATTAATTTTACAACTTTTAGGACATAATGATTTAAATTGGGGATATTTAAGCGTTCGTACTGGGAAGTTGATTTACCTCGAAAAAAAAATCATCCTCTGATTTACAGACGTCTCTTTATACTTTCATGGCTACGGACTCATTGGCATTTTCAGGCACAGATGAACAATGTTGTCGTACCGACGGGCGTCAGATCTAAATTGTATGTGTCGCTCTAGAGTCTAGAGGGTATGGCAAGGATTTGTCGTTTAATTTGAAGAACTTGTTGGTCGGACTGGTGTCAATATATTTCCAGCTACAGTATGTTATCTGCCAAGTATGTGATGTAATTGTGGTACAGCAGGAGGCTCAGAGCTGTGAACTAAAAAACAATATCAAATTCTTCTTTTTCTATCCTAACCACATGGTCGTCATTATATGGGAGATAGCGGATTTTACCAGTAAGCTGTTGGGAGGTTTATTGGATGTTCTGTGTCAATCTATACATCTAAAACTATGTCTATATATACCTCTATAGCTTAAAATGCCATCACTGATATCTTTATTGCTTCATAATGCTAAAAATGCCTTTATTAAAACAGAATTACACCCCTGTCGAGCTGTATTTCAGTTTTAAAACAATTTGTCCTGAAATAAAAGGTTGTTACTCAGAGCAGAACTGCTGCTGCTCTCCAAATAAACTGTTGCTTATTGACATCCCAGACCCAAGTCTGAAACGGATGTGTTGTTCCAGCTATCTTTGACAACTTAATCCATGTTTATTATAACACATGCTAGCAGTCTGTCTCTTCTGAAGCTGGAGAGACCTTCAACTGAGCCCCCAACTGAGCTTTAATACAAAACTACGCTTCATTTTGCAATGACAGTGACAGTTTTTTAAAAAAGAAAACAAGTATTTAGTCATCATCAAATAACTCATGTGGCATTTGATGCCATCTGTATTGTCTGTGTTCATATTTTACATAGCACCTTTCATTATGAGTAAACTTAATGAGCTTCACATTAAAATGGATACACCGTGTGTCATTCATCAACATCAGGTTTTGGGCTTGTTACTGAGAATCATATTTGTAATATAAAAACACACATTTAGAGCTTGTAGAGGCGTCCAAATCTGCACAAATTCAATACAGCAGCCTAATTGAATGTGTTTTTCTCTGGACCTTAGGCTATTTGTGGTTTGTGGTCAAGGCTGGTTAACAAGGAGAGGAGTGGGTGCATGTGCTTGACAGTATACAGGGCTGCGCGTCCTTGTAAGCCTTGTAAATGGAATGGAAGAGAAACGTGTAAACAAGTGCAATTCACTGCGGTTTATTCAGCCTCCTCGACCCCACTGACCTGCATAATGTGAACAACATTTGGCTGCAGGTTTGATATTCAGAATTTTGTGGGAATTAGTATAAAAGGATGTAGTCTACAAAACATCTCCATGACATCTAATGAAGAGTTGGAACAAGCTGATACATGATATACATGTGAGACAGTGTGAATGAGATTTTTCCAACCTTGAAACTACTTGAAGTTGCAATGTGTAATACTTAACTAGTACCTAACAGCAGGGCAAGAACACGCAAAATTCCACCAAACTGCTGAAACTCTGAGAAACGGTTAAAATAACACAGCTATCTTATAATCTTCAGGTGTGGCATCGGCCATCTTTGTGCATACTGTGCCACTAACCAGTAGCAGAGCAGTTAAGCATAACAATGGTGCACTTTGCGATGAAAACGACAAATTTGGCACAGACGTAGGTTTATATGTTATGAAAAGATATAGATATCGGGATGCTGCAAATTTGGCCCCTGAGGGCCGTGGCAGCCATTTTTCAAAATGGCCGCCAAATAGGCGGAAAACTGATTTTATGACTCTTGATGATTTTCTTGGTGTGTTCAAGCTGATTAGATCAGATGTCAGAAGATCACAGACATGTGTTTTCCCTCTTTATTTGTTTGTTTATTCGTTATTTTGGGTGCTTTTTAAAAGCTTTTAACCTGAGAAAAATGCAAAAACCAAACTCAGTCAAAAGTCAAACTTCACCCCCTTGCCTTCATGATAGAATGACAACCAATACACCTTTAGAACGGCAACATCTTCAGCTTTCCAGGGGCTGTACGGTCCGTGTACGTTTTGATTGTTTATTGGATTAAATCCAAAGTGGCAGAAATGAGAAAACCTGCTCGTATTTTCGTTTCATCCTCCTCGCCACTGCTTCACCAATCAAAATGTACACGGAGCCTGTACCTTCAGCGTGGCAAGCCCTTGGGACAGCTCTACTTCTTCACCCTCTCATGTTGGACTGAAGGCAGACCGGACGATACAGTGACTCACTATTGCCTCTCGAGGTACAAGTGGTACTACAACACAGAATAGCCAGGGCTAGCTGTTTAGCATGCTCATATCAGTAGATTGCAATCAAACTGATTTTATCACCTACGCTTGTGATATGTAGGCTACATTAGACCTCTCTGCGTTGTATACATCACATTCCCTTTAGATTTGTTTTTTTGTGAACCCCCAACCAAACTGTGCCTATGCCTCAAGGGTGGAAGTAGCAAAAAATAATTTAAGAAAAGGGAAGTGATGAAAATGCTTACGAATTAATAATAGAAGTTTTTGTTACTTCCGCCCAAAATATCAATCAAAAACTACGCCCACTGACTACAGTGCATGTTTTTGATATTGCGGAAGTAACAAAAATTGCGTGCTGTAAACGATAAATGTCAGTTGGGTGTTGTGAGTGATGAATGGTCAACAGTTGATTATCAGATCAACACTTTTAAATAAAATATCAATCAAGTTTATCAAATCAACAATTTATCACTTTATTTTTCACCCTTACTTATCACTTCCATTATTAATTCATAAGCATTTTCATCACTTCCCTTTTCTTAAATTATTTTTTGCTACTTCGCCCCTTGAGGCCTATTTCCTTAAACGATAAATGTCAATTTTGTGAATGATGAACGATGAATGTAAGATGGGTGAAATGATGACTGTTTTCATCATATCACAACTGTTTTAGTCAAATCAGCTTTAAATTAATCAAATCACTTGATAATTTATCACTCCATTTTTCATTTCACATCCATTTTTATGGCTCCATTTTTCAATTTACATGCATTTTCACTACCTTAATTTTTTTTTTTATCAATTAATTATTGTTACTTCCACCCCTCATACTGCGACCTCTTCACATTCTGTTGATAATGTTGGTTAATTTTCTGAGTGTTTTAAAGGTGCTAAATACGGGATTGGGAGCGTTTCCATTGCCTCTCAACGGCTGTCAACATGGTGACTGCAAGCCGGCGGCTCGCAGCTAACGTTGCTAACAGCATTAACAGTGCAAACAACAGCAAAAGTGCTGGCAGGGATAACAGTGTTAACCGGAAAGGGGAACCGGAGTGTGGGTGCTACGCTTCTGCGACGACGCCGTAGACATCGTTATCAGCTGTAACCGCCGTATGTGAGCAGTGCAGAGTGGTTGTGAGCTAGCCAGTGGGGCACACTTGCATGCACGAACATGCACTAAAAGGCACATGTGGCCGGCATGGCTATGTCAACAAAGAGCAGAGAAGCTCTGATTACAACACACAGAGAGGGAGAGCTTCGGTGACTTCATTCTCTGCTCAGGTAGACATTACTCCTCTATATCTTTACATAGCAAATAGTTGTTTGCTGCTATAGTAATGCTCTGAATATCGTATAGAGCACCTTCAAACTAAAATTCTGGCCAGATCTTACACATTGCACCTTTAAGGGGAAATAAAAGGCAAAAAACTGGATATTGAGGGGTCTAAAAAACAAGCACTAAATCAGTTATTAGGCTATAAGGCCGCAGAGCATTTTGACTGTGCACACACACACACACACACACACACACACACACACACACACACACACACACACACTCCCAGTCGAATGACACAGAAATACATGCCGGTCGTCCAGGAGGTTAGTGGTTCAAACACATGCTTGAACATTTCACTGTGAGCGTTTTTAAAATCCCCTTTCTTGTGTAGACGGAGAGCCGAGCCTGTAATTATGCGTGAGGTGAGAGCGGTGGGCCGCCTCCGTCAGCGCTGCGGCCAATGAATTTCCTACATCACATATTACGCCCTCGAGGCCCGTCGACATCCTCGCAGCGCTGCGAGACCTCTGGCCTTCAGAATTGGGATGGAACATTCAGCGTGGTTGCTATGGTACGCGTCAGTCACCGTGGCAACACGCTACAGCGTTCTCAGAGGGGGGGGGGGGGGAGGTGGGGTGTAAATAACGCAACACCCACTCTTATTGCCAAATCGCTGTAATGCATATTCATAGTCACATGCGAGTCATTAGAGACATGTTTTATTAGTCTACCCACCCATCTATCTATCCATCTATCTATCCATCCATCCATCCTTCCTTTCATCCTTCTATCCTTTTTGGCTTGACTAAATAGTAATTACTCTGAGGCCAGTTGAAGGATGCAGCCCCCGCCTGCTCTCAGCTAGATTGTAATGGGTTCATAAGCGCTGCTGATTGAATTGATTGCCACAGTTGGAGTCTGGCTGAGATGTACGTACAATGGGGTGGAATATGCAGAGCACAGAACATTAATCAGCTCACACGAACGGGCCACAGTCTCTCATTTTATTTCAGGTAGAGTTGAAAATGTATACAGTACAAGTCATATGCAAGAAATGACAGCAAAGAAACAGACAATATTACTTTTTTTTTCTCCATTGGGTTTGACAGATGTGTTGAAGCGCTGTCTCGTTTGTTCGCCTGGTATCACGAGCAAAGTACTGCAGCTTTACATTTGCTGTTTTTAAATGTGCAATGTTGGCACATTATGTTCTCTTTACACAATAAAATACAGACACAAAGACATACAATCAGAAGCTACAGTATGGTGGTAAATGGTTTACAGTACTTACCTTTACAAGAACATGATGTCCAACGAAAAAAACAAGGACGCTAATTTGAGGGTTCCACCTGCAGGGACATGCACAAGTATTTTAGGGGTCAGTGGTCACGATTAAAATGGAAAGACTGATTGCACATTTTTTAGATTACCACAGTTTCTTTAACGTTGTAATTAGGGCTGTCAATCGATTAAAATATTTAACTTAGGGCTGTCAAAGTTAACGCGTTAACGCAAATTCGTTTTAACGCCACTCATTTCTTTAACGCGTTAATGATCTTTCTGAGGATGTAACGGGCTCAGTTTTAAAGGTAGTGTGAATATGCTGGTATCAGGAGGCTAAATAACGCTCCAAACTTGCGCAAAATTTTGGCGAGGAAAAACTGGCATGGCTATTTTCAAAGGGGTCCCTTGATCTCTGATCTCAAGATATGTGAATGAAAATGGGTTCTATGGGTACCCACGAGTCTCCCCTTTACAGACATGCCCACTTTATGATAATCACATGCAGTTTGGGGCAAGTCACAGTCAAGTCAGCACACTGACATTTTGAACAGATAAAAAATGTGATTAATTTGCCATTAATTAAATGAATAATTAATCGCGAATAACTATGGACAGTCATGCGATTAATCTCAAATAAATATTTTAATCGATTGACAGCCCTAATTTAACTTAAACTTTATTACTTTCATCATACAAGTACAAACATGAAATTTGACCTCAGCATTTAACCCATCATAAGCATTGTAGGAGCAGCAAGCTGCTGTGAGGCCACCCGGGGAGCAACTTGGAGTTCAGTGTCTCCGCTCAAGGACACTTTGACATGTAGACAGTAGGAGCCGGGGATCGAACCGCCAATCTTGCGGTTAAAGGACGACCCGTTCTACTCACTGAGCTGTTTTTTCTGTTCAAAATGTACCTTAAAGGGAGTCAAGCATTTCATACTCTTATCAACTTTATGCAAATGTATGCATATATTTATTATTGGACATCAATTAACAACACAAAACAATGACAAATATTGTCTAGAAACCCTCACAGGTACTGTATTTAGCATAAAAATATGCTCAAATCATAACATGGCAAACTCAAGCTCAACAGGCAACAACAGCTGTCAGTGTGTCAGTGTGCTGACTTGACTAAGACTTGCCCGGAACTGCATGTTATTATCATAAAGTGGGCATGTCTGTAAAGGGGAGACTCGTGGGTACCCATAGAACCAATTTTGATTCACATAGCTTGAGGTCAGAGGTCAAGGGACCCCTTTTGAAAATGGCCATGCCAGTTTTTTCTCGCCAAAATGTAGTGCAAGTTTGGAGCGGTATTTAACCTCCTTCGCGACAAGCTAGTGTGACATGGTTGGTACCAATGGATTCCTTAGGTTTTTGTAGTTTCATATGATACCAGGATGTTCACTCTTAATGAAATTAGTGGCCCATAAAACGAATTTGCGTTAACTTGTTATTATCGTGTTAACTTTGACAGCCCTAGTTGTACTCCTTAAGATTTTCATCATATTGAACCCATTTTTTAAACAATGCTTTTGCCTGGCATTTATTCTGGTGTAGTCATAAAGTATTTGAGTTCAGTCTGGGTTCTGTTTGCGAGCATATTAAGTTTCCAGAAGCAAGTGGAGATCCAGGGGAGCTGATTATAATCGTAAGCCGCAGCCATATGGACGCTGGAGGTCAAAAACACAGACACATACAAAGAGGAAGCGCTGAGGGTGGATGAGAGGAGGGACGTGCGGGCGCGACTCACTGAGGTAGACTGTGACTTGTTGTCAAGAATGTGAATGTACAACAACAAAATCACTAGTCTTCCACAACGCGTTCACGCTGTTCTGACGGGCTCCAGAGTCAACGCGCTGCCTCCTGATTATCTGACAACAGCAGCCATGTAAGTCAGATGAGGTGTGACATCAATTATTGAGGATTCTCCTGATTAATAAAAGGTTTTGTCTGCTCTTTAGTGTGGGAATCAACAAGAAAGTGAGGAGTTGAAACCGCCTGTCAAAAAGGTGCATTATTGAATGAATGAATATTTTATTTTGCTGTCGGTTCGTTTTTTCATGACCCATCCCTCATGCAGTTAATCAGACACATGAACTAACAACAAACCCAACATGTTAACGCACCATCATCTAACAGCACAATACATGAATATTAGCCAAAGATATTCATATACCTTCAACAAATAACGAACAATGGAAAAACAACAAATAGACAAACTCAAGATACAATCCAAACAAGACAAAATCTACATCCATTAGTGCCAAACACTGTATATTTGATCCAGTTCATATAAAACAGAGTCTGAAGACTTTTTCTATATGTTACTTTTCTCCTCCTATATTTGCCCACTCCCATGTTGATAAGAGTATTAAATAGTTGACAAATCTCCCTTTAAGGTACATTTTGAACAGATAAAAAATGTATGATTAATTTTGATTAATCACGAGTAACTATGGACAATCTGCGATTAATCGCGATAAAATATCAACCAAACATAAACATAAACCTTCCACAAATAACGCACAATGGAAAAACAACAAATAGACCAAAACACAAACACAAGACACAAATTCAAACAAGACAAAATCTACATCTACATCCATTAGTGTCAAACACTGTATATTTGATCCAGTTCATAAAACAATAGTCTATAATGTAATGTAAAACAGAGTCTGAGGAATTTATCTATCACATCATCCATACTTTTTTGCTTAATTAATAATAGTGTCAAATGAAATGTAATAGCCTCATTAAACATCAAGAATCACATATCTAAAGAGAGGAAGTTATTAATACTTTTTTAATCATTTTTTTTATTGCCAATGTGTGAACAGGTTGTAACCTAAAAAATGAGACCTTCCGCGACTTTCTGTTTTCCTCTATCAGCCTGTAGACTGCTTTTAATGTGAAGAACCCGGGCCCGTTTTTTAGGGGAAAATCCAACGGATGTGACGTCATGCGCGCTTGCAAGTGCTTTTAATTTCAGCTACGCTACAGGGCTAACAGTGTGCAACCATAGCTAACATTCGTTTAGAAATGGAGTCCGCTAACGCCAACAAACGACCAGCCTCCACCACAACTCAGACTCAAGCACAAACTCCACGGAAGCACAAAAAAACAACACACATCACAGCTTCTAGTGAAGCCCGTCTTGCAAAACAGGAATGTGACCGACGTCGGGGGGGTAAACTAGGATCAACATCGGCCGGGCCTTCGATTCATGGAGGGAACTTCGTTTGGTAAGCTAAAATTACTGCCAAGCATGTGAAACATATAGTGATATTGTGGTTTTAGCTGGCTAATGTTGCTACCGTTAATCAACATGATGTCTGTCAATCACGTTCAGTCTCGTGTGCGTCGCCTCACTGTTTTGACCGATGTTTGTCACGCATGATGTAAACATAGAGGGACATTGGGGCACTTTGGGTTCGCATGTGTTGATGCAAACGGGAGTGCGAGAAAGCAACAAGTCTCATCGTGGTTATTTCGATGTGGATCCCGCTCTGCAGGGCTAGAGCGTGGAGAGAGATCTCAGACACACACCCAAAGCTGAGCAAAGAGTTGTGACAGAGCGGCTGTTTTAATAACAGATGAGTAAAAGGACACTTGTTTAATCTCCTGGTATTGGCTCTCTAAAGCACTGCCAATAAAGCTGGATCCCTGCAGGATAAGGAAGAGGAGAGCTGAGGAGAGGACAGTGAAAAAGGTAAGGTAGGGTATAGGAGAGGTAAGGAAAGGAAGGGATAAGAATGGAAATTAAAAAGGAGTATGAAGGAAAGGAGAAAGTGCTAGGAATGAGGAGGTAAAGGAAAGGAAAAAGGAGGAAAGAAGTGGAAGGAGAAAAGGGCTAGGAACGAAGAGGTAAAGGAAAGGAAAAAAGAGTTGTAAGGAAAGGAAAAAAGGGCTAGGAACGAAGAGGTAAAGGAAAGGAAACAAGTGGAAAAACAAGGGCTAGGAACGAAGGGGTAGCCTAAAGGAAAAGAAAAAGGAGTAGGAAGGAAAGGAAAAAAGGGTAAAGAACGAAGAAAAACGAGGAAAGAAGTGGAAGAACAGTAGAGGAAAACAAAGAAAAAGAAGAGGGGAAGAAAGGACAAGGAAACAGAAGAAAGGGGGAAAGAAATAAGAAGAGGAGAGGAAACAAAAGGGGGAAATGGGGCAAGGAAAGCACAGAAGTGGAAAGGAGAGGAAAGAAAGAGAAAAAAAGAGGAAGAAAACAGGTGAAGGAAAAGAAATGAAAGAAAAAGATGAAAAAGGAAAAGAGAAAAAAGGAAAGCGAAGAGCAAATGAGTGGGAATAAAGCAGCGGGGTAACTGTTTTCATGTTCAGCAGTTGTCTGTTATTCAAGTCAAACATCACAACACTATTTGTGGCTGCGGGTTGTGTTGTGAATGACAAATATCCTGTAAATGAATGATAATGGCTTGTTTAGCTGTAGCCCGCCTACAGCGCCTCTGCTCCATCCTATTTCCTGTTAATATCGCTGGCTTCAGCCTCGCTGACCTCGCCGCCGTTTTTCTATTTCTATTAATCTTTAATGGCGGGTAAACGGCCCCACGCCACACACTGACCGACGCGGCTTTCCCACCTCATTATTGTCCCGGAGGAGAAAAGGGAACAACAAAAATCACTTATTTGTCTGAAATGTATTGAGGATGTGGACCTTCTATGATGGCTGTAATGTTCCTCCATCACCTGTTTTGTCTGCGCCGAGCTGTTTCAAGCCTCGATGAATTCCTGTTCTTTAATTACGGCCAAGATGGACAAGATGTGCGACTTCTTGTCTGATGGCGGCCATCTTCCCCGGTCTGATGGTTTTACTGTGAGAGGCGCCAAGCTTTTGCTGCTTAATAGTCCACATTCTATTTAAACTTGGTATTTGTGCACAGCTGCAGATAAAGATCAGGATACACTAATATTATTAGTATTATACTATTTGTAGAATTAGATTCCAGTGGTGGCTGCGTAGGATTGGTTCCGATTTGTGTGATCCAAACATTTCCAATAACTCCAGAGCGTTGTTGAGTTCAAAAGTCAAAATTAATTGAAAAAAGATAGATATAATCATTTCCAAAATTCACAACATGTTTTTATCTAACGAAATATTCTGTTTCAATCCATATTTGTTGACATTTTCAGAAACAACATTTTCACTGTGGTCAAAAACCTATTTGCTTTCCCGCTTGCACCATAAATTACATTTATTTAGCCACAATAAAAAAAAATCTATTTCGGCTCTAACGTTATTATAGTAAATTAATTAAGTTGTTACAAAAAAAGATCTTATGTATCTGCATGCGCTTGGCGAATCTGTCAAGACGCCATCACTTTATTTATGTTGACGAAACTGACGAGACATGTTCATTAAAGAACGTTGATTTAATAAAAAAGACTAACTTGATTCTGTTCGAGGATTTGTAATGTTTTTTAAGGGTGATGGCGAAGGAAAATATGGGGCAGGGGCTCAGATTTTCTTAAATACAGGAGGGGGGGGGGGCTTACTGGCCTACAGTACACACACACACAAACACACACACACACACACACACACACACACACACACACACACACTGGCGCCCTGCTTGCTGATCTCAACAAAGGTCTATGACACTGTGACATTTGGAAGTAGATGAAATGACCGGCAGGGTCGGGGAGTGCTGCGCTCCATGTTTTACTGCTTGGGGACAAGAGCTCTTAAGACCTGAAAAGAACACACACACACACACACACACACACACCTCTTTGGGACCTCAATACCTGCTTCAATACCTTTCTATTCATATCCCTGCTCTCTGGGTGCTCTGCTCTGCGGAGCCTTTCAGGTCCTCGTTGGGGTTGAGGCGCTACAGGACCCAATCAAACCTCAGTCTGAAGACCATTAAGGAGCTGGACCCGGGGCTGTTGAGCTGTTAAATGTAGAATTCATATGCCGCGGGAAGAAAACTTCATATCTCAAAGAAGCACCCTTATTTTTTCCCAGCAATTAAGTAACACATTCTTATTTTACCCATGACATGGATGATGTCTGAAATCACAGAACAGGGTAAATGGATTTCACTGGTTTGCTTATTAAAATATACTGTAGAGGATTGTGGGAAGTGTAGTATGACAAAAAAAAACACCCAAGCTGGTGTTTCACAAGCTTAAAAGCATGTGATTACTGTAAAATCACAGTTTTCCCCCAAGAAACAATACTGTTTTCTCAACACCAAAAAAGTGGTAAATCCTTGAGTTCTTTCTTTAATTGATTTTCACATCCTGGGTGCTAACTAGCTGAGGCTTGGTGTTTCTGCTCGGCACTTCCACAGATCATTTATCAGCCGAAGAGCATGTGTAGCACTGCTTTGCATTACGGGGTTTCTGCAAATAATGAACATCCTCAGCTATATGAAGAAGTATCTGGTGCAAAATTAAACCATTATAAAAAAGCAGGAGTCTGGTTTGGGAGGGATGACACAAGACCTGGGATTAGGATTCAGGATAGAAAGCTAATGTACTACATGGAAATCTATTTGGGGGTTGGGAGTCGCCATTAGGGGGGAGGGAGGGTATTTATTATTATTAGTAGTAGTAATCATTTTATTATTTTTATTTCATTTTTAATTAATTTTTTTTTCAAGTGGTGTTTTGTTGGAACTATGTCTTTTTTTTGTTAATAATTTCCAATGCATATCTTTAAAACCAATAAAATCTTATCACAAAAAAGGATTCAGGACAGAAATGACATGACAACTTTAGGTGTATAAATAAGTAATAAAAAGTGCTATTGTAAGAAAAGAGAAATAAAAAATGAATTTCAAAAATGGGAGAATAAAACAACCAATTATAAAACTAGAAATTTAATAATAAAGAATTTTGTCTAATCTAAAAGGCTGTTTCCGGCAACTGTATTTCCTCCCAGATAACAGACAAAAAAGAAAATAGATAATATTGTCGTTTTTGTATGGGTAACCACCAGGGAAGTAACAAAAAGGAATCTATTGTACAAAAGTAAAAAAAAAAAAATCTATAGCTCTGGGTTTAAAACTAAAGATAACTTTCTGTAAAAACATTGCATTCAGTAAAAGAATGGCGATGTGGATCCTTGAAGCACTGAGTTGGACCAAGAAAAAAGGACGTGCAAGAAACTGTTCCCTTACAAACTTATGTATAGTGATCTCATGATTAATGTTACACACGTAAATACTGATTGGGTTGAAATATCCAGCAAAAATGTATGATAAATAACCTTTATGTGGTGTTTTCCCATACAATAATCTAGATAAATCTGAATCCCAGGTATGTATTAAAAACATATTTAGTAAAAACTTAAGAGACAAAAAAACAAGATATTATGTGTGTTGTATCAGTAGGCAGAGAATTGGCAGTAGCTTGGGCGGCGGTAAAGTGGAGTTGCTTTGTCAAAACGAAAGGGTGCCCCATTGATAATTGTGATAAAGATGAAAGTATTGAACATTTACTTTTCAATTGCCAGAGGTCTAGAGATGTATGGAAAAAATAATATTAATGTGAACTATAATGCAGTGATGCATGTTTTCTTTCTGGAAAATCTGGAAAACATTTGGAAGACAAGGTGTGCAGTGATGTGATGTGATGTTCAAACTAATTATAGCTGAACTGAAAAGACAAAGAACACTAGACATCAGACAATGACATGCACACCTTGGCACTTGATCAAATTGTAGTATTTTGTATTTTGAGGGCACTGTTTTGTCATGAATTGATCCAACTAACACACCCTGATATAACTTCTTTCCCTGTGCCATAGAGCTGGGCACTTTAGTTTATTTTGACTCAATCCCACATACTCCATCCTGCTGTAAATACTCAATAGAGCACCAAACGTGTATTAATCCACGGCTAAAAATAGTATTTCCTCCTGTTTGAGAGACGTTTGCCAAA
Organism: Sebastolobus alascanus; assembly: GCA_916701645.2. Lineage (NCBI taxonomy): Eukaryota > Metazoa > Chordata > Actinopteri > Perciformes > Sebastidae > Sebastolobus > Sebastolobus alascanus. The sequence continues at coordinate 7,312,912 of CAKAOJ020000006.1, forward strand.
AGCTACAATGCCCAGCTGTTTTAAGAAATTACTAAGCCTTTTTCAAATTTAAAATGATAGAGTTGCGATCAGTTTTTAAAGATTTATGTCTTCAGTAAGAACAAATGGGCTTGGGGGTTACTGCCATAGACACGTTAGGGAAGTCAGAAAATACTGAGGCAGAATAACGCACTGTTGGTTTTGGTCTTTTGTCTCAGGTGTTTGAGATTTGACTCCCGCTCTCATTGGTTGTTGCAGCCTGTGGCTCCGGATGATGTTGTTTCATATTGTGAATTTGATGCCTGATGAAGGTCCGTGACTGAAACGTTGTCTAATGACAGCGTGCAGGAATTCAACTTTTTTTTTTTTTTCCACGTCTGTCTACCAGCAGTGTATTAGACAACACTTTGAGAAGCAAATATAAAAGATTTCATTAAATAGTTGTTTTTTAATATCAAAATATATATAACACAGCATAGCATCACTGACATTTACTTTTATGAAAATCTCACCGGTTGCTTCTTTAAATACATGATAGAGTCAATAAACTCATCCCGTTTTCTATAAAGAGACAAATAAAGGAGTGTATGAAAATTACTTGTGTGGGGAGGGGGGGCTGAATCTCATGTTGCATTTTGGTCCAGCATTATTAATAGTTTTTGGACATTTCCTTTGTCTTAAAAAAAATACTGCAACACCCTTCACGCCAATATCTCCAAATATTATTGAACAGCACAGAAGTGGTACAACTTATTTAATCGTGTACTCCAATTTAGACCTCAATATCTTCATGGAACAATAATATAGCCATCAATGCACACATTAGAAGTGAAGCTGAAAATTGCCAAATGTATGGCAAACATCTCTAAATGCTGAATATTCCATCCACTTTCTGTTTTTGAATAATAGTAAGTAACTGGTTGTTACTGCCACTGAGTGACCTGGGCAAAGACTCTGAAGGTACTGAGGGACTTGTACTGTAATATTTTTACCCCACCCCAGATTCCAAATTTTAACGTAATCCACTTAATTGTGAACCGGGAAGTATAGAGAGCGGCGAATGCCGCATAGGGAGTAGGTCGGGGTGGATGGGTTTGTCAAAAACACAGGACTTTCGCCCAGGAGACTCGTGTTCGTGTGAAACCACAAGTCAAGGTTGATTTATTTGTCATGTAACTTACGTACTTAAGTTACAGCACTTCCAAACCGCCATCTTTTCCTAATGCCACGAAGTAGTTTTGTTGCCTAAGTCTAACCAAGTTGATCGATCCTAAACCCAACTAAGTAGTTTTATTTTGAAAAAACTGGATTGGAAATTGACATGTGTGTCATTTTGTCGCTGTACATTCTTAGGAAAACGCACGAAAAATAAGTTGTTGAAAGTCGTGCTGAGCGTCACGAAAAAACCCCATTGTAGATATTTATGTAATTATTAACTACATCGAGGGCATGCAGGCTAAAAGAAAATGTAAATACGGAGAGAAAAAATAAATAAATAAATAAAAGACCACCACCTGCTCTCCCCAAAACCCCATCCCTTTAGCCCAAAGAAAACTTAAATAAATATAATAAAATAAATAACCCTTCTCTGACCCTCCCTTCCCCTAAATAATTTGTGTACAGTCCCTACAGTAACTTAACTGTTCTGTTGGCTGCTGCAGCTTTAGATGTAAATCTTTATCATGTCATGGTGAACTTGCACAGCCTCCACATTGCACCACGTCGTGTCTGCAGTTCTGCTGAGTTTCTCTCTTTACAATGCCCTCATCAGAGACTGCTGTCAGAGCCAACAATGCTCGGAGTGACAGCTGCCTTCGCTGGCCCGCACCGCCACCAAGTTTAAGTTACAGGAGCCATTCATTCTCTATGGGGTGCTGCCTGCCTGGGTTAGCACGCACAATGCCGAGGCAACAATGTGGCTGCATTGTCCAGGTCACGGCGCTGAGCAGGAGAGTGACAGCGTACAGCCAGCTATGAGTTCATTAGACCAGCGCTGCTCTCCTTTCTCTCTCTGTTCCCGGTACTCCTCTCTCTCTATCTGCCTGCCCTTCTCAGTACTCATTAACGTCCAGTATGAGCCACTGAGTTACAGGTATTAGCCGAGGAACATTGAAGATCGCCACATAAGGACATGCTGCCTGGTTAAACCCATGAACCCCCCCCACACACACACACACACAGAATGACACATTAGAAATTAGCTCCACGTCCAGTCTGCTTCTAATTCTCACATTAAAAAAGCATATTAAGAAATAATGGGCTCCCCATAGTTCACATAACTTACTGGCTCTAGTTATCTGTCTCTCTGTCTTTCTGGAGGACTTAGGTCACTGCGTGCACTCAGACTTGCGCAGAAGAAAAGCTCGGAGGGTGAGAGTTTTGGACTATTATTCTTCCAGCCCTGGTCCAACAATTATGGGCAGCCTTCTGAATAGTTCTATGTCATTAGAGCAGGCTAAATTGTGCTCTTCACTTTGGGATGAAGGTCCTTTCACTCAGAGCCAAAGACAGAAATAACTGGGAGAAGACAGTAGCGTTCACAATGAGGCTGACAGAGTGTTCAGGGACAGCAGGCTTTCATTTCTCTTCTGGTAATGTTCTATATTAGACTAATGTTCGATTAGGTTGTCAAGGCCGGTTAGTGAAATGTAATTCTTATACAGGGGAGGGGGGGAATCCTTTTTATCATATTCCATCATATCCAACATGAATAATTCCCCTTTACATGTATGATAAGCTAATCAAATCATTAGCTGTTCGTTCATGATGATTTGAAATAGGTTAATGCCGTGCAGAAAGAGAGCCTCTCGAGTCCATCTTAATCCATGCTGCCACTTCATATGGACAAGGCTCTTAATGGGGTGATGATGCAGGGGCCAAGCTTTTTAAATGAAGTTATACTATATGCAGATGACACAACAGCTTGTGGATAAAATAACAATTTAATATAATAATAATAATTTAATAATAAATATGGTGCGCTTAAAAGTGGCAGTAGGCAGAATATTTTTGGCATCATTGGGCAAAAATTTCACAATAACCTTTCAGCATATTGTAATTCAAGTGTTCTGAGAGAAAACTAGACTTCTGCACCTCCTCATGGCTCTGTTTTCAGGCTTTAAATAATCTAGCCTGTGACGGGAGACTTTGGCCAATCACAGGTCATTTCAGAGAGAGAGAACGTTCCTATTGGCTGTTCATTCAACGGAGGCAGCTGTCAATCACTCGTGAACTCCGATCAAACGGTCAAACTAGGCAGCGCTGATCAAATATGAATCAATATCATGTTACTGTAATGCCTATTTCTCGCCTCAAATGTTTTCAGAAACATCTTGTAGTGTACTGTTTAGCTGTAAAATCGGATCGGAGTTCGCCAGTGATTGACAGCTTCTCAGAGACGGCAAGGCTCCAGCTCGGTTCTGATTGGTTGTTTTTCCTCCGGTCTGTGAAATGCCATTAGGAGCACCGGAGGACACAGAAGCACATGATTTTTTCTAGATCACCTGTCTCATGCACTACTGTCAGGATGTAGTGACCGTGTAATAAAAATAACTTTTTTTTAAATCATATTTGCTCCAACTTGCCTACTACAGCTTTAAAATATAAAGCAATCAAACTCCAGCACCACCTCAGATGAAATGCTCAGTCTGCGCATCGTCAGCTTCACACTAGAGTACTGCAGGGATGCATTATATTCTACAGGTGTTGCCGTTATTGTGCCGACACCCTGTGTGTTATATATGAAGGCTGATTTATCTGCCGGCTCACTCTCCTGCCTCCACCGGCTCCTCATGTGGCGCACAAACATATAATCAATCACATTGCTTCCTGTGAATTATGTGAAATGCCCAACGTTTGAAGACTCTCTTCTTCTCTGATAGAAAATGAACGGAAATAGCAGCATGTTGACCAAAACGTTTCATTTTGTTATCAGGGGTAAATCTGATGACAAGCCTTGGTGATTGCTAGGAAATCTTATTTCAGAAGATAAAGGATTTTTCAATGTGTTTTTGATCATTTTCACTTATAAAGATTCAACTGTATTTGGGGTATTACAATTTGTTGTTCGATTAAAAAACAAAACTGGGCAGTGGCTGATCTACTCTGAGGGACTCTTACATTAATCCAGTACATTATGTCCAGTGCTCCAAGTTGGCCAGTACTCACCGTTACGCGGTAACGGTACTTTACATTTTACTCCTTGGCGTACCGTGACTTTTTCTCGCGTACCGGCACTTCTCACAATGTGCCGATACTCTCCTCTGCCCTCTTCATATCAGGTTCTCTGGGAGATTCATAATGCCGATTCATAACGGTGCAGCGCCAGCGTTTTTGCGCCGCGACTCATGAGCCGTATGAACATAAAACTATGTGGAGAACATCTGGACGAGCTGTAATTTATCAATACAATGTTCACGTCCTTTTTGTAAAACAATTAGTGAACTGTTCTTCATAACTCTTTTTTATTTGGGAACAAATGTGATTATTGAGACATTATCTAAAAGTTTTCTGAATCTGCTTTCCAGAAGAATTAAATGTTCAGACGAAGGCTGTTATAAATAATCAAAAACATTTAATTAGTAATAATAATAGTCCAAAATAATATAAAATTGCATAGTTTTAAGTCAAAAACCTTCACATTTTCTTGGGGGAAGACCCCCAAACCCAATATCTCCTAGTATCTTTTATTCACTGTAGATATTCAGACTTTGTATCTTTATCGTGCTGCATAATATGTAGGAGCATCGTGACTGAGCCACTGCTCCTAAAAGCTGAATGATACTCTACTATACTATACTGTAGGCTACACATAACACAGGAAAGCATTTTAACTATTAACTCTATGAGTAAATATACAAACACACCACCTTAACCCTATAATGTTCCGGTTCGAATACTATTGGAGTATTATAGACCTACTATAGAAGATGCATAGCCCAAATATAATAATAGCAACTGACCACAACTGATTATGACTGACACAGTATAACATGCTTAAAGGTACCATATGTACTTATTAATGATACCGCTCGCCGTTAAGTGAACTGCAGTCAGCATCCTGTTGCTCGCACTCCGTAGGTGAGCGATCATCCTGGGCTTTGGCCAAAACAGTGACGTGACATTACATTACTATCATATATCACCGTTACTATCTGTAATGTCCAATTTCTATGATACTAACTAGCTTGCCATTTGCAAATTACTTCATCAGCTAACATTACGAAGCAAAACCGTCCCTAATCCTTTACATAGAAATCAGTCCACTGGCTGTTATAGGCAACCGAGAAAATCGGGGAAGGTCTTTAAGGTTTTTAAGTTACATTACAATCTGTTCACACAATGGCAATACAAAGAGATTAATACATGTAAATTGTTGTTACATATAGTACCTTTAAAGAAATAATGAATAAATAGGAATAAGTCGCAAGAGATTGCTGATACCGGCTGATGCACACGCCAACATGTGAATAAGAGAGTAGTGGCTCATCTTTTTTTCCACTTCAAGCCCTGATTATGTCCGACTGGCGGAGCCTTGATGCTCGTTTTTACGTTATATCTGACGGTTGACCCCTGCCTCCCGGGACTCGTAAACCCAAATGCCACGGGGGGGGGACGGGACCGACAGCGAGAACACAAGGGGTCGTTAAGTGGTGCTGTGGCAGTAAAACAACACTGAATAGACAAAACATCAGAAAACATCTCTCTGAAATCCAGCTTTGGTTGCACAAACCAAAGCTTCTTCAGGCTTGACTAAGGTTTCACTAATTCCTCAGCTTCTCTTCATCTAAAGCTTCTCTTTAGTGTTGTTTAATGTTGTAGATTTAATTACAGACATCGATGTGGAAAATAGAATTTACTCTGATAATCTGTGGATTTGAGAAGAGTCACTAATTTTTGCAACCACGAGAATCTTTAGCATAACATCCTCATGCTCTTCTGTCCTTTCATTTCACCGTTTACTATCCTTACCTTTCCTTTCACTCTATTTTCTCTCCTCTCCTCTCTTTCCTCCTCCTCCCCTCCCCCTCCTCTTCCCCCTCCTCTTCCCCCCCCTCTCTCACCTCATCCACAGTTCCTGTCCTCCCACCTCTTGCTCCACCTGCTCGTATCGATTTTGTGTTAGTGAATTTGAAGCCGCGGGGAGCTCGAGGGAGGGATAATGACCACTGAGCGGAAGTGAGCAGAGCCGGACGTGGCTACTTCCTGCACAGCGTGGCGGTCATTTCATCACCTGGGTCATTTGTCTAACGCCCCCACCCTCACCACCGCCACTACCTCTACCCCCATGGTCTCCTCCACTCCTCCTCCTCCTCCTCCTCCTCCCCCACCTCTTCGTCTTTGCTTTTTGCCTTTCTCTCATTTTCTCTCAAGCTTCGGGATCGCTCTAAATACCACGCAGGGCTGCAGACAGAGAGATGACAGACCATCAAGGGTCGCTGTGGGCTGATCATTAGCAGTGCCCTGTGGTTGACTTCAATTAGCCTGCAGAGACACTGTGCTGCAGCCGAGCGCAGTGAGAACATGCAGTCAGGTGGGCTCTCGCATTTACAGTTACACACAGAGCGGATGTAAATTAGACCGTAAGATTCAAACTTTCACTTTCATTTCGTTGCCGTCAGTTTATGACTCCTAGTGGGATTTTGTTTTTGAAAGATTTGCTTTACAGAATGATACAAATATGATGATAACTAAATATAATAGCTGCATTAAAGCTGGGGTAGGCAATATGGAGCATATATGATTAAAAAAAGTTATTTTTATACAACGGTCACTATATCCTGACAGTATTGCATGAGACAGGTAATCTGAAAAAAATCATGTGTCTCTGTGTCCTCCGCTGCTCCTAACGGCATCTACAAGATTTCAAAGACCGGAGGAAAACAACCAATCGAGCTGGAGCCTGACGTCTCTGAGCAGCTGTCAATCACTCTCGAACTCTGATCAAACGGTCAAACTAGGCAGCGTTGATCAAATATGAATCAATATTTTGTTACTGTAATGCCTATTTCTCGCCTCAGATGTTTTCAGAAACATCTTGTAGTGTACTGTTTAGCTGTAAAATGAGAAAGTTTGTGACCCGGCCGCCATGTTGAGATCAGTTGAGGAAATACCAAGCACCGCCCACCAGCCGGAGCAAACGTTCTCATTTTACAGCTAAACAGTATACAAGATGTTTCTGAAAACATCTGAGGCGAGAAATAGGCATTACAGTAACAGAATATTGATTCATATTTGATCAGCGCTGCCTAGTTTGACCGTTTGATCGGAGTTCACGAGTGATTGACAGCTGCCTCCGTTGCATGAACAGCCAATAGGAACGCTCTCTCTCTGAAATGACCTGTGATTGGCCAAAGTCTACCATCACGGGCTAGATTTTTTAAAGCCTGAAAACAGAGCCATGAGGAGGTGCAGAAGTCCGAAAGGTTATTATGGAATTTTTGCCCAATGATGCCAAAAATATTCTACCTACTGCCGCTTTAATATAAGCACTATAACAGTCGGTTAATTCAGCTTTTAAAAAGCAGTCAGTCAGTCATTGTCTTTCATTTGGATGTTGTGGAGCTGCAAATAATCCTGATTGACCCGACAGACTCTTTCTACATATTTTGACTGCTATTATTGTAAAAACGAAGTCAGTGAAAATGTGAGTGAGCGTGGTGGCAGTTGAGGAGGAGGCGGAGGAAGAGGGGAAATCTGCGGATTGGGTAAAATGGCATGATGGGGGAAATGGAGACAAGAAATCGGGTGCGAGACAGAAAAATAAATAAAAAAAAAACAAGGAGAGCGAGCGCGGAGAGCTGTAAAACTGAACAGACAACTCTGAGATTATCAACAACGGTGACAGCAGAAGATGATTGTTGGTAATGTATGTGTGTGTGTATATAGGGGGGTGGGGGGCAATTATGTATAACTCCCCCTTCTCTCGCTACACCCCCTCTCTCACTACCCCCTACGGCGGCCCTGATGGGACACAACCTTTCATTTGCTCATTGCGGTAATTGGTGTATGTGAGGGGGAGGTACATGTGTTCTGCTCCCCCTCTGCGTCTGTCAGAGAATTAGAAAATGAAATTCTCTGAAGAGCAGAGTGCGTCTGCCTTCCTCATCCAAGATGACACATTTTCATTATTCGCCCCGTGACAGAACAGATTTCTCTGTCCTCTGGCCACCGCCGCACATTATGATTTGCAATTCTGAAGATAATTTCTCTTATGATTAATTTCGCAAAAGTACATTTCAACAAATTAATGTTAAATTAAAAGGTTCGGCAATTAAGTCTTTATTTTTTTTTTATTGCTACAGGTCCTTCTCAGCTGGGATGAAAATGATAAATGATAACATCTCTTTACAACTGAAAACAGTGTTCAAATTGGTTCACAAATTAATTAGAATTAACTAAAAAGGAAACACACGTCTCCCTCAAGTATCATCAATTCATGCCGCCTTTTCCCTGCTACATTAAAGCCCTTTTTAAACCAAATAGCATGGTAGCAATATTCATAATCAGCATTCGTAAGCTGTATTTTAAGAATTCTTATTTTTCTTTTGCTAATTTGTAATGCAAAACATGCAGTATCACACCAGTGTGAACAAGTGTGCAATTTCCTGCTGTAAAATTGTACTGCTGTAGCTCTATAACGCAATATGATGAAATGATTATTTTATTAATCGATTACTTGAGTATTATAGTGTCTTACAAATGAGCAATCACTACAGTAACATGGAATTTAAGGTGGAAGTTTTTAGCCAAACTGTGTAACAGATAAATAAGATGTAAAATCTAAATTTGATGCCTTTTGTAGGCCGATTTTCACAGGCCTTAGATAAAACCTATAAAAAACGCATTCATGTAGCCTTCAGCTCTCTAGTTTTAGAAAATCTGAAGGGCACACAGAAAATGTAGTAATCATATTTCCTCCTAAATGCAATTGTTTTTTTCTATTTGATACAATCATAAATTGAATAGTTAGTCACACTACAAAAATCTCACATGCATGTTGTTTATTCTCTTCAGAGACACAAAGAGAGGGACATCCTTTTTGTGACGCCACCACATTCAGTTGAAAAAAGGTCTTAATTATGAGAAATAATAGCAGTAACAGTGCCACTGGTGTGCAATCATCCCGTAGCCTTGTTTTGCTGTAATTATAAGGGTTCACAGTTAATGTGAAAAGCCTGTATTCATGTTTAAAAATGCTACAAATCCATGGCTATAAATCCCCTCTGTGTCTCCGCAGGGATCAAACGCAGAGCACAGAGTGCAGCTGTCTAAAATAATCGGAGGGTTAAAATGTATCTGTGCAACAATATTGGGCATATAAATAAATATTTAACCCTTCGGCGGCCTGAGAGGGAATGAAAGAGTCTGTGATCTCCAGTCATGGTTGAAGAAGCGCTGAGGGGGAGAACAGAGAAAAACAGCCAGACCACTGACCTCTCGCAGAGGGAGCATCCTGTACACGGCGGCCTGAGACGAGGGCTCGCCGCAGGGGGAGAAGCAGCCAGAGACGTGGGGGCAGCGGCGGGCTGGGGGAGGGTGGTGGGGGGTTGCTGTTGCTGGAAGAGCAGCAGGGAAGGTGAGGCGAAGAGGCGAGGGGTGCTCTCGAGAGCCCGAGGTTATTGGGTTAGGGGAAGGAGCGCGAGTGGAAAGAACAGAGGAGCAGCGGGGACGGGGGAGGGAGGGGCGCCTTGTTGCGGGTGGAGAGGTGAGGGTAGTGGTGCAAGAGAGGTGCGAGGTAGAGGAGAGAAATGGGGGAGTGATATAGTGAGAGAAAGGAAAGGTGCTATGTAGGGATTAAAGCTGAAATGAGCGACGTATGGAAAAGGTGAAAGGGAGAGGGAGCGAGGTGGAGAACACGGAGGAAGGAAGCGGCGCAGAGAAAGAGGAATGACAGAGACATCTATTATTAAAAAATTGCATTTTGTTCCACACTTCGCTTAAGACCCCCTTATGCACCTGGCACCAGTCTACAACCTCATTAAATCCTAATCAGATAGAACAAAATCAGATCAACTGCAGGTGTAAAATGCACCCGGAGCACACTGGAGTTCAGACTGCATGTAGTAATTGTGTGCACAGAAATCAACTCACAAACAGGTGGAAGGCAGCTCAGGCTGCAGCCCACTTGTCAATATGGATTCACGAGGATACTTTTAGGCTGACTGAACAAGCGCTTCCTGTCAATATTAATTATCCTGTAAATATTATTAGTGGGAGTGATGTGCAAAGCAAACCGAGGGAGAGAAATGCATCCAGGAAATGTATTTTCCGATGTAGCTCTATTCTGAGTCATACGAGGCGTACGTTAATGCCTGGTGGAATGGAGGTTTAGGAGCTAAGGGCAATTTTTGGGGGGGAGCTTATGTATGTCCTTTCTGCTTTATTAGATAGGATATAGTGGAGGAGAAGTGGGGGGAGGAGCAGCTTTATCGAAATCTTTATCGCTAGGACCCTCGGTGAAAGGACGGAGAGATGGGCAGGAGGGCGAACAGGAGCACAGGTGCTGCGTGCGGAGGCCGGGGGAGGGTGGTGGAGAAGGAAGGAGCTGTGGGGGACAGCGGGGTGCGAGGTGAAAGGAGGGTGGCAGCGCTGTCGACAGGGTTGCAGGAGGGAAATGGATGGAGGATGGGCGGGAGGAGCGGCGCTCTCGGCGGGGTCTGCAAGTCAAAAGACCCTCACTTGGTTCACAATTTGATACAATCCTTTCTTTTCTGGCTCTCTGGCCAGGCCTCGAGCACTTTCCTCCCTCAAATGTTGCCTGTCCTTTCATTTTATTTTATTTCCTTTCCTTTTTTTTCTCTCTTTCTATTGACTAAATCCTTTCCCTATCCCTGAACAAAATCGTAAAGCTGCACTAGGGAATTTGACACATCTGCAGCTTCAGGAAGAATTTGAAATGTGAGGAGTATGAAGTAGGGGGCAGAAGTGGTAAAGAGCTATGTTGTTGCTCTGCAGGAGATAGTTTGAATATTACTCCTAAATCTGGATTTTCAGCTTCCTGACACAAGAAGTTTGTCCAGAATCTCCAGTGTCTCAATTGGTGGTAGCAGATATTTGCTGTTGTTGCCTCACCTTTAGCCCTAAACCCAAATACATAACATCAACTGTTACCTTAAAGGCCATGAAACATATTTTCTCAATCAGTTTCTGATGTCTCACGTAAACAAAATGTTCCGCCCTTTGGTAGAACAGTTCGGGGCTGAAGAGCTCAGCTGGAAAAAGGTGATGTCATGCATTTCTGTGCACCAGTCAGGATTTAGCAATATCTGAACCAGTGATGACAGTTATGGGGTTGTTTGCAGGGGCGGAGCCAGATGTTCAAACATTCGGGGCTCATCCCAAACCTAAGGGGGTCCGGGGGCGTCGGGGCATTCTAAACTAGAAAACCTCAGAAATCCGTTGGTACTAGCTTGTCGTGAAGGAGGCTAAATAACGCTCCAAACTTACGCTAAATTTTGGCGAGGAAAAACTGGCATGGTCATTTTCAAAGGGGTCCCTTGACCTCTGACCTCAAGATATGTGAATGAAAATGGGTTCCTATAATAAATATATACATACATTTGCATAAAGCAAGTATATTTGCCCACTACAATGTTGAAAAGAGTATTAAATACTTGAAAAATAAACAGATAAAAAATGTGTGATTCATTTGCGGTTAATCACGATTAACTACGGACAATCATGCGATTAATTGCGATTACATTTTTGAATCGATTGACAGCCCAAATATATATATTTATATATACTGTAGGGGCTAATGAAATATGCTATTGAGTTGCATTATGCATTATGGGAATTGTAGGATCTGATGTTTTTGAAGGTTCACACTCTATTAGGGAATTAAAGCCTGGATATCTCGGCCTCTGCTGCACTGATTTCCTTTTTTAATCTGTCTCATGCAAGTCCTTAAATAGCCTACTTTATGGAACCGCAATACTAGATTGCTGGAGTGCCCCTTTAATGTTATAGAGAAAACTTTAAGGCTTTAAACTTCAACCCCTGTTCCCGTTCTGAACCCTAAACTAGCTCCAGGTCCTAAAGTAGACACTTGATGAAGTGATGACCCACAAAATGACCTCTTTTTTCCTTTTTTTTTTTTTACAAAGAACATCCTCTTTCAGAAGAACTAAATTATACTGTTTCTCACAAGGACAACAAGTACAAGAACACACACACACACACACACACACACACACACACACACACACACACACAAACCAGTTTAGACTGGGACATCAAGACAATGTTTTTGCGCTCCTGCTGGTTTTCACTGGCAGCAACAAACACCTGTGCGTTGTGTGCAACAAAGGTTCCTAGCAACAGTCGTCAAAGAGAGACATCGTCAGGATGCACACCTGTTTGATCTGCCGGGACCCTCTGTGATAAGTGGCCCCGGTAACCATGGCAACCAGGATATGGGATGGATCCATGTGGTGCTATTGAATGGCCTTGGGTTATAAACACACACATACACACACACACACACACACACACACACACACACACACACACACACATACATACAAGGACACACACACACACACACAAACTTAGGAAACACACATCATGCTCGAAAACTGCACACACCTACAGACGTGCACACACACACATACACACACACACACACACACACACACACACACACACACACACATGCACTGTGAGAAACAGCAAACAAAGAACACAAAATCACACAAACCAACAGAAGTCGTACACATAACGAGGCAGTAGATGATCACCTCAGAGCGGGTGCGCTTTCACACCTGCATGCAGACTCGTAACAGACTTCACACGTGGAGGAACGTGCAAAAAAGGTCTTACATTCAGGGGAAAAAAATAAACAGCAACACACATACGTAGTGCAAATCAGAGAAACAACACAATGAAGCGCGTAGAGAGAAAACGAGGCGGCAGATGGCCGACATGCTGATGGTTACTCACAGTGTGCAGGTGGATGAGGAAGCGCTTTGCCTCTCGCTAGAGAACTCGGCGGCGACCTTGGAGTGAAAAATGTGAATCGTTAACTGCAGTAGTCATTCACACAAAAATAGACATACAAATCTGCACGCAGGAATACATAATTGTCTGCGCTGGTGCATTTTGTATAGACTGAAAGGCCTGATGGAGATGTCAATGTGCAGTCAAACATGAACAATGCTGCGTGCTGCTCCGTGAGCTTTTCCTCCACGTCTCCGTCTGATACACAGGGATGTGAATAGTCACCAATTAAGACGTGTGAAACTGTGAGTGCTGTTCTGCTTCTCTATATATACTCACATGCAGTGTGCCAGATCTGATGCATTGAAAGTGTAAATGAAGCAACAATCTGTGTTGTTTGTATTCACATAGATATAATACATCTGCACAGATTCATCTTTGCTGTTCTGAACAAACATTGTGTTAAAGATGAACTAATGAATAGGCCTTCTGCAGCTGTATTGTATTTTCAATGCCAGATAATTAGCACATATGTGTTTCTTATAGGGCTGTCAGTCGATTAAAATAGTTAATCACGATTCATCGCAAATTAATCACATTTTTTTTATCTGTTCAAAATGTACCTTAAAGGGAGATTTTTCAAGTATTTAATACTCTTATCAACATGGTAATTGACAAATATGCTACTTTATGCAAATGTATGTATATATTTAATATTGGAAATCAATTAACAACACAAAAGAATGACAAATATTGTCCACAAACCCTCACAGGTACTGCATTTAGCATAAAAAATATGCTCAAATCATAACATGGCAAACTGAAGCCCAACAGGCAACAACAGCTGTCAGTGTGTCAGTGTGCTGACTTGACTATGACTTGCCCCAAACTGCATGTGATTATCATAAAGTGGGCATGTCTGTAAAGGTGAGACTCGTGGGTACCCATAGAACCCATTTTTATTCACATATCTTGAGGTCAAAGGTCAAGGTACCCCTTTGAAAATGGCCAAGCCTGTTTTTCCTCGCCAAAATTTAGCGCAAGTTTGGAGCGTTATTTATCCTCCTTCGCAACAAGCTAGTATGACATGGTTGAAACCAATGGATTCCTTAGGGTTTCATATGATGCCAGTATCTTCACGCTATATTTAAAACTGAGCCTGCTCAACCTAAAGATCGCAAGTGGCGTTAATGCGTTAAAGAAATCAGTGGTGCTAAAACGAATTTGCGTTAACGCGTTATTATCGCTCACGTTGTCATCATGAAAGTACCTGCTATCACGCTGGACAACTTTTTCAAATTAAATGTCATTTTAATCCGCTGATCTGATTATATTTCTTCTCCGGAGAGATTAGAAATGAAATCATTTAACAAAATAAATCAATACAAAACAAGGTTTTTTTCTTAGATTAGGAGATATGCCTTTTAGCAAAATTCATTCTCACATGCACATGCTGTACTTATATAATCAGGGCCGGCTATAGCCCCTTTGGTACCCAAGGCGAAATTCGGATTTGGTTCAACCCCCCAGAACCCTAACCCTAGCCCCGTAAACCGCAACACACGTCAGACATCACAATGGTTTTAATACAAAAATTAAGATTTTTATTTTCATAAATAACTGTATTTATTGTAATATAAATAAACAATTGGTCCCTGATATTGTTGGCTTAAAAGTGTTTAGTCAGTTTCACTAGAATTTACACTTTTATTAACAAGGAAGTGCTTATTCTTATTATGTATTTATTTATTTTTATTTTTTAGAGGGCGATAAGTGCCCCCCAGAAGGTGGCGCCTTAGGCGACCGCCTATATGGCCTATGCCTTAAGCCAGCCCTGTACACAATAAACACAGCGTGTTGTTTGTACCATAGTAACACACACAATCCCTCATGTGTATGATGCAGATCTTGTCTCTGACCTTCCACTTTTCTAGCATGATCCTTTATTTGCATTAATCTGTATTTTCCTTTATGCTGACAGTCTTTTGTGTCAGCGCTATTGAAATAAGTCCTTTCTTATCATTGTGCAGAGGGGCGAGTCTGACAGCTCAGATGTTATAGTCTGTCAGAGAACAGACAGACAGACAGACACATCCTTTATTCTACGAGCCAATCGTGATTCACAACCCGCGTGTCACGAGCACCGAGCAGCTCGAGCTCAACGCCTTTAAGGCACCTTTTCCTGCTCCGTTTTAAACAATTCACCTTTCATAAGACTAATTTTTCTCAGTACGGGAAAAAAAACAAAAAACGACCGTCAGCCAATCTGTCAGTCAACAGTCAATGTTCATTTGGTCCTGTGTTTCTAGTAGACAGGGAGGATAGCAGCAGAGGTGCCACAGCTGGTGATCAAATGTCAGACCAGATGAGGAGATTCTTCTGACTTATCAACCGGCCGCGGTTTGATCTCATCACCCACTCACTGGGAACGGGTTATCACTTTACTGCTCGTTAGTCCGTTTTGATGCTCCACTCTGGTTTTCGCACAGTGTGTCTTTGTGTTCACTGCTGTTTTTTTTTCTCCAACCAGTCATAATTAGGATATCCCACCATCTGTCAGTCCAGGATGTCTTTAATTTATTCACCTTTCAGATGAGTTCAGAGAATGCATTTTTAGTCAATCACCTGAAAAAATAAACAGCCGGTTTTCACATTATAATTTAATAATGCTTGCCAAAAAATATCTTTTTGGAGTTATTGTTAATGAAACTAAAATTCTGTATTTCTTCTCTCTCTCACTGACACAATAATGTGACATGTAGCCACTTTATTAAAGCTTCTGCATTTATTTCTCATCTGTGCACTAGAAGCTTTATTATTTGAACAGAATCAACAGAAGTAAAGGTAGTTAGCTTTAGCAATGATAGCCACCACTGATAAAAAATAAAAAAAAACATTGCCAACTGAAATCACACAAAAATAATGTGAAATTGATTTTTACATTTATGGTTAATAGTTTTATATAATCAAAAGGAGAAAAAATCATACTAATTAAATTAATTATTTAATCAATTTTAGCCGCTGGAGGGGCATGTCAGTGATTGACAGTTGAACTCCAGTAGCTCTCAAGCTGTGGGCAAACAGTGTTTAGTTAGCAATGATAATAAAGAGTAAGGGCTACACCAGCATCTAAATAGACTGGAATTACATTTGCAGATATGTTTTTAAGATGTTTAAAGGGATAGTTTGGGTGTTTTGAATTGGGTTTGTATGAGGTACTTATCCATAGTACTTGTATTACTTATAGTAGATGACGTTCGGCGTGCCCCCAGTATCGAGAAACAGACAGGAGCACCGACACCGGAGCGAAGCATTACAGTGCTGTGAACGCATTTCAACCACCAAAGAGAAAGGTTCACCTAAAAAAATTGATATCAGTTTAAGTGTACGCTATATTTAGAATATTTCCCAACGGCGAACTGAACATAAAGTGAAACGTATCTAAACTGTTTTTGTCATCTGAGCCTGCTGGCTTTGGAGAGAGCATAGATAAGTTTCACTTTCAGTTCAGTTCCCTGTCGGAAAGGAGAAGGAGAGGGCTGTCTGACGGCAAGATAAGGCGGTGAAAATATTCTAAATATAGCATACAGTACACTTAAACGGATATACATTTTTTTAGGTGAGCCTTTCTTTTAGGTGGCTAAAGTACATTTTGCTGCCGCCCCCATCCACAGAAGTACATTGCTTTGCTCCAGTGTCGGTGCTCCTGTCTGTTTCTCCAAGCTGTTGGCGTGCTGACCGCCACCTACTGTAAGTAATACACTGACTATGGATAAGTACCTCATACAACCCCACTTCAAAACACCCAAACTATCCCTTTAATGTGCTGTGATCTTTAGTGCGCTTAGTGATCGTTTAGTCAGTGGCTCATTCAACAAGCTAATATGCAGGACCTGACATGTTTTCATGTCTGTAAGGTAGATAAGAAGGAGACGAACTACAAGCACGAGAAAAAAGGAGGCAATATCAGGAAAGCTAATGTGGGTTGTTGTTCAATGTCCGTTAGCCAGTAACTGTGACGTATGACCCTCCCTGACATTTTATTTGAGTGTCTGAAATCTGAACGTGAAATGTATTCACTATATAGAGTCATCAAATTTCCACAATGGAACGAAAGAGTAAAAAGGGTCTATACTACTTTCTGCCAACATTGTCATGATGCAATGAGTCACATTTTATAGATGAGAAACTTATCATTGTGTGACTACACCTGTAAATGATTAGGATTTATAAATGTCTGAAATCTCAGTTTACTATGGAGTAAACTACTGAGTGTCTATAATATATGGAGTAGTGGATGACTGATCTATGTCAAGACTATATCTACACTGATACAGTTTAAAATTGACTGGTTTAATAGGTTGTATGAAAACAAGTTCTCAGTCTTCATGGACGGAGAACTAACAGCATTCTGAAATATTTCTCCTTTTTGGGTGCTGTAAGTAGAGCACAGGGTATATACAGTGTATGTTGCAGCAGGAAAAATACATGCAATTTAATTTTTGTTTGACATTAAACTTCAACAGGAAATCTTAGTGTTCTGTTCAAACCTCACGGCAACGGGAAGTTGTCAATATTTGCAATTTAATATTTGACCTCCTTCTTTATTTATATATTCCTTGATTAAAACTGATCTCTAACTCCAAAAAAGAAACCTGAACCACAATCACTGACAAGCCTGTTGCTGCAGGACTCTCTTTTCTCTTTTCTCTCCCATCTTCAAATGACACCCGCCCTGCACCCTCTCCACCTCCACCTCCCTCACCTCTCCATCCCTGCCCCCTCTCCAATCCTCTCCTCTGCCTTCCTCCCGTGAATGAAAAGGCCACATCAAACAATGGATTTAGCCTGCTCCCTAAGTAGATGAGGGGAAGGGAAACAACGGAGGAAGATGGAGAAAAGAGGCTGGGATACCAGAGGGTGAGGAGTGGGGTTGGGGGATGGGGGTGGGGGTGGGGGTGGGGGTGGGGGTGTGAGTGGGGGTGCAGCATGGAGAAGAAGGTGGGAGAGTGGAGAAGGGGGATGCGAGGACCAGGTTTAGAAAAACAGAGTGGCGGAAGATGGAAGGAATAAAATTTTGACATAAACCTTCAGATCTTTTACACCAAACTCCATAGATAAAATTATGACATTTTAGATACATGGGTATTTCCCTTAATTCCTGACATTCCCATTCACTTCTCCTTATATACTACTATATATATATATATATATATATATATATATATGTGTGTATATGTGTGTACTATACTGTTCCCCTGCATTTTCATTTTGAATATATTCGCACATTTTATTTCATTCTGTGTTTTCATTAGTGCTGAATGTCATTTTGCACGTGCAACACTAACTAGTTGAAAATGTCCTTATCTGGAATCAGCTGTATTGCTTGTTTGAACTGATAACATGGATATTGTTGGGCTGAACGTTTTTTATTACGTTTTGATTAATTTTTAATCTTTATCTCACTATGTTTGTTATGTTGCACAACCTGATTATCCATTTATTTGATGTTTTTAAATTAAGAGTGATAATATTATGAAGGGAAATAAATTAAAAGTTCAGCGACATATCTCGTTATATACAGTAAGGGTGTTTCTGTCACTTTTGACTCTCCCAAATTAAAAAAAATCAACCTCTATGTATTTTAATTCTAACCATTAGAACCACTTGTTCTTACTAAATGTCCTTACCGCAACATTACAATAACGTTCATTTTATACATTTTGCTTTTTTAATTTCTATAATATTTTTAAGACATTTAAATTCATTTTCATCATCATTGTGCATCATTGTAAATATTGATATAAAAACATTTTCTAAAAATAGAGGATTTCATGATTTTCTCTACCCTGAAGAGTTTAGACAGTAACCATAGATAACAATGTTCACACACAAAAAATATAAAATATGTTGTGTTTTATGACCGATATGGTAATTCGAATGTCTCATGTCCTCAACAGAAATGTTGTGGAAAGGACAATTTTGCTACTATTGCAGATGAATGGCAGCTAGTGAGTTCTGCTACGTTAGCTTTGACTCTTAGCTCTAATATACATGAATTCAACAGTAATATTAAATTCTTTTTTAAATGTTGTTAAAAATACACAATTATTAAGCTGTATGAGAAACACAATAAATACTTAAGAAGAAAATGTGATAACCTTGTTTTTCTTGATCTTGAGGGTCACCTATGTGGGCGGCCCAACCTGTCATCCATGTGCTCACCTGCTAACTTCTGTTTCCATAGAAACTAGATTTGTTTGGCGCTAAATAAAACTTTTAATATGGTATTTGTTCACTTTTGCAGTAATAATAATTTAGGACTCAGAAGTGTGGGACAGGTGCATTTAGATGAAAAAATCACATAAATGATTTGTAAACAAAACAATAATTTTAATATGGTATAAAGTAATATGTATATGAAACAATTCCATTTGAAATAATGTCATATCATACTTGAATTAGCCTAATTTTACATATCTCAACATTGAGACCACAGTTGTGGGACATGAAGAAAAGTGGTATTTGGACCCATAAAATGCTTCATAAATTGTATTAAATCACTTTATTTAGTAATTATTTTTTATGTAAAGATGGGTAATAACGCTGCAAATTTTAACATAAATCCAAAATTTCATTGCTGGGACTTAAAAAATGTTCGTAGTTGCAGAAACTACCATAACAGTTCAACGGGAAAAAAAAAGAGAGAGAGAAGGAAATGGAACAACATAAAAGCTATTAGCTAAACCTAAAACCACACACAACACCAGTGATAATGATACATGTAAAAGATAATTGTTATGTTTTGTACCATATTTGTCTCATATTTATCCTCAAATTTTCTTTTCCGTATCCTATTTTTTGTTGCTGAAACCAATTTCCACACTGAGAATCATTGAAATGTAATCCATCACAGGTAGCCAAGCAGCAGTAGTACAGAGGTTTTTTTCCAGCCAGTATTGAAGAAGAGCTACACAAGGCCACGCCAGAGGAACAGGGACAAATTGTTTTCAAGGCTTTACAAAGAGCCTTTTTTTAAGTTGGACTGAAAGAGATCTGAAGCTATGATAACTTTACCGGGAGATTCAGTCCAGATTCTGCCTCAACTGCGGAGGTACTGGCGCAATATCGATGACTTTTTCTGATGGGGAAGTGAAAGGAGCAACAGGAGGAGAGGACGCAGACAGGAAGTGAGGGGAGCAGAGGGTGCAGGAGGAGGAGGAGGAGGAGGAGGAGCAGAAGGTGGGGGAGCAGAGAGTCTCCCACCAGCGCTGTCACAACCACACGCTCGGCTGCTGTTGCTGCTGATTGTGATTGCTGTTCAAACAAGGCCGACAGCTGCCACAAACATCTCCCGCTCCATACGACACACGTGTACGCTCACCTATGGACACACACACACACACACACACACACACACAAACACACACACTGATATTGCTCAGATGTCACTCTTTATGGCACCCTGTTATCTGTCTTTCTTGCTCCGTGATAAGACGGCGGCCGCTGTGATTGCCCTCTGCTCTCTGTAAAGTACGACAGCTCAATCACTCATCAAATCAAGATGTTTTCTCGTCATGATGGAATACCGGAATCCTCCATCACAGACTCCTCTCTTCTTGTCATCCTCTGATTTCTTCAGAATGTTCATGTTTTTCCCTCAACTAAAGAATAATATCATTATAAAACCTCCCTGGGATCTCAAAAATGCACATTAAAATCAGGACACACTCTTTTTCTGATCCTCCAAAAAGGAAGGGATATGTTCCAACACAGTCTCACGGCAGTTCGTGAAATAGTCACGAAATTGTATCTATTTGATTCGTGTACATAGACACAAACTTTTCGTGACCCTTAGCCCAACTTTTAACAACGTATTTTTCGTGCTTTTTCCTATGAATGTCCAGCAACACGTGATGCACGTGTACATTTCCGCTCCAGTCTTTTCAAAATAAAACTACTTAGTTAGGTTTAGGAATAGATTAAAACTGGTTAGGCTTAGGTGACAAAACTATTTAGGTTTAGGAAAAGATTGTGGTTTGGATTTAAATAACACCAGAAGTACGGAAATTAGGTGACAAAAATGACCTAGTTGGCTTTAAGAAAAGATCGCGGTTTTGGTTGAAATAACACGTAGTACATAGTGGCGTAAGTTGCGTGACAAATAAATCATCTTTGACTTCTGGTTTCACACGAACACCGGTCTCCTGGGCGAAAGTCCTGTGTTTTTTGACCCACCCATCCACCCCGCCCTCCTCCCTATGTGGTGTTTATCACTCTTTATACTTCCCGTTTCACAATTACGTGGATTACATACAAATTGATTTCGTGCTGACCATCACGAAAAAAATTTGAAATTCGTGTCTATGTACACGAATCAATACATTAAATTTTGTGACTATTTCACTTACTGCTGTGTGACTGGACTGTACGCTCACCAAAACAGTATGGCTCAAAGTAAGGCAACATACACCTCTGTCACTGATAGAGCTGCAAGAATTAGTCGATCGACAGGAAATCAACTACTTTGTCCTTTAAACACAAACAGTTGACAGTTCCAGCTCCTTAAACATGAGACTGTGCTGCTTTTCTCTGGTTCATCTCAATGGAAAGTGAACATCTTTTTGTTTTGGACTGTTGGTCGGACAAAACAAGACGTTAAAAAATATCACCGTGGGCTCTGTGACCGAGAGAATAATCAGCAGATTAATCGATAATGAAAGTAATCGTTCACATTTCATTCACTCCACTTCCACACAAACGGCTTCACTTCACAGCCGAGGCCCAATCCAATCTGTATGCCGTGCATCTACACGCACAACAGAAAACCAGTTTATCTAAAAGGCACCGATCACTCCACCGTACCGAGGGAGCCTGCCTGCTTTTTTATATTTGAAATCAAACACAGTTGTCTGCACCAGAGGCGAAAAAAAGCTGCAGTTTCTAGACAATCTGCTAAAGCTGATAATGACTCTGGGCAAAGAGGGATTAGTTATGCATTCACAGCGCGTTCACTCAGTAGTATATAATTCACACTGCTTTTTTTTTTTTTTTTCTCATCCTCCACAGGTTGCAACAATCGCGGCATCGTCACAAATGCACTGAGGGCTCTCGGTCTCTCTCCTGTTGTTTTACCTCTATCTTTGTCTGTCTCTGCCATCCTCTCCCTCACACACACACACACACACACACACACACACACACACACACACACACACACACACACTCCTCCACAGCAGTTGTACATTATGGAGTGGTAACCAGGCAGCATCTAATTGCAATAATTGGAAGAATGTACCGAGCGGCCTGTTTGAACACCTGTTAGCACTGAATTTCTCTCATGGCTACAGATTGTATGTGCTGTGTCACACCATTTGGTGCGCGCGTGTGTGTGTGTGTGTGTGTGTGTGTGTGTGTGTGTGTGTGTGTGTGTGTGTGTGTGTGTGTGTGTGTGTGTGTGTACATGTGGGTGTATGTATGTATCCGTGTGCGAGCCTCAGATTGCGTTACCCCCCCCCCCCCCCCCCCAGTACAAGCTCATGTTAGGGGGGTTTATGTAAATAGGGAATCCTGGCTGCGCTCCAGTTTCCATTTTGACACCTCAGACCCTGCCAGAAGGAGGCTGCCTGTCTCTGACACATCCCAAGGCGATTCACCCAGAATAATTTGGGACTTTGACAAAAAAAATGAATGATATGCATGATACATCTTGGCCTTCACACTTCTCATGCTGCCATCAGTAGTCTCCTTTAGTTTTTTTTGGAGCCAGTTTCAGCTCATTTTAATCAGCTATAACAGGGCCGGCTTAAGGCATAATATAGGCCATATAGGGGCGGGTCGCCCTCTAAAAAGAAAATAAGAACAATTTTTTTTAAAGAAAATGACTAAACACCTTCAAGCCAACAATATCAGGGACCAATTGTTTGTTGATATCATAATTAGGGCTGTCAAATCGATTAAAATATTTAATTGCGATTAATCGCACGATTGTCCATGATTAATCGTGATTTATCGTAAAGTAGTCGCACATTTTTTATCTGTTCAAAATGTACCTTAAAGGGAGATTTGTCAAGTATTTAATACTCTTTATCAACATGGGAGTGGACAAATATGCTTATACAAATGTATCTATATATGTATTATTGGAAATCATTTAACAACACAAAACAGTGACAAATATTGTCCAGAAACCCTCACAGGTACTGCATTTAGCATGATAAATATGCTCAAATCATAACATGGCAAACAACAGCTGTCTGTGTGTCAGTGTGCTGACTTGCCCAAGACTCGTGGGTACCCATAGAACCCATTTTCATTCACATATCTTGAGAAAATGGCTATGCCAGTTTTTCCTCGCCAAAATTTAGCGTAAGTTTGGAGCGTTATTTAGTACAACATGGTTGGTACCAATTCTAGTTTCATATGTTGCCGGTATTTTCACTCTAGTTTTAAAACTGAGCCCGCTACAAGCTAAAAGTTGTGTTAATGCATTAAAGAAATTAAAACGAATTTGTGTGCCTTACAGTATCAGTACAGTTACTGTATCATCACGTTAACTTTGACAGCCCTAATTATAATAAATACAGTTATTTATGAAAATAAAAATCTTAATTTTTGTCTTAAAACCATTGTGATGTCTGATGTGTGTTGCGGTTTATGGGGCTTGGGGTGGTGGGGGTGGCTCCAAATCCGAAGTTCGCCTAGGGCACCAAAAGGGCGAGAGCCGGCCCTGATTGTATAACATAGTGAAATAACACATCTAGGGTTTAGTTACACCAAGTGAGGAAAACCTTTTTTTTAGAAGAAGTAATATAAAGTAGTACAATGTTCCTAAATTAACTATGTGAGGTGAAAGCAGGCCCGTGTGTGTGTTCCTTTCTGTCCTACGAGTGTATTTGAGATTCAGCCGGTGTAACTAAAGACTCTGCTTCCTCTCCCTCTCGTGTCCTTGCTGGGGGACATCTGGCCAGATGTGTGGAGCTGTCCGCCGCTCCGGTGCTGAAAATCTCTATTTTGCCATGGCTTTAACGCGCATTCGCTTCTCTTTTCTTTACACCACAGCTTTAAGAAAAGAAAAAAAAATTCAAGGACGAGGCTCCACACGAGAAATAAACTATTTAAAGTGAAATCCTTTGCGGCAACAGTCTAGTAAGGAGCTTTTTTTTTAACTGCACACAGCTGCACCCTCTGAACACAGAGACCAATGAAGCTTCTGTGTGTTTCATGTGTCCAACCTACGGGAGACGAGCCAGCTATTGATTCAGTCGGAGGGTTTCAACATTGAGCTGTTGTCATTTGACCCCAGGAAGCCCAAACAGGCTGGTAATCCATCGGGAGGTACCGACGCGGGGAGCGCGCTGGCTGCTCTGTCAGCAGGGGACCCAAGAAAAAGCACCTTTCTTTTCCAATCTAATTACGCAGCTGTTAATGATAATTGGGGGCATCTTGAGATCAATAACACTGAGCTGCACTGGGATCACACACGAGGCCGAGACTTTTAAAGAGATGTGTGGAGAGGGCGGCCACCTGTTCGTTACTCTAAAGTGTAGATTATGACACTCTGGTGCGTAAAGATCGGTGGGTTCACATACCTGTTGATATCTTGCAGGTCAGTCGGCGCCGCGCACGCTGCTGCTGCGTCCTCATCACCATCACATCTAAAGGGAGAAAAGAGAGGATCAGGCAGCCATCTAGTAATCTCATGCGTAAAAGTGGTTGGCTTTTAATCGGGTTGTTTCTATCTCCCTGCTCGCCGTTTATTATCTCTATTTTACCAAACGCTGGGACAGTGCGCTGCTCTCCTACAACCCCTCTCCTCCTCACCTCCACTCTTTCTAGGTTAATTTGTTTCGTAAAATACCGAGAGTCTCCGCGCTCACCTGGCTGCTGTCGTCGGTCCGGCTCCGCTGCTGCTGCTGCTGCTGCTGCCGCCGCGGAGAGATGGAGAGATGGAGAGATGGGGAACCGCGGTGCGTCTGAAGCGGAGAACAAGCCTCCGGTGCGCTGCTGCCTGCTCCTTTAAAAAGCCTCCACTGGTCCAATAGGAGGTCTGTCAGCCTGATGGGACCTGACGTCACCCCCCCCCCCTCCCTTACTCCCCCCCCCTCGATTTGAACTATAGCAGAATTTATATCTGCATTACTTCCTAGACATAGAAGAAAAAAAACAACATTGAGACATTTAAGCTGTGTTGCGTTCCTCAGTGAGTTTGTTAATTTTTATTTCGTACTTTTTTTTTTTTTATTATTTTTTTTTTATATATAAATTATTAGATAAAGAGATAAAAACAGCAACATCTTGTGTGGTTTTTCCACATGAACATACTGCAAAAGATTGGAAGCAAGGCGAGCAGGAAAACACATTACTGCTGTGTGTCGACCCTTCCTGTCTTCATGATAGTGAATCCAAACACATTTCCACTATTATCAATATTAATCGCACAGACAAAAAGAAGCAGGTGAGTTCCAAATGTAAGAGATGGTAATTGTGCAACAGGCTGCAGCTCATCATCTGAACATGTCCTTCATATTTTGTGTTTGACTTATATAGATATAGATATATTTTATATATTGCATAATGTAACTAAGTACATTTTCTCAAGCATTGTAATTAAGTACATTTGGAGCTTAATCAGCTGAACAACAATAACCCTTAAAATTACAATTCAGCATATTTAAACAAAACCAACAACAACTACCAACAGCCATAGTCCTTACATCCTTAAAGGTCCCATATTGTAAAAAGTGACCTTTTCACGGCTTTTATATTATAAAGCAGGTTTAAGTTGTATATAAATACTGTGAAAGTATCGAAACGCTTAATCCACAGAGAAATACACACAGCCCGTATTCAGAAACTGAGCTTTTGAAACAAGCCGTCAGGATTTCTGTCCATTTATGATGTCACAAATCTACATTATTTAGACCATTTCAAAGTTTTAAATGTAAACATTCTAAATGGGTCCCAGTTCATTTCCTGTTGCAGTGTCTGTAAATGACAGGAAGTAAACATGGACCCAAGCTGTTGCCTAGCAACGCAATTCTGTTGCAATTCCATTGAAATGTACTAAAATGGAGCGTTTCAGACAA
The DNA here is from genome assembly GCA_916701645.2 of Sebastolobus alascanus. NCBI lineage: Eukaryota > Metazoa > Chordata > Actinopteri > Perciformes > Sebastidae > Sebastolobus > Sebastolobus alascanus. The sequence goes on from CAKAOJ020000006.1 coordinate 7,338,918, forward strand.
CGGGTAAATACAGGTATATTCAGGCAGACAGCATGAGGAAAATAGAGGGTTTTTTAAACATTAAAGTATGTAAACATGTTCTAGTAGAAACCCAAAATACAAGTATGAACCTGAAAATGAGCATGATATGTCCCCTTTAACTTATGTGTTATCACCGGATAGATTGTCAAAATGAGAAAAATAACAGCTTCAATCCCTGAGGAGCTACGTTAGCATCTTAGCATTAGTGACGGTTGCGTCCAGTTACGTAACGTTATGTTGCAAAATTACTTCATTACTGTACCACAAAAGATTCATCACTTCACATGACTGTCTGAGTCTCACTCCACTCGACCAAAAAATATGCAGGTTGTGCAACGACCTGGCAACCACTTGTTGTGAAGTGAATGCAATGGAACAGGGGAGGGGGAGTGCAACATCTAATGGCCTAATGTTATCAATGTTACCAATTGCACCTTTAACTTTCAGCTTAACAACCAATTTGTTTTTATTTGTGTTTATGCAGACCTTTGAAATGGTTTCATAAGACCAGCATTGGTTAATATACGTAACGCAGCCCACAGAGGAGCCTGTAAACATACAACTGTAGCTACAGCATTGAATTAACACTGGATTTACATGTTTTCCTTTACGACACAAGTGAAATGTCATCATTTTAACATGTAGACACATTTGGGTGTCTGTCCTGAGCACCCACAGCAGCCCACTCTCCCCAAAACACACTTGAATCAAAAACAAGGGAAGCAAGCACTTCCAATTCCTCCAGCTTTACCAGGTGTCATTAACATCCAAGGTTGCATCGTAGCGTGAGTGTCACAGCCTTGAGTGTCAGTTATGAATTTATGAATGCATCTATCAACCTGTGTGTGATATAAACATGGATATCTAAATTACTATCTGTCATACCTTCTATTGATTATTACTATTGAATGTTGGATATGTTGTAATGAGATCTGTGCTGTAAATTGGATGTTTTTTCCCGGTAGGGAGCCCTTTTTAACCCCTTTTTTTTCTAATTTGCATAGATAGAGCAGTGAACCCAGGGCTGGCTTAAAGTGGCAGTAGGCAGTATATTTTTGGCATCATTGGGCAAAAATTCCATAATAAACTTTCAGCATATTGTAATTCAAGTGTTCTGAGAGAAAACTAGACTTCTGCACCTCCTCATGGCTCTGTTTTCAGGCTTTAAAAAATCTAGCCCATGACGGGAGACTTTGACCAATCACAGGTCATTTCAGATAGAGAGCGTTCCTATTGGCTGTGCTCCGGTCATGTGACCGGAACTTGGCATTCCTTCACCAGATTTCACAATGGCGGCGGTGTCACAAACTTTCTCATTTTACAGCTAAACAATACACTACAAGATGATTCTGAAAACATTTGAGGCGAGAAATAGGCATTAATGTAACGTTGATTCTTGTTTGATCAGCGCTGCCTAGTTTGACCGTTTGGTCGGACTTCGCGAGTGATTGACAGCCGGCTCTCATAGACGGCAGCTGGACAGCGGACCTCAGATCAGTTGTTTTCCTGGTCGCCTAGGGCACCACCTTTTGGGGGGCGCTGGTCACCTTCTAAAAAAAAAAAAAGAAAAGACTTTTATTGTTTTATTTTTAAATGGGAACCCTTCTTCATTTTCTGCATTGAGGTAACAAATAAATAAATACATAAACAAATGGACAAACAAATAAATAAATCAACTTTTTACCCCTGTAACTCTTGTTGTAGTGAAACTGACTAAACACTCCAAATCCAAATTTTGCCTAGGGCACCAAAAGGGCTATTGTACATATATTTAACATTGTGGTATAACATTTAATATACCTAGAGTGATAAATTGGGGGAAAAATCATTAAATGCCAGAGAAAATCATGTGCATTGTATCCCAATTGCATAAATCTAACTGTTAGGGTTTCCATAAGCCTGTACATACGCTGTGATGTTTTGAAAAAGGAATGCATGCATGTCAATATAAGAGCATCTTACTCTATGTGTATGTTTAATATTGACCTCCTTCACTCCTGCCTGTCCCCTTGTTTCCTCCAGCTTTAAGCAGCTAAGCAACAGTATTTAGAGGCAATAAAGAAATTGAAAAACGATGTTACATTTCACATGAACTCTACTCGCTCAGCAGATGACAGCTACGCATAATCTGTCACCGTGTGTCTCCCTGGCGGAGTGATGGCACAAACGCTAGAAAAGAGGTGTATTTTCTGACACAAATGAGCAATTTGTAAGGCCATTGTGTGCCGCGTGCATCATTGTACTTTCTAATTTCCCAGACTCAGAAACCATTGTGGCAAATGCAATTGTGTTGTTGAGTGCTTGTTTTTTTTGTTGTTTTCTGTGGGTTTTGTGTTTTTGTGCAGCTTTTGAAACGGGTCTGCATACACACACGTGTATAGACACACACTCACACAGACATTTGTTTTTTCAGTCTTTTTGTGAACTTTAATGTAACCTGTGTTGGTCTGTGTTTCCTTTCACATACATCTAGGCCAAGTCCAAGCCCTTTCATACGAGACTGTAGTAGTTTGACAAAGGCAGTGACGACAATGAACAGTGGGGGCGACAAGGTCGACTGTACCACTCTGCCATCTTACAGTGAACACAGCATACTGTACTCTAAGCTTAGCTTAGCATAAAGATTGGACATAAGGGGAAACAGTTAGCCTGGCTCTGTCCAACGCTAACCAAATCTGCCCACCAGCGCCTTTACAGCTCATTAATTAACATGTTAGATCTCATTTGTTTACTTACTATTTCTCGGTTGGTGCAGTGAGGTTTCCAGCGGAGACTCCAGGAGGTCACTGCTCCCAACTAAGAAATAGTCCGGCACTCTGTAAAAACAAAACTTGACGTTTTTATACTTTACACTTTTGTACACATTAAACAAACAAGACATAACATGTTAAAGGTGTTAAATACAATATGCAGGGCATTAGTATAGCAGCAAACAACAATTTGCTATGTACAGATATAGAGAAGTAATGTCTACCTGAGCATAATGAAGTCACTCTCCCTCTGTAGCCATGTTTCCATTCACGTATTTTTATGTGCATTTTGAAGTATTGCATTTGAAAAGCTGTATGGATACATCAAAATTCGATAAAACACCAGTGTTTTTTTGCCTTTGACCGAATGAATTATGACTTAGCAAACACTGTACTCACATGACTGATCAGCTGTTTCCACTGTTGCAGTCTTCTCGGATATATATTTATACTGTCTCAAGACAACATGAAACATGACCAATATTAGCTGACATGAAAGAACAATTTGTAAAACTTGCCGAAACAACTTCCTGAAGACCTCTCTCCATTTTTCTCTCGGAAATCGACTTCTTCGACCTCGACTTGTTCTACTCTGTTTACTGGAGCCAACTTCTGACGAAACTACGCTGTAGTCGATTTCATTCACTCCAAACCAGTTGATGGAAATTGCGCCTAATTCACATTTCTGTTTTTTGCGCCAATTTAAAAGTTTGACAAATGAATGGAATCTCATATGGCGGTTACAGCTGATAATGCCGTCCTGACCCACGGCGTCGTCGCGGAAGCGTAGCACCCACTCTCAGGTTCCCCCCAGGTTCACACCGTCAGCAATGTTGCCGTTGTTTGCACCGTTAGCTGCTCGCTGCCGACTCAGCCGTCGCCATGTTGAGAGCCGTGAGGACGCAATCCTTCAATCATAGATATGCTCTGAATTTGGAATTGACACCTTTAATTAGTGAGCTTTAGAGGTGCTGGTATGCGGAATTTGTTACCCTTGGACAGAGACAGGCTACCGGTTTCCCTCTGTTTCTAGTCGTTGTGCTTAGCTAACCGTGTGCTGGCTGTGACTTCATATTTAGCGTACATATGAGAGTGGTATCAATCTTCTGATCTAAAGGCTGTCCCACACTAAATGATTTTTCAAATCTTAACAGATTTTAGAAATGTGAGAGATCCCACACATAACGACATGTAATGTTAAAGTTAAGAGTTTTGTTCCTATAGTGTGTGGAGCAACGATTTGGCCAAAACAGCAGACCACACACTAACAGATTCATTCATGAACTACAAGAGTCCCGACTAAAAAAAACGGAAATTTCGCAAAATCTCTCGGGATCGAACATGACTTTAGTGTAAACAAACACGGTGGACGACGGGCAGGATGAATTAGCGATGTTAGTTTATGCACTACTTTGTACTGAGAATTCATGAAGGATGGATGGAGGAAGTCATGGAGACACGTTAAATAAACACTTTCGTTGTTGCCACAAATTAACAAGTTGATCCTCCATTTCTGAGGTCCATCTTACTACTACTTCATGCTTCCTGTTTTGCATAAGTTCATGTGTTGACCGCATGACTGCGGTTGTTGTCCTTCCTTCTTCAGTCAGCTTGGTTCACGATTGGCTATCGCTCTTTCCCACGTGACTGCATCATCGGCTGTCCTCGGGGTTCCCCACACACAACACAATATCCGAGTATAAATATTGAACACTTTTAATATTTACGATTTGAGATCAGTGTGGTCAGGATGGACTTCCGAGCAGATCAGGGGATGTAAAAAACACTCTTAACATACCTCACACCACAGGAATATCTGGAAATAATATCATCCAAAAAATCTGGGCTTTTCTGACGATTGTTGGGAGGAAGGAATCGGCTACAAAATCGTCTTGATTCTCGTGTACTGTGTGTATGTGTGTGAACTCTCGGCAAGAAAGCTAATGAGTGTTTTTCCCCAAAATGTCCAACTATTCCTTTAATAATAATGTGAAAAAAATGCACAAGACTCAGACGTTACGAACAATTGTGTTTTTGTTAAAAAATAATTCCAATCAAAATGAAAATGAAAACCTATAAAACCAAATTTTAAATACAGACAAACATTACATACAGTATGAACACGCTTATATACCGATCGAATCAATCAAAGTCTAGCTCTCTCTCATCATTGCATGTATTATAAGCAAACAGTCACAAAAGCCAAATGTACAAACATGTAATTTTAAATGTAATAGAATGTCCTCATACATCGACACACACACACACACACACACACATATGATTATTGCATGCACCAAATATCTACAACACACTCAGCCAAGGAATCTAAACACGATGTGACATTTGTTAGATGAAATAATAGATTAATGGTCTCCCATGGGGGAATTTGGATAATGTTTCAGTTTTTTTTTTTTGGGGGGGGGTTTTTTCAGATGTTTTGGACGACCTGCTGTTATATTCAATTTTGACAAACAATGCAGTGTTCAGGCAACATGAAATATAATCAAAACTGTCATTCAGTGGTTTCAGGTAGAGACACGCTGCAGAGCAGTAATAGCTGGCAGTTCTTCTGCTGTCCTTGGCCTGGTCAACTCCACCTTTACGTCTCGCATTGCATACATTTTTACATAACTGTACTAGATATATCATCATCCTTTTTTATCTTGATTAAAAATGAAAGGCCCTGCAGCTGTGTGAGGAAGCCCTCTTCTATGTTGCACAAAACAGCATGGCTCCTACTTTTATTAGAAAATTAAGTATCCAGTCACAATGGAACTGATCTGAAAGAAGCCAATAAACATTGATGACAATGCAGTTTGTTATTTTAATGGGTTAGGTTTCATGAGCCCATTGGGGCAACCCAGAGAGCAGCACGCAATCATGTAAAAATGTCACACTTAGCAAAATCAGAACATTTTACCATGACATTGCAGTATGCAGCTTTGTGCTTTTGAACTATTAAACATACATAATGCATTTTTTCCGATGAATATTTTTGGCATCATGGGCAAATATTCCATAATAACATTTCAGCATATTGTAATTCAAGTGTTCTAAGAGAAAACTAGACCTCTGCACCTCCTCATGGCTCTGTTTTCTGGCTTTAGAAAATCTGGACCGTGATGAGAGACTTTGGCAAATCACAGGTCATTTCAGAGAGAGAGCGTTTCTATTGGCTGTTCATTCAACAGAGGCAGCTGTCAATCACTCATGAACTCCGATCAAACGGTCAAACTAGGCAGTACACTAAAATATGTTTCTGAAAACAATTTATGCGAGAAATAGGCATTACAGTAACAGAATATTGATTCATATTTGATCAGCGCTGCCTAGTTTGACCGTTTGATCGGAGTTCGCGATTGCTGACAGCTGCTCGGAGACGGCAAGGCTCCAGCTCGGCTCTGATTGGTTGTTTTCCTCCATTCTGTGAAATCTTGCAGATGCCATTAGGAGCACCAGGGGACACAGCACTACTGTCAGGATATAGTGACTGTTTTATAAAAATAACTTTTTTATATTATATTTGCTCCAATCTGCCTACTGCAGCTTTAAAGCAAATGCATTGGAACTGAGTCCTTCAGTTCAACATCTGTAAAAAAACCAATAGCACACTGAATGTAAAATCATAACATATAAGAAACATCTAGGAATGTCTATATTGCAAAAACTGGGCATGTTGTATTCTCACAGTATTAAGTCATCATTTTGACAGACTGCTTTATATTCATAGAGTTGAATATGACAGAGATTACAGTACAGTTTGACTGAAGTAGGTCCAAACATCATTACAGAGAAAGACCTTCAAAATCTATAATTCTGTCTCCACAGTTTATACAGAGGGTCCTGTAAGCATGGCAACCACTCCAAATATCACACACACACACACACACACACACACACACACACACACACCATCAGGTACGTATCATACACCTACGCTCCCAGACACACAAACAGACATACACACGCACACACAAACAAAACTCAACATTGTGAAATCCTTCAGGAAATGTAAACCCTATAACTCAAACTCAATTATGTTTTAGAACAGAATCTTAATTAACCATTTGCAGGTAGAATATTCAGTTTACGACTTAAATCAGTGTAATGGAAACATAAAGGATAAACAGCTGATTTCAGCTAAACGTTTCACTTCTAGCCTACAACACTGAAAAAACACTTGGAATTAGTCAGAAATAATCCCTATAAAAATCTCACTTTTAGAATCTTTTTTGCATTGGAGAAAATTGCAGACCTTGATGTGATAGAACATGTTGTGTGTTACGTATTATGAAATATTGTCATTATGTAATCATTTTGATAACGGTAGCAGATTTACCATCAAAACTCATAGTGATTTTTGAAACAATGGGTCAATGACTTGAAAACAGGGAGGCACAACAGGTTTCTCAATTCTAACTGGCGATTTTTTTGGCTGAAATGACTGTCGTTGACAGATTTCATCAGCTATAGCTACAGTAGCTAGCTAACGTTAGCTCCATAAATTGTTGTTCATAAAGTGTTTTTTTAAGATTATTTTTTGGGGGGCTTTTCAATACCTTTAATGATAGTGAGAGACAGATAGTAATGAAAGGGGGAGAGAGAGAGGGGTTGACATGCAGCAAAGGGCCACAGGTCGGACTCGAACCATGGGCCGCTGCGGTAAGGACTCAGCCTTGGTACATGGGACGCCTGCTCTACCAGGTGAGCTATAGCGGTGCCTGGTCAGAAGTGTTTTTTAACTCTACAGATACGGATACACAGATTTTAATCTGTGTAGCAGCTGTCTGCACGACTCCGTCTCACCGCTCTCATCGTGTCGTTTTCAGATGCAGCAGGCAGCTAACCTGACCCGCCAGATGGTTTGTTACACCAAACCCTCTGAGAAGCCGTCATTGGAAACTGTTTGGAAAAGGGCAGGCACTTTCAAAAAATACTTGGCAGGTGATTGGAGGAACTCTGTCAATAAAACTCTTGCCAAAGCCAGTCGGGGGAAGAGCGAAAACCATCTAGTCCATCCATCTTTCACATCGAGAAAAACCTTCTGTGCTTTGCTCTTCTTTCAATGAAGAAATACTCTCCAATTCTGATAACTGATGCTATCACAGCATCTACGCTAACCTCTTAAGGAGCCACCATCGTGATCTCATGACATCGCAAGAATCCAGCTGCCGTGCAAGGTAAACAGGCAGCTGTTTTCAGTAAAAAAGCTCTAAAAACCCACTGTGCACAGCAGACAGACTCAGTTAGCGGCTAGCTGGTGAACTTAGCGCAGCATTTATCAGCTAAAGAGCCAGATATTTCCCTCTGGGGTTGGTAGAGACCGAAAAAGAGCTAAAGGAGACTGAATATTAGACTTACATTCATCAGGTTCAAACAAATGAATGATAAAGTTGCTCTGTAACTGCTGGATGTGTAAATAACAGGGTTCCCGCGGGGTCTTCAAAAGTCTTAAAAAGTCTAAAATCCAATAACTTGAATTTAAGGCCTTAAAATGTCTTAAAATCTCATGAAATGTCTTAAATACAATTTAGGCAGGTCTTAAAAATTCATTAACGTTACTTTCATTTACTAAAAGAAATGCATTATCTTGCTCAAAAAATGTTTCGTTTTTTGAGCACGCCGTAACAGAACTATAAAATGGAACCAAAAGGGAATAGCTGTGCTCCCCGGATAGAATTTATCAGAGCAAACCCATTTCACGTGCAGTCAACGAGAGTGCAGGGTTTTTCCTTGCTTAAAGAATTACGAGGCGGGTGCCTCCGTCAAATTTCGCCTCGCCTCCAGCTCTCGACAAAATTCCGAAGGGTGTCTTCAAGGAAAAAAACTATTTTCGAATATGCATTGCAATTGATGGATTTCTGTCATTTGTAACTGCAATTGCGGCAATACGCCGATGTGTTGGCTAGAGTGATACTGGCATCATATGAAACTATAAAAAAAACCTAAGGTACCAACCATGTCATACTAGCTTGTCGTGAAGGAGGCTAAATAACGCTCCAAACTTACGCTTAATTTTGGCGAGGAAAAACTGCCATGGACATTTTCAAAGGGGTCCCTTGACCTCTGACCTCAAGATATGTGAATGAAAATGGGTTCTATCGGTACCCACGAGTCTCCCCTTTACAGACATGCCCACTTTATGATAATTACATGCAGTTTGGGGCAAGTCATAGTCAAGTCAGCACACTGACACACTGACACACTGACAGCAGTTGTTGCCTGTTGGGCTTCAGTTTGCCATGTTATGATTTGAGCATATTTTTTATGCTAAATGCAGTACCTGTAAGGGTTTCTGGACAATATTTGTCATTGTTTTGCGTTGTTAATTGATTTCCAATAATACATATATACATGCATTTGCCTAAAGCAAGCATATTTGCCCACTCCCATGTTGATAAGAGTATTAAATACTTGACAAATCTCCCTTTAAGGTACGTTTTTGAGCAAGTAAAAAATGTGTGATTAATTTGCGGTTAATCGCGATTAACTATGGACAATCATGCGATTAATCGCAATCAAATATTTTAATCTATTGATAGTCCTGATTATATGTATTGGGGTGTTGCGATATACCGGTTGATGATAGCTGTGATATTTCAAACATATATACAGTATATTGATATCATGTTCATAATTCACATATGATAATATCATGTAGATAACCCAGTTAAATCACGCTTTTGTATGTTTATGGTTACAGACTCTCTCTCCACCTCCCTACAGTTGTATTTTGAGTGAAAGTCATTTGCCAAATAAGAGCCAAAACACACAATAAACAAAGTTAAAGATGAATTTGACTATTTTTTTTTTTTCAAATTTTGTATAGATATTGCGATAATATCGTTACCGTGAATTCTTTTGGCCATGATAATCGTGTAGAGAAAATCTGACAGCCCTAATATGTAGGCCTTATATTTATATCATACCTTCCTATACTTACCTCTTGGATGTACCTTCTCTTTATTTTAGTCTCCATTCACTCTGGGTCTGTGTGGGTGGAGGTTACTCCTTTTTTTTCTCCTAAAGTGGATAATGTGAGAACGGTGAAATCTGTGCAGGCACACAATGCAAGTCAAATTGTGTTTTGAGTCACCCTCGTTCAACCTCACCCCTTACTCCAGACATAAACTTAACCCTAATTCATGCCTAAGCCCACACATGAACCCCTCGCATTGTTTTTTTACAAGCGTGGAGGTACACGACCGCGTATACAGGAGCACAAGTACACACATGTACACACATGTACACACATGTACAAATCCACACAGACAATTGGAGAAGTCCTGATGTTTTTAATCAGCAGTGGGGCCCCACCCTGGCAGATAAGCTTCTGGTTATGTGTCTGTAAAGAGCAGTGGGGAAGGCAGAGTCACCTCGGCAGATGGCCCTATCAGTGTTGGGTAAACCAGCGGCCAGCGCGGCCGTGTTTGGCTTAACGGCCTATAAGTAATTCATTGTGTTCACTGAGAAGGAGCATCTGTCGACCCCTCGGCCCTGGAGACGCACACATACACACACACACACACAGTTATGCATAGATGCATAGATAAACATACTTACATGAGCATTCGGTCACATGCACGAATGCAGGTACACACACAGACACAAACACACACATACACACGCACACACGCACACACACACACACACACACGCACACGCACAAACACGCACACGTTCACACACACAGGGTTTTCAGGCTCATTTGTAGTGGGCAGTGCAGGTGGCTGGAGGAAAAGGAGAGGTCTTTGTTCCATGTGACCTGCTCTGATCAGATAACCACCACTGATCTTAGTTAATACTCACTAAGAACTCATTTACCTGCTAACACGAAGGCAGGTTTGAAAGCAGACGAGGGGGATAGAGGGAAAGAGAGACGATGTAGAGAAAGACGTGCACCTGCAGCTCAACGGGAGGTCTAAAACTCACAACAAAAAAAGTCCAAATACTGGATTTACATTTTTTACGCTAATGGTCTAGTCAATTTATGTTGTCTCTCGCTTATGGTCTTTATTGAATAAACTCTTGTTCAATCACACCTTCCCTCTCATATTATGTCTTCTCAGTCTGTAAACAATGTTACGCCTCAATAGCGAGCGCTATTATAATAATGACATACAGAGGCTATTCCTTCCGACACAAACATCAACTTGTATTGCATTTCTTTATTCATAAGCATGGCTGATGATAACACCTGAGACTTGGCAAGTCATCTTAAAAGGAGCGTTCTGGGGATGTGATAGTAATTTCAAAAATTGCTTTTAATTGGAGTTGGAAGCCGAAGATTTCAACTTCTTTTCCACTTTTGTGTGGGAAACAGGAACAAAAGGTAAAAAAGCTAGAGACTTTTAAATGATGCCATTAATATAAACAGCTTAATGACTAGATACAAAACTAAAATCTGTAAAGGGAGCCACTTGATATTTGATTATAGGATAAATCTGGTGATATTCTATAGTTTTTGTTATTGTCAACAAATCCCATGAAAAGACCAAAGCCAACAATGAATTCCTCATGAATTCAGGATTAGTAAATATATCTATATTCCTCTGTTTGAGCCAGTTTAATATTATTAGTGCCACCTGTGCTTATCCTACTGTGACAAGTCAAAATGTATACTATGAAGAAGCCTTGTATGGTCACACCACAAGGAAATTAATTCAAAATTAGCTGTCTGTATTGTGTTACATATAGTATTTCTGGCAGTTTGTTAACAATTAAAACCAGGTACAAACAAGCAGTGTTAAGGCCCTTTACATAGCGGGGCGAGACAAATAAACAACATTATATGTCAGCCCAGTCGCACAGCAGTTTGTGAAATAGTCACGAAATTTAATGTATTGATTCATGTACATAGACACAGATTTCACATTTTTTTCCTGATCAATTTGTATGTAATCCACGTAATTGGGAACCAGGAAGGATAGAGAGCGGCGAACGACAGGTAGGGAGGAGGTCGGAGCGGATGGGTGGGTCAAAAAACACAGGACTTTCTCCCAGGAGACTGGCGTTTGTGTCCCGTGTGAAACCACAAGTCAAAGTTGATTTATTTGTCGCGTAACTTCCGTACTTAAGTTACGGCACTTCCTGAGTTATTTTAACCCAAACCGCGATCTTTTCCTAAACCAAACTAAGTAGTTTTATTTTGAAAAGACTGGAGCGGAAATTGACAAATGCGTAATGTGTTGCTGGACATTCGTAGAAAAACGCACTAAAAATACATTGTTGAAAGTCGTGCTGAGGGTTGCAAAAAAAAAAGAAGGGAAATTCGTGTCTATGTACACAAAACAAATAGATCAAATTTGTGGATTATTTCACGAAGTGCCGTGAGAATGTGTTTTATATGTCTAGGGCTTTTATTGTGAAAGGTAAGAAAAGAAGGTGTGGATCTGATCTGCGTTGCCTTTGTCAAGGCTGAAAGGAGTAATTAAGTTTGCCGTCTTGGTTCGGTCTTCGGAGCCAACGTGTTGTTGTTTCATAAATAGAGGCGCAACTACAGACAGATACAGACAAATACGCAAATACGTGCAAATACAGACAGAGGGCAAGGTCTCTGCAGATTAGACAAGATAAGACAAGATAAGACAAGATAAGACAAGAGAAGATAAGATAAGATAAGATATACTTTATGTCCCGCAGGGAAATTTGTCTTGGGCTCCAACTGCATCACACAACATACCAACGTCACAATGTACATACATGCATATAACATAGATCATGCATACACTCATGCATGAATGTGCTTAGATTCACATGTTGAGTGTAAGACAGTAGTTCTTTAAAATAATAAAAGGTAATAAAAGACAGTAGTTTCAAATACGAAAACCAGGTATAATCATACCAGATAATAAATAATCAATTTACAATATATTAGTTCTCAATAAAATCATATCATATAATACTAGACCTACTTGTTGCTGTTTAATATTTTGATGGAGGACGGAATTAATTAATTTTTGTACCGGTTTTAGCCGGCAAATCGTCATTCTGAACCGTCTACCTGAAGGCAACGCCCCGAATTGTGGGTTCAGCATATGTGTTGGATCATTCAAAATCTTCGGTGCCTCGCTGAGCACAGATTTTTCATATAAAGGCTGAACGTAGTGATGATCATCATGGCCGTTTGAGTAAGACGTGCGAGTTTAGACTTTAACTGTGCTGACAGGTTACCGTACCACACTTGTATGCCATATCTACGCTCTCTAAAATCGTTTGATAAAAAAGAATCATGAGTTTACTAATTACACCACAGTCTAAGTCTTCTCAAAAAATAGATCCTCTGTTTTAGCCTAAAGGTTTTCAACATGCACATGCCATGTGAGCGAGCTGTCAATATGGACACCAAGATATTTATAGGAGGAAACCTGTTTTTTCTGGGTATATTGTGAATGAATGCTGGACAATGGTCACCAACTGACTTTGGATCGAACATCATCTCCTCAGTCTTCTTCACATTTACAATAAGGTTGTGAACATCACACCGGTCCACAAACTGTTTGAAGATACAGACACCACCGCACACTTCTACTGATGATTTAGAAGGATTATTCTTGCTTCCAGCGGTGGTGGCTTTGCAGCCATGTTTCCAGCAGTTTTTGCTGTTCTTGTCGCTAAGTGGGAGATATTGTAGCTGTTGGAAATTCCCGCTATCTCTTACTCTGGCTGATGAATAGGAGGCTGGCAGGAGCAGTTTTTCCCACTTGGCATGAGGCCTGCAGGCAGCTTGGCCTTCAAGGTTAATGTGCTGAATTTTCTATTAAAAGCTATTAATTATATGCAAATATGCACCCTACTGAACACTGAACACTGCTGCCAGCATGGCATGCACTTTTCAGCCAAAAGGAAAGTTTTGGCAACCTGCTGTTTGTCAGTCATGGATCTGAGTATTAAAACGCTTCTGCTGTGAAGCATTTAGGCAGCGGGTTAGGAAGCCACTGCCATACACTGTAATGTGTAATGCAGGAAGCAAGGAGGACAGATGCAGGCTGAGATATTATATACTGTAACATGTGCAACCGCACTTGCTTTTCAAAGTTAACGATACAACATGACAGAGTTACTTTAACAAATACCGTCTCCAAATACTGCCAGCGGCTGATGGACATGTTCTTAAAGCATGGTTGTTTCCTTCAGCCAGCACTCTGCCCAAGGAATAATAACAGAAAAGTGGCCATCACTCTGCTTTTCAGCTCACACTCTCAAATGGCAGAAATTACAGGCCTGCTTCAGCTCTAGCTGTTGAGACTCGGATGTAATGTGTAGAGCCGCTCAGTCCCCCACCAAGGCCATTCTCCTCTGACTGAATTGGGAACGTGAGAGGGTAGCGAGGCAAGTTCAGGTGACCTCTTTTTAAGCTCTTCCTTTTGAGCATGGTCTCTTTTTCTTTGGGGGAAAATGGCAAAATAATTGTGTCCCTGACTTCTCATCTTGTGCTGGCAACCTGAGTGAGGAGAAAGTTTGACCCAGTGGAAAGAATTGTCCATTTCCTGTTCATGATCAATACTCTCCTAATGCCTGATGCTTGTTCTCGGCTCTACACCCAATACCTGATGCACGCACACACACACGCACGCACGCACGCACGCACGCACACACACACACACACCCAGAGGTTGTTGCGGAGATACGCATTAATGCAACTTGCAATTTGTAGTTTGTAGCGGGCTCAGTTTTAAAGCTACGATACGAAACTAGAAAACCTAAGGAATCCATTGGTACCAAACTACCACCTACCATCATGCTAGCTTGTCGGGAAGATCGCTAAATAAAGCTACGAAGTAGGAAAAACTGGCATGGCCATATTCAAAGTGTTCCCTTGACCTCTGACCTCAAGATATGTGAACCAAAACAGGTTCTATGGGTACCCATGAGTCTCCCTTTTACAGACATGCCCACTTTATAATAATCACATGCATTTTGGGGCAAAAACCATGCCGTTTTTTGAATGCAGTACAAATGTGTTATTTTCACGTACTCTAAAATTTTGCATACTGGGGTCTCTCAGCAGTCTTGGAATTACATAAATTGGGTATGACGGTAAAGCTGAGACTCTTGTGTATCCAATGAGCCCAATTGTATTCATGTGTAATGATGTTAATCCCCAAAGTAGCCATTTCATTGTAATGAGACCATTTTTTTAAAATTTGACCTCACTGTATAAAATGACCAGTGGTAACCTCTAGGATAATCACAGCCTCATGAACCTTTACAACCACAAACTAGAGACCTAGAGCATTCAGAGGATGGATGGCTTTCCTAGATATATTGACAATAAGGGGGTTTTTGAGCAGTTTCCAGAACAGAAGTGCTCGCCATCCAATCGCTGAAAAATTCAATTCTTGCAGAAACCTCCAAATGTCAAAAGTTATTGATACCAAATCACAGCATGGCTTTTTCTTATATCATCATGTTCTACGCTCATATACACTTTGACAATTTATTTTAATTTATTAATTCATTTAATTAGCTTGCATCTCAAATTAATCTTCAGGTTTCCAGCTTTCAGACGATGTACACCACTTCTATGTGACATCTACTGTTGACTATATATCTACCGCTGAACATGCCCTGTCCCCCACCCCTCTAAAAAAGAGGGCTGAATGGTATGCTTAAAGCCTGGCGAATGGGAAATATAAGTAAAAAAAAACACAGAGCAAAAAACTGGGACGTGTGTGTGTGTGTGTGTTTTAGGAAAATACTGAATTATAACTAATTGTGAAATGGCAATTTTCTGCTGTTTACAATGATCAAGAGAAAGGAATGGATAATTGCAATTTTTCACATTACATAAGTATGTGCACACACATGCAAACGCAAAAACACACACAACAACCCACACACACACACACACACACACACACACACACACATACACACACACACACTGACAAACAAATGTTGCATTTTCACTATCCTTCCTTTCCCCCTGGTAACTCACATCTAAAATTATGCCTCACTTGAAGAAAATTGAAATTGAAAATGTGGAACATTTAGCAGGAGGGTTCCCTTATAACCAATTACACACGAGAACCAGAAACGGCTTCTCGAGGCTAAGGGGTTATTTTCAGCTGAAATAAATAACAGGAGGTTGGAGATATATGATTAATTGCATGTTTTTAATGTGATTCATTAATTAAGTTTCACCAAAAAAATGACACTTGCCACTGTTTTCTTAACCGGTGGAATTTTGCATCTTCTTATGACTTTTAAGGCGTGATGTCTTGACCAAATGATTCATGTTGAAGTGACAAGCATGGAGACAAACAATGTGTGTGGTGTCCTGTGTATATATTTAACCCATGACCCTTTCTTGTTTGTGTCTAAATGAGCTGTGATTTGTGTGGGAGGGCTCACTGGAAAGAAAAAAAAAGACAACATTTCCATAAAATATCCAGCAGTTGTGTCTGTTATTCGTGCTCTTGTCACACTTGGCCAGTGCCTCCTCACTTCACACACACTGTCTGAGGGTAAATATATTCTAAGTGGTATCAAAGGTCTGAAACACAAACACATACATTTAAAATGCCTCTGGCTCAGATTCATGTTGGATGTCAGTTAATGTGTCTTTTATCACATGCACTTAAATTTTATGCGTCTGCACCTTCGGCCGAGACACCATGGGAGGATTATGAGACGTATTATCAGACGTATTATCTAATTCATTTAATTGTGTCTTATTCATAGGTGTATAGGGACAGTGTGTGTATTCAATTGTATTAAATATTACTGTTTCTCATATAAGTCATGCTACTTTTACTTAAAGGGGACCTATTATGCTTTTGTGCTTTTTCCCTTTCCTTTAGTGTGTTATATAGTTTCAAGTTATAAAGCCCAAAGTCCACGCCAAAGGGAGTTACTCTCCCCCACAGAAACACTGCCTGAAACGACCTTGATCGAAGTCCCACCTTTTCTTCCGTAACATGGTGATGTCACCAAGTAACACATTTTGGTACGCCCCTCAAAAAGAGCTAGTTAGAGCGGAGCTGGAGCGGAGTTTGGTTCAGTTGACCAATCATAAAAGTGGGCCAGCTGACCAATCAGAGCAGACTGGGCTTTTCGAGAGGAGGGGGGGGGGGGAGCCGGTACGAGGAAGATTTTTTGAACATTAAAGCATGCAAACATGTTCTAGTAGAAACCCAAAGTACAAGTATGAACCTGAAAATAAGCAACACAGTCTTAAGGCAGTTCGTGAAATAGTCACAAAATTAATCTATTTGATTCGTGTACATAGACACAAATTTCCCTTTTTTTTTTCTTGATGCTCAACAACGTATTTTTCCTACGAATGTCCAGCAACACTTGACGCACACGTCAATTTCCACTCCAGTCTTTTCAAAATAAAACTTCTTAGTTAGGTCTAGGAATAGATCGACTTGGTTAGGCTTATGAAAAGATTGCGGTTTGGGTTAAAATAACTCAGGAAGTGCTGTAACTTAAGTACGGAAGTTACGTGACCAATAAATCAACTTTGACTTCTGGTTTCACACGAACACCGGTCTCCTGGGTGAAAGTCCTGTGTTTTTTTGACCCACCTATCCACCCGACCTCCTCCCTATGTGGCGTTCATCGCTCTCTATACTTCACAGTTCACAATTACGTGGATTACACACAAATTGATTTTGTGCTGACCATCACGAAAAAACATTTGAATTTCGTGTCTGTATACATGAATCAATACATTAAATTTCATGACTATTTCACGAACTGCTGTGTGACTGGTCTGAAATGAACATATTAGGTCCCCTTTAAGTAAAGAACCTAATCTGGCTTTTTTTTCGTTGGGTCAAATACATGCAGCCTTGAGAAATACTAATCAGGGGGCCCCAACTGGCTTTGGGGCCCCCTGATCCTTTGGGCCCTCAGACCTGTACCCTGCAGGCCTGTTCATTAATCCACTCATGCAGAAGGCAGAGAAAAGTGTAGCCTAGAGTTGCATCCTCCTCTCAGGCAGTTCCCATTTTGCGGCAGTGGAGAAGACTGCGGCAGACTGGCCTACCGTAATGCATTTGCGATCACTGTAATTTCTCAGGGAAAAAAAGCAGAAATCAGTCACTGTCACAAAAGACATGAAAAGTTCAGCTGCATAAGGACTGGAAAGTTACAGTGTTAAAATGTCCTATTGTGCTCTGAAATTAGGCTGGATCGAAAAGTTAAAAGCTTTTGTTAAATGCCAAACACAACTGTCTGGGTAAAAAAAACGACGGAGGAAACGGTAGAACAATATATTTCTATTTGCTCCCCGTGTATTGAATAACCTTTTCTAAATGCCTTTTATAGAGAAGTTTGATCAAGTCAATGAATTTGCTCTATACTTTTCATCCAGATGTCCTTTAATGCAAATGCTCTTTTAGATATTTCTATTGGTTATAATGATGATAATAACGGCAATTGTAGACTTTGCACTTTGTTCGGCTCCATTATTTCCTGTTCCAAAACAGGGTGTTAGAGAGCCTTTCGCTCTCTGTCTTTTTTTTCCCTACATTTTTGAAAGATTGTACATAAGGCCAGTTGTCACAGAAAGTCGTTGCTTGCATTTCTTTACCACCCCTTATCCCCCCTGACTGCTGAAAGGGGGACAATTTGAAGTTTTCAAGTAACTCCGTCTTGGTGTATAGGGTGATAGTGCCAAAAGCGTGTAGTGAAGAGCAACATTTCTGTGCTGTGCTGTTTCACCTGGAGAAAGAGAAGAGTGGGAAAAAATAGACCCTGTCCACTTTGGGCTGTAAAAAGCACAGAAGGATGAAAAAATGATCTTTAATAAGCACTGTCTGTATTGTATTGTTTTTATACACCTTTTTTAGCCTATCTGCCAGAAGAGGCAGATAGGCTAAAAAAGGTGTATAAAAACAATCAGATGTCTCCATCCCTTCTGTACTTCATGGGCTGATGCTAAAAGCTGAGGCGAGGGTCCTGTGCTGTGAGCGCTTCAGTAGCTATTTCTTAGAAAATAGCAGAACAACCAGAGGATAGGCACATAGTTTTGAATTACTCCTGTGTGAGTTATTGTTGTAGCACACAAACACCTGTATGTGCACACATATATATGCTTGACAGGCGAACACAGGCACCTCTCAAACATATGCACTCATGCGCATAGACATTACACAAAAGCACACACACACACATCTCCGTTTTGAAGCACTGGTTTAATCAGGTATAGTTGAAAAGGAAAATGCCATTAGATTTTAAAGTGGATAATTTCACATCCTTCCCTCCATTCATTTCTTCATTTTTCTTTCAAACTGGCCTTTTATGCCCACCACATGTGCTTTTATGGAAAATTACAACATTCAAACGAGACTCTTTGGTCAGGGATAATTGCACAAAGAACCATTAGCAGTCTTCCAAGACCAATGCACTGTGAACATTTTTCTCTTTCTTTTTATAATGCGGTTCTCAATCCGTAAGAATATGCCTCATAAGAAAAAGGATAATCATAATTTAATTATCTGTCATTATGGGGGTCAAAGCGTAGGTCACCTTGGGTTCACTTATGCTACATGTTGTTATAAACAAATCAATTAAATGAAATAGGCTAAACAAACAAGACAGTTATATACGCTGTAGGTACAGTGGCCGAAGGGCTGTTATTTTTCTCTGCCAATTTAGTTAAAGCAATTATAGTCATGTTCAAAGTTAGCTGGAACACACACACCTGCTCCCCACCTACTGATCAGTAAATTGGCACTTCAGTGAAATCAGCAGGTGTATGTTTGACTCATGTGCAGCCACTATAAGGTTACCTTTCAATGCAATTCACTGCACTTAGAATTGTATTAAGTAAAATGTTACACTTGGATGCTCATAAATGTCTTTATAGTATATTAGTTTCAGTAGCGTTTGGGTTACACACATGTATGATGGAATTCTCTGATTAGAAAACCATTTATAATAACTGTATTATATAACAAACGTTTATTTCATTGAGGTTATTTCTTATGGAGGACAGAACCTGCCAAATTCAAAAAAATATATGAATAAATAAATAAATGACTCGATAAATGAATAAATATGTCATTAAATGTATGTAATGTATGTTCATTTGCTTCTTTATTTATTTATCTTTGTATTAATTCCCTTATTTATTTACTCTTCTGTTTAATTTCCCCTTTTATTTATGTATGTATTCATTTTTATTCATTTTTGTAAATTTATTTATTTATTTTTGCATTTATTTCTCATGTATTTATTTCTTATTTATGCATTTATTTTCTTTTTATTAATTTTATATTTATTTTTCAATGTATGTATCTATTTATGTATTTATGCATTTCTTTATTTCTTTATTTCTGCATGATTTTCCCTTTGCATTTATCCCCTTTTTATTTCCCCAAACTTATTTAATTCTGTATTCTTTTCATTATACATTTCTTCACACATTTCTTTTTTAATTTCTTTATGCATTTCTGCAAATGAGGAGGCTGTCACTCAACAAGGTTAAGCTGTTTCAGAGCAAAAATAAATAAATAAAAATAAATGCAAAATAAATAAATAAAAATGCAAAATAAATAAATACATTTAAAATGTAATACAAATATATACATAAATAAATAAAAGGGAAATTTAAACAGAAGAGTAAATAAATAAGGAAATGAATACAAAGATAATTAAATAAAGATGCAAATTAAAAACAGAAATATCAATTTATGTCACATTCTATCCATTAATTAATGGCTCAATTTATTTTAATATTATTATTTGACATATTATTTAATTACATTTTTATGTTTTTATTTTTTTATTTATCGAGTCATTTATTTTACTTATTTGTTTATTTTTGATTTTGGCAGGTTTCGTGCTCCATAATGTCATCTTCAACCAATGTCAATACAATTAATGTTTCATTTACCTTCTATACTCTATACTCATCTAACATAATTGTTGTACTGCACTGTAACCATTACATATAACAGTCCTTTACTTTGCACATCACTGTATGTGATTTTGGTTGCCTTTTCTTCTGCAGGTATCATAAAATCCATTTGATTAGTTGATACAATTGCTACAGGATGCAGTACCATGTTCCACCTGAGGAGGATGTGGTGGCGCTGTTTAAAAACACCTCTGAGCTCCTCTTCAGTCCACCACTGCTGTCTTCTTCTTCTTCTGCGTTTCCTCCTCGGCTCACTCACAACAAACACAGCGGCTCTTTGACACATAGCTAAATGCTTCAGGCGGTCGGATATTTGGATAAAACGTGATATGTTACAGTTACTATTGCACTAAGGGGAATAAATGAAGCTGGAGATGTCCCCCTAACGAGAGGTAGAAGTTGTAGTCCGGGTAGCTAACGTTAGCTGTAACTTGTCGAGCCTAACTTCACTGCTGTTGCTAACAGCAACCAACTGAACCTGGAGGACCCAGAAAGCTTCACAGCTGGCTTTTAAAAACCAAAAGTGAGTAGCTGCTTACTATGTTAAATGTCTAGTGATGTAATTAGCGGTAGCTGCTCTTTATTGTCGAGCTGGCTGAGCTATGACACACTGTCATAGACCAGGGTCTATTTAGCCTCGCAATGAGCTCAAGAGGTTTCTGTGATCCTTTATATCCACACATGGCTCCATTAAAGGGCTCTCTACTGAAGATTAGTTTACTCGTCATGTGGAGTATATGTCTCCTGCAGATGAGCTTTCTAAAGTCAGAGAAATAACCCTAATGATGTCATCAGGGTTATCTCAGTCTGGACTTACACGTTTCTAACAGAAAGCTGCGTTGCAAACTGGGGATGTGGAGTTTTAATGAAAGCTGCTGTTACGTTGCATTATGATAAAAATGTAGGATCTAGTAGTTTTGGAACTTGACCAATACCAATAGATAGATAGATAGATAGATAGATACTTTATTGATCCCGAAGGAAAGGAAATTTAGGCATCCAGTAGCTTAAACAACAAGTCCAACACCAATACACCTTAAAAAGAGATACAATCGAATATAAAGTGAAATAAAATAAAAATAAGATAACATAAGTACAGCAGTGAAGTGTCAGTGTGCCAATTGTAGTGCAAATAGTACAAATAGCGCAAATAGTGCAAGAGTACTGAGTACTCTTGCGCAGTACTGAATATAGCAGTGTATACAGGCGAAGTCCCTCCCTTTCCAGTGAATCCCATGGGACCTTATTTTGGAAAACATATGAAAGATAGTCAATAGGCTCGTTCGAGATGAACTGCGCCTCGCCTGGAAAGTAGAGGAGATCAGGCTGAGCAGCAGCAGGGGGAGGTGACGAAAAGCTGCGGTCAAGTCGGACAGTTTTCAGCCGTTTCGAGCAGCCTTCAAAGAATTTACAGGAAGTCACAGAAAAAATGACTTCCTGTTAGATCCGATCTGTAGGCTACTTGTAGTTTTCAGACCACGTTGGGATTTATTTATATTTGTTTGTAAATATATGTGGAAATGTGCTTGTATCTGGCATTTGATTCTATCCTTTATTATTTTTATGTAAATGGTAAATGGACTAGCATTTCTATAGCGCTTTTCTAGTCTTCCGACCACTCAAAGCGCTTTACACTACATGTCAGCATTCACCCATTCACACACACATTCATACACTGATGGCAGAGGTTGCTAAGGTGCCAACTTTGCCCATCAGGATGTAATCTAAATACTCATTCACACACTGATGGCTATGCCTTCGGGAGCAATTTGGGGTTAAGTGTCTTGCTCAAGGACACATCGACATGTGACCCGGAGCAGCCGGGGATCGAACGACCGACCTTCTGATTGGTGGACGACCTGCGACCTTATGTCTGCCTTGTAAAGCACTTTGTAATGAGCACTCGTTTTGATGAGTGCTATATAAATAACCTTCATTAATATTAATCTCAACCACACAAGATATGTTTGTTAACAGATGAAACCTTCACTGCACAACTTGAGACTAATAGCCTACAACCTAGTGTTAAATATTACAATTACACAGAAAGTTCGGACTTTCTACAACACGTGGTGTTTGCTATAAAAACTAGGAGCCAATCAGCTCTTTGATCAGGCGTGAGCCAGGCGTTTCCCAAAATGCCCTGGGTCTTGCAGTCGGTGGAGAGCAACTGCGGAGCCTGGCTCTAAAAACTGCGGCCGCCTCGATCTCGTGAGGTTATCGTTGCCCACGTGTGCATGACGTCAGAGCAAGTCGGGATCAAGTCGGACACAAATCTAACCGGCATGCATTGCGCGGCGATCGCCGGTGATCGATTCTGCGCAGGCCTGGCTCATCTCGAACGAGCCTAATGAAAGCTGCTGTTACGTTGCATTATGGGAAATGTAGGATCTAGTAGTTTTGGAACTTGACCAATACCAATAGATAGGCGAAGTCACTCCCTTTCCGGTGAATCCCATGGGACCTTATTTTGGAAAACATATGAACGGTAGTCAACGGTGAGTGACTAATATTTTTTTTATCCCGTTTGAATTGCGCAATGAATCACACTTATGATGTTTGTCAATTTAAAAGACAATTTTGCAAGTCAAGAAAGTCTTAGTTCGTCATAGGTTTGTCGTAGTATCATATAGTTCTGTGTGAAACTGTTCAGTGAACTACATCTCTCGTCTCGCACAATATACATCACCAACACTAGCTAGCTAACTTAGCTATGACCACGCATAGATGAAACGTTATCTTACCTGATGTGTTTTATCCAGCGAGTCCTGGTCTTTTTATCAGCCGGGAAGAGAAGAACGAGTCAGACCCGTTGCTTGTGTGAGTGCATCCCAGTACGAAACACACAGACATCGTAGCTTCAGAGAGAGAGACGTCACTTACTTTTGGGTGTGTAGTCTTTCTAATTACGTATTTTGACATTCTTACAGTTCAATAGTTTTACAACAAACTGCGACTTTCTTGACTTTTAAATTATGTTTTAAATTGACAAACATCATATTTGTGATTCATGGCGCAATTCAAACGGGATCAAAAAATATGTGTTGCTCACTGTTGACTACTGTTAATATTTTTCTGAAATAAGGTCCCATGGTGGTCCACCGGAAGGGGCGGGACCTCCTCTTTCTATGAAAGCTGCTGTTACGTTGCATTATGGGAAATGTAGGATGGAGTCGTTTTGAAACCAATAGTCCGGATATCTTAGCCTTGAGCCTAGTGCTTCAGTTTTGACAGCCCTTTATCCATCACAAGTCCTCACCTTCATGGAGGTGCAATGCTAAATCAAAGTACCCCTTTACGAATTCCATTGTTGTCTTCTCTGGTTTGCGTAAATAAAGATTTGGTTACTAAGTACGGGATAATGTACAGTGAGCCGGTCATTGTTGGCGAAGGGGTTTCTCATCTCCCTGAAGGGTATTCTTTCACAACAATGACCTGCTAGCTGTACATTATCCCTCTTATTACACGGCTACTTACTGAAGAAATCAATATTTTGACACAAAAATGGTCCGCCAGAGTCCGACATCAGAACTGCGGCCATAGCAACGGTCTGTTATACAGAAATTACAGACTGCAGAACGCCGTGATTAACCAATCAGAATCGAGTATTCAACACAGCCATGTAATAAATTAATACAAGATTTCATAGGGGGCCATACGTCTGTTTTAAAAGTGCTCACTTTGTCTGACCAGCAGCCAAGAAACTTGAATGTTTTCAGTGAGGTGAAAAAAGCAAGTATCTCTTCACATTTGTGCAACTGGAAATAGCAAATACTTTGTAGTTTTACTCCATCAGTTACTTGAAATGGTGAATCCGTTATTAAAATTAGAATGTATTGCTGTGTTTTGATCCAGTAATTGATTGATCTCAACTGATAATTTTAGCAATAAAACCTGTTTAACTTGAAAACTTCTTCTCCCCTCTCACTTTCTATAGACAGCTCAGGTAAGAGGACTGCACTTGTGATGTAGTCGTTTCACCGTACTGGCTGCCTGTCTAACTACCTTCTGAGGAGGGGTTTGAGGTCATTCTCTAATCACAGCGATGGATGACGACACCCCCACCCTGAAGCCCAGACGGATCCAGAATCAAAACGTGGTTCATCGTCTCGAGAGGCGCAGGATCTGTTCGGGCCGACCCGGAGCTCACTGGTACAGAGTACGGTGCTTCCACCAGAACCTTTTCCCCAACTTCACTGTGGTCAACGTGGAGAAGCCGCCTTGCTTCCTTAGGAAGTTCTCACCAGATGGACGCTGTTTCATCGCCTTCTCTTCTGACCAGACTTCTCTGGAGGTAAGAACAGTTAACTACGGGTCTTTTTCCCCCTCATATTTCTCCTCTAAACATTGGAGTTAGATATTGTGTTAATTTTTTCTTTTAATCTTCCAACTGTCTACTGCGACCTGCCCAGACTGGAACAGACTTGGTCGATCTAACTACTAGGGGTGTAAAAAAATATCAATACACTTGAGTATCGCGATATTATGTTTTGTGATACTGTATCGGTTCTCAAAAACACCGTATCGATTTTTAATAGGGCTGTCAATCGATTCAAATATTTATTTAATGCGATTAATTGCAAATTAATCTCACATTTTTTACCTGTTCAAAATTAACCTTAAAGAGAGATTTTTCAAGTATTTAATACTTTTATCAACATGGGAGTGGGCAAATATGTATAATGTGTATATATACAGTATGTAATATGTATTTATTATTGGAAATCAATTAACAAAACAATGACAAATATTGTCCAGAAACCCTCATAGGTACTTCATTTAGCATAAAAAAATGCTCAAATCATAACATGGCAAACTCAAGCCCAACAGGCAACAACAGCTGTCAGTGTGTCAGTGTGCTGACTTGACTATGACTTGCCCTAAACTGCATGTGATTATCATAAAGTGGGCATGTCTGTAAAGGGGAGCCTCGTGGGTACCCATAGAACCCATTTTCATTCACATATCTTGAATCAGAGGTCATGAGATCCCTTTGAAAATGGCCATGCCAATTTTTCCTCGCCAAAAATTGGCGCAAGTTTGGAGCGTTATTTAGCCTTCCTTAGTTTTTTTCTAGTTTCATATGATACCAGTATCTTCACTCTAGCTTTAAACTGAGCCCGCTACAATTACAAGTTGCGTTAATGCGTTAAAGAAATTAGTGGCGTTTGGAATATGCATTAACGTGTTATTATCGTGTTAACTTTGACAGCCCTAATTTTGAATCAATATTTAAAAACTATATACAGTATGTTTGACTGTCTTTTACATTTTTTTATTTACTTAATTTGTTTACCTAAAGAATCCTGCAAGCAATTTTTTACTGATATACGATTGTAAATAAAGTAGTGCTATGATGTTTTATGTTACAGGGACTGTGATAAATGCAAATGTGATCCCACTGTTCTGATTGCATAAAAAAAATTAAAATTTTTACTTTTTCTGCATATGGTGGTGTGTTCTTTATACTATGACAGTTTTCCTAAAATTAGATTAAAAAAAAGAAATATAACGCCTTACTTACAGTATCGCAATATATCAAATCGTAACACCTGTATCATGATACGTATCGTATTGCCAGATTTTTGCCAATACACAAACTACCCAATTTACCCGAGACAAAGATGTGAGGATAAAGAATTTAAATCCCACTCTTCCTCCTACAGATATATGAATATCAAGGCTGCCAGGCGGCTCAGGACCTGCTGAGAGGCCAAGAGGGAGAGACTCTTCTGACGGCCAATGACCAGCGTTCCCTCAACATCCGAGGCCGCCTGTTTGAGCGCTTCTTCTCCTTGCTCCACGTCACCAATGTGGCCTCAAACGGAGAACACCTCAACCGGGAGTGCAGCCTCTTCACTGACGACTGCCGCTATGTCATCGTTGGGTCGGCTGTGTACGTCCCGGAGGAGCCGCCGCCGTACTTCTTTGAGGTAACAACACCATCACACTTACTACAAATGAACTCAAAAATAATTAAAACTACAAATTGACTTCCATAGTTTGGCTCATGCTGCCCCTTTTCATCCATATTTCATCTCCCACCAGGTGTATCGGAACAACGAATCTGTGACTCCCAACCCTCGGTCTCCTCTAGAAGACTACTCCCTCCACATCATCGACCTCCACACTGGCAGGCTGTGCGACACCAGGTCCTTTAAGTGTGACAAGATCATCCTGTCCCACAACCAGGGCCTCTACCTCTACAGGAACATCCTGGCTGTGCTGTCGGTCCAGCAGCAGACCATACATGTGTTTCAGGTGAGCAGGTTTACTATTTAAAATGTAAATCTGCACTAAATCACTGTCAGTGATTTATAACTTTAAAGCATGTTGCACTTCTGGTGACACGCCAGTGAGGGATGTTATAGGAGGTGTTTTTTTAATTTTTGTATTTAGTGCGAAGAGACATAACAGGTGAGACGAGACAAAAACAGTACATTGGGTAACATGACGGTAACAGTAACAGCAAAGCAATAATCTGGGATTGGTCCTTTCAATCAATCAATCAATCAATCAATCAATCAATCAATCAAACTTTATTTATATAGCACCTTTCAAACAAGTCAAATGCAATTCAATGTGCTGTACAGACGATTGACAAAATGTAGAATGTTTAAAATGGATTTAGAGACTAATGCACACCAAAACAACCAAGATAAAAGTTCATTGAATAAGAAAGCAATAAAAGATGGGTATTTAATATAATAAAAGATAAATAAAATACAAGGAATAAAAATAAATAACAATAAAAATTAAATAAATAAAAATTATGAAACTACACAAAATAAGCAGATTGTATTAAAATAATGAAATATTAACAAAAAAAATGTTTAGGAGGTTTGTGTGTGGTTGAGAAGATGCACGTCTGTTTGTTATGTGGTATCCATTGTGTATGTGTGCGTGTGAGCATGTGTAGGTCTGAGTGCAGAGGATAAATTAGTGTCGGTAATGGGGCTAGAGAGAAGAAAGAGAGAGAAAAAAATAATAAATGAATGAATAAATAAAATAATGTTAATAAAGGGGGGATATGGGCGGGAGGGAAAGAGGCAGGAAAAAAAATAAATTTTTCCAAATTTTTATTTAATTCCTTTTTTTTTTTGAAATAGTTTTCCAATCCCGATCCGATACTTCTATTTTCCTAGATAACACAGCTGCACAGTGCACACTTCAAGTACATTAAAGTTATTAAAATCAATCCAATGTATATACTTGACAATTGAATAGCTCTGCACTGCATCCAAGCTGTTCTTTAATGTTTTTTTTTTTTTTTTTATAAAATAAAAAACCTCTCGGCTCCCCACCACCTTCTGTCTGTGCTGTCTGCGGTGAAACACCAATACCGACCAGTTAAAAAAATGCCTTAATAGGCCGTGATGCCGATCTTTAAGATGGGATCGGGACATCCCTACGTAAAGCTATTAACCAGTAGATACAGCAGCAGTAGTTTTTCTGCCCTGTACAATTCAGTCTGGTTTTACTTTTCAAGAAGCAGATTTATGATCAAATGTGAGAGGTAGTGTATCTGTTGCTTCCAGTTTGAAAATTGTTCTGATTCTGACATATGTACAAAATTGTTGGTTAGATGCCTGAAATACTGTCTGTAGTTAATACAAGCTGAGGATATTTTAACGTTTTGTTCTACGATATAAAATACGTCGTGTAAATACCATATTCGTGAATTTTGAAGCTTTTATGTGTCTTTAAAAAGGCGGTTGATAACAGGTGGTTAAATGAGACTACGGCTCGTTGGCCTTTACAGCCTCATTGTTTATACTCGCGCTCATGTGAGGTGTAGTTTGTTTATAGCCTAACGTTAGCTTTTTGATTTGTGGCGATTTAATTTACACTTAAAAAATCATAAAAGTGGTGTTCAATTGTGGAGATTATCTTGCTGAACAAAACGTGTAAGTTATCATAAACGTGTGTTTGCCACAGAGCTTATTTTCTGCAATAATCCAAAACCCAATGGAAAAATCCCATTGGCTTTTTGTCAAGGGAACCCAGGGCGATGCTAACTTCCTGTTTAGCCTACAAAAATACGTCATCTGCTTTGTTTTTAACGTCCTCTTTTTTCTCTCCCTCTCCCAGGTCACTCCAGAGGGAACGTTTCTAGATGTAAGGACTATTGGGCGGTTCTGTTATGAGGACGACCTCCTGACTCTTTCAGCAGTTTACACTGAGGCACAGGCTGAGAGTCAGCCGGGCTTCCCTCGCCTTTACACTGACAAAACCATCAACTCCCTGAAGCACAGGCTGCTGGTCTACCTCTGGCGGAGAGCTGAGCAGGACGGCAGCGCCACTGCCAAGAGGAGGTATAGAGCGTTACTCTCCCGTTGTCAGTAGATTTTTAAAAAAAATGTTAACTTACTTTTATCCATCTATTTTTTTGTCCTTAAAAGTTTTCTATACGATATCCAGAGCATTAATATAGCAGCAAACAACTATTGTCTATGTAAAGATTTAGAGGAGTATTGGCTACCTGAGCAGAGGATGAAGTCGCTCTCCCTCTGTGTGTGTTGTAATCCGAGCTTCTCTGTGCTTTGCTGACATAGCCGGGCCGGCCGTCCGTGCCTTTTAGTGCATGATTTGTGCATGTGAGCGTGTCCCGCTGGCTAGCTCACGGCCGCCGCTATGTACTTCTCTCATACGGCGGTTACAGGTGATAGCGCCATCCCGACCGACTGCGTTGTTGCGGAACCGTAGCACCCACCCTCCGGTTAGCACTGTTGCCGTTGTTTTCACTGTTAGCGCTGTTGGCACCGTTAGCTACGAGCTGCCGGCTCAGCTGTCGCCATGTTGAGAGCCGTGCAGAGGCAACAGAAATGCTCCCAATCTCGCATTTAGCACCTATAACCATTAAAAAAATATTTTTAAGTAGCAAAATGTTGCACTATAAAAGCTAAGTGGATGTAGCTGATGATGATGATAATAAATATTTTAGTTCATTAGCTATATTAGAAATATTCTAAAATTATTAAGTATGCGTGTCAAATACTAAATTCCCTGCTTAATAATCGTGAAACCGTGATATTTCCTCCGACAATAATCGTGATGTCAAAATCTCATATTGTGACATCCCTAGACTGAAGTAAAGTAGCGCAACTGTCATGTCGTTAGGATACTTTAATGTAGAATCATCAAATGCCTAAAATTGTAGCAGTTGTATCACTATAAGTGACAACAGTTGGTTGTTACAATTGAATTGATGTTATATACATATGTGAACAGTTTGGTCTATAATTCATTAATACAGGGTTCTGTAGTGTAATTTAGGTTCGCAACTGATGACTAATTTCATAGAATCTGTCTTTTTCCAGTTAATTTTTTATCTAAAATAAAAAAATAATGATTTAGTGAGTGTGTCTGAAAGATGTTCAGTTTACAAAGCAAGATAAAAGTATTTACAATTTGGCACACTGCTGTAAAGGTGGATAAACTGTCAACTGCAAAAACTAGCTCTTCAATCTGTCAAGTACCATTTCCATATTGTGCTGATGTTGGATATTCATTTAGCGACCTGTTTAGTTCATGCAGTTCTTGGTTTTTCCGTCAGATTCTTCCAGTTTTTTGATCAGCTGAGGAGGTTGCGCATGTGGAAGATGCAGCTGTTGGATGAGCATCATCTCTTCATTAAATACACCAGCGAAGATGTGGTCACACTCCGAGTCACCGACCCCTCACAGGTAGAAACACACACGCACACGTATCTGAATTCCTCCCTGTGTTCTCCTCGTTACTCTCCCCCGCTTCTCCCGTGTCTTTTGTTGTTCGCGCTGCATGACAGGGATTCCTCTTTCAGGTCTCCAAGGAACACGTTTCTCTCTTCAGTCCTGTGACTCATTCATGGCGACAAACAAGATAATTAATTAAGGTGTTTTTATTTACGCGAAATCTCAGCTCTCTGGTTTCCTTGCCGATCAGCTATTTTTTTCTCACCAGTGAAGAATATATAAATAATCTCATATTCATTATAAGCATACGTAGAAGCCAAAGCCTGAAATGCCTTGTTAAACTATAATAAATATCTCACCATTCATGACTGTACTTGGTATTTCAGACCAGGGTGGATTGTATCATCTTTTCTTAGGGATGCACCGATTGCAAAATTCTGGGCCGATATAGATGTTTTAAATTACAACTTATAGCTGATACCGATGTTTTTGTTTATTTTGTTTTTGCTGTTATTTATTCCCCTTTTGTGCCAGGGAAACAAAGACCTCTTCATTATAAAAAAAATAACTGAGCTGTTTTAAAGTCATTCAGCATTTCAATACACTGTCTTTGAATGAGCACAAATTCAATCATACAAATTTATCAACAACCTTTAATATACTGTAACCTTCTTTCACATTAAAAATATTCTTTTTTTTATAAAAAGAACTGCTTCAAAAGCCTTTTCAGCTGCTATACAACTACCTACTCAATGAGAAGAATGTTTCAGTACTTACACAGCCCAGCAAAAATGATTTGTGTTGTGAAACATAAATTAAATGTAAAAGCGATTAGAACACATAGACTGTCCAAGTATATTTGGTGACTCATTTTAGCATTTTTCATTTTTATTTTTTTATCCGTCCGAGAGAATGACGTCATCCATGATCGATTAACTAGAGGACTCATAGCGGCAGAACTCCACAGGAGAGCGGATGAAGGGCTCCACTCTGCTGGTGCAGCTTCGGGCCTCCAGCCTCAGCTGTCCGGACAGGACGGACTCACGTCGCGGCCGCTGCATCGTAGTCCTGCGGCTCTGTCGTGGGTCCGTTTTAAATAATCTCCGGAGTAATCTTTCGGAGGTTGTAGCGGACTCAGTTCTAAAGCTAGATTGAAGATACTGGCATCGGAGAAGGAGGCTAAATAACGCTCCAAACTTATGCTAAATTTTGGCGGGGAAAAACTGGCATAGACATTTTCAAAGGGGTCCCTTGACCTCTGACCTCAAGATATGTGAATGAAAATGGGTTCTATGGGTACCCACGAGTCTCCCCTTTACAGACATGCCCACTTTATGATAATCACATGCAGTTTGGGGCAAGTCATAGTCAAGTCAGTACACTGACACACTGACAGCTGTTGTTGCCTGTTGGGCTGCAGTTTGCCATGTTATGATTTGAGCATATTTTTTATGCTAAATGCAGTACCTGTGAGGGTTTCTGGACAATATATGTCATTGTTTTGTGTTGTTAATTGATTTCCAGCATAAAGCAAGCATATTTGCCCACTCCCATGTTGATAAGAGTATTAAATACTTATCTCCCTTTAAGGTACATTTTGAACAGATAAAAAATGTGTGATAAATTTGCGATTAACTATGGACAATCATGCGATTAATCGTGATTAAATATTTGAATCGATTGACAGCCCTACTAATGTACTAAGCTGGACCCTAACAGTTTAAACTCGACAGGGAGTAGTTCAGCTGTCCGGCCAGGACGGACCCACGGCGGACCCACGGGACTACGATGCAGCGGCCCCGACGTCCTGCTGCACTCTGCTCAACCGGGACTGGATCCCGGTATGGGGGACGGACTGCTGCACAAACTGCACGGCATGGAGGATGTCCCCACTGTTTAACGTCCCGGGTGCTGCATCACCCCTCTTTGGACTGACAGGCTTCTAGTGACACATTACGCACACACGAGGTTCACTCCCATCCAGACTGCAGTTGTTGTTAATAAATCTTGTAAGCCATTGTTTTACTGATCATTTTTTTGTTGAACATAACGTTCTCATCTCCGATCTTTCTCCGAAACAGTGTAATAATCCCACACGGCCGACTTTTTCTTTCACTTTTATTTGTAAACAAGCCACACATGCGCACGGCACCCGCCGTCATGCCAGTGTCGTGTCCAGCCAGTGGTTTCTTCTCTGAATCAGCGGCTGGTTACTGTTGTCTGAGATCGACCGCAAATAGCCAACACAACATTTAGCCGGCGCAAAACTGACGCAACGCAACAGATCAAACAAATCTCATCTTATTTGCCGATAGTCAACAAGGCGAATATCAGCCTATACCGATGTCCGGCTGATAAATCGGTTCATCCCTAACTTCTCCAAATCTCCCCCTCCCTTCCCTTTCTCCCACAGCCGTCCTTCTTCGTTGTGTACAACATGGTGTCCACAGAGGTGCTGGCCGTCTTTGAGAACACCTCCGACCAGCTGCTGGAGCTGTTTGAGAATTTCTGCGACCTGTTCAGAAATGCTACGCTGCACAGCCAGGCCGTCCAGTTCCCCTGCTCCGCTTCATCCAACAACTACGCCCGGCAGGTCCAAAGAAGGTACTGAGGAGAGAAATGTTATGGATATTAGACTACTGAATTCAAATGCCAAATATGTTTTCTGCCAAAATTGAACTTATTTCAGTTTGAACATAATTGTGCTGGCAAAACTGCAGGGTCCACGAGTCTTTTCTGAATGAAAGGAAAAAAGAACTGTACCTGATCGTGTGCTGCCAAATGTCAGGGAGGATTTGAAGAAGGTGGTTAGGAAGGGAAGCGGAGCAGCAGCCATCCCCTGGAGGAGGAGGAGGAAGGAGTTTTAAGACTTGATCTGGATATAGAAGAGAGACATTAAGACAGTAAGCATGGCTGGAGGAGCTGTGATTGAATTTGGCGGTTCGACTCGCCAGTATAGGTGACAAAATCCTCTGTGGAAGGACCAGACAGAAGGGGGGCTGGGGATGAGGAAGGAGAAGATAAAGGATAGTTTGAGCGAGGCAAAGGTCCTAGAATTGGATTTTAGAGTGGTGAAAATTGATGTCGGGAAGAAGGAGAGGAGAAATTGAAAGCTGGTGAGCACATTCAGCAAACCAGATTTGTACCACTTACAACTGGCTAGCATAAGCCCAGTTCACGGGGTATTAGACGGCCACAAACCAAGTATAGAGAGAGCTGTAGGTCTGTGAGAGTGGAGCACAAAACAAGGTGAGAGGAAAGACTAAAAGTATGGATGGAGGATTGAAAGGGACACCACAGAGTCACTGCTGAGTGTTAGTAGTGTGTAGTGGAACTGGGGACTATAACTTTGCCCGGTTTGTTTGAGGGAAATTGCTTCTCCACGAGGCTGTTCACTCCTTTCTGAACTTCAAACCAAACTAAGAGGATCTTTTGTTTTCCATCTAGGCCACAATGCCAAAAATAGACTGTTTATTCACTATTCCTAAGATTCCTGTTGCTGTTTAATGTTTAATGTTTTATGTTTGTCTGTGCCTCAGATTCAAGGACACCATCGTGAACGCCAAATACGGCGGGCACACTGAGGCGGTGCGTCGGCTGCTGGGTCAGCTGCCCATCAGCGCCCAGTCCTACAGCAGCAGTCCTTACCTCGACCTCTCCCTCTTCAGTTATGATGACAAGTGGGTGTCAGTGATGGAGAGGCCCAAGACCTGCGGAGATCACCCCATCAGGTACGGACCTCTATCGGTGTGAATGAGCATCGTATTCAATTATGTCACAGAATCACATTATCAATAAAAGGCCATGTTAATGTTGTTACTAACAATACATCCTTAAAAAAAAATTCATGATTAGTTGAATTTTGCTACAAATTAGGGCTGTCAATTGAGTAAAATATTTAATCGCGATTAATCGCAAATTAATCACACTTTTTTTTATCTGTTCAAAATGCATCCTAAAGGGAGATTTGTCAAGTGTTTAATACTCTTATCAACGTGTGAGTGGGCAAATATGCTTGCTATATGCAAATGTATGTATATATTTATTATTGGAATTCAGTTAACAACACAAAAGAATGACAAATATTGTCAAAGGGGAGACTAGTGGGTGCCCATAGAACCCATTTTCATTCAAGGGACCCCTTTGAAAACGGCCATGTCAGTTTTTTCTCGCCAAAATGTAGTACAAGTTTGGAGCGTTATTTAGCCTCCTTCGCGACAAGCTAGTTTGACATGGTTGGACAAATGGATTCCTTAGGTTTTCTAGTTTCATATGATGCCAGTATCTTCACTCTAGCTTTAAAACGGAGCCCTCTACAACCTAAAAATTGCAAGTTGCGTTAATGCGTTAAAGAAATTAGTGCCGTTAAAACCAATTTGCGTCGACGCGTTATTATCGCGTTAACTTTGACAGCCCCAATTCATTCATTCATTCATGTAACAGCTCAGACATGCACATTTGCTACTCACTTCTCTGGAAGGAGAGTATAGCAACATGGATCTTTGCCGTATTGCAGCAGAGGCCCTCAGACACCAAAGGACTGGAATAAAAGAAGAATTTAATGGTACTATTTTCTCTCTCCACGAGGTTCTATGCACGGGACTCGGGCCTGCTGAAGTTTAAGATCCAGGCAGGCCTGCTGGGACGGCCGGTAAATCACGCCGTGCGACGCCTGGTCGCCTTCACCTTCCACCCCTTCGAACCCTTCGCCATCTCCGTCCAGCGCACCAACGCCGAGTACGTGGTCAACTTCCACATGAGGCACGTCTGTGCGTGAGGAGCTTGTGCGTGTGTGTGTGCAACAAACTAAACTCGCACTTGGAATCAAATTGCAGGACCGTTGGGCTTCTGTTAGCAGCTACTGGTGACAATACAACACAGTTTGTTCTGTTAGTCGCCCTCTCCTCCTCCGGAGAAATCGGCAGTCCTCTCCCTGCTTTATCCTCCTGATGGAAACCGCTGTTCCCCGCCTCTTTACCCCCTCTTTCCCCCCTCCATCACACAGTGGTCACTCCACTTCCACCACTCCTCCCCCTCCGCGAGAAGGCAGCAATTCTTGCCTTTCCCTTTGGTCTGCACCGCTTCGCCTCCTCTTTCCCCCTTCTTCCGCAGAACAAAGACGGACCTGCAGGGAGGAGAGGCTGGAATAAGTGTAAATGGAGATGTGGAGAGAGTGATTGATGTGCGACGGAGGTGGGAGCCGTAGGTAGCCGGACCTCTTAGAAGGAACCAAAGGTGTTTCCTTTTTCCTACCGTGCACTGAAAGCTGCACATTCATATCAATATTGCCTATCCAGTTGGTCCATGACCAACTTTCTTTCTTCTCACAATGGATGGGGAAAGAGGTAATTTTATATTATATTGTTTTTACATGTTTTTACGTATTACCACTTGTATATATTTTATGCCAATAAAATTGTCTAAATTTTGCTCTGTGTTAATTTTTCCAAACATTACAGAAAGTAGAGGGTTGCAGAGGGATAGAGAGCTTTTTTTGCAGTTTTGTGTATGTATACAGTAGCTGTGGTTGGATTTTATTTTAACGCTGCAGTAGGCAGCTGTCAATCACTCGCAAACTCTGATCAAACGGTCAAACTAGGCAGCGCTGATCAAATATGAATTAATATTCTATTAATGTAATGCCTATTTCTCACCTCAAATGTTTTCAGAAACATTTTGTAGTGTACTGTTCAGCTGTAAAATGAGAAAGTTTGTGACCTGGCAGCCATGTTGAGATCAGTTGAAGAAATACCAAGCACCGCCCACCAGCCGGAGCAAACTTTCTCATTTTACAGCTAAACAGTACACTACAAGATGTTTCTGAAAACATTTGAGGTGAGATATAGGCATTACAGTAACAGAATATTAATTCATATTTGATCAGCGCTGCCTAGTTTGACCATTTGATTGGAGTCCGCGAGTGATTGACAGCTGCCTCCGTTGAATGAACAGCCAATAGGAACGCTCTCTTTCTCTGAAATGACCTGTGATTGGTCAAAGTCTCCCGGGATAGAACGGAGCCAAGAGCCAAGAGGAGGTGCAGAAGTCTAGTTTTCTCTCAGAACACTTGAATTACAATATGCTGAAAGGTTATTATGGAATTTTTGCCAAATGATGCCAAAAATAACTTGCCTACTGCAGGTTTAAGCTCTTATCTATATATGAGAGTACTTTAAGACTAGACAGAGAAAAGCCAGTTGTGGCAAGAAACCTGAAGTAGAATATGGTATTGTTTCTGCTTCCCACCTCTAAATATTGACATGTGTATTTCCTCCTGTATATGTTTCTTCATATACCGTGTGTTTGTTTGTGTGTGTGAGCTTGTGCATGAGCAGGTATGGGCGTTTTTTTTTCTTCTTTTTATGCACACGTGAGTGGGAAAGCATCAGAATAGAAAAACAATGTGTTTAATCTGAATGAAATTGTGCTTTGTCGTACAGCAGATTCTGTACTTTTCCCGTCATTCTTACCTGTAACTTATCTAATAATAGATTTATTAACTGGCTATACAGACATCACTGCATTATCTTAAAGGAGCTTTATAATGAACCTGAAATGATGTTAGCACAAAGCTGTAACACATACGGAGAGCAGACAAGGCACAGTGTAAGTGTCATCATATTTAATTTGAATACTGATCCCCGCAGTCTGTTCTCCTGCAGTGTATAGGATCATGACGTCGCTATTTTAAATCAGGTCCATCTGTGTTGCAAACTAAAGCGCAGGGCATCTGTTTTGCTCAAATGTGTTATTAAAAACACGCAAACATAAACAAATCTACAAAAAGGCAAATGGACGAACACCCCCTACTCCTGATATAAATGCAAAGTAATATCACAAAGGCAAAAGAAGCACACACCCAAGCAGCTGCAAGAGGTCATGGTGGTATGGAGAGCAGGTGCTGAGGGATTAAGTGTTCCTCTAGCCTCTGGTTACACACTACAGTGGACCTGGAAGGTGTGTGTGTGTGTGTGTGTGTGTGTGTGTGAGAGAGACAGGGGTTTAAGGTAGAGGGAAGAAGGTCTGTACGGATAGTTGGATGATGGAGAGATGAAACAATCGGTGAGAGACGGGGGGGGCGGGGGGGGTGGGTGACAAAACAAGATGGAGGGAGGTAGAGATGTGAGGATCGATGTGGTGTGAGTGTAGTGGCTGTATTATGCAGCTGCTTAGTTTTGCACAGTAAATACTATCTTGTAGATCGAGGCTTAAGGAGGCCACGTTATGTCATTGTCATTATAGTGTGTTTGTGTAAGCTGGTGTGTGACAACATGCTGCGATAATCAGCTAATTGCAGGAAGCGCACACAGCAGGCAGAGACAGACGTACACTGTGTTGTCCTCCTTTAACAGATTGCCTATAGAAAATTTGCTGGATTGTGTACATTTGGCGAGGAGGGGAGTTAGTGCTTCCTCTCGTACGTTCATGGTTCTGTATTTGTTTCAAGCCACATTTGTGTTTTTACCCAAGTAAATGTAACTCCCCTTATATCTAAAGTAAGCAATCATCAGCTACTCAGTTTCCCCACAGATGTTTAAAAGCCAATAAGGAAGCAGGACACTGGAGTTAAAATCACTGCAAACACAGATACTATATTACTACACGAACCCAATGCCTCCTAGTACTTAGTACCATAACAAATATGTCGTATCTGTCTTATTCTTAAGAATCAGGTAAACCCAGAGCCTTCTCCCTGACCTTGGTTGCTACGGAAACATAACCACTCTCTGCTTGGTAACCAAGTCTTTTCTAATTGCTGTTGTCTTGGCAACAGCTCAACCAATGTAATCCAGAAAAGGCCACAATCCTAAGTGTTTCCTGTTGCAGCGCTCGCCTTCTCGGAGCCTTCTCTAAACACACACACACATTTAATCATTTAGACAACAAAATCTAAGAACTGTGCTTCACAGCGTGAGGTTTGGGTTTTTTGGCTTGACACAGATGGCAGGGTTGACACTGAAATACAAAGATATTATAGTAACTGCACTAATGGATCTGCAACAAATTTTTTGTATGTTGTTCAGTGTTGTGAGCATGAAATGATTCACAGAGGTCTCAAAAGGAACATTTGAGTTTCTATTCAGGGGCTGTTCTTTTGTTAGTTCATGGTCAAAGCATAACAGTTCAAGCTGTGTGTACTTTTAAAGAAAAAGAGCACTTGAAAACACACGCACATATGGAAGGGGTCTGACAGTTACACACAGATTTCTGCTGCGTCACAAAATATCACAAAATAAGCATTAGTATAGTAAACCATCAGTTCCAGTTATACTCTCCTTAGTGGTGTGTAGTGATTCCCAACCAGAGGTACTTGTATGCCAAAAGGGGCTAATATCATTCTTATATGAAAGCCTCTTAAGCTTAGAAAATCATTCAACTCAGAAAATCTAATCACATTGGGAGAAGGAGCTAGATATTGAGCTAACAGACTATTGGGAGGGAGCGTTAAATCGGGTCACCTACTCCTCATCATGTGCTAGCCTTCTCATTCAATTTAAGGTTTTGCATAGAATTCACTCATTTTGGCTTAGATCAACTGTCGCTTTCACTCACTCAGATCTGACTCATATGTTTTGGTCATGCTCTGCTCTTCAAAATTATTGGCCTTTGGTTTTTAAAACCCTTTCAGATATATTAGGGCTCCCTATTAAACCAGGTCCACAAATTGCCATCTTTGGAGCACCAAGGAGTCTTTTTGTCATCTATTGCTCTGTCTGTTTTTTTTTTCCTGAAAATATGAAACATGGAGATATTTGTAACTTCTGGATACTGTATTTGTACGTACATCTCCAGTAATAAAAATACTTTGGGAAAAAATATATATATCCACATACTGAATCAACTGTGACACATTAACATTAGGCCTACATGTTGCAATAGAGAGTGTAAACAAGAGAGCAAATTTGTCTTAAAGATCCCATATCGTGCTCATTTTCAGGTTCATACTTGTATTTTGTGTTTCTACTAGAACATGTTTACATGCTGTAATGTTAAAAAAAAAACTTTATTTTCCTCATACTGTCTGCCTGAATATACCTGCATTAAACCTCTGTCTGAAACTTTCTGTTTTAGTGCATTTCAACGGAATTGCGTTGCTAGGCAAGAGTTTGGGTCCATGTTTACTTCCTGTCATCTGATGTTATTTGCATACACTGCAACAAGAAATAAACTGGGACACATTTAGAATGTTTATGTTTAAAGCCGTGTAATGATCTCTATATTGTATATTTGTGACATCACAAATGGACAGAAATCCTAACAGCTTGTTTCAAACGCACAATTTCTGAATACGGGCTGTGTGTATTTCTCCGTATATTGAGCGTTTTGATAGTTTAACAGGATTTATATAGCACTTAAACCTGCTTAGAAAAAGACATGAAAATCTCACTTTTTACAATATGGGACCTTTAACAGTTAAAAGTAGTGGATAACAGTTCCAATAGTAGCTAAACGTAATAGATAACAGTTATATAGATAAAAGTACTAGATAACAGTTCCAATAGTATAATATA
Organism: Sebastolobus alascanus; assembly: GCA_916701645.2. Lineage (NCBI taxonomy): Eukaryota > Metazoa > Chordata > Actinopteri > Perciformes > Sebastidae > Sebastolobus > Sebastolobus alascanus. The sequence goes on from CAKAOJ020000006.1 coordinate 7,378,753, forward strand.
TATTGTATATTACACAAACTAATTATAAAATAACTAAAAATTCCAAAAATTAGTAAACGTTATTAATTATAATTTCTTTGTTTGTTTTTTTTAACATTAATATAACTATTAACTCAGTTTAATTAACTATCAATGTACCATTTATAAATAATGGTTATTATAAAGTGTTACCAAAATGGGCAATAATGCTGGGGAGGGCCTTGCTTTTAAAAAAAACGTTTGTTTTGTTCACCTGCGACTAGCGAACTGCCCCATGAATGACTCTTTTGGTTCAGCTATAGTTAGTTAGATAGAATATTATAGATCCAAGACGGAACTGACAGAAGGACGGGACTTTGGACAGGAGAAAAAGTCGTAATTACAAATCCGTCTGCTGCTTCAGCACCACGGACAGCGTCGTGGATTCATCAATACACAGCAAAGCTAGGCTACTGATATTTCAGAGCCGTGGTCGGGGCCATAGATTCTAACTTGCACGAACATCAGTCTGATAAAGAATCGATGAGTCAGCAGACTATTAAACTAAACAACCCCTCTGCCTCTATACTCTCTCTGCTACTTGGAGATGGAGAGGGGGAATGACAGGTTAACAAGGGGCATGCATTTTGTTTTTTGCATCTCCCCTCAAATCACCTACTGGGTATAAATATAAACACAAATGTTGTTACATTGTGTGCCTGACTACCATCTCTTGCTAGGGACCCACAATCCATAGAAGCTCCAATCACCAGAACAGAGATGCAGTACTTCCAAACCCAAACTACTCTCCCAAATACTCAGTCCTGCAGCTGACGTAGAACAAACATTTTTCCAAAAAGTTACCTCTCAATCAGGATTGCTGTTTGAAAATCACTTCATCCCCATCAGTCCACTCAACTCTGATGGATATAAGAGCTTCACGAGAGAGCAGTGAGCAGTGAGGGGGGGCATGTGGTTCAAGTTTACGACTCAAACTGGTGAAAAATACAGTCGAGATGGTGAAGGAAGAACAGATAATCATATGGATACAAGGAGGTGGCTGCTAAAAGGTCAGAAAAGATTTACCAGGGGGGGATTTCATTATCCCCTGACATATAAAAAGCAGCCAGAATGTCCTCTGATGACTGAAGGGCCACAGTTTTATTACTCTGAAGATGGCTGCCATATTTCTTTTTCTCTGCATTTGCTTTCATTGTGTTTTGCTCCACTTTGTTCCAGTTGGACAGTCTGTTTTGGTGGGTAAACTCACTCTGTAATTATATAGCCAACACATTTCTCTGAGTCATATCGTTATATTGTATATAAATAGACACAGTTTAAACAAATAGAGTAGTTCATTTCATAATATACAGTGCAGAGCAGATTAATAGTTAGCCTTTAAGCTAACAGCTAGCTTGTATTTAATCACAATCAGAAATGTGTACTTTTATTGTGAATGATTTTTGACCATAGACTGTATATAAAGATGGATGACACGTCTCCACTTCCTTCCACTGGACAGAAGTGAAGCCAAAATATCCCGGATACCGGAGCTGCCATCTTGAGATTTCATTTGAAGCCAGAGTCTGTGCAGTAGTCATCGGGCGGTGGAGCTGCAGTATCGAGGTCACCTGCCCGAACTAGAAATCATCTTTGGAAAAAAATGTTATTGACGTGTACTTTGACTTTTTAGTTTGGCCCATGTCCCATCTGCTAACATGGAGGAGGCGGGATTTATGAGCTATACTGCAGCCAGCCACCAGGGGGTGATCAAGATGTTTTGGCTTCTCTTAAGGGAAGCTGTCATGTCTTCCATACAGTCTAAGTTTTTGACACCTGTACATACGAGACATTCCCATAAGAAATGTCATCTAAATTACAAAATTCAAATTTTTTCTCAATGACCCTAACGGGATATCCAAAATAAACAGAGCTTTGTATGTGCCCCTCAAAGCACTGAACATTTACAAACTCAACAGCACCTTTGAGCACTTTTATTGGGACTATTTCTTTGATATAAAGCAGTTCCATCGACAACTTGTCACAGTGAGATCTGAGGATTATTCAGAGTAACCAGGATGTTGTTTCTCGAAAGACAAGTTGAGTTTTTTTTTATGAAACTATTTTTCGGTGCTGAGAGCACCACAAAAACAAAAAAAATTCCTGATTGTGTGTACAGACTGTGTTCCCTAAATTTACTGCTTCTACGTAACCTTGTCTCTTCCTTTGCTTGAATACAGCAAATCAATGAGGCTTGAAGAGAGTATGTGTCCCAAATAGGGTTGCCAAAGTTAACGCGATAACGCAATAATTCGTTTTCACGCCACTAATTTCTTTAACGCATTAACGCAATCGATCTTTCGGAGGTTATAGCCGGCTTGAGCGCATTTTAAAGCTAGAGTGAAGATACTGGCATCATATGAAACTACAAAACCTAAGGAATCCATTGGTACCAACAATGTCATGTTAGCTTGTCACGAAGGAGGCTAAATAACGCTCCAAACTTGAAAACTAGGAAAAACTATCATGGCCATTTTCAAAGGGGTCCCTTGACCTCTGACCTCAAGATATGTGAATGAAAATGGGTTCTATGGGTACCCACGAGTCTCCCCTTTACAAACATGCCCACTATGATAATCACGTGCAGTTTGGGGCAAGTCATAGTCAAGTCAGCACACTGACACACTGACAGCTGTTGTTGCCTGTTGGACTGCAGTTTGCCATGTTATGATTTGAGCATATTTTGTATGCTAAATGCAGTACCTGTGAGGGTTTCCGGACAATATTTCTCATTGTTATGTGTTGTTAATTGATTTAAAATAATAAATTTATACTTACATTTGCATAAACTAAGCATATTTGCCCTCTCCCACGCTGATAAGAGTATTAAATACTTGACAAATCTCCCTTTAAGGTACATTTTGAACAGATAATAAAATGTGTGATTACTTTGTGATTAATCGCGATTGAATATTTTAATATTGACAGCCCTAGTCCCAAATCATTTGTCATCTCCTCTTATATGCATTGATGCATATAACTATTTCACACAGTAGGAATACACACACAGGTGTGACACACACACACACACACACACACACACACACACACACACACAGACCCAACCTCCACCTTTGCCCCTTCATATCCCTCACCTGTTATTGTTATCGACCATACCGGTATTATTCCTCCCTGTTACATATAACACTATGACAGTGTCAACATTTCATTTCACACGGATTACCACTTCAGCCATCTGTACAGCTGATTGAGACCAGTTCTGCAGTTGTGGAGCCTCCCGGTGAGAACCATCAAATCACAAACACCACCACCTAATGAGTGGAGGGAGCAGGCGGGAGCCCATTGAGGAGGGAAGGAGAGGGTCTAAATATTGACAGCAAATATTTAATTGAAGGGTAGGGGTGTCCCCCGACTCATAGGTGTGTGCTCAGACACACACTCCAAAAACCACAACCCACAGTTTCATGTGTTATCAGCGTCTACAGCTGTCTTTGACTTGGAAATAGAGGGGTGGATGCTTCTTATATGCACCTACACACACAGTCCTCGGGGCCTGCACCATGCTGAGACAAATGCACAGCTTGACTGTGGTAGACGATACTGTGTGTGTGAGTGTATTCGCTGCGGATTACTTCTAACTGACTTCATATCTGTCGTAGACACACCCAATTGGATGCCGGCACGTGCACGGCACACACACAAACACGACTCTATGCAACCCTCCAACACACACTCACACACCCACACCTGACTGAGCACCAGTTGGGGGGTTTCAGGTGGAAATCCGCAGGGAAGGCTTCGCAGCATGGCCGACCTAAAAATACAATGCACTGGGATGTCCTTTGTGAATAAACAATCGCACTGAAAATTAGCCATGCAGAAAGAACTAGAAAAGAAAGGTAAAGAGACAAGCATTTGTGTTGCACAGAAAATTGCCGCGTGTTCGACGAATAAGAGAAGGACACAAAGACCTCTTGCATGTGTGTGTTCATGCCTGTGAAGGACATGGTTAGGCCTATGTTGTAAATTTGCATTTTGAAAACTAACATAGGCTGGACTCTTGCATTGTGTCTCTCTTGCAGCAGAAGCTTTCCTTATTACAGTAAAAGACCAACTGAGGTGAGCTTCAAACTGATTTAAAACCAGTTCTGCAATTTGTGCATGCAGTAGTGTGGTTAGGTAGACCCAGAGCAGTGCACCAGGATTTGCCCTCCTGCTGGTCCCTTAGACCATGGAGCACTATTCAGGTGATCATTCAACAGGTGATCAGAGTTCTCCACCTGCTGGACAAAACATAGAACTGCATCTTCTTCTTGGCCCACTTTTGTGTCCACAACAGAATTACCGAAGTCCTGGATTTAATTACAGTTTAAAGGTACTTTTAATCATTTTATTATTATATATTATTACTTCTACTCTATGGAGGACAGAATATATGACAAAATAAAATAAATGTAGCCATTAATTAATTGATAAAATGTGCCATAAATTGATATGTCTGTTTTAATTTGCGTATTTATTTATCTTTATATTAATCCCCTTATTTATTCACTCTTCTGTTTAATTTTCCCTTTTATTGATTTACTTTTTATACATTTTTTAATTTATTTATTTATTAAGCAGCCCCCTCATTTGCATAATGAGGCAGAAATGTATAAAGACATGTAAAAAGAAATGTGTAAAAAAAAAATTATAGAGAAAAGAATACATAAATAAATAAGGTTGAGGTAATAAATAAGGGGTGAGATGCAAAGGGAAAATCGTTAATAAATTAATAAATTAATAAAAACATACATTTAAAAATAAATTTAAAAAAATACATAAATAAATGCAAAAAATACATGAATAAATTGAAATAAATAAATAATGCAAAGATAAATAAATACATTTTAAAATTAATAGAAATAAATACACAAATAAATTAAAGGGAAAATAAACAGAAGAGTAAATAAATACTTAATACAAAGATAAACAAATAAAGAAGCAAATTAAAACGTGTGTTCCTCTCCAGATGTTGTTGCCCTCTCTACCAGGAAGACGTAACCGAAATGATGTTCAAAGTATAAGACAACAGGAAGGTGGAACCGTTTTATGAGCAGTTTATTCATACTAAAACATTACACATACCAGCAATAAAGCTGCACTAAAATACTGTAATGAAAAAAATAATGGTTTGTCAACCTTAGCCTCTTGAAACCCACGTGCCCGCCGGTGGACCGGATTAAATGATGACCAGCAATGTTTTGAATGATGGTAAAAGGTTTTATAGTCATCAAAACGCAGTATGTGCCAATTGCATTTACTCACTTCTGTGACACTGGGATACATACTGAAGCATTTTGAGGACAATAAAACCTTTTACCATCATTCATAACATTGTTGATCATCATTTAACCCTAACCCCTAACCCACTGGTGGGCAGGTGGGTTTTAAGATATAAAAAAAAAAAGACAGGTTGCTAAACGTTTCCCAAACTGTGTCGTAAACAGCTTTGCAAACTGCCATTTGAAGACGGCAGTATGCAGGGCTCTCTTGACTGCTTTATGTACTTGTGCAAAGCACCAGTAGGCTATGTAGAACAATGCTTCCCAACATTTTTCCTTAAAGGTATATTATGCAAGAATTAACTAAAGAAATATGTAAAAACTGATACAGAAATAATCCATCTCAATCATCACTTATGCCCCACTAGAAGTTTGTGGTTGTGTCTGTATCTACAGAGACCCTGCCCTCTGCCTATATTTTTTCTTTTCTTATCGTTTTGCTTTATTCGGGACGCTTCTGGGCATCAGCAAACAGTCTTTGGACCCCACGTGGGGGTTTAACCCCCATCCAATAACAGCGTGCAGGGTGTGCAGCCCGTTCAGGTGGTCAGATGCCGCTGCTTTGACACGCCCCTCGGCTTCTGATAGCGAGGCACAAATCCCCCTTTAACTCTGTCAGATACAAAGCGGCCGTATTTGACGGATGAGAACAGGTTGTGTTATGTGTATGTGCATGTGTAAAACCAGTTATATGTCGACAAATGTAAAAAAAAAAAAAGTCATAGTATAGTATGTCGAAAAATGCCGTAATAAAGTCACAGTTTAGTACGTCAAAAAATGGCATGAAAAAAGTCATTGTATAGTATGTCGAAAAACTTCAAAAAAGTCATAGTATAGTAGGTCGAAAAATTACGCTACAAATTCATAGTATAGTATGTCAAAAAATGGCATAAAAAATGTTACAATATAGTATGTTGAAAAATAGCATAAAAAAAGTCATAGTATAGTATGAAGAAGGAGGGTTAAGCGCGCTTCAGTCGCCTCACAAGGAATACTAGGCCTGTCCGGTGCTCACAGAGTAGGGCAATCTTGTAACAGGAGAGACTTCAGAGAGCAGGTCTAAAGCACACTGGAGCACACGGATTTAAGGCAGTAAACTTTGTTTAAAGACTAACGTTTCGATGCCAACTGCATCTTCATCGGAGTATAGCATGTCGAAATATGTCAAAAAAAATCATGACAATACATCAATGTGCAAACACAGCAGCGAGATTTGTGAGTTGTTGTGACAAGAGAAGGACGTCCAATGGAATAAAAACTATCATTCATCTGTGGATTCCTGCACTGACCATTTGCACTGTGATCTCTGTTCATAGACGACCTGTACATCCTGTACATACATATAGAACACATAGGCCTATCATTAAATACATCTCTTTAAATGTTGCAGTTTACATAGTTCTCATTTCTATTTTTATCTTAAGTAAACTATAATATATATATATATATATATATATATATATATATATATATATATATATATAAATGAAACGGCTCAGTTTTAAAGCTAGAGTGAAGATATTGGTATCATATAAAACTACAAAACCTAAAGAATCCATTGGTACCAACCATGTCATACTAGCTTGTCGCGAAGGAGGATAAATAACGCTCCAAACTTAGCCTACGCTAAATTTTGGCGAGGAAAGACGGGCATAGCAATTTTCAAAGGGGTCCCTTGACCTCTGACCTCAAGATATGTGAATGAAAATGGGTTCTATGGGTACCCATGAGTCTCCTCTTTACAGACATGCCCACTTTATGATAATCACATGCAGTTTGGGGCAAGTCATTGTCAAGTCAGCACACTGACACACTGACAGCTGTTGTTGCCTGTTGGGCTTGAGTTTGCCATGTTATGATTTGAGCATATTTTCTACGCTAAATGTAGTACCTGTGAGGGATTCTGGACAATATTTGTCATTGTTTTCTGTTGTTAATGTAAGCATATTTGCCCACTCACATGTCGATAAGAGTATTAAATACTTGACAAATTTCCCTTTAAGGTACATTTCGAACAGATAAAAACTGTGTGATTAATTTGCGATTAATCACGATTAACTATGGACAATCATATGAATAATCACACACAATCACACATTTCTTTATTCTAGTAGACCTTTACTTATTGAACGTACATTTTTCCTTTTTATTTCACAAGTGCTTTGACAATGTAAACGTATGTTTCCAACACCAGTAAAGCCCTTTTGAACTGAAATTTAATTGAGATTGAGAGAGAGAGAGAGAAAGAGAGAGAGAGAGAGAGAGAGAGAGAGATGTTGTTGTTTGATTGTTTGTTGCTTTCTTCCTGTTGAGATCGTTGTTCCAACAAATTTTGAATTATTTTATTGATGTAATTAATGTAATTAATTTTCATTATTTGAATATGCTTTGGCAATATGTACAGTGTTACGTCATGCCAATAAAGCCATTTGAATTGAATTGAATTGAATTGAGAGAGAGAGAGAGAGAGACACAGAGAGAGAGAGAGAGAGAGAGAGACAGAGAGAGAGAGATAGAGAGAGAAAGAGAGAGAGAGACAGACACACAGAGAGAGAGAGAGAGAGAGAGAGAGAGAGACAGACAGAGAGACAGAGAGAGAGAGAGAGGGAGAGAGAGAGAGAGAGACACACAGAGAGACAGAGAGAGAGAGAGCGAGAGAGACAGAGAGAGAGAGAGGTGCATATTAGAGGGAGGCGCATGACGTCAGAGGTCAGCTGACGGGTTTGTTTTGCCTGCTCGAGCTCGTCCTGATAACAACACAGAGCCAGAGGACGGAAGCAACGACATCAAAACCGTCTCCAAACTTGTGTCGTTAACTTTGTATTTTACCCTTAAGCTACCAGCACAGACACCACGGGAGGTTTTATAAATCGTTTTTAGCTTTTATATTATTGCTCTGATACAGCCACTACCTCTGTTTTTCTTCATCTTCTGCCAACTGGTTGACTTTGACGCAAAATGCCTTCAGAAAAAACCTTCAAACAAAGAAGGACATTCGGTAGGTGTTCACATCTTCTTTCACCATTTAACACACTATTCCTCTGCTTTGTGTCTTCTAAGTAACGCTGTATGTTTGTAGCAGTCTTCTCTGAAGTGCAAAAGACTGAATTATATCGTTAATGTCGACAGGACAGATAGTTGTTAGTTATTATCCCTCAGTATTAGCGTTCATTTCGTGTAGCTAGCTAACGTTAGTTCAGTTTACAGTTTTAAATGTGTGCTTTAACACACAGGGGAGATTACGTCAGCCTACTGGAGCTGTGTCTCTGTACAGATATTTAGAAAACCTAACCATAAACGGGGGTCTGTTGTCGTGTCAACTTCTCTTAAAGACATTATAGTTATAATATATGCTCTCTCTCACTCGTATAGGCTACACACAGGTTTAAATATGGGCTATAATAAAGGGCTAATAGGGCTGTTTGCTGCAGGCCTGTCTCTCTCCCTGAGTGTGTTTATTTGCATCAGAGCTGTGGGAGAAAAACAAAGTGGTGTCGAAACGCAAGGCAGACTGAAAAGGAAAGCTGCAGGATTGGGGGATGGGACAGTTTTTTTGGAGGAGGAGAAGAAGAGAGGGATTTAGAAGAGGAAACAGATTCAAATGGCACCTAAGAGTGCGGAGTTAACCTTTTGTTTCTTTTGTTCGAAGGGTAGGCCACAGCCTCGATTTTAGTTTCAGTTATGCTTTCCCAGCAACAGAGACAAAGACAAGGCCTGCTGGGCTTTTTTTTTTTACATATACTTTGTGGTGCTCTTCAGTAATTTAGTACATAAAAGAAGAATGTATAAAAATATCTCTAATTAATTCCGTATCACTCTATGAATTGTCCTTTAGTTGACTTTTCCTACAGTGTTACATGTCTTGAACAAACAAAAATGGAAACTGTTGCCTTCAGTACTGGAAATATAATTCCCAGTATGACTAAAAGTAACCGACTTCCTGTTAAACGCCACGCTATTGGTCCAAATTTGCACAACCAGAGCACGTGAGGGCCAGGCAGCAAAGAGAAACATGGTGTCACGTGCGTTGAACTATATTTGAGAACGTGCTAAAGTGAAGCTTAAAATTGATTTACATAGCTAATTGTTGGTTATGGCTGTCACATGACTATATATATAGGCCATATATATTCAGATTAGGAACAAACATGTTGTGTGTATTAGTGGTTGTTTACAGTGTGATAGTGTTCACCAGCTGAAAGTCATTATATAACATTTAAGGTTTTATTTGACCCCGGTCCCATGTCCCATGTTTGAGTAAATACTAGGGCTGTCAATCGATGAAAATAGTTAATCACACATTTTTTATTTGTTCAAAATGTACGTTAAGGGGATATTTGTCAAGTATTTAATACTCTTATCAACATGGGAGTGGGCAAATATGCTTACATTATGCAAATGTATGTATATATTTATTATTGGAAATCAATTAACAACACAAAACAATGACAAATATTGTCCAGAAACCCTCACAGGTACTGCATTTAGCATAAAAAATAAGCTCAAATCATAACATGGTAAATGGAAGCTCAACAGGCAACAACAACTGTCAGTGTGTCAGTGTGCTGACTTGACTATGACTTGCCCAAAACTGCATGTGATTATCATAAAGTGGGCATGTCTGTAAAGGGGAGACTCGTGGGTACCCATAGAACCCATTGTCATTCACAGAACCCATTTTCATTCACAGATCTTTAGGTCAGAGGTCAAGGGACCCCATTGAAAATGGCCATGCCTGTTTTCCTCACCAACATTTAGCATAGGTTAATTTTGGAGCATTATTTATCCTCCTTCGTGACAAGCTAGTATGACATGGCTGGTACCAATGGATTCCTTAGGTTTTCTACTTTTATATGATACCAGAATCTTCACTCTAGCTTTGAAACTGAGCCCGCTACAACCTAAAAATCAAATCAAGTTGCATTAAAGAAATGAGTGGCGTTAAAACAAGTCTGCATTAACGTGTTATTAATGCGTTAACTTTGATGGCCCTAATATATATATGCATTATATAAGTAAAGTTTACTTAAGATAAAAAATAGAAAAATGTAGAAATTGCAGATAAAAAATATACAAATAAGTGAGAACTGTGTAAAACTGAGCCAGTAACAATCTCCGAAATATCAAAGACCGGCCGGGTTAAATCGCTTGAAATTAGTGGCGTTAAAACAAATTTGCGTTAACGCCTTATTGTCGCGTTAACTTTGACAGCCCTAGTAAATATACTTTTAATATTTCACAGTGTTCATAACATTGTCATTACATGACTCCATTTCTGAGTGTGAAACAGTTCACGTTGCATATCTGTATAATACATCATAAGATGACGCAGGAATCCACAGGGAATATTCCAAATGTGCCAGGCGGTACTGACTAATTCCCATATTATGACAGAACAGAAATGTGTGAAAAAAACCCACAGGCTTTTAGACCAACTGCTTCCCATTTTCTTTCCTTTTTTGTCTTTTATTTGACTGTCAGCTGATGAGTCAAAGGCTGTTTGTCGCTTGGTGTGGTCAATAGAGACAGATGACACATATACAGAGCTTCCTTGTTCCTTGGCGGTGAACTCATTGAAATGTAGTCATGGAACAATGTCCTACATTTCCTCAAGTTTAGCATGAAAATGGCAGCCTCAGGAAGGGAAACATTTGTCAGTCAATTGAAACAGATATCGAAGCTCACAAATTGTCTTCTTAGCAAACCTTTTTTAGTGGCATTTCACAAGACTGCATACCAGTAACTCAAGCAACAGCTGTCTCTGACAGCCACCAGGGCCCAATGTGCTGCTGCCTTTGATTGGTTGGCTCTAGAAAACCAGTGTTTAATTTTATTTTTACTATTTCTACCAAGGGTTTCATTGTAATTCAAAGTCCAAAAAAGTTGAGATGTTTTTTCCCCAATGCTCAAGTTTATTGACCATTTTGACCATCAGACTGTTGTTGTCAGTACAAAGTGCAGTAAGCCCAAGGTGTTATCTGGAGCCATTTATTTTGGCCCAGTTACAAATCACTTAAAACAGGGTTAAACCTCAGAAAGGAGGGGCCTGCTGTGGCCTAGGTCACCAGTGACTGAGTGATCCATCCAATCAGCAGCTGTGTTACTGACCTTTTGACCTATCATTGTAGAGAGAAAACCTATTGTTGAAAAGGTCCATCTTCAACATGATTTTAAATGATGCTGCCTATTCTGTATGGAGGACAGAACCTGCCAAAATAAAAAAATAAATCCAGCAAAAAGTAATAATTGTAGCCTTTAATTAATTGATACAATGTGACATAAATTGATATTTCTGTTTTAGTTTGCTTTTTTATTTATTTATCTTTGTATTAACTTATTTATTTACTCTTGTTTAATTTTTCCTTTTATTTATTTATCTGTGTGTTAACTTATTTATATACTCTTCTGTTTTATTTTTCCTTCTATTTATTTATATATTAATTTGTATTTTTTTTTTTTTTAATGTGTGTATTGATTTACCTAAGCTTATTTATATCTGTATTCTTTTCTTTATACATTTCTTTACACATTTCTTTATGCATTTCGGCTTCATTATGCAAATGACGGGGGCCATCACTCAACATGTGTCATCAGGGGGGTAAAATACATAAATAAAGACATACATTTAAAAAATATATATAAAATTAATAAATAATAAATACAAAAAAATGCCACATTTTATCAATTAATTGTTGGGTACATTTATTTTTAATATTATTTTTGCTACATTTAATGACATATTTATTAATTTATTGAGTAATTTATTTATTCATTTATTTTTTATTTTATTTTGGCAGGTTCCTTCCTCCATAATACTGAAGGCATTTAGTGAATATTGATAATGTTAACATTGTAACAGAAGTTCATGGAGCAGCCGTGATATAAATACATATGATGTAAATGACACATTCTAGCACACACAGGTGAGGTGTGTTCTCAGCATACCTGTCTGTAAGGGATGCAAACTATACACACACTTGTGAACACACACTGGAGTAATTGAGTAGAAAATGAGTGAATCATAATGTTTGTTTTATAATCTGCTAATCACTGTGGAACAATGTGGTTACACCATGAATGGATTTTAGGAAAGCTCATTATGTTTTTCCACTAGAGTGCCTTAGTCCACTAAGCAGCCTGTTAAATTCACTTTCCCAGATGTTTCTATTCTGCTTGATATTAAGCTTCAAGAATGTAATCGTATTATGATTTTTTTATGAATATTATTTTTCAAAGTAGATCTCATAAAAAAATAGTGTAAGACCAATTAGAGCTGCAACAGTCTTTGGTTAAGATCTCAGTATGATATGTGACACATGCACATAGCTGTTGAACCATATATTACAATAACAAACACTTCGACTGCTGCTCCTCACATGATCATTACATGTGTTAATTCACTCATAGTGTATGCATGGGTGGAGTGGCTGAAAGGTCTGTTAAATGCCCGTGGGTGTGGTTTTTGATGACTTCTCTTTCTCTGTTCATGAGTTTGCATCTGTGTTTGCTTTGTCTTTGACCTCAGTTGTGTTTGATCAGTCCTAGCTGACTCCCCCGACCTGCTAATCTCTTTATGCTAGTACACTAACATTAACCTGAGTCTGTTTTTCTTCCCTACAGAACAGAGAGTAGAAGATGTCAGACTGATCCGAGAGCAGCACCCCAACAAGATCCCAGTGAGTTCAGATATGCACATTCACTTGCAAAGCCAGTGAAATCCACTGAAGCAACATTATTATTTAAAGACTTAAAGAATAAAACTTTCAGGGCATCATATGATATGATATGATAGGTCTATGAGCATGACGACGTGCTTAACAGCACGCAGGAAGACAGGAGTAAGAACAAGACAAACGTGCCACAACGGAAAGTGTTACCGCATGTTTCCTGGTAGTCCTCTGAACTGACTGTGAAATAGTTTTAAATGTCATGTGCTGGCATCAGACACATTTCTACGAGGGCTTTCTGCTTGTTGACCTCCATTTATTTTGTATATAGTTTTTGTGGTCGGCATTTTTTCAGCTTACAGTGACCACAGCAGTTTTTTCTGGTTTTTCTAATGAGAAATGGTTGTGACTGCTCCTGCTAATGAGTCAGGTGTCGGGTGTCTCCTAGCAACCACCAATAAACAAAGGCACACCTCGTGTTTCACCTGCTGGTTTCATCATTTCGAAATAGAGTATCACAACAGCCTTCCATCTGCTGCCCCATATAAGGCCTCATCTCGTCTTGAAAGCACCCCACTGTGTGTGTGTGTGTGTGTGTGTGTGTGTGTGTGTGTGTGTGTGTGTGTGTGTGTGTGTGTGTGTGTGTGTGTGTGTGTCTGTGTGTGTGTGTGTCTGTGTGTTTGTGTGTGTGTGTGTGTGTGTGTTTCCTGTGTACTCTCATGGGGTTGTAAACTGCCTTGTCATGCTAAGTGTTGACAGCAGGGGCAGATGCGCTGTGTCACTGTAATGCAACTCCATCCAGCCTGTGGGGGTCGGGGGAGGAGTAGACTGGTTGTAGCTCTCAGATCAGGCCCTGCCTCACTGAACATTATACAGAACCTACCAAACAGAGGTCAATGCATTTCTAAATCATTGCAGCTCTAATCTGAAATCTTTAAATGGGCACTCCACTGATTTTAAACATCAGGACAGGCTGTACTAATTTGTTCACAAACTTGTTTGTAAAGGCTGCTTTACAGTAAAGTGATGGATCTCTCTGAGCTTATTTGAGTGATCTAGCTCCGTAGAACGAACAGTGAATCATTCTATGTCATCATATTCATTTTGCACATTTTTTTGAAAGTTGAGGTTCAAAGTGCCTTTGTTGGAAAAAAATGCTTTAGAAAACAGTCTTACCAGAAGGTCCATTAAGTAGCTGTTCTGGAGCTTTCAGCTATATCACGTCTTCATCAGCAGATATGTATTGATGTCCAGCTGTTTATTTTTAAATATCACAATATCTGAGTTTGTCAATATTGCCCTGTCCTGATTACCATCTATCTGATCTATAAACATTTTCTCCAATGAATTTCCAGAAAATGTACTCATAATGTACCATGATATATGTTATCTGTCAGACAGCTCCTCGCAGCTTACATTGAACGGAAGGTTATCTATAGTGTGCATAATATCTAGGTAGCATAAACACACGCATCAATAGTTTAGACATTCGAAGATGGCTCAGATAAGTGATTGAGAGTGTTTTCAGTTGTATAAACTGTGAGTCGATCAGAGATTCTCTGTGGCTGAATGAAAGGTTCATAGCTCAAACTAATCAGTCTTGGTCCACTGGGCAGTCCAGCGAGGCAGAGGGCTGTGTTCTTTTTTTTTTATTTACAATATCATCTGATATGTGTGACTTCATCTCCCTGTTGATCATGGACTCTGGTCTCAGAACAGTTTCAGCTGGTATCAGGTTTAAAACAACAGGAAATGCTGCCTTCATAGAGTTCCAGCAGAATAGAAGGGGAGAGGTCACTGACTGATTGATGTGTGTGTGTGTGTGTGTCTCCTGAAGGTGATCATTGAGAGGTATAAAGGAGAGAAACAGCTTCCCATCCTGGACAAGACCAAGTTCCTGGTGCCAGACCACGTCAACATGAGTGAACTCATCAAGATTATCAGGTAGACCTCAAGTCCCCTCCTTTCTTTTCCTCTCCTCTCATTCCTTATCCCCTCCTTTCTTTTCATCTCCTCTCTTTTCTTATCACCTCCTTTCTTTTCTTCTCTTCCCTTTTCCTCTCCCCTCCTTTCTTTTCATCTCCTCTCTTTTCTTATCACCTCCTTTCTTTTCCTCTCTTCCGTTTTCTTATCCCCTCCTTTCTTTTCCTCTACTCTCATTTCCTCTTTTCCTCTCCATTCCTCTCCTCTCCTTTCTTTTCCTCTACTCTCATTTTTTATCCCCTCCTTTCTTTTCTTATCCTCTCATTTCCTCTTTTCTTCCCCATTCTTTTACTCTCCTCTCTTTTCATATCCCCTCCGTTCTTTTCATCTCCTCTCATTTCCTATCCCCATCTTACTTTTCCTCTACTCTAATTTCCTCTTTTCCTTTCATTCCTCTCCTCCCTTTTTTCCTTTCCCTTCCTCTCTCTTCCTCTACTCTCATTTCCTCTCCATTCCTCTCCTTTCTTTTCCGCTCCCCTCGTTCCTTTTCCTCTACTCTCCTTTCCTATCCCCTCATTTCATTTCCTCTACTCTCATTTCCTATTTCCTCTCCTTTTCTATCCCCTCCTTTCTTTTCATTTCCTCTAATTTTTTCTCCTTTCCTATCCCCTCCTTTCTTTTCCTCTCCTCATTTCCTCTCCACTCCTTTCCTGTCTTTTGTATCCCCTCCCTTCTTTTCCTCTCCTTTCCTCTCCCCTCCATTTCCCTCTCCTTCCCTCTTCTCTCCTTTCCACTCCTTTCCTATCCCTTCCTCTCCTTTCCTTTCATTTCCTCTCCTCTCCTTTACTCTCCTCTCCTTTCCTATCCCCTCCTTTCTTTTCCTCTTCTCTCCTTTCCTCTCCTCTCATTTCCTCTCCTTTTGTATCCCCTCCTTTCTTTTCCTCTCCTTTCCTATCCCCTCCTTTTTTCCTCTTCTTTCCACTGCTTTCCTATCCCCTCCTTTTTCCCCCTCTCCTTTACTCTCCTCTCATTTCCTCTCCTTTCCTATCCCCTCCTTACTTCTCCTCTCCTCCTCACACTGCCATGTCCTCGTCTCGCCACCAGGAGGCGCCTCCAGCTGAACTCCAACCAGGCCTTCTTCCTGCTGGCTAACGGCCACAGCATGGTCTCGGTGTCGGCCGCCATCTCTGAGGTCTATGAACGGGAGCGAGACCAGGACGGCTTCCTCTACATGGTGTACGCCTCCCAGGAGACCTTCGGCGCTGCCACGACCGCCCAGTGAACGGCCCTGCTTCTTCTTCCACCTGGCAGGTTATTGGACAATTGTAGTTTTTAGCCCCCTCCATGTTTCTTCCCACACACCTTTAGTCTCGACTGTAAGAAATAAAACACAAACTGTTAAATCTAAACACAGCGTACGATAATTCCCCAGCTCGGTTGTGATCTCTATATTATGACTGCAATGAGCGGATAGACTGTTTGTGTACCACCACACTCACCCAGTAGCATAGAGCCACACGGGTCGACCACAACAGCAGAGTTTTAGTAGAGAAATCCCAAATCTGACTCAGGCCAATAGAGTTAGTGTGTGTGTCTCTGCTTCTATATTGTCCTCTCTGGTGAATCATGTCCGCCGTCATGGCAACGTACCGCCTGTTGATGGCAGTTATTTTCAGTGTTGTGGTTACGTGTCTCCTCGGCTGTATTTATGTTAATGTATATATACATTTCAGGTAGTGATATTACATAAAAGTGGTGAGGCTCCACCACTTCTCTATATATATACATTAGCCAATGAACAAAGCCAACCTTAATTTTAAGGTTTTTGGAGACTAGAGAAAGTTAGGGGTTTCTGGGTTCACGTGTTGTTTTTAACGGAGCATTTTATCGCAGTGAAAGGGTGAAACTTGGGGGTCTCGATCAGAGTACTTTTGCCGGAGAAAAAATGCTAAATGAAGTAGAGAAGATTAATCAATACATCTCTGCTGCTCGTCTCATCACATTCTCTCAAAGGTCCTTCTTCGGTGTTTTTATCCCTTCCTGCCTTGTATCCTAAAGCATCTTCACTGTAACAAAAAATATGTTGGGGAAACTGCTTTTGCTCTCGAAATAGATGATTGTAGTTTGCAAAAAAAATGCCTTGGTGTACAGATAATGTTGACTTTTACAGCTTTGAATATAAAAGGGGTTCCAATGAGAGTGTAACCAAGTTGAATTTGGACACACTACAGGAGCATGCATGTGTGAATGGAGGATGAGGGTGTTTCTGTAAATGCTGATGAGGGGAGGGGGGGTTGCCATTTTCCTTTCCTTTTTATGTCCTTTGTCACAAGTATTTATGGAGGTGATCAAGGGACGAAGGAAACAAACAGTGAAACACAGGCAGGTTGATGAGCCTCATGTCTGACTGTCCATCTGCCTTTGACCTGCAGGGCTGATTTCCCACAGCTGTCACTGTTGTTCAGTTTCAGTTCACTGAAATTCAACAAGCACTTTCAGTGTGGGGAACTGCCCAGTGGGTTTTTAAGGGCTGCACTCTAAAAGAAAAAAAAAACTGAATATCCTGTCTGTGCTCCTCCTCCCCATCCTCTTAACAGATCGAGGTTTAGCTGCTTTTATATCGCAGTATTTTATCATTCGGGTTCTCTTTATTTTCTGTGATTTTTATTTCATTGTACAACATGTCTTTACTCTTCGCTGTCTACAGTATGTGAAGTAGGCCTACAAAGGTGACTTTTTTTTTCCTGACTAGTGAAAGCCACTGTGTGTTTGTTACAGAGGGGTGGAGCGTTTGTTTCAGTGGTCTTTTCTGCCTGCTCCTCTGTTTCACACACACATATCCACACACAGCAATATCATACAGCCTCCTCTTATGTATTTATGTTGGTATTTTGTAAACAATAAAAGGAGAAAAAAAAGATCAGTTGTGGGGTTCTTGTGTTTTTCTGCCCTTAAACACATTTATCACTTTTTGTGACTCCAGAGGGAGCTGCGTGAAATCTGATAAATTGCCCAAATGATGTCTCTTGAGTCAGTGTTGGTTGGGACTGAAGACTAGAAGTTTGAAAATAGAAAAAAAAAAAAATCTGAGGGTTGTGGAGCTAGAAAGAAGTGAGCTTACCAGACCTCTGCTGCCCGCTCTACATCTTTGCTGCAGGCTAGCAGCTCAAGGCTACATTGGCCGCTACTAGCATGCTGTAAAACGCACAAATCTCCAAACAAGCTGGCGGCGGTTGAGTTGCATTGTGGGTAATGTGAGTCAGACAATGTTACAGTGCCTACGGGGTCTGAGAAGTGAAGCCAATGCAGAAGTGTCTTAAACTTGCATTCTTTCTAATAGCCAGCAGGGGGCGACTCCTCTGCGTTCGGGTGTGCTAAGCTCCATCCTCTTGTGGCACTTCTGGTTGCAAAAAAACAAGATGGCGACGGCCTAAATGCGAAACTCAAGGCTTCAAAACTGCAGTCCGCTAGCCAATCTGACATCACGGTGACTGTCCACTTCTTACATTCTATGTATTCAGCCTAATGAATTCAATTGAATAGGCCTTTCTCACAGCAGACAATTTGACTGAAATAATTTGACTTGAATAATGATAAAATATCCATCCATCCATACATCCATCCATCCATTTTCTTCCGCTTATCCGGCGCCGGATCGCGGGGGCAGCAGGCTTAGCAGGGAATTCCAGACGTCCCTCTCCCCAGCAACGTTTTCCAGGTCTTCCTGGGGGACCCAGAGGCGTTCCCAGGCCAGCCGAGATATATAATTTCTCCAGCGTGTTCTGGGTCTAACCTGGGGCCTCTTACCAGTTGGCGGTGCGCGGAAAACCTCCAAAGGGAGGCGTCCAGGAGGTATCCTGATCAGATGCCCGAACACCCTCAGCTGGCTCCTTTCGACGTGAAGGAGCAGCGGCTCTACTCCGAGCTCCCTCCGGATGTCTGAGCTCCTCACCCGATCTCTAAGGCTGAGCCCAGCCACCCTACGAAGGAAACTCATTTCGGCCGCTTGTATCCGCGATCTCCTTTCGGTCACTACCCAAAGCTCATGACCATAGGTGAGGTTTGGAACGTAGATGTATTGGTAAATCGAGAGCTTCGCCTTCCAGTTCAGCTCCCTCTTCACCACAATGGTCCGGTACAGCGCCCGCATAACTGCAGTCGCCACACCGAACCGAATGTCCATCTCCCGCTCCATTTTACCCTCACTCGTGAACAAGACCCCGAGTTACTTGAACTCCCTCGCTTGGGGCAAAGACTCACTCCACGCCTGGAGGGTGCAATCCACCGGTTTCCGGCAGAGAACCACGGCCTCAGACTCGGAGGTACTGACTCTAAAATATATACTTTATAATACAATTAATGATGGCTGAATTCAATTTAGCTGTGTGAGTTTCAGGGTCCTGGTATTGTTCACGATTCCTCACAGGGACATGTGACTCCATTGTTAATGTTATTAGTAACACTTGTGTAAAAACCTGATTTACATCAGTTATTTTGCATTTTTCTATCATCTTGAATATGTGGGTTACTGCCAATTATTGATAAGATGCATCACTCTTATTCTGTTAAGGTGCACTGTATATAGTGAAATATTTTGTGCCCTTGTAATAAGACTTATCATTCAACTACATAGGCTATTTATCACTCTGTTCAGACAGTGGTTTAGTAATTTACAGTCGATGTGCGTTTTCAAGATGTTTCAAGCACCGTATTTACTTTAGGGAATGAATGAACGGGGAGGAGTTTGATTACCTGTTGAACTCTGGGTAATCGAGAGGGAAACTCGGGAAAGAAATGGCGCAGAGCAGAGAGTCACAGTCACACACACGTGTGAGGGTCGTGTTAGACCACATAAGTTTATCGTTGTGTTTTATACAGTATATATTAGACTGTGAACTGTTTCGCTGGTCAACTCGCTCGGAGGTGTGTGAGTTTGCGGACTGTTTACTGCCGACGAAGTGTGTTTTCGCTGTGGAGCTAGCAAGCTAGGCTAGGTTAGCCAAAGTGCCGCCATCGTTGGAGTAAGCAAAGTGCGCCATCCTTCACCTGCACGGACGAGAGCGGAGATGGCGGAAGGGAGAAGCTTCAGCGGTCGTCGCGGATGTTTGCTCGGCTCTCTGAGGTCCTCTTCTGGTGAGACTGTGGTTCCTGCTCTTCATCGCGGCTGGGCTGCTGCAGACCGAGAGACAGGTGAGGAGCCGCTATCACTCTACACAGAGGAGGTAACATTACTGCTGTTTTGTTTCTTCTTTAGCTCCAATGTTAAGTGCGCCAGAGAACCTTAATGCAAACTTGCTTAAAGAACAAACTAAAGCAAAGACTAAAGGTTAACACAGACTAAAGACTAAATTCCCCGGGTGTTTTCTGTTTTGTTTTCTATTTTTATTTTTCATAGTGTGTGGTCCTGTATTTTATATATGAAATACCTGCATTCAGTTAATACAAGGTTGAAACTGAGATATACTGTGTTTGTGTTGTTATTTCTCATTATAAGCTGAATGACTGAATAAATTAATTCTTATTTTTCTGATTATATTGTTATTAAGAACAGGATTATTCCCTTAGCCTCTCATTAGTTATTAAAGAGAGTGAGTCATAGTTAACCATAGAAAGGTTTATTTTACACTGAGATGTCTCACTATTTTACTAAGTAGTGGAGTTTAAAGGGGCTTAACGCTATATTGAGTAGGGCTGGGATGATTCACCCTTCTCCAGATTTGATACTATCACAATACTTGGGTGCCGATTCAATATGTATTGCGATTTTTAAGTATTGCGATTTTCGCTAACTTTTTTTAACACTAGACCGTGGGAAAAAGTTGAATCGTACACTTCCAGGGACTTTTACTTGGTAAAATATCTAAATGAATACAGTAAGAATGTTAGATTTTCAGCATGTATATAGTCGGAGATGTCCTGAAGTAAAATATATCAGTCATTGTCAGGGTATCAATACAGCAGCCTCTTCGGGATCAACTTCCCTCTCTTCGGCAAGGAAATAAATATCAGAATCAGAAATACTTTATTGATCCCCGGGGGGAAATTGAGTTACGTGTTGCTCCTGTTCTAGAATATAAATATAAATATAGAGAAAATATAAATAAGAAATATATATAACAACAGTGCAAATAATAATGCTGAAAATAGAATCTCTGCAAATAATATAAATGCATGCATTTATAAAAATGCAAGAATAGTGTAAAATAAGAATATTAGTTTAAATGTTCTGTATGAATAAATGCAGTGTTAGTGCCGGAGTAAACCAGATTATTGCAAAGCTGAATCATTGCACTAAATTATTGTCCTGTTAAGTCAGTATTGCACAGTTGAAGATATAATAAATCATGGGGTTTTAGGTCCTGATAGGGGTAAAAAATAAGTATATGTTGTGTGCATACAGTATATATGTGTGTGTATAAAATATATATGTAATATACAACAATTTTACAATCTAATGAACATGTCTACCGTTTTTTAAGCTGGACAAGGGTATATTTGATCCTAAATACAATCTATTTAAGGTGAGGAAATCCTCAACAAGAACAAAGAGTCTAATTCACTGGCTCTGAGACTGAAAAAAAGGAGGTCAACCAGATTTGTAAGTGGGTAGGAAGAGGGTGTAGGGGGTGGTTTGGAATTGGGACGATAACGTTTCCTGTTCATGACAGAGTTAGCATGCAGCTTTAGCCGTGATGTCTAGCTCTGCTTTTCCTGGCAATGTGTGAAACCCAACATATTTCCATACTTGACGGTATACAGTATGTAGTGTTTACCACGTTGGATTTAAAATGTGAGGGTGCAGGTCGTATCCACGTGGAACCTCCGCCGTTTTCTACTTTTTCGTTTTGGCTCGCGGAAGCTGGCTGCTGTGTGTTTTGGTTGACCGATACGGAACGTATATGACGTCACGTTACTCAGACTACAATAATAAGTCTAATGAGTCCGCATAGACTCAAATGAAGCAAATATATCGATTTTGGCATTAAAAAATCAATTTCAAAATTGTAGAAAAAAATAAAATAAAATTGCGATACATATGCGAATCGATTTTTTTTTTTTTTTTTCCCCATCCCAAAAATTTGGGTACTGTGTAAAGTGTTCCTCATATCTCGAGCCTATGGTGAGAGCGTTACACTTGTAATTGTCCTCTAAGTCAAAATGTCTACTGTGAAAGAGGCTTATTAGATATGTGTTGGAATTCTTCAAATGGCTGATATTACCTTTTAACTTTTTAAATAAAGCATTTACACTATGTGATGAAAGACAGAAAATATTTTATTACTCAAGCATCCCTCAAAGTTCAGATAAAACAAGTTTTTAAACACAATAAGTAATAAAACATCTGACCTACAAATGAACTGTGTTCAAACATTTGCACACAAATATTTCAAAAGCACATTTTTACTACAGATGAACATGCATGCTGGAGCATCAGATTCTTACAGATTCAGACTCATGTTTGGCTTTAAGGAACCTGCAGAACTAAATAGTTCCATAAAACACTACAAAAGTGGAACTATGTTACAAAAAACCTCAAAAGAAGGCGCTCTTTGGTATGATCTATGGAGGCAACTCTTTCTTGTACTGTGCAACCATTCACACATTTATGAAGTGCTTTTATGTTGATAAAGAGAGAATTTAAAGGGGAACTACGCCCACTTTCAAAATTCATACATGTTATTTACTGTGGTCTAAGACAGTCCAAATATATCAAACATGAATAACTCTCTCCCAAATCCCCAAAACTAGAGTCCTAAAACTCAAATTTCTGATGTCATTGGGTATAAAGGTATAAAGATTTTGTAAATGACACTGAGCACCCAGGGAAATGTTCTGAGTATATGGGAACATTTTCTGTTCCATATCAACATTACAGTAGAATAAAGCTAATTTGGATATAAGAAAGAGAACAAACATTCTGTGGGTCCATAAAATCAGTCTCCCATTCATCGTCTATGGAGCAGCTCCACACTTTATACCCTATGACATCACAAGTTTGAGTTTTAGCACTCTAGTTTTTGGATTTGGGAGAGAGTTGTTCATGTTTACCAATATTTTTTGGACTGTCTCAGACCATAGGAATAACATGTATGAATTTTGAAAATGGACGTAGTTTTCCTTTAAATGAACATTGCGCTGATCGATGGCTGGCTGGTTGATTCTGAGCCCCGTATTTCTGTGAAAAGGCGACACTCCGAAGACATTTATATTGCAATACAAAAGCATTATTTTAAACAACAGACAGAAGTTGTTATACATACTGAATGTTCAGTATTTACTATTTTAAATAAACACCCCGTGTCCCAGTGCTGTGCCCTCCAGGGGCGCAGATAGAGTTTCATCTGAAGGACCAGCTGTCCTCGTGTCTGTAGAACTCTGGGTCCTGCCCAGCAACTCGCACCGTGAAACATTTTCTAACTTACTTCGACTCCTTTCACTTTTAACAGTCCTGAATTGTCTTTTGCATAAAGACTGTACATATTAATTACAGAAAGAGTCAGCTCCGCCTCTCCGGGAGTGAGGTTAGGATTAACGTACGGGCCGCTCAACATTCATTCACTTACATCAACAACATGAAAAATAAAACAACAACAAAATGAACTGAAAACAAATTGTCACTTTTGAAATGTCCAAAAATTGGTGTGATCTGAAGATACATAGACATTCTGTACTGACTGAATATATTCAGTGTGATTGTCTCGGTATAGAGGAACAGTATTTGGCACTGGAGGCCATTTTGCTCTCAGGTTGGCCCAGAGGTAGAGAGGCTGCAGATCACCCAAAAGGGATGGATTTAGCCCCAGGCACTGGTGAAGGGACAAAAATGAATGAATGAATCCCTCTGTGATCCCTCAACTGCTGAAGAGATTCCATTTTCCAAGTGTGACCCGTGTCCCAGCACAAGGGTTAGATACTCCATGTCCATATTTCTTGACCCAATACGTACTTCTTGACTCATAGTCATTAGGGCTGGGACGATTCACCTATCTCTCGATCGATACTATTACGATACTTGGGTGCCGATTAGATATGTATTGCGATTTTTAAGTATTGCGATTCTACAAGTATTGTGATTTATTGCGATTTGTTAACTTTTTTAACACTAGACCATGGGAAAAAGTTGAATCATACGCTTCTAGGGAATTAATATCTAAATTAATACAGTAAGAATGTTTGAAGAATGTATATACAGTTCTCTTTGTTAACACCTTATTTTTAAAACCGGACGTAGTCACACGTGTATACTTCCTCTAACTTTGCCAAGTCTGTCGCTAGCTCTCCCCGTTAGCTCCGTTCTCTTTATACATCCATGGTCAGCTCCATCGGGGCCGTTTGAATGCATTAAACATAAATGTCAGTATATAGATGCGCTATAGTTTTAGCGTCGGCCGATTTGACCACGAAGATGCGAGTGACGGCTGGCTTGACCACACGTTACCGCAATACGATAACGTTTCCTGTCCATGACAGAGTTAGCATGCAGCTTTAGCCATGATGTCTAGCTCTAGCTTTTCCGTTTCGGCTCGCGGCGGCCGCTTGCTGTTTGTTTTGGTTGACGGATACGGAACGTATATGACGTCACGTTACTCAGACTACAACAATAAAAGCGGTAACTTCCTTCTACCTCCGCATAGACTCAAATGGGGCAAATATATTGATTCTGGCAATAAAAAAATCGATTTTAAAATCGTAAAAAAAACAATCGCGATACATAGGTGAATCGATTTTTTGCCCACCCCTAATAGTCATCATATGTTTGATTGAAACTTGTACTGTAATCCTTGGTACCATGGAGCTTGTTTTTTTCATCACAGGTTTCTACACTTCTCCAGCCCAACTCGATCTCACCGGAAGGCGTATAAATACCACAACATTACAAGGACATTCCGCGTGTCATGGGCACGCATTTTAGCCTTTTCGCGTGTCATTTGTACGCCACGCAAACGTCCGCAGTTAGGTTTAGGCAAGAAAAACTTTTAGTTAGGGTAAGGGAAAACGTCATGGTTGGGCTTAAAATTAGTACGAAAACTAAGTAAAACACGTAAATGGGTTAAGAAAAAAAGTAACCCAACTACAGAAAACACGTCACAAATGTCAATAAAAATCGTCACTAACGTAACTTACAAAATAAAACGCCTGTCAACAATGGTCTCGTACACAGGTCTCCTGGTTAAAAGTCTGGTGTTTGTTGGGCCCATCCACCTCCTTACCCGCCCACCGTAAGTGGTCTTTCTCGCTTTTTGTACTACGTCAATAACTCTTACCGTAGCGTTCATACACCAATACGTTTACATTGCAGTGAGTGCAGGATACATGGCGTACAAATGACACGTGGAAAACAAGAAAGGTGTACTCATTGCACATTTAAGGCCTTGCATATTGTCATGGCATTTATATGCCTTTTCATGCGAACGGGCTGTCCAGCCTTTTTAATGCCACTTTGTGGTCCTAGTCAGGGTCTGAAATTAGCACCCGCCACTGCCAACAATTTACCCGCATTTGGCTGGTGGCGAAATCATCAGGACATCCGCCATTTTGGCAGGCAGGGAAAACGCTAGTGATGGGATTAGACTTAGACTTTAGACTTTATTGTCCCACTGGGGGAAATTCTTTTCCACAGCACTGTACTTGTCAGACACCAATATAGACAGATGCTGTCAAACAGAGTACAGTCTGTGCTGTCGCAGCAGAGCGTGCGCCATCCATTAGAGAACCATAGTTGTCCGATTCTTTGGCATCTTATGCCTCCGTGACTATTGATTCCTCTTATTGATGCTTTCCGACCGTTACGCACGCACAATGACATACGCACACTGTATCATTCAGATTGTTTGGGACCGAAGACACGGCGGAGAGAAATAAAAACGCTCAATAGCATTGCGCTACTAAACCTTAGGGGCGCACCCTATTTTTTCCCCTGATAATGCTATGCTGTGAACAACAAATCCGTGTTGAAATTCAGCAGGAGGAGAGTTAGTAATTTTACCTGTTAGCAGCAGGTGGGCAGCACAGTCCTGCTTGGTTAAATAATGGAGCTACTAATGTTAACTGAGGTGTCATTGAGTTACAATTATGAGGCGTTAAAACTCTGCTCAGTAAAATGACTATTGGGTGATGGTAAATTACAACGTTATCATGATGTGTTCAAATGTAATCTCGTAAAATTAAGTTTTTGTCGAAACTTAAATAAATCCATTTGTTTGAAGGAGATGTTTTCACAGCAACATAAAATAGATATTAGAGAGGGAATTATGACCTGTTTAACTTCCTAACAACTTACCACATTTTTTTTTAATCAAAGTAAATATTTAAATAATCAATCATTTGAATTGTGTGTTTTTATGCAAATAACCACTATAGATGACAATAGCAAAGTACAGTACAGTACAGTACTGTGTACAGTACAGTACTGTGCAAAGTACAGTACCCTTCCATTCCCCCAAAAAATAGGGCTCCCCAGAAGCAATGGTGTAATTCGAACACTGTAATTTACCATGTATATAATGTTTTTTATTTAAAATATAACGAACATTGAATGACATCAGATCTAAAATGTTATTTCTTCATTTAGCGCAGAGATTTCAAAAGCGGCAGATAAAATTTCTGAGTGGCATAAAAAAAAAATACTTGTCTGCCACAGTGGCAGGCGGTGAAAAAAGTTAATTTCAGACCCTGGTCCTAGTCTTTAAAATACTTAAGGCGAAATGGAAGCACCTGAATGCATCGTGAGTTTTGGTATCTGTGGGGCTAGACCACCTGATCAGGGGTGGAGCAGTAGGTTCAGCAGGTCCTGCAAAGGATCCACCTTCTTCAGCTGTTTCCTTTGGGGGTTCCAGCCCTAAATAAATAAATAAATCAATTACTCAATAAATAAATAAATATCATTCAAGTCATTAAATGTGGCAAAAATAATATTAAAAATAAATGTAGTAATTAATTGATCAAATTTGACATATCTATTTATCTTTGTATTAATTCCCTTATTTATATACTCTC
Source organism: Sebastolobus alascanus (assembly GCA_916701645.2). Classification (NCBI taxonomy): domain Eukaryota; kingdom Metazoa; phylum Chordata; class Actinopteri; order Perciformes; family Sebastidae; genus Sebastolobus; species Sebastolobus alascanus. Next base: position 7,405,643 of record CAKAOJ020000006.1, read on the forward strand.
CTGTTCAATTTTCCCTTTTATTTATTTATGTATTAATTTTTATTCATTTTTTTAAATGTATTTATCTATTTTTGCATTCATTTTTTATTTATTTATTCTTTTTTGCATTCACTTTATTTATTTATTTTTGCATTTACTTATTTTTTAATTTAAAAATTAATAAAAATAAATACATAAATAAAAGGGAAAATTAAACAGAAGAGTAAATAAATAAGGGAATTAATACAAAGATAAATAAATGAAGAAGCAAATTAAAACAGAAATTTGTCACATTTGATCAATTATTTAATGGCTACATTTATTTTTAATATTATGTTTGCTACATTTAATGACATTTATTTATTTATCGAGTCATTTATTTTAATTTTTTTTATTTTGGCAGGTTCCGTCCTCCATACCTTCCAAGCATGTAGAACAACCTACGGTGGCCTTAAGGTAATGTAAAAACATGAAAGGCTCTCTCTAGAACCAGTGTTTGGTTTGTCCATTCTGGGCTACTGTAGAAACATGGCGGTGCAACATGGCGGACTCCGTGAAGAGGACCCGCTCCCTATGTAGATATGAAGGGCTCATACACTAATGAAAACATAGTTCTGAATATTATATTCAATTTCTGCTAATGGATTCCCCTAAATCCTACACACTGGACCTTTAAAATGTGCCATGTTGAGTTTTCTTGTAAACAAACAATACTTAGGTTTACATTAAGTATTTCTCACCATAATGCATTGTGTGTATCCTTACTCCTTAATCCTATATTTTAAATCCTGCACTGTTAACATCCATGTTTACCATGGCACAGTTCATCAAAACATTACTCCATAGTGCTACAAGTGGTAAAAAATACCACAGGGTACCTTTAAAGTGACTCCTTTTTGCTCCTCTTCACGGAGGATGAGCAAGAAGGTGATCCAGCTGAAAGCCTTATCTGTGTCCCAAATCCTAACAAAACACTAATTTTAGGCAAGTTTCGAGTATGTAGTGTTTTCACACTGCAAACGTGACAAAATAAAGTATACGCAAAGCGGTCGATATGCATACTAAAAAAAGCTTGGTAACACTTGATAATAACCTTCATTTATAAATGGTGAATTGATAGTTAATCAAACTTAGTTAATAGTTATTTTACAGTTTGTACATTGTTAAAACAAACAATGAAATGATAATTAATGTGTATTAATTATTATATACAATTATTTGCTAATGATCAACTTATTATTTGTCAACTTAAAAGAAATTGTAAACATATATACACATTACATAGATATTTGTAACACATTATTATTGGTTAATAAGTGGTTTGTAAAGCATCTATAATTCAGATAGATAGTTAATAATTTGTTAATGGTTAATAATTGGCTTCTGGTCCATCTATCATTTTAATGTTTATAGATGTTTTACAAACAATTTCTTAAAGGTTTACAAATAATTTGGTAATCACAAACGAATACATAATATAGTATATAAAATGTTCTAATGTGTGCAACAATAAACTGATAAATACTTTTCTGATGTAATCAGAATGTTATTGTTATCATCTCTTATCTGCTATGATACAATATAGAATTTATAAACTAATTATTTCATATTACAGAAACAAATGATAAAATAACAAATTATAGCATTATTAATAATTAGTAAACATCATTAATTACCATTTAATTGTTTGTTAACAGTAAAATGACTATTAACTAAGTTTAATTAACCATAAATTTACCATTTATAAATGATGGTTATTATAAAGTGTTACCAAACACTTGAGTATGGAACTGGAGATTGTGGATGCATGGTGGTTAAATTTCTCTGTGAAATTTGATTGGCAGTTGCGTCCGAAAGTCGGCTTTTGATTGTCTTTGCTCAGCGCGCATATTGCATTTCCTGATGGTATTAAAACAAAGAAAGTTTGTTGATTTCTAGCTGCAAAAAAAGTATGTATCATGAACTGGAACACTGCTTTTGTAACTGTAATCTACTGTACATCACATGCCATCTATGGACAGCAGTGAGCCGAACCTGATCACGAGACATACTGTACAAAAGAATTGATATTTTAAAGTCTCAAGGCTTTGAATAGTATAAGAAGTTTTATACCAGCAGATTCAGTCAAGCGAAGACAACACTGGTACCCAGTCTGTCACAATAAGGGCATGTTTTGAGACAAGCACTTGACTCAGTGCCCAGGAGGTTATTAGAATACTGGAGAGTTGTGTCTTTGGTTTGGGAACCATCTAGAAGACTATATATGCCGAGTCATTTAGCTGGGAAGCAGATTTTGAGACTCTCTGGTTGTACTGCTGCACCATAGCTAAGTTCCAGCTACGTCTCTGAAATGAAGCAAGGCAGAGTTTACAAATCTCCAGCGTTTCATTTGTGTAGAACTGTAGAAGGATGAAAGCTAATTTGATGACACAGACTGCGACAAGCGCTCCTCTCTTCTCGCCAACCTGTTTCTGTTCCGTCCTCTCATCTCTCCGTAAGCTGCTGTTAAAAAAATTGCAAAAGATACGATGGGTTTGCGCTTTCAGATCAGCAGTCTTTGAACAGACTGGCGTTGCCTCGTTGTACCCAGAGGCAGGCTGTCCGTCTGCTGCTGCTGCCCACTAGCTTCAGCAGGAACATGAGGTACAGCTGTGTTCAGATCCACTGATGTATCTGCTGGTTAGTCCCCTGAGTCCTTACTGTCAGAGTGAGGAGTGTACTTCAGTCGAAATGTCCCTGTGAAACACAACAGAGAAACACAGTTGCTGTGTTGAAGCTTTGGCAATGGCCAAATAGTTCATGCTTGAGCCAAAACAGTAGCTTGATGAAAAACAGCCTATTTTTATGTATTTATGCAACGTATTCTCATGCATCAGTTCCTATGATATCTAACGAAAAGGTCATTCCTCCTTTTTCGTTCGTTTTCCTACCAATGTCCAGCAACAGGTCAATTTCTGCTTGTTACATGCATAGTCTTTTCAAAATAAACTTCCGTCTTCACGGGAAACAACTTCTTTAGGTTTAGGCAATGAAACAACTTAGTTAGGCTGAGGAAAAGATTGACTTAGTTACGTATAGGCAAGAAAACTACTTAGTCAGGCTTAGGAAAGGATCAACTTGGTTAGGTTTAGGCAACAAAACTATTTAAATAGGCTTAGGAAACAAAACTACTTAGTTAGGTTCAGGAAAAGATCAACTTGGTTAGGATTAGACAACAAAAATAAGTAGTTAGGTTTGGGAAAACATTGTGGTTTGGCCGAAAGTAACTTGGAAGTGGCTTTACTTAGGTACGGAAGTTACGTGACAAAAAAATCAACGTTGACTTGTGGTTTCACATGGGACACGATTCTATACTATGACTTTTTTCGACATACTATACCATTACTTTTTTCGACATATTATACTATGACTTTTTTATCGCGTTTTTCGACACTCTATACTATGACTTTTTTCATTACTTTTTTCAAAATACTATACTATGACTTTATCACTTTTTTCGACGTACTATACTATAACTTTTTTTAACACTTTTTTCGACATAGTATATTGACTTTTTTCGACATACTATACTATGACTTTTTTCGACATACTATGCTATGACTTTTTTATCACTTTTTTCGACATACTATACTATGACTATTACTTTTTTCGACATACTACAGTATGACTTTTTTATTACTTTTTTTGACATACTATACTATGACTTTTTTTGATATACTATGATTTTTTTCGATATACTATGACTTTTTTCGACATACTATACTATGACTTTTTAATTACTTTTTTTGACATACTAAAGTATGTCTTTTTCGACATACTATACTATTACTATCATTTTTTTCGACATACTATACTATTACTTTTTTCGACATAGTATACTATGACTTATTTCGACATTGTATACTATTACTTTTTTATTACTTTTTTCGACATACTATACTATGACTTTCGCACTTTTTTCAACATGCTATACTATGACTTATTTCTACATACTATACTATGACTTTTTTAGCACTGTTTTCGACATGCTATACTATGACTTTTTTCGTCATACTATACTAAGACTTTTTCTACATAATATACTGACTTTTTTCGATATACTTTACTATGACTTTTATCACTTTTTTGACAAACTATACTATGACTTTTTATCACTGTTTTCGACGTACTGACTTTTTTATCATTTTTTTCAAAGTACTATTGTATGACTTTTTTCATTACTTTTTCAAGATAGTATACTATGAATTTTTGATTACTTTTTTCGACATAATATACAATGACTTTTTTATCAGTTTTTTTGAATTACTATAGTATGACTTTTTCGACATAATATACTATGACTTTTTCGACATACTATACTATGATTTTTTTCGATATACTATGACTTTTTGACGTGCTATACTATGACCTTTTTTATCACGTTTTTCGACATACTATACTATGACTTTTTTCATTACTTTTTTCGACATTGTATACTATGACTTTTTTCGACAAAATATACTATGACTTTTTTATTACTTTTTTCGACATACTATACTATGACTTTTTAGTCATTTCTTTCAACATACTTTACTATGACTTTTTTCAACATACTATATAATGACTTTTTTATTCACTTTTTTCAACAAACTATACCATTACTTTTCGACATTATACTCTGACCTTTTCATCACTTTTTCCGAGAAACAAAACTATGACTTTCTTCATGAATTTTTTCGACATACTATACTATGACCTTTTTATGACTTTTCGACATACTATACTATGACTTTTTTTTGTGTCACTTTTTCGACATACTATACTATGACTTTTTTTGACATATTATACGATGACTTTTTTTCATGACATCTTTCAGTACTTTTTTTCGACATACTATACTATGACTTTTTCGACATACTATACTATGGCTTTTTTCGATATACTATGACTTTTTGACATACTATACTATGACCATTTTTATCGCGTTTTTCGACACACTATACTATGACATCTTTTATTACTTTTTTCGACATACTATACTATGACTTTTTTCGACATTGTATACTACGACTTTTTTATTACTTTTTTCGACATACTTTACTATGACTTTTTTCGACATGCTATACTGTGACTTTTTTTTAATCACTTTTTTTGACATGCTATACTACGACTTTGTTTTTATCATTTTTTTCGACAAACTATACCATTAGTTTTCGACATTATACTATGACCTTTTTATCACTTTTTTCGAGAAACAAAATGACTTTCTCCATGAATTTTTTCGACATGCCATACTATGACCTTTTTATCACTTTTCGACATGTTATACTATGACTTTTTTTATCAGTTTTTTTTAATTACTATAGTATGATTTTTTTCGACATAATATACTATGAATTTTTTTTATCACTTTTCACGACATACTATATGATTTATTTATCACTTTTTGATAAACTATACTATGACTTTTTTATTACTTTTTGGACATACTATACTATGACTGACATACTATACTTTGACTCTCAACATTCTATACTATGACTTTTTGGACATACTATACTATGACTTTTTTCGATATAATATGACTTTTTGACATACTACTATGATTTTTTTAATCACGTTTTTCGACATACTATACTATGACTTTTTTCATTACTTTTTCGACATACTAGACTATGACTTTTTTCGACATTGTATACTATGACTTTTTTCGACAAAATATACTATGACTTTTTCATTACTTTTTCGACATACTATACTATGACTTTTTTCATTACTTTTTCGACATACTATACTATGACTTTTTTCGACATTGTATACTATGACTTTTTTCGACAAAATATACTATGACTTTTTCATTACTTTTTTCGACATCCTATGCTATGAATTTTCATTACGTTTTTCGACACACTATACAATGAATTCTTTCGACATACTATGACTTTTTTCAAGACATCGTTGACATACTACACAATGACAGTATAGTATTCGACATACTATACTATGACTTTTTTCGACACACTATCCTATGACTTTTTTCGACATATTATACTCTGACTTTTTTATTACTTTTTTCGACATACTATACGATTACTTTTTTATAATTTTTCGACATACTATACTATGACTTTCTAAGACTTTTTTTAAACATACTTTACTATGACTTTATCATTTTCTTTCAACATACTATACTTTGACCTTTTTTTTTATCATTTCTTTAGACATACTGTGACGGCCTCTGTTTATCTGCAGATGTGTGATGTATCAGTAACGTGTCTGTGTTTTTGTGTTTAAGGTGCCTGATTGGAATCATTGGCAGATCTGGAGCACCTGGGATCCACAGGATATAAAGGCCCAGCTTCACGTGCGTCTCTCTCTCTCTCTCTCTCTCTCTCTCTCTCCCTGCCGGCTGCCTGCAACCCCTTTACATTGCTTATCTTTTGTTAGAGCTTTTACTTCACAACGCCTCATACTACATTATTCAAGCACAACCACATTGACACTACTGATTTCACTGACTAATACACTCCATAACCAAATTTGATCCTTAGTTTATATTATTTGTTATAATAAATACTTAATATTATTTGGAATTTTGTGTCCGTTCCCATTTTTTTCATGGCCCACAGGCCAGGTTGTGACAATTCTATACTATGACTTTTTTCAACATACTATAACTTTTTTTTTTGACATAGTATACTATAACTATCTCTTTTTTTCTACATAATAAACTATGAATTCTTTCGACATACGATACTACGACTAATTTATCACTTTTTTCAACATACTATACTACGACTTTTTTATCACTTTTTTCGACATACTATACTATGACTTTTTTATCACTTTTTATGACATACTATACTATCACTTTTTTATTAATTTTTTCTACATAATATACTATGACTTTTTTTTAAATAATTTTCTTCGACATACTATACTATGACTTTATGACATTGCTCGACATGCTGTACTATGACTTTTTTTTTTATCACTTTTTTCAACATACTATGACTTTTTTCGACATACTATGTTATGACCTTTTTCGACATAGTATACTATATCTTTCTTCTTACTTTTTTCGACATACTATACTAGGACATTTTTCGATATAGTATACTATGACCTTTTTCTGACTTTTTTCAACATACTATACCATTACTTTTTTCGACATACTATACTATGAACTTTTTATAAATTTTTCGACAGACTATACTATGACTTTTTCATTACGTTATTTGACATACTATACTATGAATTCTTTCGACATACTATGACTTTTTTCATGACATCTTTCGACATACTACACAATTACCTTTTTATTAATTTTTTTCGACATACTATGCTATGACTTTTTTATTACTTTTTCAACATACTATACTATGACTTTTTGAGACATGCTATACTATGACCTTTTTATCAATTTTTTCGACAGACTATACTATGACTTTTTCATTACGTTTTTTTCTTACTTTGTTTTTCATAAAATTTTCGACATACTATACTATGACTGTTTTTTCATAAACTTTTCGACATACTATACTATGACTTTTTTTTCCAAAATTTTCGACATACTATACTATGAATTTTTTTCCAAGAAATTTTCGGCATACTGTACTAAGACTTTTTTTTCATGAAATTTTCAACATACTATACTATGACTTTTTTTTTCGTAAAATTTTCGAGATACTATGGTATGACTTCTTTGTCAAGAAATTTTCAACATACTATACTATGCCTTTTTTTCACAAAATTTTCGAGATACTATAGTATGACTTTTTTTACATAAAATCTTAGACATACTATACTATGACTTTTTTTTCATAAAATTTTCGACATACTATAGTATGACTTTTTTTTCATAAAATTTTCGCCATACTATACTATGACTTTTTTTTCATAAAACTTTCGACATACTATAGTATGACTTTTTTTCCACAAAATTTTCGCCATACTATACTATGACTTTCCATAAAATTTTCGAGATACTCTAGTATGACTTTTTTTTCATAAAATTTTATGCCATACTATACTATGACTTTTTTTCCCTAAAACTTTCGACATACTATACTATGACTTTTTTTTCCTAAAACTTTCGACATACTATACTATGACTTATTTTTCATAAAATTTTCGACATACTATAGTATGACTTTTTTTTCACAAAATTTTCGCCATACTATACTATGACTTTTTTCACAAAATACTATAGTATGACTATTTTTTCATAAAACCTTCGACATACTATACTATGATTTTTTTTTCACATTTTCGAAATACTATACTATGAACTTTTTTTCCATAAAATTTGACATACTATACTATGACTTTTTTTTCCTAAAACTTTCGACATACTATACTATGACTTTTTTTTCATAACATTTTCAACATACTATAGTATGACTTTCTTTTCCATAAAATTTTCGAGATACTATGGTATGACTTTTTTTCACAAAATACTATAGTATGACTTTTTTTCCCTAAAACTTTCGACATACTATACTATGACTATTTTTTTCATAAAATTTTAGCCCTACTATACCATGACTTTTTTTTCCTAAAACTTTCGACATACTATAATATGACTTTTTTTTCCTAAAACTTTCGACATACTATACTGTGACTTATTTTTCATAAAATTTTCGACATACTATAGTATGACTTTTTTTTCACAAAATTTTCGCCATACTATACTATGACTTTCTTTTCCATAAAATTTTCGAGATACTATAGTATGACTTTTTTTTCACACAATTTACCACATACTATACTATGACTTTTTTCACAAAATACTATAGTATGACTTTTTTTTCCTAAAACTTTCGACATACTATACTATGATTTTTTTTTCACAAAATGTTCGAAATACTATACTATGAACTTTTTTTCCATAAAATTTTCGACATACTATACTATGACTTTTTTTCCCTAAAACTTTCGACATACTATACTATGACTTTTTTTTCATAAAATTTTCAACATACTATAGTATGACTTTCTTTTCCATAAAATTTTCGAGATACTATGGTATGACTTTTTTTCACAAAATACTATAGTATGACTTTTTTTTCCTAAAACTTTCGACATACTATACTATGACTTTTTTTTTCACAACATTTTTGACATACTATAGTATGACTTTTTTTTCATAAAATTTTCGACATACTATACTATGAACTATTTTTCCATCAAATTTTCGACATACTATACAATGACTTTTTTTTCATAAAATTTTCGACGTACTATACTATGACTTTTTTTCATGAAATTTTCTACATACTATACTATGACTTTCTTTTCCATAAAATTTTTGGGATACTATAGTATGACTTTTTTTTCACAAAATGTACCACATACTATAGTATGACTTTTTTTCACAAAATACTATAGTATGACTTTTTTTTCCTAAAACTTTCGACATACTATACTATGACTTTTTTTTCACAATATTTTTGACATACCATAGTATGATTTTTTTGTTCATAACATTTTCGACATACTATACTATGAACTATTTTTCCATAAAATTTTCGGGATACTATAGTATGACTTTTTATCACTTTTTTCGACATAGTATACTCTGACTTTTTTATTACTTTTTTCGACATACTATACGATTACTTTTTTATAATTTTTCGACATACTATACTATGACTTTCTAAGACTTTTTTTAAACATACTTTACTATGACTTTATCATTTTCTTTCAACATACTATACTTTGACCTTTTTTTTTATCATTTCTTTAGACATACTGTGACGGCCTCTGTTTATCTGCAGATGTGTGATGTATCAGTAACGTGTCTGTGTTTTTGTGTTTAAGGTGCCTGATTGGAATCATTGGCAGATCTGGAGCACCTGGGATCCACAGGATATAAAGGCCCAGCTTCACGTGCGTCTCTCTCTCTCTCTCTCTCTCTCTCCCTGCCGGCTGCCTGCAACCCCTTTTACATTGCTTATCTTTTGTTAGAGCTTTTACTTCACAACGCCTCATACTACATTATTCAAGCACAACCACATTGACACTACTGATTTCACTGACTAATACACTCCATAACCAAATTTGATCCTTAGTTTATATTATTTGTTATAATAAATACTTAATATTATTTGGAATTTTGTGTCCGTTCCCATTTTTTTCATGGCCCACAGGCCAGGTTGTGACAATTCTATACTATGACTTTTTTTATCACTTTTTTCAACATACTATAACTTTTTTTTTTGACATAGTATACTATAACTATCTCTTTTTTTCTACATAATAAACTATGAATTCTTTCGACATACGATACTACGACTAATTTATCACTTTTTTCAACATACTATACTACGACTTTTTTATCACTTTTTTCGACATACTATACTATGACTTTATCACTTTTTATGACATACTATACTATCATTTTTTTATTATTTTTTTCTACATAATATACTATGACTTTTTTTTAAATAATTTTCTTCGACATACTATACTATGACTTTATGACATTGCTCGACATGCTGTACTATGACTTTTTTTTTTATCACTTTTTTCAACATACTATGACTTTTTTCGACATACTATGTTATGACCTTTTTCGACATAGTATACTATATCTTTTTTCGACATACTATACTAGGACATTTTTCGATATAGTATACTATGACCTTTTTCTGACTTTTTTCAACATACTATACCATGACTTTTTTCGACATACTATACTATGAACTTTTTATAAATTTTTCGACAGACTATACTATGACTTTTTCATTACGTTATTTGACATACTATACTATGAATTCTTTCGACATACTATGACTTTTTTCATGACATCTTTCGACATACTACACAATTACCTTTTTATTAATTTTTTTCGACATACTATGCTATGACTTTTTTATTACTTTTTCAACATACTATACTATGACTTTTTGAGACATGCTATACTATGACCTTTTTATCAATTTTTTCGACAGACTATACTATGACTTTTTCATTACGTTTTTTTCTTACTTTGTTTTTCATAAAATTTTCGACATACTATACTATGACTGTTTTTTCATAAACTTTTCGACATACTATACTATGACTTTTTTTTCCAAAATTTTCGACATACTATACTATGAATTTTTTTCCAAGAAATTTTCGACATACTGTACTAAGACTTTTTTTTCATGAAATTTTCAACATACTATACTATGACTTTTTTTATCGTAAAATTTTCGAGATACTATGGTATGACTTCTTTGTCAAGAAATTTTCAACATACTATACTATGCCTTTTTTTCACAAAATTTTCGAGATACTATAGTATGACTTTTTTTACATAAAATCTTAGACATACTATACTATGACTTTTTTTTCATAAAATTTTCGCCATACTATACTATGACTTTCCATAAAATTTTCGAGATACTATAGTATGACTTTTTTTTCATAAAATTTTCGCCATACTATACTATGACTTTTTTTCCCTAAAACTTTCGACATACTATACTATGACTTTTTTTTCCATAAAATCTTAGAAAAACTATGCTATGACTTTTTTTTCATAAAATTTTAGACATACCATAGTATGACTATTTTTTTCATAAAATTTTAGCCCTACTATACCATGACTTTTTTTTCCTAAAACTTTCGACATACTATAATATGACTTTTTTTCCCTAAAACTTTCGACATACTATACTATGACTTATTTTTCATAAAATTTTCGACATACTATAGTATGACTTTTTTTTCACAAAATTTTCGCCATACTATACTATGACTTTTTTCACAAAATACTATAGTATGACTTTTTTTTCCTAAAACTTTCGACATACTATACTATGACTTTTTTTTCACAATATTTTTGACATACCATAGTATGATTTTTTTGTTCATAACATTTTCGACATACTATACTATGAACTATTTTTCCATAAAATTTTCGGGATACTATAGTATGACTTTTTTTTCCATACAATTTTCGACGTACTATACTATGACTTTTTATTTCACAAATTTTGGAAATACTATAGTATGACTTTTTTTTCACAAAAATTTACGACATACTATACTAAGACTTTTTTTCACAAAATTTTCGACGTATTATATTATGACTTTTTTTCCATAAAATTTGACGTACTATACTATGACTTTTTTTTCATGAAATTTTCTACATACTATACTATGATTTTTTTTTCCATAACATTTTCGAGATACTATACTATGACTGTTGTTTCACAAAATTTTCGAAATACTATACTATGACTTTTTTTTCATAAAATTTTCAACATACTATAGTATGACTTTCTTTTCCATAAAATTTTCGAGATACTATGGTATGACTTTTTTTCAAAAAATACTATAGTATGACTTTTTTTTCCTAAAACTTTCGACATACTATACTATGACTTTTTTTTTCACAGAATTTTTGACATGCTATGGTATGACTTTTTTTTTCATAAAATTTTCGACATACTATACTATGAACTATTTTTCCATCAAATTTTCGACATACTATACTATGAACTATTTTTCCATCAAATTTTCGACATACTATACAATGACTTTTTTTTCATAAAATTTTCGACGTACTATACTATGACTTTTTTTTCATGAAAATTTCTACATACTATACTATGACTTTCTTTTCCATAAAATTTTTGGGATACTATAGTATGACTTTTTTTTCACAAAATGTACCACATACTATAGTATGACTTTTTTTCACAAAATACTATAGTATGACTTTTTTTTCCTAAAACTTTCGACATACTATACTATGACTTTTTTTTTCACAACATTTTTGACATACTATAGTATGATTTTTTTGTTCATAACATTTTCGACATACTATACTATGAACTATTTGTCCTTAAAATTTTCGGGATACTATAGTATGACTTTTTTTTCCAAAAACTTTCGACATACTATACTATGATTTTTTTTTCACAAAATGTTCGAAATACTATACTATGAACTTTTTTTCCATAAAATTTTCGACATACTATGAACTTTTTTTCCATAAAATTTTCGACATGCTATACTATGACTTTTTTTTCATAAAATTTTCAACATACTATAGTATGACTTTCTTTTCCATAAAATTTTCGAGATACTATGGTATGACTTTTTTTCACAAAATACTATAGTATGACTTTTTTTTCCTAAAACTTTCGACATACTATACTATGACTTTTTTTTTCACAACATTTTTGACATACTATAGTATGACTTTTTTTTCATAACATTTTCGACATACTATGCTATGAACTATTTTTCCATCAAATTTTCGACATACTATACAATGACTTTTTTTTCATAAAATTTTCGACGTACTATACTATGACTTTTTTTCATGAAATTTTCTACATACTATACTATGACTTTCTTTTCCATAAAATTTTCGGGATACTATAGTATGACTTTTTTTTCACAAAATGTACCACATACTATAGTATGACTTTTTTTCACAAAATACTATAGTATGACTTTTTTTTCCTAAAACTTTCGACATACTATACTATGACTTTTTTTTCACAATATTTTTGACATACCATAGTATGATTTTTTTGTTCATAACATTTTCGACATACTATACTATGAACTATTTTTCCTTAAAATTTTCGGGATACTATAGTATGACTTTTTTTTCCAAAAACTTTCGACATACTATACTATGATTTTTTTTTCACAAAATGTTCGAAATACTATACTATGAACTTTTTTTCACAAAAATTTACGACATACTATGAACTTTTTTTCCATAAAATTTTCGACATGCTATACTATGACTTTTTTTTCATAAAATTTTCAACATACTATAGTATGACTTTCTTTTCCATAAAATTTTCGAGATACTATGGTATGACTTTTTTTCACAAAATACTATAGTATGACTTTTTTTTCCTAAAACTTTCGACATACTATACTATGACTTTTTTTTTCACAACATTTTTGACATACTATAGTATGACTTTTTTTTCATAACATTTTCGACATACTATGCTATGAACTATTTTTCCATCAAATTTTCGACATACTATACAATGACTTTTTTTTCATAAAATTTTCGACGTACTATACTATGACTTTTTTTCATGAAATTTTCTACATACTATACTATGACTTTCTTTTCCATAAAATTTTCGGGATACTATAGTATGACTTTTTTTTCACAAAATGTACCACATACTATAGTATGACTTTTTTTCACAAAATACTACAGTATGACTTTTTTTTCATGAAATTTTCTACATACTATGACTTTTTTTTCCATAACATTTTCGAGATACTATACTATGACTGTTGTTTCACAAAATTTTCGAAATACTATACTATGACTTTTTTTTCATAAAATTTTCAACATACTATAGTATGACTTTCTTTTCCATAAAATTTTCGAGATACTATGGTATGACTTTTTTTAACAAAATACTATAGTATGACTTTTTTTTCCTAAAACTTTCGACATACTATACTATGACTTTTTTTTTCACAACATTTTTGACATGCTATGGTATGACTTTTTTTTCATAAAATGTTCGACATAATATACTATGAACTATTTTTCCATCAAATTTTCGACATACTATACAATGACTTTTTTTTCATAAAATTTTCGACGTACTATACTATGACTTTTTTTTCATGAAATTTTCTACATACTATACTATGACTTTCTTTTCCATAAAATTTTCGGGATACTATAGTATGACTTTTTTTTCACAAAATGTACCACATACTATAGTATGACTTTTTTTCACAAAATACTATAGTATGACTTTTTTTTCATGAAATTTTCTACATACTATACTATGACTTTTTTTTCCATAACATTTTTGACATACTATAGTATGACTTTTTTTTCATAACATTTTCGACATACTATGCTATGAACTATTTTTCCATCAAATTTTCGACATACTATACTATGAACTATTTTTCCATCAAATTTTCGACATACTATACAATGACTTTTTTTTCATAAAATTTTCGACGTACTATACTATGACTTTTTTTTCATGAAAATTTCTACATACTATACTATGACTTTCTTTTCCATAAAATTTTTGGGATACTATAGTATGACTTTTTTTTCACAAAATGTACCACATACTATAGTATGACTTTTTTTCACAAAATACTATAGTATGACTTTTTTTTCCTAAAACTTTCGACATACTATACTATGACTTTTTTTTTCACAACATTTTTGACATACTATAGTATGATTTTTTTGTTCATAACATTTTCAACATACTATACTATGAACTATTTTTCCTTAAAATTTTCGGGATACTATAGTATGACTTTTTTTTCCATACAATTTTCGACGTACTATACTATGACTTTTTATTTCACAAAATTTTCGAAATACTATAGTATGACTTTTTTTTCCTAAAACTTTCGACATACTATAGTATGACTTTTTTTTCACAAAAATTTACGACATACTATACTAAGACTTTTTTTCACAAAATTTTCGACGTATTATATTATGACTTTTTTTCCATAAAATTTGACGTACTATACTATGACTTTTTGTTCATGAAATTTTCTACATACTATACTATGACTTTTTTTTCCATAACATTTTCGAGATACTATACTGACTGTTGTTTCACAAAATTTTCGAAATACTATAGTATGACTTTTTTTTCCTAAAACTTTCGACATATTATACTATTACTTTTTTTTCACAAAATTTTCGACGTACTAAAGTATGACTTGTTTTCATAAAATTTTTGACATACTATCCTATGACTTTTTTTCATGAAACTTTCGACATACTATACTATCACTTTTTTTCATATAATTTTCGAAATACTATACTATCACTTTTTTTCATAAAATTCTCAACATACTATACTATGAATTTTTTTCCAAGAAATTTTCGACATACTATACTATGCCTTTTTTTTCATAAAATTTTCGACATACTATACTATCACCTTTTTTTCATAACATTTTCGACGTACTATACTATGACTTTTTTTTCATGAAATTTTCGACATACTATACTATGACTTCTTTCCATAACATTTTCGAGATACTATACTATGACTATTTTTTCACAAAAGTTACGACAAACTATACTATGACTTTTTTTTCACAAAATTTTCAAAATACTATAGTACGATTTTTTTTCCCTAAAACTTTCGACATACTATAGTATGACTTTTTTTTCCATCAAATTTTCGACGTACTATACTATGACTTTTTTTCATGAAATTTTCTACATACTATACTATGAC
This sequence comes from Sebastolobus alascanus, assembly GCA_916701645.2. Classification (NCBI taxonomy): domain Eukaryota; kingdom Metazoa; phylum Chordata; class Actinopteri; order Perciformes; family Sebastidae; genus Sebastolobus; species Sebastolobus alascanus. The sequence continues at coordinate 7,421,824 of CAKAOJ020000006.1, forward strand.
TATTTTTTTAACAAAATTTACGACATACTATACTATGACTTTTTTCACAAAATTTTCGAAATACTATAGCATGACTTTTTTTTCAAGAAGCTTTCGACATACTATAGTATGACTTTTTTTTCAAAAAGCTTTCGACATACTATAGTATGACTTTTTTTTTCACAAAATGTATGACATACTATACTAAGACCTTTTTTTTTCAAAAAAATTTCAAAATATTATAGTATGAATTTCTTTTCCTAAAACTTCGACATACTATACTATGACTTTTTTTCACAATTTTCGACATACTATACTATGACTTTTTTTTCCATAAAATTTTCGAGATACTATACTATGACTATTTTTTCACAAAATTTACGACATACTATACTATGACTTTTTTTTCACAAAATTTTCGAAATACTATAGTATGACTTTTTTCCTAAAACTTCGACATACTATACTATGACTTTTTTTCACAATTTTCGACATACTATACTATGACTTTTTTTTCCATAAAATTTTCGAGATACTATAGTATGCCTTTTTTTCCTAAAACTTTCGACATACTATACTATGACTTTTTTTTCATAAAATTCTCAACATACTATACTATGAACTTTTTTTCCATAAAGTTTTCGACATACTATACTATTGCTTTTTTTTTCCTAAAACTTTCGACATACTATACTATGACTTTTTTTCCCTAAAACTTTCGACATACTATACTATCAATTTTTTTTCATGAAATTTTCGAAATACTATAGCATGACTTTTTTTTCGAAATACTATAGTATGATTTTTATTTTTTCACAAAATTTTCGAAATACTATAGCATTACTTTTTTTTCCTAACATTTTCGACATACTATACTATGACTTTTTTCCCAAGAACTTTTCGAGATACTATACTGACTTGTTTTTCACAAAATTTTCGACATACATTTTATACTATGGGTATTTTTTCCACAAAATTAATCGACATACTGTATCATGACATTTTTTCAAGTAAATTTTCAACATACTTTACTATGACTTTTTTCATGAAAATTGTTGACATATACTATGACTTTTTTTGACATACTATACCATGCCTTTTTTTCAAGAATATTTTTACATTCTATACTGACTTTTTTTCCCCACAAAATTAATCAACATTCTATACTATGATTTTTTTAATGAAGATTTTCGACATACTATACTATGACATTTTATCATGACAATTTTCGACATACTACACTATGACCTTTTTTTCAAAAAAATTTCGACATACTATATTATGACTTTTTTTCAAGAAATTTTCGACATTCTATACTATGACTTTTTTTTCATAAAATTTTCTCGACATACTATACTGAGTTTTTTTCTCACAAAATTAGTCGACATACAATGACTTTTTTCGACATACTTTACTATGACTAATTTTTTACAAAATTTAGGACATACTATACTATGACTTTTTTTTCACAAAATTTTTGAAATACTATAGTATGACTTTTTTCCCCTAAAACTTTCGACATACTATAGTATGACTTTTTTCTCACAAAATTTATGACATACTATACTAAGACTTTTTTTTCATAACATTTTCGAATACTATAGTTTGACTTTTTTTCCCTAAAACTTTCGACATACTATACTATGACTTTTTTTTCACAAAATTTTCGACATACTATAGTATGACTTTTTTTCCAAGAAATTTTCGACATACTGTACTATGACTTCTTTTTCATGAAATTTTCGACATACTATACTTTGATTTTTTTTAATAAAATTTTCGACATTATATACTATGACTTTTATTTCATAAAATTTTCGACATACTACACTATGACCGTTTTTTCATAACATTTTTGAAATACTATACTGAGTTTTTTTTCCACAAAATTAATCGACATAAAATGACTTTTTTCGACATACTTTACCATGACTTTTTTCAACATACTACACTATGGCATTTTTCATGAAAATTTCTACATACTATACTAAGACTTTTTTTTCCATAAAATTTTCGAGATACTATACAATGACTATTTTTTTCCAAAATTTAGGACATACTATACTATGACTTTTTTTTCAAAAATTTTTGACATACTATAGTATGACTTTTTTTTCATAAAATGTTCGACATACTATACTATGACCTTTTTTTCATGAACATTTTCGACATACTATACTATGTCTTTTTTTCCAAGAAATTTTCGACATACTTTTCTATGCCTTTTTCCCACAAAATTTTCGAAATACTATAGTATGATTTTTTTTCCCTAAAACTTTCGACATACTATACTGACTTTTTTTTTCATAAAATTCTCAACATACTATACTATGAATTTTTTTCCAAGAAATTTTCGACATACTGTACTATGACTTCTTCTTCATGAAATTTTCGACATACTATACTATGATTTTTTTTTAACAAAATTTTCGACATTATATACTATGACTTTTTTTTCATAAAATTTTCGACATACTACACTATGACCTTTTTTTCATAACATATTTGACATACTATACTGAGTTTTTTTTCCACAAAATTAATCGACATACAATGACTTTTTTCGACATACTTTACTATGAATTCTTTCGACATACTATACTATGAATTCTTTGGACATACTATACTATGACTTTTTTCATGACATCTTTCAACGTACTACACAATGACTTTTTTATCATTTTTTTTCAACACACTATACTATGACTTTTTTATCATTTTTTTCGACATACTATACTGTGACTTTTTTTTTCAACACACTATACTATGACTTCTTTATCACTTTTTTTGACATACTTTACTATGACTTTCTTTTATCAGTGTTTTCGACATGCTATAATATGACTTTTTTTCATGACTTTTTCGACATACTATACTATGACCTTTTCATCGCTTTTTTCGATAAAATACAATGACTTTTTTTATCAGTTTTTTCAACTTCCTATACTATGACTTTTTATCACTTTTTTCGACATACTATACTATAACTTTTTTATTACTTTTTTGGACATACTATACAATCTCTTTTTTATCAGTTTTTTCAACATCCTATACTATGACTTTTTTTATTACTTTTTTGGACATACTATACGATCTCTTTTTTATCAGTTTTTTCAACATCCTATACTATGACTTTTTATCACTTTTTTCGTCATACTATACTATTAATTTTTTTGACATAGTATACTATGACTTTTTTGGACATACTATACGATCACTTTTTTCGACATACTACACTATGACCTTTTTCATGACATCTTTATCCCTTTTTTCAACATACTATACTATAACTTTTTCCGATATACTATGACATTTTTTGACATGCTATACTATGACCTTTTATCAATTTTATCGACAGACTATAGTATGACTTTTTCATTACGTTTTTTGATATACTATACTATGAATTCTTTGGACATATTATATTATGACTTTTTTATCATTTCTTTAGACATACTATACTATGACATTTTTATTACTTTTTTCGACATACTATGCTATGACTTTTATGACTTTTTTCATGACATCTTTCGACATACTACACAATGACTTTTTTATTACTTTTTTTTGACATACTATGCTATGACTTTCTTTGAATCTTTTTTTGGACATACTATATACGATGACTTTTTTTCATTTTTTTGGACATACTATACTATGACTTTTTTAAGACTTTTTTGGACATACTATACTATGACTTTATCACTTTTTTCAACATACTATACCATGACTTTTTTATCACTTTTTTCGACATACTGTGACGGCCTCTGTTTATCTGCAGATGTGTGATGTATCAGTAACGTGTCTGTGTTTTTGTGTTTAAGGTAACTGATTGGAATCGTTGGCAGATCTGGAGCACCTGGGATCCACAGGATATAAAGGCCCAGCTTCAGATGCGTCTCTCTCTCTCTCTCTCTCTCTCCCTGCCGGCTGCCTAAAACCCCTTTTACATTGCTTATCTTTTGTTAGAGCTTTTACTTCACAATGCCTCATACTACATTATTCAAGCACACCCACATTGACACTACTGATTTCACTGACACTCCATAACCAAATTTGATCCTTAGTTTATATTATTTGTTATAATAAATACTTAAAGGGGCTATATGTAAGAATCAGAAATTGCTTGTTCACAGCGACACCTGTGGCCGCAATGTCAACGAAAGTCAGCGTCCTGTTGCTCGCGCTCGCGCTACATTGACATGAACGAGCACCGGTCTAAACAGTGAGGCGACACACGTCAGCTAAAACACAATATCACTCTATATTTCACCTGCTTGGCAGTAACGTTAGCTGACCAGAGGAAGGTCTCTCCATGGATCAATGCTGATCCTAGTGTTGGCTTTTCCTGTTCAGCCTGCGGACCGCGGAGGGAACAGGGGGGGGGGGGGGGGGAGCGCGACACCCGGTCGGGGGGGGGGAGCGCGACACCCGGTCAGGGAGACACCCGGTCGGGGGGGGGGGGGGAGACACCGACACCCGGTCGGGACGATAACGTAACTCGCTGCGGAGCTCCGTCACTTCACAAGACACGGGAAACCTCTGTTGGGCTGGAGGAGCGGCAGCATTTATTTCTGCAAAAACGTCCACTGCACATTCACTAGATATTCTCAGAGCTAAACTAACTCTTCTGCAGTGTGTAGTGTGCGCGCGTTCACGTGGAGGTGGAGCGAGCCGAGCGGGTGCGTTGTGCAAACAGGCAGGAGCAGAGCTGCTGCGCGCTCGCGTACCCACACGCGAGCGCGCATGGGATTGCGACCCGTTAAGATTTATGCGTGTGATAAGTTACAAATAGTCCCTTTAACATTATTTGGAATTTTGTGTCCGTTCCCATTTTTTTCATGGCCCACAGGCCAGGTTGTGACAATTCTATACTATGACTTTTTTTTATCACTTTTTTCAACATACTATGACTTTTTTTTTGACATAATATGCTATGACTTTTTTATTACTTTTTCGACATACTATATTATGACTTTTTCATCACTTTTTTCGACATACTATACTATGACTTTTTATCACTTTTTTCGACCTACTATACCATGACTGTTTTCGACACACTATACTATGACTTTTTTAGCACTGTTTCGACATGCTATACTATGACCTTTTTATCAATTTTTTCGACATACTATACTATTACTTTTTCATTACGTTTTCGACATACTATACTATACACTTTCAACGTACTACACAATGACTTTTTTATCTTTTTTTTTCGTCATTTCTTTCGACATACTATACTATGAATTCTTTCGACATACTATACTATGACTTTTTTCATGCCATCTTTCGACATACTTCACAATGACTTTTTTTCGACATACTATTCTATAACTTTATCTTTTTTTTCGACATACTATACTATGACTTTTTTTTAATCATTTTCTTCGACATACTATACTATGACTTTATGACTTTTTTCGACACGCTATACTATGACTTTTTTCATCATACAATACTATGACTTTTTATCATTTTTTTCGACATACTGTACTGTGACTTTTTTTCATCAGTGTTTTCGACATACTATACTATTACTTTTTTAATCACTTTTTTTCGACATGCTATACTATGACTTTTTTCATGACTTTTTCGACATACTATACTATGACTTTTTTCGACATACTATACTATGACTATCATTTCTTTCGACATACTTTACTATGACTTTTTTGTGACTTTTTTTGACATACTATGCTATGACTTTCTCATCACTTTTTTCAACATATTATACTATTTCTTTTTATCCTTTTTTTCGACATACTATATACTATGACCTTTAAGTGACTTTTTCGACATAGTATACTATAACTTTTTATTTACTTTTTTCGACATACTATACTATGATTTTTTTTCTACATACTATACTGTGATGTTTTTGTGACTTTTTTTCGACATACTATACAATTACTTTTTTTTAACCACTTTTTTCGACATGCTTTATTATGACTTTTTTATCACTTTTTTCGACATTCACATGAATGCCGATCCCCTGGGCGAAAGTGGTATTTTTTGACCCGCCCATCCACCCCGACCTTCTCTCTACGCGTCGTTTGCCGCTCTTCATATTTCCTGGATCTCAATTACATGAATTACACACAAATTGATAATTGTAGGTATAGCTACGAACAGTGTATGAGACCAGCCTCATTTATGGATAGATTATAGGTTGTACCACATAGAAACAAGAGGAGTGGGTGAGTGGGCTCCAATGTTTCAAAAGCAACATTCAATTTTGTGCCCCAATTACAAGAGGTGCTATTATCAATGGAATTGTGATGTGAAATCAGTGTTGTGTCTGAAAAAGAATAATATTAATTATAATTTTATCATTGTTTGATGGAAAAATCCCAAAAAGTTGTTAAGCATGCAGCCGTAAAACTTTGCATAATTAGCTCAGTTAGGAATCTGAATGAGAGCTGTACAAATAATATGCAGAATGTGTTACAGAGTTAGAGAAAAAAAAATATTAATGGATATAGTTTTTTAGGTACTCGACAAAGGCCAATCTAGTAAAATCATTGTTGTTTTGTAATTACATAAATAATTATAATTGCTGTGCAACTGTGAGTCGAGGCCGGCCATGTTGAGGAAAAGAAGAAGGTGAAAGAAGAGGAGAAAGAGAAATGAGAAATACAGGAGGGTCCATCATCATTAAACCTTTAAGGCATTTGCATGTTCGTTCTGCCTCAACTGGGTCTCACAACCTCAGACACCAAGGGCAAGTCACTATGTGGTTGTGTTTACTGACTGGGGAAACTACCACATCACACTATGACTTAGGCAATCACCAGGGTGACATTTAAAGGCAGATTTCATACTTGTGTCAAAAACTCAGTTTTTAAGACAAAATTCTAAGAATTTGCGTACTTCATCTAGACAACATATAGATGTCTGTAAAAAAATTTTGACAACAATTGATTGCTCCATAACTGAGGTTTAAAGATGTTCTATTTGACTGCAATGGTTCACATGAGGATAGAATTCAAAATATCAACAAAACAAAAAATGCAGTTTTGGAGATAAAATTCTGAAATGTACCATCCTACAAGTACCATGTACCACCTAAAAATGTTGTCATTTATTTTCATAAACATTGGAGCTTTATTTAACCTGACTTTGCAGTAGCTGTGTACAGTATTGTTTACACTATAAAGTTTTTGATGCACTGTTGGCAAAATTTTTGATAATTCAAAAATCTGGCAAGATCATTGGTAGAGGACAGTGTGAAGATGCAGCGTAAAAAGTTTGTGGGGGGAGATAGGTTTAATTAGTTCGAAGATCTACAGTATTTGAGAAAAACAGAGTGATGGACTTCATAATTTCTGTCAGGTTGAAGCATGTGAACATCTCTGCATCCTTGGGCCTACATTTTGGTGGAAGTTGGAAAGTTGTAGCACGTACGGCTGATTTGTTATGAATTTTCAAAGTTTTAAACTTTAGACGGTTGCTGTAGCGCCACCATCAGGACTATTGGCCCATAAATCCAGTTGAGGAAATTTAGCATAGGACTGGACCTATGTGCAAAGTTTGGTTAATTTTCATGTATGGGAAGGCAAGATTTCCTAGGTATAATAATAATATCCGGCAAAACAAGAGGGACCGACAGCAGAGCAGCTGGCCGGCCCCTAATAACAACTTCTTTGTTTTGCTCTAATAAAAAGGAGAACATTAACACTACCTAATTGAAAACATTACAGTCATAAAAATATCTACCCAATGAGTCTGCAGTGTGCCACCTAAGTTAAAGTGTTTAATTATAATCAATTAATAAACAATTAAGAGATTAATAAAATTAGCATTTAAAACATGCATTAGAAAAAAAGATCATTAAATTTGCCAATTCAAAATTCAAGATTACAAATTATTTTAGAATGGAACTTTAGTTGATTATTATTGAACTGAACACTGACAAAGTCTATCAGGAAATACAGAGTTTGGTTCATTATTTCATTCCTTCACTCATTCACTCACCTTGCTGTGCTGAATCCATGGCCGGCTGTTTGCATTCCTCTGCCCTGTGTCCGTTGGCACCGCAGTTATAACACGACACATTCCCTGCTGCCCGCTTCTGGCTTCCATTTCCCACAATGCCATGGGGCTGGTAGAAGGCAAAGCCTTGCTGCTGGTCATGTGACACGGGGCTGTGGCGGTAAAGGGGCGGTGGCACCATCATCGGGTAGGAGAAGGGCGTGGCTCCGGTGCCGGCGGCGCTGGACGAGGCTATCAGGGGGCTGAGGTGGAGCAGAGGACCCAGGGTGAAGAGCGAGGGACCGGCCGAGAACGGCTGCAGGTAACCGGCCGCTGCGTATCCAGGCAGCGCCCCGTAGGCGCCGCAGTTCCCCCGACAACCACAGGAGCTGCAGACACACATGGAGGGGGCGTGACCTGAACTGTGATCCAACGAAGAGGCAGAGGAGGGGGAAGGGGAGGGGCTAGAAGTAGGCTGGGCCGGGTAGTAAGTGTTGCCAGGCACCGCAGCCACGGGAACACTGCTTGCGGTTGCCATGGGAACAAAACCACCACTGCTACTGGAGCTGCAAGACTTTGTGGAGGGACAGGAAGAGGAAAAAGAAGTAGAGGGGTAGGAGTAGTATCCAGACGGAGAAGGGGATGAAGAGGACGAGAGGTGGAAGTGCAGAGGGGGGTGGGAGACGTGGTGAAGGCTGTTGGAGGTGGAGGTCAGAGCAGAACTGGTTTCTACCATTAGACCCACAGCCCCTCCCGCCAGGCCACGGCAAACCAACGAGTCCTGGAGTGCGGAGGAGCCGTCCATGTTCAGCCCGGGGAACAGGTTCTCCAGCCTCACCCCCATCCCCACACTGAGCCCCGCCGTGAAGCCGGCGCCAGCTACAGGCAGACCCGAGCCAAGCGGCTTAGTCCTGTCCTCTGTGCACAGCGGAAGTGGCCTGGGCTTACGAGGGGAACTCAGGATGCGTGCTGGGTTTGAGACGGGGGAGAGCAGGGTCTGGGGGTAATTGGCCTGCGAGTGGTAAGGAGGCTGCGGGACGCCGAGGGGGACGTGGGAGCAGGAAGGAGGGTGAAGAGGAGCTGGGTCGGTTTGGACAGGTAGGACCTGGGCTGTGGGGCGACTGGAGCCTGCGGGGCAGCTGGAGTTCAGGATGAAGAGACAGGACCGGTCCTTCTCTGGACCCCCTCCTGCTGCATCTGAACCTGACACACCTGGAACACAGATACACGGTGGAGTGTTGAGAACTATGTGTGTATGTTGGGACTGAATGTCACTCATATACAGTATAAGTACATTAGGTATCAATAAAAAAAGACACAATATCAAAAATGTTTCTTTCTCACAGTATTTCATTTCCTCATTAATGATCTGGCTTGTACAGGATGAACTACACCCACTGGTGATTCAATATTTCCAGTAATATTACTTCAGATGGTTTGGACGTATCAAAAGACACAACTTTGAATGATAATCACATGCAGTTTGGGGTAAAAAACCATGTGGTTTTTAGCATGCAGTATAAATGTGTTATTTTGGCCTATTCTAAAAATGATGTTTGAATATTTCTTGAATGTTTTCTCACTGTATAAAATTACCTTTTGTGACCACTAGGATAATCACAACCTCATGAAACTTTACAGCCACAAACTAGAGAGCTAGAGCATTCAGAGGATGGATGACTTTCCTAGGTATATTGACAATAAGGGGGCTTCTGAGCAGTTTCCAGAACAGAAGTGCTCGCCGTCCAATCACCGAAAAATGCAATTCTTGCAGAAATCTCAAAACGTTTTTGATACCAATCACAGCATGTCTTTTTCTATGGTGTTCCTCAAGGTCTTGGTGTCTTGGTATTTGGGAGGGATTATTGATCATTTTTATCAATTCTCGAGTGGTTAAAAAAAATGGTTAAATTTAGCACTAAATCTGTGTAACAAATGGTGTCAACACAAAAATTGCTGCTAGAACTTATGAGACATATTTGAGAACAGGAATGGACATCACATGCTTCCATTATAATGTTCTAAACCCTTATACACTCTAAACATTCAATATTTGAAAAGGCGCCTAACCAAAACACAATGTATATTACAGTTTTATGACTAGAAAAACTCTCAAATTAATCTTCAGGTTCCCAGCTTTCAGAGGGTGTACACCACTTCTATGTGACATCTACTGTTGACCTGCCATCTCCCCCAAAAGACCCCCTGTACCCCCCTAAAAAAGACCAAAAAAAATGGGTCTACTGTGGGTCTCTTAGAGTTAACAACACGGAAAGTAGGGAGCCCATATTAATGTACATTTATTATATTACAATTAGGGCTGTCAATCGATTAAAATATTTAATTGTTATTAATCGCATGATTGTTCATAATTAATTGCAAATTAACCGCACATTTTTTATCTGTTCAAAATGTACATTAAAGGGAGATTTGTCAAGTATTTAATACTCTTATCAACATGGGAGTGGACAAATATGCTGCTTTATGCAAATGTATGTATATATTTATTATTGGAAATCAATTAACAACACAAAACAATGACAAATATTGTCCAGAAACCCTTAAAGGTACTGCATCTAGCATACAAAATATGCTCAAATAATAATAATGATAATTCAATAGTCCTGTGAGAAAACTTACGCCTGTGAATGTCTCTGGTCCTGTCGAAGGTGGAGTCACAGCAGAGCGGTGTTCGGGGGGAGCAGGAGGAGCTGGAGTAGCCCGAGGAGGAGCTGCTGTCTGTCGAGACGGGGTGATGGTGTGGTACGGCGTCCACCTCCACTCGCAGCTCCCCTGAAATACATTTCAATGCTTTAACCTTTTTTAATCCAGGGAACTGAGCATTGTGGCTGTTTCAGCTGCCCAGTGCAACCACTGCCTCATACTGCTGGACACAAGAGTAGCAAAGACACTTCACAGTTTAATTATAAGTTACATTCAAATGAATCAACTCATTTTGGGTCACTGGCAGCAAACAGTTTGCCTGGTCTCACATCTAAACATTGTAAACACACGTGTGAATAAAGGCAAATGAGCATAGATAGCCTGAGGACCTCTTCAGACTCAGGACGCATGTCAATGCCAGGTCTGAACAGGGCCCGAGACAAACCAGCTGTGTTACCTGCAGTGGAGGTGGGATGTGTTGAGGGTCCCATGTGACTGGAAGGCAGCACCCTGGCGATGCCGCTGCAGGGCCGCTTCTCCATCTTCATCTCCCTGCAGGGGACAAACACAGGCAGAGAGGTATGTATGATGCATCTTGTGGTGCGTACATCACATTTATCTTTAGAAGCTTATTTTGTAAGCATAAACACAATTGGGCAAATAACTTTATAAGATAGACTTTTGCTGTTTTTAAAGGAATGTTCATGTGATGGATGGACCTTTTCTTCTAGACTGGAACAGAACAAAACATCCCAGATACCATACATTTAAAATTTTAAAGTCTCCTTAAATTACGGCCCAAGTTATGTTGGAAACCTTTTTTTTGTACGGCTCTCAGTTTATGTCCAAGAGAATGGCAGCTCGTGTCCACCGGTCACCACCAGGGGGAGACATTATCCGCTCAACGTTCTCCTCAGCATCCCAACTGCTAGTCTACAAACACATTTACAAACCTGTCAAACTCGTCGCATGGAAAACCACTGCAGCCACTTTCCATTTTTTATGTCTTGTTTAAGCATGCGCGCACACACACACACACACATACACGCGTGTTGCCACAGGCCTAATGGAAACCTGTTGATACTGGGGATGGAAACACGATCAAGTGTGTGTGTGTGTGTGTGTGTGTGTGTGTGTGTGTGTGTGCAAGTAAGAGAGTCGGAGCATGTGGACGCATTTGCTTGCAAGTCCATGTTTTTGTGCTTTCGCATGCGTTTCTGCTCGTTATCTCCTCATAAGTATATCTAATCTCTCCGGCCCAGTTACAGCTGGTTAACCATTGACACTGTATGGACCGTTACTGCTGTGCAGTTACTGTCGAAATCAGCGGCTGATCGGTCTTGTCTGTTAATCGTTAATAGGACAAAGCGTCTGCTAATGCCACAAAGATCTGCACAGTAAAAGGCAAATTAACTCCAACGAGCCTCAAGCTGAAGTCAAACCGCACTGCCTGAGAATAGCAACAGCATCACTCGCCAGCGCCGCATCCACACTGAATTCAGCACCTTCACTATATGGGAATTTCCTTTTGACCTAATTATTACGCAAGCACACAAAACTAATTAAAGCTGTAATTTCAAACAAGAGCAATTTCGGAGTGATTCCGTGTCCCCTCAGATCAAAATCGGCTCTCGTGATTTTCTCCAGATGTTCTGGCAGATTCTGAGCATGCGAGGACGTGAGAGGATGCATGTTAAGCCGCTCTTGGCTCAAAAGGATGGATGTTACTCAGAAAGCAGGGTCTACATAACTTCACTCCCATGGAGTTTACATACAAGGGATACAAACTGCCAACTCTCAAGAGGGTGCGACTTTAAACAGTGAGCAAAGGGAATCTTGTACTACGCGTATGAATCTATCCTTGCCTCTCAAATATTGACTCACTGATTAATTACTGTAGATTAAGGCTGTCAAAGTTAACACGATAATAACTCGTTAATGCAAATTAACTTTAACGCCACTAATTTCTTTAACGCATTAACGCAACTTGCGATTTTTAGGTTGTAGTGGGCTAAGTTTTAAGATACAAAGTGCGTACCGCCATCTACTGTAAGTAATACACCTACTATGGATAAGTGCCTCATACAACCCCACTTCCAACACCCGAACTATCTCTTTAAGTAAGCTATGCTCTTTCTAAGTTTGACATTGCAGTTATTAGCTTATTAGCCTAGCTGGCTTATTATCCCTTACTTAATGCCCCTTAATTACCACATAGTAACTAAAAAGAAGCAATGCTATGCTTTGATATACCAGTATTATTAGTAATTAGTGATATCCACTGACTTTTGTATCTCTAGTTGAGTCTTTTGTAGCTCTAGTTGAGTCTTGAGTTTCTTCTTTGCTCCTTGGGTCAGGTCGTACTTGTTCAGGTCCTCCTCTGTCAGCGCTAAAAACTGTAGGTAACACAGGGAAAATAAACATGTTTAAGAAAAGCACACATACTGTTACACACGACTACAGCTTGAAATGCTGATTTAAGTGGGTGATTGAGCGTACTTGTTGTTTTTCTGTAAGATATGTTGAATAAATAAATGACAGGAGAGCATCTGAAGCTGACCCACCTCCTCCATGGTGAGCTGTTTGAAGACAGGGTAATACTTATGGAGCCTGAGCCTGCGCAGCCAGTCCAGGATGCCGTTCTGCTCTGCAGTGTTGGGCTGGGACTGGGATGGCGCCTGTGCATGGGACTGGGAACGAGACAGGGAGTGGGACTGGGGGTACGAAAGGGACTGGCAGTGTGAGTGGGACGTTGGCTGGGAATGGGACAGGTGCAGGGACTGAGGCTGTGCGCCGGACTGACTGCCGGTTGGTGGATGAAGGTGGTGCTGCTGAGAGTATGAGTGTGACTGACTGAGATGTTGCTGGGAGGAGGGATCACCTCCACCAGCCAAGGGGCACTGGGTGGACAGGGCTGACACAGGGGGAGGGAGGGAGGACAGCGTGGGGGAGTGCTGGGGAGGAGGAATGGAGGGAGGAAGAGGAGGAGGGAGGGAGGAGAGGTGAGGAGAGGGGCGAGTCAAGACAGAGCTGTGGGTGCTGACGACGGGTTGGACGCTGGCCACTCTGTATACCGCCCTGAGAGAGGAAATACAGTCAGATGATGATGATGATGATGATGATGATGATGATGATGATGATGATGATGATGATGATGATGATGATGATGAATGCTAGCAAGACAAAGAGAGAAAAGATCTTACCTGTTGGCTCCTCTGTACTGAAGCATACAGCCAAGATCTGAGGGACAGAGTGAAAACAAAAAGACCTTCATCATCTTCTCCATCATCGACTGTTTTAATAAACGTATTCATTTGCAGTATTTTTCAACTTCTTTGGCTCCGTTTTCACAACAGTGTTTTAATGTGCAAAACTCTGAGCCTTGGCCTCAACATCTCACATAGCACACCAAATAAAAACCTCTGTATCGAATGAAGTGATACATCACGCAGTGAGTTAATCAGTGCTTCACAACAACTTTCAGGTGTTATGGTAATAAAGTAGTAACGTCTAAGCCAAGTAGAATGTTGGCGATAATGTCTATATGGCGTCTAACATGTTGGACCTTTATCCAATCACAATCAACCATTGTGTATCCTTAATCAAATGAAATCAAATTGGTCTGACACCCAGGCCGCTACAGTTTTATAATGATCCGAAAATATTTTTCCACTTCTCAACGGGTGGGGTTTTACAGCACCCCTCGCCCAGACCTCGCCGCCTACTGGGGCCGTGAAGTGCTCGCTGTGCAGTGCACCCTCTCTCCCTGTGGGGAGGGTCAGGGCACCTGGTGTGTTTGTCAACCGGGGCGGACTGTCCTCAGTGCGTCTTGGACCAGCAGTGATATCGGCAACCCACCCGACCCGTCTTGAAACGCGGACCCCGTCTGATTAAATTGTTTACTAGAGCACAAAGATATAGATCGAACCTCTTGATTTTGCTCTCGAAGTGCACCAGATTGAGGAATTTAACTTTAAAATGTACAAAATTTTCTTCCGGGGTAGCATGCCCCCGGACCCCCCTAGAGTGTCAGAGGTCAACCCACCATAGTCTCACAAAATCCTGTGGGAAACACTGTATTAAAACTGGATGTCCCCCCACTTCAAAACTCATTCAGGCACCGCTGCCACAGTATACATCGTTTTTTATCACTTATAATTCATAATAGTTCACACACAGTGCTACGGGAATTTTGCCCAAAAAGTACAACAGCAACATTACATTCATGCACTGCTTTCATACTTTACATAAGAATCTAATATGCTGGTATGGTGTCCATGCAAGGTTTATCAATATATTATTAAGAACTTGCAGACTCATTTTGTTTTTTTCTGAAAGCGGTGTCTGCTTTGTGTTTCATGATATAAATAAACCCATGACCCATGTGTTCAGTGCAATGCATGCGATTACAGCCTCATATCCAGCTTATGAGGAATGGACTGTGATATATTGTGATGGGAAGGAGGGAGCTCTGTGTGTTTGTGGAGGCAAATTACAGCACAGTTAGACACATTCATATTAGCCTTGCCTTCCCTGGGGTCTCCCGTGAGTCTGGCTCACACACACACACACACACACACACCTACACACAGAGGTAGGACCACATGCAAAAGTACAAGCACACACAGATATACACTGCACTGATGGCTATAAATACTGTCCGGGATGAAGTCACAGTCATAGAATCAAACACACACACCAACATGAGGTCACCACACTCGAGGCTCCCCAACACAAACATGCCACGCTGAATTCCCACACCAGACTAAAATAGACCCCGTCCGCTCCGTCCAACACCTCCAAAACACAAACTGAAAATCCTGCCTGGAGTCTCACCTCTCTCACCTCTTCACTGCCACCAACCTAGACCAACACTCACGGCCTTGTCCTTTCGATTACCTCATATATTTCTCTCTCTCTCTCTCTCTCTCTCTCTCTCTCTCTCTCTCTCTCTCTCTCTCTCTCTCTCTCTCTCTCTCTCTCTCTCTCTCTCTCTCTCTCTCTCTCTCTCTCTCTCTCTCTCTCTCTCTCTCTCTCTCTCTCTCTCTCTCTCTCTCTCTCTCTCTCTCTCTCTCTCTCTCTCTCTCTCTCTCTCTCCAACACCAAAACCCAGACATGAAATCTTTCATCTTGCCCACCCCTCATTGGCACCTTCACTGCATCTAAGAATAGGGATCTCCTGTTTTATATCCCTGCTGCCCTGTTCAGAGACTCGCTGGTTTTATTCACAGCTACACATTCATGACATTTGGAGTTTAAACCGTAGACTGTATATAAAGATGGACGACGCGTCTCCAGTTCCTCCCACTGTACAGAAGTGAAGCCAAAATATCCCGCATACGAAGCTAAAGAACATACAGTATATTGCCAAGAAGTGAAAGTCAGTTGGTCGTTCTATTGCAACATCAGCGCTCAGCAGCAAAGCTACGCTTCCACCATTTTGGACTGAAAGCGGCTACCGGACGCCAGTAAAAAGTGCCGTTCAAAAGTAAAACAAAATTATATCTATTCTATTGTCATATTCTACCAAAATAGCCTGTGTTGAACAATAAAATATTTTAAATATAATAAGTGTTTTCAGTCCAAAACGGCGGCAGCAGCTGTTGTCAAAAAAACACCAGAGTTTTGTCTCTTTGCATCTATACTCTTTGCGGGAGCTGCCATCTTCACATTTTGACATCATTTGGAGCCAGAGTCTGCGCAGTAGTGAGGCTGAGAGAGGCTGAAGCCGCGGTATCGAGGTCAACCGCCTAAACCAATCGCGAGCTGAGCGAGAGAGACTCACAGCTGTCAATCATGTCTCACCCCCTTTTTATAGCATCAAATAACTAATTAAAAGCAAACTTATCAGAAAAATGAACACTTGAACATACATCAACGTGATAAGAACTATGTATCTAAAATGTCAGAAACCATCTTTGGGAAAAATGTATTTGATGTGTAGTTTGACTTTTTAGTTTGGCCCATGTCCCATCCGCTAACATACTATACTACTATACTGCAGCCAGCCACCAGGGGGTGATCCTGATGTTTTGGCTTCACTCTGGGGGAGCTGTCATGTCGTCCATCTTTATACAGTCTATGGTGTAAATCTGATGTCTGCTACATGTAGTCTCCTATTTCTCTACATAAAAAAGGTGAAAGATCCAAAAATTCAAGAAAAAAATATATCATTGACAATAAAACAAAATAAAGACTTACTAGAGCTGGAGGTGAACGGGCAGGTCGGGGCTACTGGAGCAGTAGGAAGGGAGGAGGGTAATGGAGGGAGGGGGGAGGGGAGGGGTGCAGGACAGTTGGGTGAGAGGGGTCTGGCGGAGGTGAAGAACAGCTGGATGCTGTGGTGCTGGAGGACATGGCAGGGCAGCGCTGTCAGACACCTGGGCGCAGGCAGAGAGACGGGACAGCAGGGGGACAGACAGGAAGTCAGACGGACACAGGGAGGCCAAAGGAAGCCAACTGGGTTTAAAAACTAAAGATGAGATGCTACATCACATCTAGCTGCATCGTGGAGGTGCACTGAAGAATTAGCTTTGTGCATATTAACGCATATCAACATTTTAAAGAGGATCTATTACGCTTACTTTTAGGTTCACACTTGTATTTTGGGTTTCAACTAGAACATGCATAGTCTGCTCTGATTGGTCAGCTGGCCCACTCTGTTGTGATTGGTCGACCGAACCAAACTCTTTGGACTCTGCTCTAACTAGCTTTGTTTGAAGACGTACCAAACTAGCTGTTAAGCAAATGTGTTACTTGGTGACATCACCACGTTACAGTTCAGGAGCAGTGCTTCTGTGGGGGAGAGTAACTCCCTGTTGTGTGGACTTTGGGCTTTGTAATTTTGCAGACCTTTTACATGCACAAAAAAACTATACAACACACTAAAAGAAAGGAAAAAAAGCACAATATCCACAAGCTGCTAGCTTGACAGCTGTAAGTACTAACAAATGGCATGTTCATTATTTGGAGGGAGGCCTGAAGGGACGGACTGTCAGTGTTGATGACTTGGCGACTTTCTCGCTAGATGTAGCAACTTTTGCTAATCCTGCTAGCTACTTTCACTGGAAAAGAGTTGGCAACACTGGGCTGGGTTTTCGGTTAGATCATTTTAAAAAATCTAGTGTACTCTTGCTCGTTTCTCAAGATCACCAACCCTGCCTTTAAGTTAAATTCATTCTTTCTTAAAATCGTTGTTTTATTTGATGGTCTTGCTGCCCCATTTGGCTTTTGTGTCCTCAAACAATTGACAACACCAAAGGCCAACTGGCCTTGCCCCTAAAATGATGAAATCCCAGGCGTGTCTGGAACACACCTCCGATGAGACAGAAACAACACTTTTCAAGGGCAAAAATAAACAGGATATGGGACTAACCTGGGGTCCAGCTCTATGGACTGAGGGAGGAATTTCTCCACTCCGTCATCAGGAAATGCTTGAGACAGCTTAGAGAGAAAAAAAACACATACTGAAAAAAAAAACATACTAAAATAAGTGCACTGTGTTACAGTATTACATTTCTATGCTGATGATACCGAGCTATTCATCCCTATAAAACCTGACAGTTTAAACTACTGAATACTTCACGTAATTAAGACCAAATATCTGTTGACCATAGTTAGATCAGAAACAGAGGTGAAAGAGACTCATTCATTCATTCAGAATTGTATAGGCTCTTCACACTTGTGACAGGTCAATCTGTAGAATAAACAGCAGTGAAGAACTTTTACTATTCTCTCAACCTGAGCATAGCCTGAGATTATTATTATTATTATAAGACAGGGAAAGTGTGTTTCAGTGGTGGTCCTGACCTGGGTCAGCAGCTCCGTCACCTCCTGTTGACATCTGACAACGGATGACACAAAACCGTCTGACCAGCTGGCCTGGAGGAGGGAGTGGAGAGGAGGAAGGATGGAGAGAAGGGGAAGGTGGAGGTGATGGAGTAGAAGAAGTAGAAAACCAGGTGGAAGGAAAGGGTGAAAACATGAAGAGATGAACAGAAAACATTTGGATGAGTGAGCAGGCGTCTGTTTACACTGGACCTACCTCGAACACATATTCACTAGTGTCTTCAGATGTGTGCGTCACTCCTCTCAGCACCACCCTCTCAATCACCACTGAAAAAAGCACAGATCGTTTCACAGATGATTAACCACACTTCACAAGTAGAGACAGTTGCTTTATCACATCAGTCATTTAGAGTTGATTGAGTTTAAATGGCTAGGAGGAATTTAAACTTGGCCTCTGAAAAGTAAGAAATGATGTGAGGACAAAACCAGTAAGTTACAAGTAAAGTAGTTTAATTATGTCATCAGGTGTAACTACACGGACTGTGATGTGAGCTGGCCAGTCGACTGAAATGACAGTAGTGTATAGGGGTGTAAGAAAATATTAATACACGAGTATCGTGATATTAAGTTGTGAGATACTGTATTGATTCTCTAAAACACTATTGATTTTAATTAACCTCTTAAGAATCCGACGGGCACGGCCGCTATTCGCTCTTTCGGAGGTTGTAGCGGGATAAAATCTAAGGAATCCGTTGGCACCAATCATGTCACACTAGCTTGTCAGGAAGGAGGCTAAATAACGCTCCAAAGTTACACAAAATTTTGGCGAGGAAAAACTGGCATGGCGATTTTCACAGGGGTCCCTTGACCTCTGACCTCAAGATATGTGAATGAAAATGGGTTCTATGGGTACCCAAGAGTCTCCCCTTTACAGAAATGTCCACTTTATGATAATCACATTCATTCCTAAAATTAAATTTAAAAAAATCGCAATACATCGCCTTGCTTACAGTATCACAATATATTGAATCGTTACCCCTGTGTCATGATATGTATCGTATAGTAGTGTACAGTGTGTGCATTAGATTGGTGGGATTGTTGACGATCTGCAGTGCCTCCCTGTTGATTACTTCTCCAGGTGCTGAGATTTCATTCCTGTATTATATCGCAAAATAACGCTCCTTCCCCAACTACATGAACTTTAGCTGCTATAATAATATTACAGGATGCATCCAGCACTGTGGAAAACAACCTCTTTAAAAGAAGTTTCTTATGTAGCTAACTTACTCCTCACTATTGTAAAGATGTCTCTTTTCGTCATTTGCAGTCCAGAAGTGGAAGAGCCCTATTGTTGCAGTTCCTTACTCACCAGCAGGTCAGTAAATTTCATCCTCTGTCATTATATTATCTAATTAACAACTCCTTTAATTCATTATCAAGCCAAAATGACAAACAAACAATTGTTCGAGTTACTTAAATGTAAGGATTTGCTGTTTTTCCTCTGTTTTATGTCATTGTAAATGGAATATTTTTCGTGTTCGGTCTGTTGGTTGGACAAAATCAATCATTTGAAGATCTTGAGCATTGGGAAATTTTCTGGCAAATTTGAGACAAACATTTTAGGTACACAATATACTGTATACTGTACTGTATACCCTCAAAGGATTGTCTACCTTCACAGATTTTGACATGCTGTGGTATCTACAGTATTCCTTAAAGGGCCAGTGTGTAGCATTTCAGGGGGATCTATTAGCAGAAATGGAATATAATATTCATACCTATGTTTTTTTTTTGTGTATAATTACCTGAAACTATGAATTGTGTTGTCGTCAGCTTAGAATGAGCCCTTCATATCTACATAGGGAGCGGGTCCTCTTCACAGTCTGCCATGTTGCTTCACCATGTTTCTACAGTAGCCCGGAATGGACAAACCAAACATTGACTCTAGAGAGAGCCTTTCCTGTTTTTACGTTACCTGAAGGCCACCGTAGTTCTCCGATACACTTGTGAAACTGTGTATTTATCTCCCCTCATATTGAAATACATTTCGTACATTCTAGCTTCATCTTCATCTACCAATGAGCCAAATGAACTTAACTAATTTGTGAGATCTAAGTGTGAGAGGTCCGTGTCTTGCTTTTCCATTCATCCTGCTACCCTCAGTATTGTGAACCATTTGATGTTCCTCGACACATAATAACTTGGAGATCTCTGACTCTGCACCCTCACGGTCCAGCTTCTACCTGACTGAACATTTTGTCCATCAGATGAGGCTAAAATCTTGGCAAGAACTGTACCATGTATGAATGCACTCTAGTTTTCCATCTGGACAGAAGCTCTATCCTGCCAAATCCCTTCCCACAGCTGCTACTATACAACTCATTCAGGATGGTGCTCCCCACCTGGGATTCTATCTGTCTGGTCCCACCTGTACTCTGTCCAACGGCAGCCGACAGCTATTTGTATCAAATTTATAACACTGGTGCTGGCCAAGACTATCAAGGCAGTTATATTTGGGGCTCTTAGTAATAATCCAGCCGTCAATTCTGGCACCCAATCTGTCTCCTTGTTCTGTCATTCTGAAATGATATTTCCTCAGGCCAAATGATCACCTCACCAAAAACATCCAGCTTGAGAACACATAATATTTGTACTAAAAGTATATATATTATGACTTTATAATGTGAAATTTGTAGGTTGAACTCAGTCTCCTCCTGTCAAAATGCATATTGACCCTCATTTTTTGAGCACTTGTTTACAAATAAATATATTGATGCAAATCTGTCGCACATGAGTCAAAGGGATAATTCAAATTTTTTGAAGTAGGGTTGTATAAGGTATTTATCCGTAGTTAGTGTATTACCTATAGTAGATGCCAGCAGTTGGCACACCCCCAGTTTGGAGAAACAGACAGGAGTACCAGCACGGGAGCAAAGCTATGTACTGCTGTGGACGGGGGCAGCAGCACATGTATTTTAGCCACCGAAAAGAAAGGCTCACCTAAAAGAATCATATTAGTAATCATAGTGTACGCTATATTATATATTATATATATATTATATATATATTATTATATATATATATTAAGAATATTTCATTGCTTTACCTTGCAGACAGCTAGCCCTTTCCGATGGGGAAATGAAACCGTTATCTATGCTCTCTTCAAAACCACCAGACTTCATTGACAAAAACTAATTTTACATCACAGAACACAGGAGTTGCTGGTCTACCGCTGCATCAATTGGTTAGTTTGTCTGTGTTATTGTGTGACTTTGGTGTTTTAAAGGGTTAGTTCGGATTCACCAAAGTCACAAAATAACACAAACAAACTAATGCTGGGCACAGACAACACGAGAATAAAGCTGATTTTGGACCCGATTCCCCCTTCTGACAATTGTCAGCAAAGCCCCGATGGTTTTAAAGATTATCTTTCCAGATTTTGTGTGAGGTATGCTAAGAGTATTTTTTACATCCCCCGATCGGTTCGGAAGTTCATCCTGGCTGCTCCGATTTCAAATCGTAACTATTAAACACATGTTGTGTGTGGGGAACCCTGAGGACAGCCGGTGACGCAGTCACGTGGGAAAGAACGATAGCTAATTGAGAATCAAGCTGACGGAAGCGGAAGGACAACAACAGCCGTCATGGCTAATGCAAAACGAGAAGCATAAAGTAGTAGTACATTGCTAATTCTTCCTGCTTGTCATCCGCCATGTTTGTTTACACTGAAGTCACGTTTGATCGCGAGAGATTTTGCAAGATTTCTGTTTTGTTTTTTTTCAGTCGTGACTCTTGTTCATGAATCTGTTAGTGTGTGGTGTGCTGTTGCTCACCACACACTACAGGAACAAACCAGTTCAATTTAACATAACATGTCGTTATGTGTGGGGTCTCTCACATTTTCAAAATCTGCTTTTAGTGTGGGCCAGCCTTAACCCCCGTCCACAGCAGTACGTTGCTTTGTTCTGATGCTCCTGTATTTTTCTCGATGCTGGGGGCGTGCCGACCGTCATCTATTGTAGGTAATACACTGACTATGGATAAGTACCTCATACAACCCCACTTCAAAACACCCAAACTATCCCTTTAAGACTGTTTGCATTCACATGTGTGCACACATCCTGGATTATTTGAGCATAATGTCTACTTCTATGTCTGGATGCATGCCTCAGGTGCAGAGGCGGGTTAGGGCTGCTCCACTGCCATTAGATCCATGTCATTAGATAGAAGGTGAGAATGAGTTGAAATGGTGGGAACTCTAAATAGACGGGTGTGTGTGTGTGTGTTTGCAGAAGACCTCCAGGTATAGATTTAGACACATTAGACTCTAAAACTCTCCATCTGAAACCACATGAGGCGTGCAGGAACAAGCAGCAGGGGAGGAGAAGACATGAGAGAAGGAGGAGACAAATACAGAGGGGGATAAAGGAGGAAAGAGAGAGGAGTCGCTCTCACCACACACACACACACACACGCACACGCACACGCACACGCACACACGCACACACGCACACACGCCAACATCCCTCAACACCTTGCTGTGTGCGTGTTGGGCAGCAGCTGTGGAAGGCTCTAAATGCCGCCTGCCATTCACCCTAATCTAGGCTGCCACACACACACACACACTTTATGAAGTCCAGGAGTGACGTGATCAAAAGAAGAGTTTCAATTATCTCCTAAAGAGATGATACTGTACATCGATAAATATCCCATCGTGTTGCCTCTTTGTCTTTAGTATTTTACAACTACAGTTTGTGTGTGTGCGTTTGTGTGTCTGTGCCAAAAAAAACACACATCGTAAAACCAACACACGAGGTGTGGCTCATTCTGCCCGGCCTGAGGTAGCAAAATCTTTAAACACACACAGGGAAAATGGTAGAGCATGGCATATAAACTTAATTGTGTGTGCCTGTGAGAGAGTGTGTGTGTGTGTTTGTGAGTGCTTCTCTGTTCTTTACGTGTTAATACAGGCTGAATACAACTGTGTGTTTGTGTGTGTGTGTGTGTGTGTGTGTGTGTGTGTGTGAGATTTATGCTGGTGACAGCTATGTTGTGTGACCATGAGGTAGTGAGATAGTTGAGTATTGTGTTACAGACAGAGGCAGGGGGCCAAGACAATAACAGACTGGCATGGAGAGGCTCGCCCCGACTAAAACCACATACTGTACACCCCGAGACAACAGCTGGTCCCTGACTGATTGATTTCAAATGAATGATAATGGAAGGTATCCCAGGTGATCAAATGATCTCTGTGCAAGTGTGCTTGTGACTTAGGCTGTGTCTGAAATCATTAATTCATTACTCCCTACTCACTATCCAGGGAGTTCTATGTAGAGGACTATATAGAGCAGTGATTCTCAAAGTAGGGTCCGTGGCACTATGTCAGGGGATCCGCAAAATGATTTGCTATGAATTATAAAACTGTGCTGTATCATTAAAAAGTACATATCTACAGATGGGGACCATTTGCGCCAATAAAACAAGAATGTGTCCATTACTTCCACCCACGTTAGCTTTGGGCCAACAGAAACTCTGATATGATTGTGACACATCACGTCACTCTGTCATGAATCAGTCACTTCATTCAAATGCAACGCAAATATTCCAATCAAATTTTTTTGAAGTAATATGGCCAATTGCTATGATGTGTTTTGCAACACTGTTATGATAACTTCTGTTGTGATTTGTTCAGAGCTTTCTGCCAATGATTTGAATAAGGAGTTCATTGTTTTAAAGTTGAAGCACTTGCTGAAAGTCAGCATTCAACTGGTAATTTTAAATGTCTGGATTTATTAGGACGTTGGTATTAACATGATTCAAATTGAAATGTGTTTCTGTTTATCATTATGAAACAGGTCTGAAGTATTTAGGTTGAAAAGTTTTA
Source organism: Sebastolobus alascanus (assembly GCA_916701645.2). Classification (NCBI taxonomy): domain Eukaryota; kingdom Metazoa; phylum Chordata; class Actinopteri; order Perciformes; family Sebastidae; genus Sebastolobus; species Sebastolobus alascanus. Next base: position 7,446,113 of record CAKAOJ020000006.1, read on the forward strand.
CATTACAAATAGTTCCAATGGCTAAGAGTGCAAATGGTAGTAAGCCTATGCTTAAGTACGATTGTCGATTCCGATTAATTGTTATAATAAAGAGGGTGTCCTTGGAAAACTTTTCTACTCTGTAAGGGGTCCCTAGCCCCAAAAAGTTTGAGAACCCCTGATATATAGGACTATATATTGAGCTCATCAGCGAAATGAAAAGAATACGGACACTACTCGGGTCATTTTCTCGGCGCTGTTAAATACGTTTTTGCCAGATCAACGTCTGCTGGTAGACCATCCATAATAAATACTGGATACTGACATGTATTTTTTTGTGTGATAAATACATATTGTAAGCGATTTTGTTGAATTGTCTCTTTGCGAAATGCTCTGAGTGCATTTAAGTTCATCTTGGTAAGAAGTGATGCAGCGTATATATGTCTAGGGCTTTTATTGTGAAAGGTAAGAATTAACGGCCATTGTGAATGTGGGGGCAATAAGCGCATTTTCCCAGATAAATAAATACACAGTACTTTGTGGCTGTTTGTGTTGCGATGCGCTGCTCTGCTCACATTAAATATATTATTTTGCGCTGCAACGAGACAAGATTTGTCTCAATCGCCCTGCTCTCTTTCCTCTCGTCCGTCTGCCATTTTCTTTCAGCGCATTGCATGATGGTATACAGTGACCATCGTTGTACACTTTTAGACATTTTTTTCTAAGGAGTTGGTAGAGACCAAAACGGAGCAAAACACACACACACACACACACACACACACACACACACACACACACACACACACACACACACACACACACACACACACACACACACACACACACACACACACACACACACACACACACACACACACACACACACACACACACACACACACACACACACCTAAGCCTTAAGGCAGCATTCTTAAGCCTAGTTGTAGTGTTCAGATTTGCCAGCATGCCACATCTTGTTCAACTGGGCTTAACTGGGTGTATATCATGACACGCAAACTTCATGCCGACATGCACAGATGGAGGGTCGGGATGAGGCCATACACATACATACAGTAAGTCAGACAGAGAGACAATGAGATTAAGAAAAGTAGAAAGTAACAGAATAATAACAGCGCAGTAGAGAACATTTCCATCACAACGGCCCATATGTACTGTAAATAGAACAGGATCACCTTAAGTGTTCTGCTGGGAGTGACGCAACCATTTAGAAATGTTGTAGGAATATAAAACAACAGCTTCTGTAATGACGGCTCCAGGAGCTCACCTTTTCCTGCTTTCCCCTGGTGGTTCTTGGTTGGTGCTGCTGAATCCTGGCCCTGCCCAGCAGGGAGAGGAGGAGGAAGATGAGGAGGTGGTGGTGGAGGAGGTGGAGGAGGAGGAGGAGGAGGAGGGAAGTCCGGGTGAGGAGGGGTAAGCTCCTGGCTGGCCACTTGGTCTCGTCGACCCATGGTGACCCCTGAGCCCAGCCCTGAGACTGTGCTGGCCTCTCTGGTCTGACTCTGGAAAGCAGGGGTGAGAGATCATCCAGTAAAAGAGAGGTTAAAACCACGGAGCAGAGGTCAAGAATAACTAGTACAGGACAGTATTAACTCCTTAGCCTCAAGTACAGCTTGTTTGCACACTGGTACCTAGGGATGGGTACCGAAACCCGGTATTAATCCGGCACCGGTGCTAAATTATTAAAGACCGGAGTATCGATAAGCTCCAACGTTACCGGTTCTTTTATCGGTACTTTTTAACGGTTTAGTGTAATTTCTTATCACATCTCCTCTGATATCTGTGTCAGTGCTGAGCGCCACACACACAAACGTGTCAGCAAATAGAGCAGGGAGGCGGTGGTGGAGACAGTGAAGTAAACCAGGTGAAGTGAAGATAACTATGACAACTATACTTGTAACTGTAAGTGCAATAAAACCTTCGCGAGTAAAAAGCCAATACTTTATCAAAAACCTGTTCAACAAGCATAAACATGTAAACATGTAAAAGCGACATTTCAATCTGCTCTGTCCACAGTCTCTCATCCACCGCTGCTATGTTTACACGAGCACAGCGCGCTAGCTCGACTAAAAGCGAATTGTTACAAACAAGCTAAAACAAAAGCAGGCTCTATGTAGTCTAACTGTTTAGCTTAGTTTACTACGTGTCTTAAAATTTGGCAAATTCTTGTAAACTGATCTGCTGACTGAGACAAAGCAGCCCGTCCTCCTCCCTCTACCAGCGGTACCTGCAGCAGTGAATCCCATCAGCAGAGGGATGACAGAGGACAGGAGGAAGGACTGATACAGACTGATGTCTGTGTTCTGCATTCTTTATAAACTTCACTCAGGACTATTATTTATTTTATAGACATTTTAGATTTGTTTCCGGTGAGATTATTGAGTTTATATAATGACATTGCTGTTGCTGCTCAGAAACATTTAGTTATATTTAAAATATAAATAAATTCTAATCCTGTTCTGAATTTATTCTCTTTTTAAATAATATATTAAAAAGCAATTGTTTAGTAATGAAAACAAACCGATAAGAGTATCAATAAATTACCAAACCGATCGGAGGAGTACCGATAAGAGTAGTAGTATCGACAAAATCTTAATGATACTCATCCCTACTGGTACCAAAATAACAGTGACCTCAAGGTGGTATGTCTTTGCTTACACATGGGTCAACTGCAAAAAAGTATACAGGGAACTCTGCGTCTGGTTCCAGATGGAAACGGTCTCACACAGTTTCCCCCTCCTGTCAACTAGCTGCCTTCACAGTCCCACATGGACACAAAAACACACACAAGGCAACATTCAATAACCATCTATGTGAATGCAACGGTGAAGCTGTGCCGTCATTGCTTTAACAAACTCGAACACTAAGCGACGCTCTTTCCAGGGCTGGCACAGTGCTAAGACAAAGTGAGGAGAAAGATCTGGCAGCGCACGCAAACCAATATTTAACCAGGCTCGTCGACTGAGAGGGCGCTCTTATTTATAGCAACGCCCTCGAGGAGCAGTTGTTGGGAGAAAGAGTTGACATCCAAACGCAAACATGGAGCTGCCTTTTACTGTTGGATGGACCGCTGCTCCGATTAGGATTGGGATTGACGTTCTTTGCTCAACGACACCTCAGAAACCCAGAACTCCAAAGATACTCCTGTTATCGAAACAATATTTCTGTGATGAGTAATTTAATTTCAGTTTGTGTTGGATGTACTTTCCCATAACTTCTCCTTCAATTAGTAGTTTCCAAGGGTGCTTTCACAGCTGTAGTTCTGTTCATTTGGACCGGACAAGGAGGAAAAACTATTCATTGTTTAGTTTTATTTCTTAGGCTTATGTTCACACTGGCCTTTTACAAACAAACCAAGAAGATGCAAGTCAACTGGAAGTTCATTCATCCCCAGGGGAACCTCCGTGATCTCTGATGCGTTTGCGAAACTCCACCTTCCGTTTTTCTCGAATACACTGAAATTATTTAACTTTTGCGGCAGATTACGGACAGACCGTATGCACTGTGTGCCACAGGAATTAGCAAATTCATAAACTGATTTATGAATGTAATGCAGCTCTATTTATACGTTGTTGATGCTGTTAATGATGATGATGACCAAAAAAAATCTGCTTCTATACACCCTGTACATTGCCTCTGTGCACTGCCTGTTGGCACCTGTGTCCGATCGGACTTGAAGCTGTTGTTGGGACATAATCACGTTGTTCCTTCCTATGTAGATCCTTGCTTGTGTTGTACGAACTCTCAGATGTACGTCGCGTTGGACAAAAAGCGTCTTCTAAATGAATTTGTAGAATTATGTGGAGAATTATAAGGTGATAATATGTTTTGTGTTTAAAGCTTGTTGTGCAGCCTCCAAGTTTTAAAAAAAACAAACAATTAAAGTAGGTTTAAGGGAAAGGGGCAAAAACAAAAGTTTGTATAATTACAACAGATTTGTATCACCCAGTCTATTGCTCATGAATTGAAGGTTAATGTAAGTTTATCTGAACGCAAAACATTAACATGGCAATCCTGTACCACAAGCTCTCAGTCATTAAGACAAACAACACAGTTTGTGAATCCCTGGAGCCCACAAGATTATGAAATACTACTCCAACTCAAAGCCAGTACTGTAAATGATTTGTCATAATAACGCACTGTTTATAAGTTTAATTACAGATTATCTATGAGATGCAAACACATAAGGAAATTCAAAGAAACTGGACTCATGTGAGCCATAAAATATAGTATCTGTTCATCACTTAAATGAGATTTTATGTAAATAAGGGTAAAGGAGTAATCAATAATTTACTGAATCTTACAATGTAATGGACAGTATGCTCTGTATAATGTGGACCGACGTGGTCCAGTGTGCGGTTTAAGTTACTATACTTACTGGAATACATTGCTATGTTTAAAACCAGTTTGTAGATGCACTGTGTTTGTATCTACCCTTTTACTACTCACAGTTCAACAGGAAAACCCCTCGTAATGCTGATTCATGAATTCATGATTCATTAAAAAATAAAAAGATTACATTACAGTTAGAAATATGCAGCTCTGTTAGTTTTCAGAGGGAAAACCCAACATGTGCTATTGCCTGCAAACACACACACACACGCGCACACACGCACACACGCACACACGCACGTCATGGGCCCGTAGATCTGAAAACAATTAACTGTGCTACTGCCACATCCGCATGTTACTTGCCCGACCTGCCAACTCTCTGCTCTGTCTGCAGACTGTTAGAGAGGGGAAGGAGAGTCGGACTCTGTCACACTGTAGGTCCATGAAGTGAAAACAGCACTGATGACAACAACATGAAAAAGCGGGAAGGATTACAAGGAAGAAACAGAAAAAGAAGGAGTGTGTGAATGAAATTACAAAACATTAAAACTATAAAACACAGACTTTGTGCTGACAGCAACTCCTCCTCCCTCTCCTACAACAGTCGGCTTAACTCGGTTGTTAATTCTGACACATTTTATAGATATATAAAGCACTCTTATAATAGGGTGATTATGCGGGTTTGTAGAAGCCCAACAGATGTGGCCAGTGTACTCTATGTGTTGTTTATACCGCTGCACTGTTGCAAGATCCTGCCGGAGAAAATCTAATTCAACTATTTTTCCTGTGGAGTGACTCGGCATCCAGCTGCTTCGTGTTAAGATAAGCTCATGCAAGTTGACTTAAAATCCTCTAAGAGGAACAGACTGCAGTGGCCGGGCTGTCTTATGCATAAGACAGTTTGAGGTACATGGACTTTAATGAGTATGTACTATATACATTTACTGGACTCTAGTTTTAGAGGAACATATTGTACTTTTTATTCTTCTTCATTTATCTTACAGCTGTATTGCTTTGTGGGTTAAGATCTTACATACAAAATATATGATGAGTTTATAAAACATAATAAAATAACTAGGGCTGTCAAAGTTATCGCGTTAATAACGCGTTAAGGCAAATTAATTTTAACACCGCTAATTTCTTTAACGCATTAACACAATTTGCAATTTTTAGGTTGTAGCGGGCTCAGTTTTACTAGCATCATATGAAACTAGAAAACCTAAGGACTCATTTCGTACCAACCATGTCATACTAGCTTGTCGCAAAGGAAGTTAAATAACGCTCCAAATTTACACTACATTTTTGCGAGGATAATCTGGCATGGCGATTTTCAAAGGGGTCCCTTGACCTCTGACCTAAAGATATGTGAATGAAAATGGGTTCTATGGGTACCCACGACTCTCCCCTTTACAGACATGCCCACTTTATGATAATAATAAGCAGTTTGGGGCAAGTCATAGTCAAGTCAGCACACTGACAGTTGTTGTTGCCTGTTGGGCTTGAGTTATGATTTGAGCATATTTTTTATGCTTAATGCAGTACCTGTGAGGGTTTCTGTACAATATTTGTCATTTTTTTGTGTTAATTGATTTCCAATAATAAATATATACATACATTTGCATAAAGCAGCATATTTGTCCACTCCCATGTTGATAAGAGTAGTAAATATTTGACAAATCTCCCTTTAAAAGTACATTAATTTATGATTATTCGCAATTAACTATGGACAATCATGCGAGTAATCGCGTTGAATATTTTAATCGAATGACAGCCCTAAATAAAATGCATCGGACTGTGTGCAGGGTTTCTTTGCGTAACATTTCTTATCGGATGACGGATTGAAAAAATGCATACGAAAAAACAGACTTGGTGTGCAAAATAGTAATTACTAATGGACGTTATGGACAAATATCTTTAAGGACAAATCTATCCTAAAACACAGATACACTTGACATTGTTGCCTGTCTCCATTTCGGCTAATGTAAACCACTACAGCAGAGATACACACTGAGTGAAAGCTATTGAGTCATTTATATCTACAGTAGGTGACAGTAGGCCTGGCTAAAAGCTGCTCTACTGTAGATAATGTACGTGACTGCTCTGGTTTACAATGAAACCCTGTCATACCCTTCAGAGCACTGAGGGAAGGAAAGAGAGCCACACAGAGAGAGAGAGAGCGCATTTATAACTTCCTGGGGATTCACTGGAGACACACACACACACACACACACACACACACACACACACACACACACACACACACACACGCACACGCTCACAGACACACACACACACACACCACAGAGGGTTGATTTCAGCATAGAGAAATGTGCTGACCTGCACTAAGCAGGAGCCAAGGGCAACAAAACACTAAATACAAACGCTCCTCTCTGAGCTGGGTACTTTCCCTTCACTGCTCACACATGTTTAAACAGTATTCCTGCCTGCTTCTGTGTGCAAGTCTACGTCTGTGTGAAAGAGAGGAACAAAATACCCAACGTTATGCTTCTTTAACTTTCTTTTCCCCATCTCTCTTAATCTTGCCCGCATTGATAGAGAATCGGTGTATTTCTCCGAGTCCTGATTCGTGTCTCAATAGTCCCTCATCAGCTCTGTGCAACATGATCCCAGATGTTACTGTAACTGAGGGTTAATGAGCCACTCAGTTCCCTGCATCATTGGGAAATCCCCACCTCTGAGAGGGACCACATGTAGCCGTAAACAACTACGGTCTTTTCCTTCCTGTCCTCTCTTATCATCAATATTTGGACATTTTATGGTTGACCACTGATCTTGCTGCTAGAGAATTGCATTGGTTTTACAAGGAGAGTACATTTCTTCACATTGGACTTGGCTCATCGCCAGACAGACGGTTGATGGTTCAAGATCCACGTCCAGCTCCACTAGCTTAAAGTGGCAGTAGGCAACAATTTTTTGGCATAATTTGGCAAAAATTCCATAATAACCTTTCAGCATATTGTAATTCAGGTGGTCTGAGAGAGAACAAGACTTCTGCTCCTTATCATGGCTCTGTTTTCAGGCTTTAGAAAAATCTAGCCCGTGACGGCAGAGGTCACAGAGGTCAGAGGTCACAGGTCATTTCAGAGAGAGAGAGCGTTCCTATTGGCTGTGATCCGGTCATGTGACCAGAACTTCGCTTCCTTCAACAGATTTTACAATGGCGGCCGCGTCACAAACTTTCTCATTTTACAGCTAAACAGTACACTACAAGATGATTCTGAGAACGTTTGAGGAGAGAAATAGTCATTACAGTAACAGAATATTGATTCATATTTGATCAGCGCTGCCTAGTTTGACCGTTTGGTCGCAGTTCGCGAGCGATTGACAGCCGGCTCTCATAGACTGCAGCTGGACAGCGGACCTTGTTTTCCTCCAGTAAGTGAAATCCTTCAGATGCCGTTAGGAGCACCGGAGGACACAGTAGGACACAGAGGAACATGATTTTTTTCAGGTTACCTGTTTCATGTACTACTGTCACGATATAGCGGCCGTTTTCTAAAAAATTACTTTTTAAATCATATTTGCGCCAATATCGCATACTGCAGCTTTAAGATTCGTCGTTAGACTGCTCATAAAAGGTGAAAAGTCAAGGGATTCACGCCAAATAGGGGAATTATGAACTTCTAAGATATGGAAACTGACAATACATATCACTGTTTTGTTTGTATTGTTTTTTTAACGCCTTTCATACACCCGTTTGTGCACCTGCACATACATAAATACAGCTCACAAAGGGTTAATGTTTGTGTTTTCAATGCCATAGAAAACCAAAGCAAACTGAGTTAGGATAAGCTGAAGTGAACCGTTTCAGCGTGTCTCAGTTACACATTTAGTAGAGAAGAAGTTAGTGTCAAAAGTAAATCCTTACTATAATTTCCCTAATGACAAAGCAATAAGATGTTTATCACATCATCATATGTTTACCTTGCATTTCTTGGTTGTTTATCTAATTGATATGATGCAACAGCTGCTCAATCTAGAGCCAGTTCATTAAAGGGTGCCAGATGCGAGATTGGGAGCATATCTATTGCCTCCACACGGCTCTCAACATGGCGACAGTTGAGCAGCTAATAGTGCTAACAGCGCTAACAGTGAAAACAACAGCAACACTGCTGACAGAGCTAACAGTATCAACCTGGGGGGGTAACAGGAGGGTGGGTGCTACGCTTCCACAACAGCGCTATCAGTCGGGATGGCTTTATCAGCTGTAGCCGCCATTTGAGCACAGTGCAGAGCGGCGGCGGTGAGCTAGCCAGTGGGACACGCTCACGTGCACTAAAAGGCACGCCGCACGACCAGCCCCGGCTATGTCAACAAAGCACAGAGAAGCTCTGATTACAACACACACAGAGGGAGAACGACTTCATTCTCTGCTCAGGAAGACATTACTCCTCTACATCTTTACATAGCAAAAATATATCAATGCTCTGGATATCATATAGAGCACCTTTAAAGCTTTTATGTTTGCAACTCAAAACACCTGGTGTGTGTTGGCTCTATACTGGCAAAACTCCAGCAAACAAGAAGTTTGTTTTTTGTAACTGAGAGGAATAACATTGTAGTTGACCGGATGGGGCTTTTAAGCGTTATTTTTTTTTTTTTTACAAGAATGTTCCATCTTGTCCTGCCCTACTATACTGTGACTGGCTAATACCACTGTGCTGTGATTCGCTAGTAAGCATTGCCTCAACTCGCCCTTGTGATTGGATGTTCTTCTCTTGCTGTCGGAGGAACAAGGCTCTGCTCTGCTCCTGGCCGGAGGAGGAGCCGCTGCTGCCGGGATCGCAGACCTCTCCACCTCCCGTCGGAGCAGGTTGAAGGCGGTAGCGAGGCTGGATCTGGGAATAACGCGGCTTTTACAAATTTAGCCCCCGGTTAAGGACATTAATCAGCTACTCATCTATGATAACCTGTCAGCTTACCTTGTTGTGCACACAGCTTGCAATTGCTAAGACATGTAGTTGGCTAGCATCTGCAGCATCTAGTCGTTGAATAATGTTGACCGTTTGGCCAAAATGACCTGCTAGTGATTTAGCTAGCTAACAGCCTCAAAATAATAGTTTGTTGAGGTAAAAGAGCTGATGTGTTTTGGAGTACAGACAGAAAGGAAGCATGTGGAGTTTTATGGTAAACGAAGAATGTTCACATTCATTGTTCTTACCAAAGCACATTGGGCAAAGCTGTAGGTCTTTTATGTGCACAGACTATGTGGGCGTATCCAAGTGCAGCTATTATTTTGGTTCATGTATGTGCAGCAGCGCAAAGTGCAAAAGGGCTGGCTGAGGTGGAATATAAACTGGAGGGTGTGGTGATTAATAAATATGCTCTCAGCCAGTCACATCACTGGTCTCATCGCTCTGAAACGGCTGAGCCAATCACAGGGAAGCAGGACAACAGTGAGTGACTTAAAGGAATACTTCACCCACTAAGTGACCATTTGTGTATCAATTACTCACCCTGTGTTATCTTGAAGTCTTGAAGAAAACTTTGTTTTTCTCGCATGCCTCCAGGGTGAAGGATACTTCTCACGGGGTATGTAATTGATAAACAAATAATTTTGTGGGTGAAGTATTCCTTTAACAAATGGAAAGACGAAAGAGATGCTTCTTCAGGAAATTATATTGTTGTCTGGATGGTGCCGAGCGGCACAACGTGAACACAGCACCACAAATCTGCAGCCAGAGGCAGCGATGTGGGTTTTTATTTCAATTGTACAATGCATCAATCCGATACTATTGCAATCATATTACTACTGTATCTCATAAATGATCATATCATCATAAATGACCATAAAAAAGTGACACAACCACATGTGTTCTGAATTTGAATTTTGCGTTTTAATTTGTAGGATTCTTTACTGAAAGTATTTCACATGAATGCTTTCTAACTACATTTTGTTTTTGTTTTTTTCATTTTTGCACATTTGCATGAATTTATTATCCATTTTCTTTTTTTTTTAAATGCTGTTTCAATCCCGATATGAAACAGCTAAAATTGCTATCATGCAATAAGAGAAATTCAAGTCCTACAGTACATGATGTATTAAACAATCAAAGAGGATTCAACACATGGCAGCTCATCCACGCCAAAGAAAGCTACACTTTCATACAGCATACACAACACTTCTGCATGCCCTCCCATCCAGAATGTAAGTCAACTGAAGACGTAAACTGCCTTTTAGCAAGTATGAATAACACAAGATGAAACTACCAGAACCACAGACGAACAATCAAGGAAATCCCTTCCATTACATATTTGATTTATTTTGTGAAGAACTAAAACTTGCTCTATTATTAAGTGTACATGAACATAAACTCTAGCTGTGTTGCTCCCTACCTTGTGCCAGCATGTGCAGTGTGTGTGGCAGGGCTGGCAGGCAGACAGAGGCAGGTAGGCAGTGCTGGCATCGGGCAGGGAGCGGGCAGCGGGGGACAACGAGGCCAGCGGCAGGGACACGGTCTGATGGTGATAGTGGTGATGTGGCTGAGCCTGACACGCGGAAGCTCGATCCCCGCCAGGGCCTGCTGCTTGAGCCTCTCCTCCTCCTCCTCCTCCTCCTCCTCCTACCCGGCTCACCTGCAACAACCAACGAATTCAGTAAGATCCAAATGGGAAACATAGCTAGAAAAAGGTCATTTTGCTGTCTTGTACAACCACTTGTTGAACTGGGAAATGCAGTGTAGTGACAGGAGCATGATTTCACAGATTGCCACTTAATCTTTAAAGAGTCCAAATTTGATGCTGAAAATCCAATTTGGGTATGTCCCAATCTGTCCACTTATTGAAGTTTAATCTTTAAAACACTGTCAGATATTTTCAAGTCACATTTAATTATTTTCTTGTATTTTTTTCTGTCTTTGTAGACCATCACAGTGAGATAAGCCTTGTGCGCTTACATTTGCACAGAGCGTGTTCCATGACGAACACAGAACGCCGTTGCACATGGCCAGTAAGTTGACAACGATGCAGGCTCGTTGTTGCTTCTTCCCACTAATTGGTTTGGGATGGCACTTAATATGGCGGACCCTCCACGCAAATGCGCAAACGGAGTGGAAGTAGGTAGGGAGAGGGTGTAGGGCCATGTGCAATGGCGTTCTGTGTTTGTCATGGAACACACTCCGTGCAAATGTAAGTTCCGTGCAACTACCCTTACAAACGTGAACTGCTCTAAGATAAACATTTATATTGTCATTCAGACGTTAACAACTTAAAGATTATGTTGTATTTAGGATCAAATGTCTAGTCTACAAAACGCTAGACATGTTCATTTGATTGTAAAGTGTTGTATATTTACAGGACTGCTGCAAAAACCAAGCAGCTCATAAAACATCAGTTAAAAACAATAAGATGTTTACAAAAAAAGAAAAGAAATGCCACCAAAGAAGCATGGGAGTAAGTTTTATTTTTTAATTTTTTGTTTCTTTGTATATTGCATGTACTATTTATTCTTAATACTGTGAACCTTTGCATATCCCCTCCACTTGATACAAAACCATGGTTACGAAACATTATGACCGAGTCCGTCCCAAAGCTTGACACTGTATTTATAACCTACACCTTAAAGAAGGGTGTTTCATTCAGCTGTGAGTGGGACTACAAACAGAGTTCACTCCGTCACGGAGTGGGAGTGGGGAGGGTCCGAATTTGAGAAAGGGCCTGTACTTAGACACAAAAGCATGGGAAAATAGGGTCCCCTGTAACAAAAAGGCACAAAGTGACTAATGGGAACAACACTTTTTGGTATTGGTCCACTATTGAGGAAGAATGCTGCAGCCGCTAAACGAGCTGTTATGTAATCGCTCGAAACAACTCCTCACCATCACTGTACTTCCACTGAAAGTGCTTGTTTTTGATGTAGATGTGACACGAGATTTAAGAACGAGACTTCTCAGCGCAAGACACACAATAACAAACAGACCGGATCAAGCAAAAGGTAAAGAAAAACATTTAATTTCTCTGTAGGATCATTTCCATAATGTTGACAGACACTTATAATAACAATCTGAGCCTGTCAGTGGCAAAATCAAGCACTTTTAGTTGACGCAACGTTACACTTGCCCTTGCAGCTCATTTTGCAGCTGCCGGTTACAGCGTTCTCCCTCAATACTGGACCAATTTCAAAAATCGTTGTCCCAATTAGTCACTTAGACACAAAAACATGGGAAAATAGGGTTGAAAAATACCAAAGTTACCCTTTAAGTATGTTTCCCAGGGTCCTAAACTTCAGTGGATATAAACTGGTTATTTTGACCAGGTTTGATTCTACATGATTTTTCATCACAAACTCCTGCTGGCTGTCAGCTTTCACCTACAAGCCTGTAATTTACTTTGTTCACCACTGGCACATGACTGAGGTCCTTTGTGTAAACAGGCAGCCTGTCATTGACTGTGTCTCACCTGTAATTTTGGTGTGTAGGTAACATGTCAGAGTGCTGTACTCATCTGGAACATATTTCCTCTGCCAGGTCTCAGGAAAGCCTGAAATTAGTCAGGGTTTCACCTGCTGCAATGACTTTTCCTTTCCTCTGAAAACCTCACCTGTGGCCAGGGACCTGATGGATGAGCGGACGTGGTGATAACTCAGCGCTGGTTAACAACGCCCAGTGCTCTGAATTTACGCGACTCTTATGTCCTGAAGCGGGCACCTTGTCAGAGAAACGAGGATTCATAGCAGAGTAACATCCTGCAGCATGTCCACCATGCGGTCAACTCACCTGCTTTATGAGCTTCAGACAGTGGGTAACTAACCGCATGTTCTCAGTCAACCGCTGAGTGGAACTTTCACTAGTAATTGTTTTTCGTCTATGCCACTCACACCCATAAGACTCTACAGGGCCGTTTTTGGAGCTGCTACATGAATACACATCACATTGCACAGATGTGGTGGCATCTGAGTGGAAGAATTCGGACACGTTAAATTGTATTTCTGTAAGACAAGTTCTGAGTGTCAGATAATCTAAATGTTGAGAAAGTGGCATTTCTTCCCAAGAAATAAACTCCCATTATACAGTATGTACTAGAGCATGTTTCTTGACCTATCCATCTACATAGAATCTGGCAAGTGATTAAATTTCAGTCTGTGTTGTGTTTTGAATAGGGCTGTCAAAGTTAACACGATAACACGTTAACGCAAATTCGTTTTTACGCCACTAAGTTCTTTAACTCATTAACGTAACTTGCCACTAGAGTGAAGATACTGGTATCATGTGAAACTAGAAAACCTAAGGAATCCATTGATACCAACCATGTCATAAAACGCTCCAAACTTAAGCTAAATTTTGGCGAGGAAAAACTGGCATGGCCATTTTCAAAGGGGTCCCTTGACCTCTGACCTCAAGATATGTGAATGAAAATGGGTTCTATGGCAAATCATAGTCAAGTCATCACACTGACAGCTGTTGTTGCCTGTTGGGCTTGAGTTTGTTATGAGTATGTTATGATTTGAGCATAGTTTTCATGAGGGTTTCTGGACAATATTTGTCATTAGTTTGTGTTGTTAATTGATTTCCAATAATAAATATATACATATATATGTTGATAAGAGTATTAAATATTTGACAAATCTCCCTTTAGGGTACATTTTGAATAGATAAAAAATGTGCAATTAATTACGATTAACTATGGTCAATCATGTGATTAATCCCAATTAAATATTTTAATCGATTGACAGCCTTACTTTTAGGGATGCACAGATACCGGATCGGATTGGATATCGGGCCATATCGGCTGTCAATGTGACAATGGGGCTGATCTACCCAATTCAATTCTATATGTATATACCATATTATTCCTGTTTGAGTTTTGACCAATTTGTTGCTGCATTAAAAACGGTTTACATTTGAATTATAATTCCTGTTAATTTTAAAGATTTTTTTTCCAAGTTGCTGGTGTACAATTAATTATTTTAACAGTAAATAAAAATTCCCTAAAATTAATATCTATGTCTTTATTTGTTACATTTTGTTTTACAAAGTTGGGAAAGCAATGTTTTGGTCAAGCCTGATGTTGCCTTAATTAAAAGAATGATCCCAGTCACTTCCACACAGTGAGGCATACAGCTTATTAATCAAACACTGGTATCAGATCGGTACTGAGTATCAGCCGATACCCAAAGGCCAGGTATCGGTATCCGGACTGAAAAAGTCGGATCGTGCATCCCTACCTAATTTCTTCCCAAGATGTAAACTCCTATGGTACAGTATGTACTAGAACATGTTTCCTGACCTTTCAATCTACATAGAATCTGGCAAGTGATTAAATTTCAGTCTGTCTTGTGTTTTGAAGCATCCACGTCTACACTTCACTCTACTGGTGTAAATAAAATAATGATTCAATTGAGGAATGTAATTTAGTAGTAGTCAAATCATTTCAAGCACATTTTTTCACTTGAAAATGACTTAATAGGGGTTCAATTATCTTTCAGTGATACCTTATGCAGTCTGCTGGTGCCCTGATGACCCTGTGAACTTTCTAGTGGCTCTCCACTCTGAGCATCCCTCTCACCTGCAGGACGTCCTGGATCTGTCCGAGCTGCTGCCTCAGCACCTGCTTCTGGTGGAAGCTGAAGGCCGGGTGGTGAGAGGCCATGGTGAACAGCAACAGAAACTGCTCCTCGGTCCTCCCGTCGTTCAGCGCCAACCCGTAGTTATTGATCACCGTGTCTATGTGAGTCAGGGTCCGGTACAGGACCCCCGCCGCCTCCCTGTTGTCCGAGCCGAGCAGGGCGAGGGACACCAGCAGCTTGCTGCGCACCACCTCGTCCGTGATGTTGGTGAGGCCCGACAGGTCGGCGGGGTTGTTGGCTCTGATCTCCGCGTCCCGGAGGGAGTGGTAGTCCTTGCGGGCCAAGTCCTCCAGGCAGGAGCCGAGGAAGCGGAGCTCTACGGGGACGCAGAGGTCCAGGAGGCCGCACAGGAACTCGGCTCTCTGGGCCGAGGCGAGGGAGGAGAACCAGCGGTACACCCCCTCCCTCTGGACACAGCTCCGGCTCTCCACCATCCTCACACATACACTACAACTGTACTATTCAGACAATAACTGGGAGTAAAATGTCAGGAGCGTAAACTTCACAACAAAGGGGAGCGCGTGTGTATGTGTATGTGCGTAAATGCGCAGACGTGCGTAAACAGCGCTACTCCCGAGAGCTAATTTGTCAACTTTCACTAATAGTGACTGACGCTGTCTCACACTTCTCACTCTCAATGTTTGTTTCCACACGCTGCAGCCACGGCAGTGAAATGGAAAAAGCAAATGGTATTTCCTTTGTTGGCGGCCCACAGCAGCAGGCCTTTCCGAACCATAGTCTCACCAAGTCGCTTCATATGGAGCCGAAGTGGGTCTGGTTTTGTGTTGAGCACGCAGCACGGCAGCCCGAAGTCCCTCCGCCGTGTCCCTCCCCGCCGGTCGGACCGCTGCTCCCTCCTGACGGCTCACTACAAACACTTCTTGCAGGATGGCAGTGGATCAAAGCGCGCCGCCTCTGCCCCATTCAAGGAGACGCTGGATCATACAGAGACTTTCTGACCCCGCTCTCCCGGTTCTCCCTTCCCGCAGAGTTGCTCCATGGCTTTCCACAACTTTGTGCGAGGAGCGGTCGGCTGAAGTTCAGCGACAACTAGCAAGACTATGCTAGGTTCAAGTTTAAAAACAAAACTCGTGTGGCCTGAAGCTACTGCTGCTGTTGCTCCTGCTGCTGGAAAATAACTTAACATTTCCGAGGCATTACCTCCTCAAACTTAGCTTTCTAGAAAAAAAAAACCCTCACAAATGATACCCTACTGTTTAGAGTCCCTGACTGACTTTTTAGTGCAACATGTTGTCCTCCGCTCCCTGTATTCTGCCATGAGTCTTGAAATCAAGGGGGAAAAAAACAGCTGTGTATAACATCAACCCGAGACCCGCCCACCACACAAAAATGTCTTCTCTGATTGGCTGCGAGTCACGTCTGTATGCGAGGTCTCTCTCCTGATTGGCTCAGAGGGATATCCGCTGTCCTGTTATTTCACATCTTTTTCTCATGCGCTCATACATATCTCAGCTTTATTACTGGAGTTTTAAAGTGCCAGGTAGGCCTACACGTTAAACTGATGCTGTATAATCTCTTTAGCATGATAGTCTAACCAATAACAAAACTGACTATTACAAATACAAACTCTTAAAGTCACAATATTTAAGGACTGGTGTTATTTCCAGAGATTAGAATGCTATAAATAAAAAAAAGTCAACCATAAAGTCACATTGATGAGTATCAAAGTGTAATATTAGCTCTAGAAATATAGTTTTGGCGAGGGATGGAAGATGAGGTGGTGTAAATTCTTGTCAGTCCAACTGGTGATTTACTAAAGCCACTGTATAGATTAAAGCTGCAGTGGGTAGAAATGAAGCAAATATAATTAATAAAAGTTATTTTTTATAAAACGGTCACTATATCCTGACAGTTGTGCATGAGACAGGTAACCTGATAAAATCATGTGCCTCTGTGTCCTCCGATGTCCTCCGGTGCTCCTACCAGCCTCTGCAATATTTCACAGACCGGCGGAAAACAACCAATCAGAGCCGAGCTGGAGCCTGCTGTCCAGCTGCCGTCTATGAGCAGCTGTCAATCACTCCGATCAAACGGTCAAACTAGGTAGCGTTGATCAACTATTAATCAATATTCTGTTACTGTAATGCCTATTTCTCACGTAAAATGTTTTTCGAATCAACTTGTAGGGTACTGTTTAGCTGTAAAATGAGAAAGTTTGTGACCTGGCAGCAAATACGAACGCTCTCTCTCTGAAATGACCTGTGATTGGCCAAAGTCTCCCGTCACACGCTAGATTTTCTAAAGCCTGAAAACAGAGCCATGAGGAGGTGCAGAAGTCTAGTTTTCTCTCAGAACACTTGAATTACAATATGTTGAAAGGTTATTATGGAATTTTTGTCCAATGATGCCAAAAATATACTGCCTACTGAAGCTTTAATATACTTTATGGCAACATCATTGATCCGTATTACATTTACAGTTAAACCTGCAGTAGGCAGAATGTTTTTGGCATATTTGCTCCAATCTTGCCTACTTCAGCTTTAAATGGTATCTTCATTGACTTCAAGCGAGGACCCCCTGATGCTGTTATCATGTAGTTCATATCTAAGACCAGAAGATGGAGTCAGATGTCCATGATGAAACCTGATGCAGCAACACACTTGCTGATGGATGTGGTGTTGCATCCACCTGGCCATGCCTCGTCACAGACGATGAAAACATCACACACCAAAGACTATTTTAATATGTTGATTAAACACAGATGTACTTGATATAATATTTATCACCTCTTCCTTCACCCGTCCTTAGTTATTTTCTTGTTTCTCCATCAAGAGAGATTCTCTCCCCCCATCCTCACTCTCATTGAGAACATTGGTCTCTAGTGGTAAACCCCGCCCCCGAACACAGGCCCCGCCCCTCCGCTGACGGAGGAAAATTCAGTTGAGGTTGCTATAGTAACCATACCCCTCCCTCTTAATCAGGCCCGTGCCACTCCCTCTCTGCATCAGGGATGCTGCCTGACACACACACACACACACACACACACACACACACACACACACACACACACACACACACACACACACACACACACACACACACTATGAAAACACAACACAGCAAAACTAAGAAAGAGAGAGATTTAAAAGCACAAGAGCCAAGAGTCATTTTCTTTCAAACACTTTCATTATTTTCTCCACATAACTCAAAAACAAAACAGAGTAATTCCCAGAAACATAAAGAAAGAAAGAAAGAAAGAAAGAAGAAAAAAAGAAAGAAAGAAAGAAAGAAAGAAAGAAAGAAAGAAAGAAAGAAAGGAGAGTCAAACTATAGAGAGAGCTTGGCATGCTGTAGCATGCTGCGGACTAACAGGGCGACGCAGGGCATCGTCAACAGGCTGATGGCATACAGCAGAGCTTCTTGAACCTTTTTCAGTCTGGGACCAAAATGAAATGAAAATACATTGTTCTGCCTCTCGGTGTGCAGGCACATCAGACTGTACTCTTGTAATAATGGGGGGGGGGGGAGGACACACCAGAAATGAGCCTAGTTTGAGTTCCAGTCCGCAGTTTGGGAAACGCTGTGTCGGACAAGAAAAAACAGCAGCGAACCTCCCTGCCCCCAAGCAGTTGTTACCGATGGCAACAGGCTCAGCCATCCCATCCCATCACGTGGAAGGAGGACGATGTACACACATGTTCACACGGTCCGATGAGCATTCATGTGTACACATGCAAACAAACACAGGCTGGTCTGCTAGATGGGTTTGAGAGAAAAAGTGTCTTCAGTCAACTATAAAAATAACAGACAAATTGTGACTGGTGTTTCTGCCTGTCATTGAGGGTCTTGGATGGTTGAAGGAGAAGCTGATGAATGGAGGCGGTAAATCCTGACCTCGACCCCGGCCACTGCTTGCTACTACACCACAACAGACCTGCATCATTTCACCAAAAATCCTTCCAAACAGTTAGTTCCTGTCAGGCCGCTCCGAGTAGCCTCACATAGAGGCTTCAATCGGTTTCATTTAAAGGAACAGTGTGTAACAATTAGGGGGATCTATTAACAGAAATGGAATATAATAGTAATACGTATGTTTTCTTTAGTGTATAATCACCTGAAACTAAGTATCGTTGTGTTTTCGTTACCTGAGAATGAGTCGTTTATATCTACATACATAGCGGGTGGTAGTGTCTAGAAGGGAATCCGCAAGTTGGGGAAACCGGGAGGAGGAGCCGCTTCTGCTGGGTGCGGAGCTTTCCACCTCCCGCCGAAGCTTTTACTGGCGGGAAGCCGGATCTGGGTCTGTCCACGGCAGGCCGGTAGCTGCCGGAGGCCCTGCTGAAGTGAGCTGGAGGGGTTTCTTGCAAGACTGCATGATTTTGTCTGTTAACAACGTTAATACAACAGTCTTCTCTTCCCTGCGAAGGGCTTCCGATCCCCGAGTCGCTACGATTATAACGAGAACGTGACGTCATATTTACACACGACGGATCATTATTAGCCATAACCATGGTTAAGGTGAGGCATTGATCTCAAATAGTTATGGTTAGGGTAGGTCGTCGAGCAGCAAGTCTCACAAGAGTTTTTACAAAAGTTTGCAGATCTCAGATCAGATTTCGCAGTTTACGGGTTACCTTCTAGACACAACCATAGCAGGTCCTCTTCACGGAGCCGGCCGCCATTTTTCTACAGTAACCCAGAACGGACAAACCAAACACTGGCTCTAGATAGGGCCATTCGCATTTTCACGTCTCCGCTTTGGCCACTGTCGGTCTCCTACACTACACGCACATGGGAGAAGTGGCAATCTGCAACCTCGCCGCCAGATCCTACACACTGCACCTTTAACCCAGAAAAGATCAATAAAAGAAATTTTCACTTTGCTGTTTAATCCCAGCTTCATGATCAGAGACAAACAGGCTTCTCTCCAGGCACTGCTCCTATCAAAACCTAACATGGCGCATGTGCTTCTGAAGCTTGTTTTGCTTTCAGATTCAATGCACGACTAAGATATTACAGTACATATGCATGCATTGTTGTATTTTTATCAATTTGCGCTACAAAAGCAAGGCAGGTGGCAACTAGTATTTTTTTTTTCAGACATCTTGCAAGTATAGTATAAAAGATGTTGTCTTCAGGTTATGTTTTGAGAGAAGCAGTGGGAGACACTGATTTATCAATATGATATTGTCTTTAAAGCCATAGCCATATTTCTGGTGTTACACATACAGTCTTTGCTTCGGTGAATGCAGTATTTCCTCTCAATACCCCCGCTAGTATAGAGGACAGAGCCTGCCAAAATAAAAAATATATGAATAAATAAATAAATGACTCAATAGATGAATAAATATGTCATTAAATTTAGCAAAAATAATAGCAAAAATAAATTTCATTGTGTCAACTAATGTCATTAATTAATTGATAAAATGTGGCATAAATTGATATTTCTGTTTTAGTTTGATTCTTTATTTATTTATATTTGTATTATTTAATAATTTACTCTTCTGTTTAATTTTCCCTTTTATTTATTTATGTAATAATTTGTATTAATTTATAAATTTATTCATTCATTTTTGCCTTTATTTTTTATTTATTTTACATTTATTTTTAAATGTATGTATGTATGTATGTATGTATTTACATATTTATGTATTTATACATTTCTTTATTTCTTTATTTCGGAATCATTTCCCATTTGCATTTCACCCCTTATTTATTTCCCCAAACGTATTTATTTTTTATTCTTTTCTTTACACATTTATTTTTACATTTCTTTATGCATATCTGCCTCATTATGCAAATGAGCGGGCTGTCACTCAACGAGGTTTAGCTTGTTCAGAGCAAAAATAAATAAATAAATAAAAATAAATGCAAAATAAATAAATCAATTAAAAATATAATAAAAACATATACATAAATAAATAAAAGAGAAAATGAAATGTAAGAGTAAATAAATAAGGGAATTAATACAAGGATAAGCAAATAAATATGCAAATTAAAACATAAATATAAATTTATGTCACATTCGATCAATTAATTAATGACTACATTTATTGTTAATATTATTTTTTTGCTATATTTAATGACATATTTATTTATTTATTGAGTCATTTATTTATTTATTTTTTATTTTGGCAGGTTCCGTCCTCCATACACTAGTGGTACAGTAGGTGCAGGGCTGTGCCAAGGACTACCATCGACTCAGAGGAAGCTCCATCCTCTGACTGGTGTGTGTGGAGGTGGGAGAGAGTGGGAGGGAGAGACGGAGAGAGCGCAGCTGTCAGCTGATGCTAGCAGGCTAGATGTGGATGAGCAGTGACTGCGTCCTCATGAGATGCTCTTGTAAAGTTCATGAAAAGCGTGAAAGGCCACTGAGCTACTTGGAGACCGCACGCACGCACGCACGCACGCACGCACGCACGCACGCACGCACGCACGCACGCACGCACACACACACACACACACACGTAACACATACATAGACAAGCACACAATGCTGGAAAAGACATGCCTGCATGATACAGTTGCAAACACACTCACATTCTGGACAAAAATCCTGTTTAACCCTCTCAGACCCGTGATCCCGACCGACTTTACTGTATCAACCATGTCATACTAGCTTGTCGAGAAGGAGGCTAAATAACACTCTAAAATTATTTGGCGAGGAAAAGCTGACATGGCTATTTTCACAGGGGTCCCTTGACCTCTGACCTCAAGATATGTGAATGAAAATGGGTTCTATGGGTACCCACGTGTCTCCCCTTGACAGACATGCCCACTGTATGATAATCACATACAATTTTGGGCCAAAAACCATGCAGTTTTTTGAATGCAGTATAAATGTTTTATTTTCGCCTACTCTAAAATGATGTATTTGAATATTTCTGCATACTGGGGTTCCTTAACCGTCTTGGAATTACATAAAGTGTATCACTGTAAAGCTGAGACTCTTATGGATCCAATGAGCCCAACTGTATTAATGTGTGATGATGTTAGTCCAACAGACCAAAAAATACAATTCTTGCAGAAATCTCCAAATGTCAAAAGTTTTTGATACCAAATCACAGCATGGCTTTTTCTATGGTGTTCCTCAAGGTCTTGGTGTCTTTATGTGGTGTTTTGGAGGGATTATTGATCATTTTTAGCACACACACAAAAATTGTCACTCCCAGCATGAGATGAAGACAGAGAGGAGACGGACATCAGAGCGGGGACGGATGAATGAGAGACACGGGGTAAAAGCAATGAGCGCGTGTGTGGACAGGGAGTCATCAACCATGTATCCAGGCAGCACACACTCGCCAGCTCCTGAGTCTTACACACACACGCACACGCACGTGAACACACACCTTGAACCATCAGTAACAACACCTGGGCAGGCGGAGGAACCAAAAGGCAGGAGTTATATAAAGAGAGCTGGAGGGTTACAAAATAAAGAATATATCCATCAACATATTGTACATGAGAGAAAATGTTAATAAATAAATTATAAGTTACAAATCTGTTGAAAACTATGATTTGAAGATGAAAAAGTCTGTCTCGTCAGTCCTTTCTGTGGACAGTGGAAGCAGACATCTGGCTGTAATGCCAGCTGCAGCTCTCGTGGCCTGGGGATCAGACCGGTTCAGCCCATTGAGTCTATATGTGAGCTACCGAAGCTCACTTAAGTCCAGTGTCTGGACTATATTACCTCCCTGTAGTCCAGATAGCCGGACTGGTTCACCCCTCTTTCGTCCACTTCTTTGGGCTACGCACACACCAAGCTTAGCCGAGGTTGGCCCGGGTTAGCTACCTTTAGCCCAAATATTGGTGGAGCCCTCCTTGGTCCTTGTCTTCCCTCGGCCGGTTGCAGTCCTCTCGCCAGGGACACGAAGGGGCAGCAGATTCGTCGTAATACTCATATGAATTTAAAGTTGTTGTAGCATAGATAGGCTGACTCTGAAAGCGGTGCTGTCTTTAAATAAAAAAGTGGATAAACAAAATAGCCACTCCAATGTTGAGCAGAATCACCATGACAACCAGGATAGAGCTGTAGGCCTGCGTGGGAGAGAGAGAGAGAGAGAGAAAATGGAGAGTGTCAATAATCGGGACACACACACTCAAAGCTCACACATGAGGCTGTTTTCATACAGACATTAATCTAACCTGCTAATACATACAAATGTACACTCATCATCTCTCGTCATTTACATTCATCCATTTCGATTTCGAACAGCAAGCAGAAAACCAGGGACCAATCAGGTGCATTCCACAAGAGGATTCGTCACTGCTTGAACGGCCAGTTGAGTGGAGCAGCGCGTCCTCTTGTCAAAGAGTATAGAAGCAAAGAGATGAATCTCCGCCTCTTTAAATTTGGGCTGAAAACGCTTATTATATTTATAAAATTGTAATGCTTGACACAGGCCATTACGGTAGAATATGACAATAGAATAGAAATCATTTTGTTTTACTTTTATACGACACTTTTTAGGCAGACGTTTTACTGGTGTCCGGTAGTCGCTTTCAGTCCAAAATGCCGGAAGCGTTGCTTTGCCCTTGTGTCCTCGCCGGACCTGGTGGACTTGTACTGTTGCATTTAACATTATAGACATGACCACTGACTATTTGTGTAACAATTTAGCCACAAATTCACAGACTGACCACATACGGTCCAGCCATATACTCGGTTTTGACCGAGTCTTGTTTGTGCATGTACTGTAAACCTGTAAAGCCTGAAACACCTTGACTGAAGTCCCGCCTTTTCTTCTGTAACATGGTGATGTCACCAAGTAACACATTTGCATAATACCTGCCTAGCGGCTAGTTTGGCACGCCCTCAAACAAAGCTAGTTAGAGCGGAGCTTGAGCAGAGTCCGAAGAGTTTGATTTTGGTTGACCAATCACGACAGTGGGCCAGTTGACCAATCAGAGCAGACAGGGCGGGGGGGGGGGGGTGGGGGGCAGGAGCTCAAACAGAGCGTTTCAGACAGAGGGTGAGAAGAGGTGCTGCAGCACAGCCGGTATGAGAAAAGTAAAGCGGTTTTTGAACATAAAAGCATGTAAACATGTTCTAGTAGAACTCAAATACAAGTATTCACCTGAAAATGAGCATAATAGGTCCTCTTTAATATGACAATAAACCTGCTACGCAGTATAGGGAGATTCATTGAAAAGAAAGTAAAGGGAAACAAACCTTTAAACCAATCAGTGGTTAAGTATAGGTGCTAAGGTGCTTTGCCTTAACACAATTTAAAGGACCAAACAACTTTTTTTTACATAAAGGCAGAATTTCACACTTTTAACATCACGTTCATTGGACCTATGACTGCATGCACATCAATCATCCCACTGCTGTCAGGTGAATTCTGGTAACTGTCACTTCCGCTGGAGGAGGCTCTTCAGAAAACCTACAGCTCTGGGGTTTATAAAGCCGTAAAAAACAAACAAAAACAAACAAAAACAAACAAACAGATGAACTCACAAAGCATGGGTGTCAAGTTAAACACAATGCTCTCACATTTTGAAGATGCAAGGTTTTCACCTGACAGCAGCAATATTGTCCTGTATTAAATAAATGTTGATACTGGCCTTAGTGCTGCTGTGTGATGCTAAAAGTTATTAATTTGGAGATTTTCATGAGTTACTGTCAGCCACAGTGTGGTTGATGTTCTCTTCAGATATGTGGAGAAAACCCACCTTTTTTCAAATATATTCACAAATAAACCTTAACGATTATACTCTGTCTAGCCCAAAGTCCTTTAGAAATAGCATAAGAAATACTTTATTTATACAGCACATTTTAAAACCAGGATTACAAAGTGCTTCACGGTTAAAAAAAAAAAGTAAATAAAAAACATTTGAATAAATATCTAAGTCAAAGACAAGCAAAAATAGTTTAAGAATAAGAAAAAATCAGGGTAATCAAGCTTTACCTGAGAGGCCTAATGAACCTTCTATGGGATCAGCTACTTACTATTACAGTAATAGAATGGAGCCCAATTGTGTAACGCTTAATCTTTTGAATTCAATCCAAAATTTGACAGGAAGCTAGCACCAGGTTCATGTGGGAACGCTGTGGTGTCTTTGTTAGCAATCACACAGCAGAATTTTTAACTAATTGTAGTATACAAGCTACAGCTTCTCGGCTTAAAGCTAGGGTTGGTAATGTTCTTCAAAAAAAAAAATGTTTTATATTGCTCAGTACTGTGTGTCAAGTTGTTCTAGTCATTATTAAAAAATAAAAAATAATTAATAAATGAATGAATCAAAAATAAATTGTGAAGAACATGATGATATAGGTTTGTGATGGCAATTCCCATGCTTTGTTATGTCTCATAAATTGTTGCAGCATTTTTGGGGTTGATACCATTTGTTACACAGATTTGGTGCTAAATTTAGCAATTTTTTACCACTCGAGAATTGATTAAAATGATCAATAATCCCTCCAAAATACCACATTAAGACACCAAGACCTTGAGGAACACCATAGAAAAAGCCATGCTGTGATTTAGTATCAAAAACTTTTGACATTTGGAGATTTCTGCAAGAATTGCATTTTTCGGTGATTGGATGGTTAGCACTTCTGTTCTGGAAACTGCTCACAAACCCCCTTATTGTCAATCTACCTGTCTCTACATGAGGCTGTGATTATCCTAGAGGTCACCACAGGTCATTTTATACAGTGAGGTCAAGTCTCAAAAAATCGGTCTCACTACAATGAAATGGCTACTATGGGGACTAACATCATCACACATGAATACAATTAGGCTCATTGGATCCACAAGAGTCTCAGCTTTACAGTCATACCCACTTTATGTAATTCCAAGACTGTTTAGGGACCCTGTAGGGGACTGTAGATTCTGTGTTTTTTCACATTAAACTCTGTGAAATTACAGTTGAGTTCGACCAAAGCACACTTTGTGATTGTTGGAAAGAGTAACGACGACGGTTTAGGTGAGTTTTATTTTGTATCTGTCCAGTTTCAATGAAGTGTTTTACGATGCTCCGCTACGTACAGCTGATCTCAACATAAACAAAACTACACGTGGATGATGGCGCAAGCTGAACGGAGAGGGGGGCGGAGGTCTGCGCTCTCCGAGTGCCATTCTAGTTTCATATGATATCAGTATCTTCACTATAGCTTGAAAACCTAGCCCACAACAACCTCTGAAATACAGGATAGTGGCCGGGCCGGGAGTGTTACGGGGTTAAGGAGGACATTGTCGTCACAGCAATGATGAGAGACGCACATTGATAATGTGCACTAAAGGCAGCATGTAAAAGGAGAATAAGACAAGTCCCCGGATTGAGGAACTCCACAGATCAGAGAAACACAATTTGACACTTTGTCAAAGAAGTGTCAATTAGATAAACAGGGATAAAACCAGAGCTGTACTAGATCATGGATGTATTAAGAGAACTGGATACAGCGTTGGAGGCGGCCCCGTTCATTCCTATGAAAGTTGCTCAGTGGTGCATGATGCCAAAATGGCTCGACTTCCGACTGGAAAAGTACCCGGATCTTCCGGCGAACGTTCGCATCCATTGAGCCCATGGAGCAGGCGCGGTAGCGTCCGCTCGGTCACGCTGTCGTCACAGCTTGCTAACTCCACCTCCCAGCCCTCGCTCCAGCCTCGGTCTGGGTCTCATTCACATGAACGGAGGAAGGGAAATAACTCTGGATTCAGCTGATAGTGAATTTTACAACTTTTAGGACCTAATGATTTAAATAAGGGCGATTCAAGTGTTTGTACTGGGAAGTTGATTCACCTCAAAAAAAAATTATCTGCCGAGTTACAGACGTCTCTTTCCCAATGTAAGTCTATGTGAAAAAGTATTTTTGGGCCCAATGGCATCATGTGACGGACATGGAAGTTGTAGTACCGCCGTTTGGCCACTACGAAAATTGGGATCAACGACCGGCGCTCTTCCTGGGGGCTTGTACTAGAAACGTCAACCCAATTCCTCAGACAATCTAATAAGATATTATTACTAAATAGATTCACTTGTTATCTGGTTTGCATTGTGTTGGTGGTTTCTGGAAATATGACATAATACAAATGGTCACGTCTAAAACAAATGCCAAAAAAAAGGAACAAATTGTAATGCTGTTTTGCTATTTTCATTGTCTTTGCAGTGCCGTGAGAGAAGGCCCAGCAGCAATAGTGATACATATTACGCAGTGCAATGATGAAGGAGCAATTTGCATCTTAAGATAAATAATACAATCCCGTGTTGATCCCACAGGGAGGCCCAGCGTCTCTGACAGAGCGAGGTCAGAGGGCGAACCCGGCTGCAGAACAGCAGCCTGGAGCTGGCAGGGAGTCACTGTCTTGTACAATGACACTTAAGCAGATGCTTGCTGACAACCTGGGTCATGTGGGTGAAGGCCAGTCTTTCTGACCACCTGTCCGCTCTGGATAAATATGTGAAAGTGAATCTAGAATATTCACTGACATTATCATCAATACAGCAGGCTTCTTTTTTTTTTACCCCTTGCAGAATCCCTCAAACATAGTCTCCTTTGCTTGAAAATGTAAGATTTTACAAGTATTTCCATAGAGTGTATTTTGGTCTTTTTTATCAAAAGAGAAGACAGAACACCTATGGTTTTAATTGAATCTAATAATTTGACCAATAGTTGCAGTGGGAGAGGGAAAATGTGAGTCTGAGAACACTGCGCACTGATATCAAGCAGCATTAGTGCAACATTGTTGTAAATGAATTTGTCCAGAGTGGCTGCTAACAAGGTTTCTGCTGATCAATCCGGTGATAGGTTTATCACGCATCTGTGTCATAGATGATTACCAGAACATGTGGATGAAACTCTCTGATCATTAGCCTTTTCTACCTCTATTTAGTAAGAAAACCTGTGCTATGTATGTATCCATGCACTGTAGTACAATTCCTGACTTCTAGATATTCACATCCATTTCCACGTTTAGATGATTATAGAATAATTTGATTGTTTTTCAGTGTAATTATTTCATTTGTGCCAAAGGAACATAATCATCCACAATTAGTATTTTCAAGGAGTAAATCATGGAAACTCTCAGATCATAGAGACAGGTTCTTCTATTAAACCAATAGTTGGACATAAAATGAATGAACATGAAAATAAACTTATCTGCTTTCTTGCTGAGAGTTAGAAGATTGATGCAACTCTAATAGAGTGCTGCAGGGATGATGTAATTTTGAAGGCCAACCAGGAAGATAGCATCGCCCTGGTTCCCTCGACAAAAAGCCAATGGGATTTTTCCATTGGGTTTTGGATTATTGCAGAAAATAAGCTCTGTGGCAAACAAACGTTTATGATACTTACACGTTTTGTTCAGCAAGATAATCTCCACAAATGAACACCACTTTTACGATTTCTGAAGTGTGAATGCGATCACCAGAAGTAAAAAGCTAACGTTAGGCTATAAATGAACGGTCGCATGAGCGTAAGTATACACAATGAGGCTGTAAAGGCAGACGAGTCGGCGTGATGTTGTTTAGTAGTCTCATTTAGCCACTTGTTAGCAACCGCCTTTTTTAAGACACATAAAGGCTTCAAAATTCACGAGTGGGGTATTTATTTACGTATTTTATATCGTAGAACAAAACCTTAAAATCTCTTCAGCTTGTGTTGACCAATTAAACTAAGTAAACACATTTCAAAAAAACATTGACTTCCAGACGAGGGAACTTAAAGTGCTAAAATGCTAACTAATTTCCGGGTTTTAGGACTCATTCTTGATTAGCTTAGCTTGCAACTTGTCAATTTCACTCTTCGTTTTTTGGACAAATTAAACAAACAAGATATATTGTTTCAATTAACGAGCTTTAGAGAATTCAAAGTTTCTTGGACAGAGCCAGACTATCTGCTTCCACCTGCTTCAAGTCTTTATGCTAAGCCAAGCTAATGGCTGCTGGCTGTAGTTTCATATTAGTGTAGGGCCTACAGATCTTTTCTGCAAGAAAGTGAATACGTATATTTATCAAAATGTCCAAACTATTGCTTAAAGAATTCTGAACATTCTGTCCAGGACTCAAGTGAGTGAATTTAGTTTTGGGTTCATGGGAAACATGCTCACTGAAACATATTCCTGTGAAATGGGACATCACTAGAAAAAGGCTAGCTAGAATGTTTTGGTGGTGAAATTTACTGTTTTATTCACACACATTTCAAAAGTGCAAAAAAACATTGCCCACTTTTTCGAGGAAAAAAGTCAGTTAAAGGAGCAGTACATAAAGTAGGATGTTGAGGCATCTGGCAGTGTGGCAGCAGATTGCAAAATGTGAGCCGCCGAGTGCAAAACCGTGGTAACGCTGTGGTATCTTTCAGGACCTTCACCTCGCCTACTTTAGGAGCAACAACATTCAGAGGTCAGCTGGCATTACCACACTTTTGCACTCTGCGGCTCACAAGCGCGTCAGAGAACTACGGTGGCCTTCAGATAACATAAAAGAGCGAAAGGCTCTCTCTAGAGGCAGTGTTTGGTTTGTGCGTTCTGTTTTACAGCCATGTATTTTTAAATCAATCTATTTTACTCCTTAAGTGACTGGTACAACACTCTGAAATCAGCATTTTCTATTATTATGTCTTCAAATCTATAAGTGAATGTGCAGACTTGCCACCAAAAATGTTGAACTCACCACCTATTTATTTAATACCTACTATTTACTTTTCAAAAACAAAAATCAACAGAGCCATTATATTCGTAATCCTCATGGTGTAAAATCATGAAAATGCACAGATCAGCATTCTTCAGAGATAACAAAGATCAGGTTAAGTATAATCATGGTACAAATAGTGTGACCCCCCGATTGGCGTTCTTTTCCTTTAGCTCAAAGCTTTGCTGTCGTTAATAGAGAAATGCAATTTAATCTCCCCACCAGCTCCCTTGACCCTACCAAACACCTTTAATAACAGAAAGCTTATTGCCCTGAGGATGAAGTGCTGGCAAAGAACAAATCATTTTCCTGCTTACTGGCACTGAGAACTGCCACTGTGAAGTATCTGTTAAAGAAAAGTAACTTATGTCCTTTAAGGCAATGTCAAGAAATTATTGAGTTAAATCATTGGAAACCTTTATTTACCTTGATGCTATTAATAACTAATCAAATGACTATGTGTAATGTGAAAATGTAGGGATGCACCGATTCCGATACTGGATCGGATATCGGGCCGATACTGATTCAAATAGCTGGATCGGATGAGACAATGGGGCCAATGTATTAAACTCAATTTTATGTTTATATTGGAGCTTTCAATCAATTAAAATATGTAATAGTAATTAATCGCATGATTGTCCATAGTTAATCGTGATTAATAGCAAATGAATCACAAATTTTGTATCTGTTCAAAATGTACCTTAAAGGGAGATTTGTCAAGTATTTAATGCTCTTATCAACATGGGAGTGGACAAATATGCTTGCTTTATGCAAATGAATGTATATATTTATTATTAGAAATGAATTAACACCACAAAACAATGACAAATATTGTCCAGAAACCCTCACAGGTACTGCATTTAGCATAAAAAATATGCTCAAATCATAACATGGCAAACTCAAGCCCAACAGGCAACAACAGCTGTCAGTGTGTCAGTGTGCTGACTTGACTATAACTTGCCCCAAACTGCATGTGATTATCATAAAGTGGGCATGTCTGTAAAGGGAAGACTCGTGGGTGCCCATAGAACCCATTTTCATTCACATATCTTGAGGTCAGAGGTCAAGGGACCCCTTTGAAAATGGCCATGACAGTTTTTTCTTTCCAAAATTTAGCTTAAGTTTGGAGTGTGATTTAGCCTCCTTCCCATCAAGCTAGTATAACATGGTTTAACCAATGGAACCTCGGCCTCCTGCATGAAAATGGCACGCTACACCACCACCCACCACCCTGTACTTTTTTATGTCACAAACTTTCCTACAACTGATCAAGGGAAGAAGTTTTGATAATTAGAGCACAAGCTCAGAGACATACGCTATGCAGTGACTTCAAATCCTTGACACAAAACATAAAGCCCCAAGCTTGTAACCTTGGTCTGCTTTTTGATCCTCATCTGAATTTTGATGCTGACATATAAAATATCACCAGCACTGCCTTTTATCATCTTAGGAAATATTGCAAAAGTACAGCCATATCCTTCCCACACAGATACCGACAGACATGCTTTTATCACTAGCAGGCTTGACTACAATACTGTAATGCTTTCTTTTGTGGCCCGCCTAAGAAAGCTTTACATAAACTGCAGACCAACCAAAATGCAGCAGCATGTGTGCTGACCAGAGTCAGCAGGAGAGGACATATTGTGTATACATACACCTGTTATGAAGTCTCTTTGGTGGTAGATTCTTCAAGTTTGGAGTGTTATTTAGCCTTCTTCTCGACAAGCTAGTATGACATGGTTGGTACCAATGAATTCCTTAGGTTTTCTAGTTTCATATGATGCCAGTATCTTCACTCCAGCTTTTAAACTGAGCCGTCTTAAAGAAATTAGTGGCGTTAAAACGGATATGCGTGAACACGTTATTATCATGTTAAATTAGACAGCCCTAATAAGAAGTGGATGTAGTCACCATGACATCACCCATTGGTTTGTGGCCTGCTGTTTTGAAGCCTCGAGTTCGGCATTTTGGCCGTCGCCATCTTGTTTTTTTGCAACCAGAAGTGACACGAGAGGCTGGAGATCCTGAATAAGACGTTTTCAGGGGACCAGAAAGGTTATAATTAACTTTCACGAACACTGGTACCAATAGATTCCTTAGGTTTTCTAGTTTTATATGATGCCAGTATCTTCTCTCTACCTTTATAACTGAGCCTGCTACAACCTCCGAAATATTGATTGCGTTAATGCGTTAAAGAAGTTAGTGGCATTAAAACAAACATTATTATCGCGTAAGTATACTTATGACTTATTATTGCTATTATGAATATGCAAACCGGTCGTTGTTTCAAGGGTTGGTTACGTAAGGCACATATGAGTATATGAGTGTGTGTATATTTGAAACTGATAGAGAGGAAATAGGGAAACCTGAGCAAATACTACTAATAAAAAAAGTCATAATAATGAATGTGCATGATGATGATAATGGTGATAATGATAATAATAATAATAATAATAATAATAGAAAAACACAAAAAAAGATTTTGTAAGGTCTACTCAAAGACCATACATTCATTCATTTTTGTCAATGGAGTCTGGTGGCTTTAAAGAGTGCATAGACGAATATAACGGCTTCCGCATTGGAAAGGGCTGTCTGATGGCAAGGTAAAGCGGTGAAAATATTCGAAATATATTGTAGACTTAAACTGATATTGTTTTTTTTTAGGTGGCTGAAATACGCCTTGCTGCTGCCCCCGTCTACAGCAGTACATTGCTTTGCTCCTGTACTGGTACTCCTGTCTGCTTCTCTAAACCGGGGGCGTGCCGACCGCCATCTACTGTAGGTAATACACTGGCTATGGATAAGTAACTCATACATCCCCACTTAAAAAAATCTGAACTATCCCTTTAAAGAAGTGTCACTGCTAAATCTGCTCTTTCATCTGGCACTGGGCCATGATCTACCACTAAGACCAATAGAGAAGCAGGTTCTAGTGTCAATCTGGAGCCGATGGCATCACAATCTGTTGACATTTTCAAGCAAAATAATAAGATATTATTTTTAGCTCACGTTTATCTACCAACCTGTTCCTTAATTGTTAATGTCATTTTATTTCTTTACTTTTAAGATCTCTTTGTCATCATGTTAGTTTTTGTTATTGTGGGCCATGAAGGGCTCGGTCGTCTGGGGACACATCTTACTGAGGTGTTGTTCCTGTAAATATGAGCCTTTGGGATGCACAGAGGTTCATTTCTGTGTTCCATGATGACGTCTGGTTGATGTCTTTGAGTGGACACAGAGGTGCAGTGCTATTTTGGTATTTTGGAGGCTTCATACTGGATAGAGTAAAAGAGTAAGCATTTTTTTTTTGTTTCTATGTAATGCACTTTTGTATTGCAATCTTGCACAAAAAGCACCATATCAATAAAGTTTGATTGATTGATTGATTGATTGATTGATTGATTGATTGATTGGTAAAAAGAGCTCCTTTGTGTGTCTGTGTGTCTGATCAGCCCCAGTGTTCCCATGGTGTTTGCAGCGTTCCCTGTGCGTATTTATCGGACTGTGATAGTATCTGTGTGTGCTGTGAACCTGTCTTACACAAATCTCGCTTGCTTCTCTGCGGCTGCAAACACACATACACACACACACACACACACACACACACACACACACACATACCCCACCTCCACCCGCCCCCCCGCCCCCCTGTCACTGACACACGCCCACCGATTGGCCGCCGCTGAAGCAAGGCATAAGCTGTTCCCTAGCAACAGAGCGCTGGTTAACCAATAGGGGGCCTTCTGTGAGGAAGGGGCTAGTTTGCCAGTCTGCTGTTACTAAGGTGCAGAGAGGACCGCTGGGGTTCTCTCTCTGCCTGTATATCTATATGTGTGTGTGTGTGTGTTTGTGTGTGTGTGTGTGTGTGTGTGTGTGTGTGTGTTTGTGTGTGTGTGTTTTAGGCTTCATGTTTTCACGTAGCAGGTAGCAGCAGCTAAACTACTAAATAACCGACTTCATGCACTGTGCCAGAGTCCTCACACTGCTGCAGACAAATTTGGATTACAGTGAGCAAGTTGTGCGAGGAGTGTGGAACTGTATTTAACAGTTTACACACAAGTGGAGTGTGTGTGCGAGAGAGAGAGCTTGTATTTCTAATGTGCTCAGTGCATGTCTGTAGCGTACGATGTGTGGTTTTCACTTGCAGCTGATTTTCCTGTTGGTTTCATTAGCTAATGCTGCGACCGTATTATCATCCAGGATTAGCGTGGTCGGGGCCGTCCAGCAGCCTGAGTCAAGACGTAGCCAAAAAATGATATTAAAACGGCGTAATCCTCCCTGCTTGCTCATAGTACAAAAAAAAAAATCTTTCTTTATTTCACAAGGTTAAACCTTGTGCCTCTCTCCCAGGATTATCTTAATATGTGGGATAACATTGTGTTATGTCACTGGGGATGGAATGTATCCTCATGACAGTGGGCAACAAATCCTTTTAGTCAAATGAATGTGTGGCAGTGACATGACAGATATGACAAATGCACCATACAGCTGCTGTCCAGGGTGATATTAAGGCCAAACGGTGCCATGCAGAGGTTCAAACCAGGCGCGTAGCCAATAATGGGCCTGGGCGGCACTGGCCCACCCAGCAAAATTTGATCGAAATGCATTTCGTCACAAAAAATATCAAACAATTATGTAAGAAAAGAAATAAATATAAACTTGATTAATTGTTTACTTGTTGTGTGTGTGTTTAATTTGCCTTCGGATTAATGGTCTTTTCAGATCAAATGCGAATAATTCGTGCGAATTAGGGCTGTCAAAGTTAACGTGACAATAATGCGTTAACGCAAATTCGCCACTAATTTCTTTAACGCAACTTGCGATTTTTAGGTTGCAGCGGGCTCAGTTTTAAAGCTAGAGCGAAGATACTAGAAAACCTGAGGAATCCATTGGTACTAACCATGTCATACAAGCTTGTCCGGAAGGAGGTTAAATAACGTTCCAAACGTACGCTAAATTTTGGCGAGGAAAAACTCTCATGGCCATTTTCAAAGGGGTCCCTTGACCTTTGATCTCAAGATATGTGAATGAGAATGGGTTCTATGGGTACCCACGACCATCTAAAAGTGGTTTTCGATATTGTACTGTTTTGTGCCAAGCAGGACATCCCCCTACTTGGACACAGGGAAAATGCAGATGCTCTCAATAAAGCAGTGGTTCCCAACCTATTTTCCTTAAAGCCCCCCCTATTTGTGTTTAAGAGTTAGTCTTGTTTTATTACATCATCTTTCTGTAATGAATAGAACTCATTAGTTTCATCAACATAAATAAAGTGATGACATCTTGACAGATTCATCGAGCGCAGATACATAGTATGATCTTTATTTTGTAACGACTTAATTAATTTACTATAATAGTGTTAGAGCCGAAATAGATTTTTTGTTATTGTGGTTAAATAAATGTAATTTATGGTGTTGTTAGATTACTGCTTGACCGCCCAGTTAATACGGGTTCATCAACCAGGAGAGCAAATAGGTCTTTGGCTGCAGTGAAATTGTTGTTTTTGAAAGGCTAAACGCCAACAAATATGGCTTGAAACTGAATATTTCGTTCAAAAAATATATATTTTTAAATGATCTTATATACAGACTTTTGTATAAATTATCCAATAAGAGTGTTATTATGATTTTAGTTATACATGAGCGAATGAAATGTTGACAACCTCAGAGCAGACAAATCCTGGCGCACCCCCTGTGATCTTTGGCGCCCCCCTGACGGGGCCCTGGACCCCTGGTCGGGAACCACTGCAATAAAGGAAACTTTATTGTTACTGTGCAAATATGATCCACAGATTCAAAATCGTCTAGAGCAGCTGCCCAGGAACAGAACTTTGATGAGTCCAGATGTTCAGAATGAGCTGCTGGAGTCAGCAGCCTCATTGCCTTTGTGCATGATGAAAAGCAGAAGTCCGTGAAACACCAGGAACCTACTATGCCCTGATGGCAGACGCATATAAGGATGAGTCAATTCGTGAACTCGTAGCAGTTTGTGTGAGATATGTTCACGCGAGGAAAATAAAAGAACGAGCAATCGGGTTCATGGACACAAGTGACTATTTCAGAGAAGATATTTCAGGTGATTGAACTACTGCAACTCTCTGTGCGTTGGCTTCAGTTTCAACGAGGCCTCCGTTATATTAGGAAACAAGGAAGGTGTTTTTTGTGATGCTAAAACAAACTTTTCCTCAAGCCGTGTATGTCCACTGTAATTCTCACAGACTGAATTTGTGACTCTGTGCAGCGTCAAAGGTGTCTGGACACGTTAACGCATTCTTTGATAAATGAACAATATACACAGTTTCATGATAGGCAGCAGAAGACACACAAGGTTAGTGGAAGCTCAAAAACGGCTCCATGCAGACGCCCGTGCTTGGAATTTGAGCGATCCCTAGAGACACACTGGAGCTCCAAATCCGGAGCAGTGAGCGAAATACTGACGTTACTCAATGTAATACTGGAAGTACTTGCTGGAGTTTGCTGAAAGCAGCGGATGCAGTCCCTGCTCTAACAAATACAAAGAAATTTATATTTTTACTCATCACATTAAATAAGTTGCTCAGTTTTTCGCACAGAAACAAAATTTCAACCAGATTTCATTGTACTGTATCTAACTATAAAGTGTCTGTCCAACACGTTCTCATCCCAACTCATCACATACCACTGCGCCTCTTGGCGTCACTTTATTTAGTTGTTAGGTTAGGTTAAGTTAAGCACTACATGGTTGGGCTTAAAACTACTATGTTTGTACAGTGAAAATGACACTGAAGATTGTGAACATGGGACACGAACGAACAGCTGATTGCAACGTGAAAGTGAAAATGAATGCAAGGGACATAAAAAACAGCATTCTCCTGGATGAAAGCCTTGTGTTTGTTTGACCCATCCACCTCCCCTCCCGCCCTTAGTGTGTCTTTTAACTCTTTAAACTACGTCACCATACTTTCTCAGAGCGTTTACTGTTGCCGTGGATGGGTTTACATTATAGTTAAAGTGTGCCTTGTGTGGCGGTAACACACGCCAACGGCCATGACAAAGCCTCGGTATTTGATGCCCTGGGAATGAGAATGAGCTGGTCTCTGTCCCTCTGTGTGTCCTTTGCATATCTCGAGAACCGAGAACCGAACCAATCTACTTCGCATTTGGCGGGTGTATTGCTGGGGACCCAAGGACGTGCAATTTTCTTCTTCTCTTCTGTGGAGACAACACGAGCAGATAGCCAACTGGAAGCAGAATCGAACCAGTGTGTATTTCACTGCTGTGACTGTGAGTAAGCCACAGGTGTGTTTTCACCCCGTAAGTATGGCTGTATTTCCCCGGTGTAAGACTTGATACTAACTTATAACTCTAATAATGTTACCACAAGAAAAATACCTCCGCTAATTAAATCCATCCTCTACTCTATAACGTCAAGGCAAGCGACTAATACGCCTATTTGGAAATTACCTCAGCTAAGAGTATTTCACAGATGTTTCTGACTACGAGTAACCACGAGCTAGGTGTGTTGGGCCAAGCATTTGGCCTTTTCTGAATAGGCATGTTATGAACGGGCACTGCACTAGTATGGTTGATTTAAATGCTCTCTATACGATACTATTTGCTATGTAAACTATATAGAACCATTTTGGCACTGATATTTACGACGAAGTATTAGAGCCACATTGAGGAAAAAAAATAAATCTGAGATTTCGAGAATAAAGTCATAATATTACGAGAATAAAGTCAGAAGTTTAGGACAAAAACAAGTTGTAATATTACGAGAATAAAGTCAGAAGTTTACGAGAAGAAAGTCGTAATATTATGAGAATAAAGTCATAATATATATAAAGTAGTAATTTTACGTGTCATTTTAGCCTGTGTGAAAATGAGGAACGTGGAGCATCTTGTGAAGTTATACTTTATCATAGGTTTCACAAATAACGAAATTCTCAATCTTTGGGCACATCAGCACCACATTATCATAAGTATCAGGACCTTGAAAAGATTTTGCAAGAAACTGCGTTTATTCCGAAGAAAGAACCACAAGGACTTGAGGGAAATTGTCTCTTTTGTGGAGGAGGAAATTACTTTGTGTCTCATAAAGTTATGACTTTATTCTCATTAAATTACAACTTTTTTTCTCGTAGTATTATGACTTTATTCTTGAAATCTCAGATTTTTTTTCCCCTGAATGTGGCCCTAATACTCCGCCGTAGATATTCTTTTTTGTAAGAAGAAAAAAAAAAACTACAATATTGATTGACTTCATGTTTTACAAGGAATGAAATAGACACTATTGCAGTCAAAAAATATGATTACTTTTTGGTTATATTTTGGCTTCTGTGATTAACTTAAAAAATAAAACAACTTAGTTGTGGAAGAACTTAGTTTAGTTAGTTTTGTTCTGTGGAAGAACTTTTGATCCTCAGAAAATTGCCTCCTGACCGTTTCCCCAGGGAGGTAAGAGATCAGACTCAACAGCAGCCCTGCAGCTGAGAAGGATTCAGTGTCTCAGGGTACTTTAGCAGAATGGATTAACTTGGCTCCCTACTCATGCCATGCCACAGTGCCCCCCAAAACAGTACACCAAGAAAACCATTTAATCCTCCAGTGTAACTTCTTAAACCAGGAAATATTCACAGGGTTCTGAGTTCATCAGTGAGGTCTGGTTTCTGTAATGCTGAAAGAGTGCTTGCTTATTGCTGTCAGAGCCCATTTTGCATTTGTCTCCTAAATTTCAACTCAAACTGCTTGTGCACCAGAAGGGTTTTCAGCCAGTGACCATACAAAGCACCTTAAAGTAAAGTGCCGCGTTGAGGACATCAACAGTTTTGTGAAAATCTTGTGTAGCTATAATCTCATCTTTGTATTTGCGTGTACCAGAGTTGTATTAGTGTGCTCAGTATGAGTCTTACCGAGTTGCCTTTGATCTGCATGAGGCTGTGGTCCTGCTGCTCCGGTGTGATGGGGGAGGACTTCAGAGGGGGGGAGAGGGTGAGGTCCCGTCGTAGAGGCCGTGGATCCATCTTTTCCCCCGGTCTGTCCAGCTTGTGCGCTGAGTCTTTACCCCCTTCCCTCCCCTCACGGTTCTTATGCCTCTGTCGTTGCACAGTGTGCGAGCGCCCCTCTCCGTGAGCATTACTATGCCCGGGCCTCTCCTCCCCGTGCCCATGGGGCTTCTGGGTAGTGGAGTCTCTGGGCTGTAAAGGCTTCATCTCCATCTCATAATTACTCATTTTCTCCTCATCCTGCTCCAGTAGCCGGCCTCCCCTACCGTGCACGCCCCTGTGCCCCGACGTCCAAGAGGCAGACGAGGACGACTCCGTCCACCTGTCTCCTCTGGCCTGTCTGTGATTGGATGATCCGTGCTCCCGGGACTTGTGATTGGAGGAGCTGTGTTTGTGTCCGTTGGTCCGGCTCGCTCCTCGTCCGCTCAGCCCACCTCCTCCTTTTGACAACATCCCTCTCCTCTTGTCCTCGCTCCAGCTGTTGGGCCGTGGGTACTCCCCCTTCCCTCCTCCTCCTCCTCCTCCTCCTCCTCCACCGCCTTCACCTCCCCCGCTTCCTCCCTCCATCAACACCTGGATCTCCGTCTGCCCACCTCCCCCACCTTTCTCACCCCTTTCTCCTCCGTCCTTCGCCTTGTCCCCGTGGTCCACGGCGATTTGACGGTGGAAGCGGGCACTTTTGGTGCGCTGGGACGGCCGGGCGGGGGGAGGCGGGGTGTGGGGCGGTGAGGAAGAAGGGGGGCTGAGGTCAGGGGTGGCGGCATCGTTAGAGGGGTCGTCAGAGCCCGCGCTCTTTACATAGAGGTCGGGGCTGTCGGCGGTGCCGGCGCTACTCGACAACCCCTCACACTCTACCTCGCTCGACACCTGGCGTTTGGGACGCTGCACCTCCATACCTGCAAAACACAGATGACATCACAAAGATGATGAAAATTTTGCTTACTACATTAAAATTGTTTAAATGACAGC
Organism: Sebastolobus alascanus; assembly: GCA_916701645.2. NCBI lineage: Eukaryota > Metazoa > Chordata > Actinopteri > Perciformes > Sebastidae > Sebastolobus > Sebastolobus alascanus. The sequence continues at coordinate 7,485,574 of CAKAOJ020000006.1, forward strand.
AAAAAAAAAGTATCAGTACAGCTAACAATGACATGCATTTTATCTCAGAACATGTTAAGGCCCTGACGCACCAAGCCGACGGTGTGTGGGCCAGCGTTAAGGTATTCAATGATGTCCAGGACGTACGTATCAACACAAACGTGTTGCAAAATATCAGCACTAATACTTGTTGACATAGATGTCCTCACAATAGAAACAGACAGCTGCTGAGAGCAGAATAGATGGCAAAAAGAACAATCACTGTCATCTCAGGTATCGGTGTGTGGGAGTGTACAGTACATGTCTTAAAGTCAGTGTGTGTGTGTGTGTGTGTGTGTGTGTGTGTGTGTGTGTGTGTGTGTCACTGCACTGAATAGTGCATGTTCTTGTGGGTTGGCTACCTGCAGTGCTGTACAGGTGTGATTGACAGAGGCAGAAACGCAAAGCTGGAGGGTGGCTTACACTGACCTTTATAACCATCACACACACACATATGTGTTTTGTTTGTTCCTGCATGTGTAGGCACACATGTTCTTACGTATATGTCTGCTTGGCTGGGTTTGTGGATTATGGACATTTGAGTAAATATTTATGTTGTGATTTTGGTGAATGTGTGTGTGCCCACCGTTTCCTGGGTGCTGGAAAGAAGGGGAGAACTGCTTGGCGGTGACCCTCGCCATGCGACTCTCCTCCTGGGCTTTCTGAGCTGCTCCTACAGCGGCCTCTGCTTTACCCTGCGCATGAGCCGTCCTGACGCACAGAAGACAGTAAAACAGAGTGTATAGAGGACAATAAATAAATCATACTTTTAACATTCAGAATCATCGTCAGTGGTGTCCAAAACTAATTCATTTAAGAAAAAAAGGACAGCAGGTTGGTAGGAGATAAGGAATTCTAGTTCAGAAGAACAGAACAGAATAGAAAAACATTGTCTAAAAATACTATAAAAAAAACCCACAGTAACCGACCTTTGGAACAATACAAGTGCCAACAGTGCACCACAGTATTTCAGTGTTTCACTGATATAGGGGTATTTGAGGTTGAGCCCTGGTTTATTCAATACACACAAGACTCTCAGAACGCAACCAGTTCACCTCCATTAACATTATATTGGATTCTGGTGTTTGTTGCCCAGGGGCTGATGGGATACCTTGCAATGTGGACCCAATCCTTTCATGGTTCAGGTAACTGTATGCAAATTAAAGAATCAGAATGAAGCAGACACCAGCTTGCATGACTATATGCTAGCTAGCTAGCTAGCATATAGTCATGCAAGCTGACCCATTGATGACACACGTTGAGTGACAGCCCCCTTATTTGCATAATGAGGCAGAAATGCATAAAGAAATGTATAGAGAAAAGAATACAGAATAAATAAGTTTGGGGAAATAAATAAGGGGTGAAATGCAAAGGTAAAATCGTGCATAAATAAATAAATAAATGCATAAACACATATATAAATACATACATTTAAAAATAAATATAAAATAAATTACAATATAAATGCAAAAATAAATAATTTAAAAATAAATGCAAAAATAAATAAATAAATTCAAAAACTAATATAAACAAATACATAAATAAAGGGAAAGGGAAAATTAAACAGAAAGGTAAATAACTAAGGGAATTAATACAATGATAAATAAATAAAGAAGCAAATTAAAACAGAAATACCAATTTATGTCACCTTTTATCAATTAAATAATGGCTACATTTATTTTTAATATTATTTTTGCTACATTTAATGACATATTTATTCATTGAGTCATTTATTTATTCATTTATTTTTGATTTTGGCAGGTTCCGTCCTCCATAGTTATCATAGTAGAGAAGTGAAAAATAGCCTGATTATTAAAAATACAGGAATTATCATGTAAGAAAAAACAGACTCACGCAATGTTGCTGTTTTATTTATTTATCCTTTATTTAAGAAGGGGTACTTATGATTTATGATTACCTTATGTAAGAGTTTTTTTATTTGTTTTTTAATAAAAAAAAACATGTGTGTCCTATCTGTGAGCAAAAAATACTGTATAATACTTTCTTAACAAAATGTACTGTAAGGTAAAGTGATGCCAGCATGTTTTAGTGCCATTTTAAAAGTTTTAAGCGTATTTTATTATTATTCTACGACTATTAGGATAATATTGTGAATCGCAATTATTTTGGCTGGGATAATGGTAACATGAAATTTTCATATCGTCCCATGCCTAGTTGGGACCCACGTAAAAACAAGTTGGTAACCTTTATTGTCCAACTAATACAATATCCAGAGCATTAATATAGCCTCAAACAACTATTGTCTATGTAAAGATATAGAGGAGTAATGTCTACCTGAGCAGAGAATGAAGTCATTCTCCCTCTGTGTCTGTTGTAATCCGAGCTTTTCCGTGCTTCGTTGACATAGCAGGCATTTTAGTGCATGTTTGTGCATGTGAGCATGCCCCACTGGCTAGCTTACAGCCGCCTCTCTGCATTGCTCTCATACAGCGGTTACAGCTGATAACGCCGTCCCGCCACTGTTGTAGAAGCGTAACGCCCACCCTCCGGAGTTGTGCCTAGAAGGTAACCCACAAATTGCGAAAACTTGTAAAAACTCTCGCGAGACCTGCTGCCCGACGACCTATCCTAACCATTAACCATTCTAACCTTAACTATTCAAGGTCGATTACTAACCATAACCATCTCGTGAGAGTTTCGCAACTTGTGGGTAACCTTCTAGACATGACCGCACTCCGCTGTTGCTTAAACCTAAAGAAGTTGTAGTTTTGTTTCCTAAACCTAAAGAAACCTTTTTGTTTGTGTTCAAAACGTGACGTTTCATTCAGTTTTACATGTTAGAACGCGTTGCTTTTAAGTTTCACTTTCACTTTTACAACAACCCACATCTATGTTGCTAATAGCAACTGATAAGACCTATTTAATGGCCGATAACAGTCGAATCGGGTGCGTTGAATTTTTTAGAACATTTTCCTCAAACATATTATAAAATTACGAATATATTAATATAATTTATTACACGGCTGTGTTGAATACTCGATTCTGATTGGTCAATCCTGGCGTTCTGCGGTCTGTAATTTCTTTATAGCAGACCGTTGCTATGTATAACAGACCGTTCCTTTGGGCGCAGCTCTGATATCGGACTCTGGCAGACCGTTTTTGTATCAAAATATTGATTTCTTAAGTAAGTAGACGTGTAATAAGCGGGATAATGTACAGCTAGCAGGTCATTGTTGTGAAAGAAACCCCGACAGGGCGATGCTGCACCCCGACGCAAAGCGGAGGGGTCTCTCATCGCCCTGCCGGGGTTTCTTTCACAACAATGACGGGCTCGCTGTACATTATCAATTACATATTAAGTTCCATGGCCTCCGCCATTTCTGACAACGTCAACAAACACGTCACAACTCGTGAACTCTGAGCTTTCAGAAACTTTCCACTTACGAGGTTGTGAATACCACAAGAGGGGGGGGCGTTCATATGAACTCTTCTCATGAACACGGTAAACACCACCCCATTTGAAGGCACCAGTAGTTTTAATGTGAATATGTTAAATTAGGCTAATTTTAGCCACATGTTGTTTGTACAATTTTATTTTGTATTTACTGTTTACAGGCCGTAGTAACACTTACTCATTTTTTTCCTGTGATTATGGAAACTTAAATAGTACATCTCCATATAATCATATCCCCATATAAATCATTTATTCCCTGGTATCATTATGAAAAGAACATGCCGTGTGCACGCCTTCATTCATATCTGAGTTATCTGTTGTTGTGGCTGATGAATCTCATTATAAAAGACACCTGAGCCAGAGGGTGAGAATAAACACGCACACACAAACACACAAGACCATGAACAGCATAACATATTACATGATACCTCACACAGTAGCAATTATTACAGAGCTACAGTGTGATAAGTTGGTATGTATTCATCTGTTTACAGGCTCTGTAATCATTTTCTTGAAAATGTGTTTGCTATCACAAAATAATTCATCTCACTGCCTCTGCCTGTCGCGCTCTTCACATCTCCTTCATCTTTCTAACTGCTCCTTCACAGCCTCCTTTTCATATCTCACTCGCTCTTTCTTTTATTTCTTCCCATGTTCCTTTGTGCCTCTTCCTAATTGCTCCTTCCGTCTTTATCACAATCCCCTTTTCGTCTGCCTCTTGTCTCTCTCTCTCTGGTTATATCAAATAGATCTTTTCTCTCAATTACAACCCTCTTCTCACCTTTGTCTCTCTCTTTCCATTCGCCTATCTTTCTCAGTCTTTCGAAGGGCTCTCGACTCTTGTAAAATAACCTCTCCATCCCTCCCTCCCTTTTCTCTCTCTGGGCAGTAACAGTCTTGATGCAGTGTTGCATGTCGATGGCTATTGATTTTTTCCTCTCTGCCTCAATGTTTCTCTTTGCCCCTCTCCGCACTCTCTGCCAGCGCTGCTGTGCCAGGCCCACAGTATACACCACACCACCATGTGTGTGAGTGCATGCCTGTTGGTTGTGGGGGAGGTGAGGTGTAAGGAGAGAGAAGAAGACTGTCTTACTGTTGCAAATGACATAATCGCATGTAGAAATTTTGAGAGAAATCCCGTTTTCACAAGGTTTAAATATCATGAATAAACTGCTTCCTGTGCAAACACTCTCTTCGCACAACCTGCTCTCACTTCGGTGCTCACCATAGACTGTGTATAAGAAGTGGACGTAGTCACCGTGACGTTAACTATTGGTTTGTGAACTGCCGTTTTGATGCCTCGAGTTCGGCATTTTGGCCGTCGCCATGTTTTTTTGCAACCAGAAATGACACCAGAGGGTGGAGCTATGTACAACCGAACGCTGAATAAGACGTTTTCAGGTAACCAGAAAGGTTCTAATTAACTTCATGAACTGAAAACACATAGTGAAAGGGTTAATTCTGAGACAAGAACATGGACAATACCCAGAACGGACAACGTCGTGGTAGCAACCTGTCAATCACAAGGTAGCCACGCCCCAAAGCATACCCTGCTTTATGGTCTATTTGACTCTAAATGGGATCATAATTTACTGAAATAACATCAGGCTGTATTGAAGAAGACTTGGAACTAGCGATTGAGACCATAAACTCATGTTTACAATGTTTACTGAGGTAATAAGTGTGAAGTAGGATCATTTTCTCAATCAGACTGCTTTTTGCAACCAGAGGAGTCGCCCCCTGTTGGCTATTAGAAAGAATGCAAGTTTAAGGCACTTCCGCATTGGCTTCACTTCTCAGACCCGCAGGTAGCCCACTGGTGCTCACGCCACAACACGATACACTCCTTTAAAGAGGACCTATTACGCTAATTTTCAGGTGCATACTTGTATTTTAGGTTTCTACTAGAACATGTTTACATGATATAATGTTCAAAAAACGCTTTATTTTTCTCATACCGGCTGTGCTACAGCACCTCTTTCACCCTCTGTCTGAAACGCTCTGTTTGAACTCCTGCTCCCCCTCCTGAAAAGCCCACTCTGCTCTGATTGGTCAGCTGGCCCACTCTGTTGCGATTGGTCAACCCAACCAAACTCTTCGGACTCTGCTCCAGCTCCGCTCTAACTAGCTTTGTTTGAGGGCGTACCAAACTAGCCGCTAGGCAGGTATTATGCAAATGTGTTACCTGGTGACATCACCACGTTATGGAAGAAAAGACAGGAAGAAAAGGCAGGACTTCAAGCGAAGCGTTTCAGGCAGTTCTGGAGCAGTGTTTCTCGTCTTTACACACCATTTTTTTCATATGCGTTTTTCTAATCCAGCATGCGACAAAAAACGTTATGCACAGAAATCTTGCACACTGAGTCTGATGTGTTTTATTATTCTGTTCGTTACGAAAATTCGCAATAGGAGACAAAGCTGAATTAACTACGTGGGTGCAATGGCTTTCGCTAATCCCAAACGGGGCTAATGAATGAATGACATTAGCAAGAAGCTATCGTTTAGCTGCCTAGAGCACAATCACTACTGTCTAATCTTTCCGACATCCTTTGTTTTGTGATCATCCCCGATTCCAGTTTGTTCTGTAATCACCTGCCACAATCTATCTTTAATTTCTGAATCTCTGTATTCTTTTATTTTTTTATCATTAAGTTCTTTGTGCGGGGAGATGAAGTGAATGTTTATCAGATGCCATTTTGGATGATGACATTTGAACGGACGGTGGCTCTGAGTGGTATACTTTATACAGATGCGGAAAAATGCAGGAAATCTAACCTGTTCCAAAAACTTTAATGACGGACAAAAGTTTCTGAGTCAGTGCGGTCGTATTTTTTTTTAAAGTGCAACAATTTCAGACGGAAAATACGAACTTATGCAAAGGCGGTGTGCAAAGGCCTTAACTCCTTTTGGTGTGGACTTTGGGCTTTAAAACTTTGCAGACCTTTTAGATGCACAAAAAACTATATAACACACTAAGGGAAAGGGAAACAGCAAAAAAGCATAATAGGTCCTCTTTTCTCTCTCTCTCTCTCTCTCTCTCTCTCTCTCTCTCTCTCTCTCTCTCTCTCTCTCTCTCTCTCTCTCTCTCTCTCTCTCTCTCTCTCTCTCTCTCTCTCTCTCTCTCTCTCTCTCTCTCTCTCTCTCTCTCTCTCTCTCTCTCTCTCTCTCTCTCTCCTCCACAGTTTCCTGTCCCACTCCTGTCTTCCCCGGGAACAACCTGTTTCAGGATGAACTAACTGCCTGCAGGGAATAAGATGCCTGTTCAATGGGGGCTTGATGATACAATACAACATCCTGTCCAAAAGAAAAAAGAGTTGCAGATGGAGGGCAAGAACAGAGAAAGAAAGGAGCGATGAAGGGAGGTGATGAGGAGGGAGGGAGGAGAGTGTGTGATAAAGGAGAGGTACAGAGGGTGTAATGGAGAATTGCATGGGGAGAGACTGAAAAGGAAGAAAGAAGATTATGAATCATTACATTATCATCATCATATTGAGAAATTTGGTTTTACTGTAAATTTGAGAACCGCAAGCACTGGCATTACTGCAGGGCTGCCATTGTCTCCACTGTCTGGTTTCACATAGGGTTTTTTAGCAGGCATCAGAAACCGACGCACGGAGGCGGGCGGGAAAGGGTGGTGGATGGGTCAAACAAACACAAGACTTTCAACCAGGAAACCGGTGTTCGTGTCCCGTGTGAAACTAAAAGTAACGTTGACTTATTTTGTCGTGTCAGTCTTTAGTCACGTGACTCGTCGGTATCATCAGTCCCGTGAGTCAAGTGAGTCGCTAGTCAGTGAAGTGGTTGTGTTGCCTAAACCTAACTTCCTGTGAAAACTGAAGTTTATTTTGAAAGGACACTACGCATGTAACGAGCCTATATTGACACGCCATCTCCGCTCCGTCCTAAAGTAACGCAAGAGGGGTACCCCGTGCGTCGGTCTCCGATGCCGAGGGACACTGACCAAACGGCGGTATTTGATGAGTTGGGAGTGAGAATGTGTTGGTCTGTATGACATTTCATGGCAATTCTTTCAAAATTTGTAGAGATATTTCAATCTGGACCAAAGTGGTGGACCAACCAACCGACTGAATTCGCAATTCTTAGAACCATGCCGCTAGTGTGGCTAAAGATACCAAATATATGCTGGTTCAAGCTTCTCAAATGTGATGATTTGCTGCTTTTCCATCTTTTATATAACTGTAAATTGAATATTTTGGGGTATTGGACAGTTGGTCAGACATCACAGAAATTAAGGAGCTGCATTGTTCATGTATTGCGGGGGTAAAGCTGGTTAGCTCTAGTATAACAGTACAGTAAAAATGTTATCAAAATCTTATTTGTTCCAACAGAACCCAGTTTGGATGCTTACTTTAGAAAATATTCTTGGACAGGCAACACAAAGCTTAGATGTATGTTTTATTGTTCATTTTCAAATAGTATGTTTCACTTTTAGGAGGGAAACAAGGAAGGAAAGGAAGGAAAAAAACAATGAGTTTCTTTCATAATCTCTATAAATAGATTCTGCATTCATATGTAGGATCTGGAGGCAACGGGACAAGATTTTGGAAACAGAAGTGTTCTGGTTTCCGTTTGTAGTCCGAGTATATTGACCAATCATGTTCAAGCAGGCTTTGGTTGAATGGAGGTAAACAGTCTGTGTGGAGAGCAAAAGAGGCGGAACGCATTGGCCGAAATGCAGTCTCAGAACCCATTAGCTTTCGTCTGACAATGATTTAGCTTTTCATTGGTTTAAAATCAGCTTGCAAACTGGCTACTTGTGAAACAATTCGGTCGTAAACGTCGTCTCTCAACTCTAACTCCATTCTTGCTCCTCAAGTTCAGGGGCCCAGAATAGGGGGGTTAATGAGCCTATTTGTTGGACCTTTATCCAATCATATTCAACCATTGTGTAGCCTAATTCAAATGAACTCAAAGTGATCTGACATCCAGCCCGTCACAGTCTCATAATGAGCCGAAAATATATTTACACTTCTCAACTGGTGGGGTCCGTGCAGTCTGCAGGGGGGGGATTCAACTCAAATGTTATCAACCCAAAAATTGCTGCAACAACTTATGACACATATTAGAACAAGGGAATGGAAATCATATACTTCTATTACAATGGTCTAGGCCCTTATACACTTTGACAATTTATTTAAATTAAATAATTAAAGAATTAATTCATGTTTATTTCTGATTCATGACTAGAACAACTTGACATACACAACTTGTTGAGCTGCATCTCAAATTAATCTTCAGCTTTCAGATGATGTACACCGCTTCTATGTAAGGTATACTGCTGACCTGCTATCTCCCCCTAAAGACCCCCTGTCCCCCTTAAAACAGACAAAAATGGGTCTATTGTGGGTCTCAGAGGTTTAAGAGGCTAGAGTGAATGAGCAGAGATACCAAGGCCAAAAGGACAAGGGAGATAAAGGAGGACAGCGAAGAAGAGGAGAACCAAAGCAAACAGCAGATGGAAGAGATACACACAGAGGAAGACAAACACCGGCACACTGAGGTGAGATGAGGAGAGAGACAGGGAGAGTTAGTCTAATCCAGGACTCATGCTAAGCTCCTCCATCATCTCCGTCATTACTCCGAACCATCTGATGAGGATGATTCATACCTGAATATCTAACAGAGCTTTCCGGTTTGCATCACCGCTAATGGTGTATGTGGGATGTGTGTGTGTGTGTGTGTGTGTGTGTGTGTGTGTGTGTGTGTGCGCACGTGCGTGCGAGAGTGTGTGTTGGGCTTTAGGCTTGCTGACGAAACGAGGTCACAGGATTGCAGTGAATGGCTCCGTCCACAAAGCGCAGTGAGTCACTGGTGTGTTTATCTGGTACCAACTAATCACAGGTAGCCTGATGCCACATCAGTTACATCAGCACATGTGACAACAGTGATCAGGGCACAGCAGCCTAGTATCATACACACACACACATACAAATCCGGGATTTACTGTAACATCAGGCACGTGGACAGCTGACACCGAATGTCTACCAGCTCCGGGATTTTGTTCTGGAGCCAAACCTGACCTTTGACCTCTCTGCCTCCTGACATGGATCAACATTAAAGGGACTTTAAGTAACTTTTTATACATATATATCATTTTTATTGCCATTGTGTGAACAGGTTGTAACCTAAAAAAATTAGACCTTCTGCGACATTCTGGGTTTCCTCTATCAGCCTGTAGACTGCTTTTAATATGAAGAACCCGGGCCCGTTTTTTTCCGGGAAAATCCAACGGATGTGACGTCATGCGCGCTCGCTCTAATTTCAGCTATGCTTACAGGGCTAACTCCACCTAGCCTCCACCACAACTCAGACTCAAACACAAACTCCACGGAGGCACAAAAAAACAAAGTTATATCTAGGGTTGTGGGAGTGTGTGTGCACGTGGGAAGTGAGTGGTGAAGCGAGAGAGAGAACGGCGGTGAGTGTGTGAGAAAAGGAGCGAGCAGAAGAGAGTTAGTGTAGCTTTGAGAATATCAAGTGAATGTTCAGTGAAAGTTGCAGTTTGTGCAGAAATAAATGCTGCAGCTCCTCAAGACCATCAGGGGTTTCCTGTGTCTTGTTTCCCTGCTGCTGAGTGAAGTGACGGGGGTTAACCCGTTAACTCCGGAGCAAGTAACGTTATCGACTCCGACCCAGGAGCCCAAAACTACGGTGTCTCCCCTGTGCCTTCTGACCACGGTCGGGAGGCTGAAGCAGGAAAAGTTAACACTAATATCAACATCGGCCGGGCCTTCGATTCGTTTGGTAAGCTATCATCACTGCCAAACGTGAATTATATAGTGATATTCTGGCTTTAGCTGGCTAATGTTGCTAATGTTAATCAACATGATGCTTGTCAGTCACGTTCAGTCTTGTGTGCGTCGCCTCACTGTTTTGACCGATGCTCGCTCACGTCTACGTAGTGTGAGCACAAGCGCGAGCAACAGGACGCTGACTGTTGTTGACTTAACGGCCACAGGTGTCACTGTTAACAAGCAATTTCTGATTCTTACAGAGAGTCCCTTTAAGAAGTTGGATAGATGTTCATAAACAGCCAACATATTTAGAAACATGTGCACACTCCAGGAAAGTTGGACAAAGAGCTGCATCATCCTTGAACCAGATTGCTATTGTGCTTTCATTTAGCTCCGAGAGTATCTGCAGCGAAAATCCTGTGACTGTGTTTCACCTCTCAGGGTTTCTCCTGGTGTTCCACAAGGAAATACCCTGCTGCTCTGTTCTGGGACACACTGAGAGAGGCTGTCCTGTCCTGGGCTATGCCGCTGTCTGAATCTAGGTTAGACATTTCTGTGTGTGTGTGTGTGTGTGCGCGCACGTGCATGTATGTACCACACGTTGGATTTCTGCCATTATCCTATAAAACCAGCAACCTGCATCACCTACCTGGACCATCTGCACTGAACTTGGCAAAATACTTTCATTGGGATCAGTTAAATGTGCACGTTAGCTCTTGCTCCTGCTGAGTAGATGCAGCAGTGTCCTGAGCACTTTATGCTGCGTTTGTTTCAAAGACCCCATCTCAGATGCTGAAAAACGTTATGGTTTTTAAATCTAGTGTATATTTAGATTTTTGACTATTTCTAAATGTAGATGCCAGCTGTTTCTCAGGAGACAACATCAATCTGGCTATATTATCTAATGCATAATAGAAAAGTTAAAGAGCGTTCATTCATTTTTTTGTGGGTTTACATCCCTTTATCAAGGTGTTGTTGACATCAGCTCTAAAACTATTGGCAAAACACAAAGATCCCTTGCATTGCTTAAAGCTAGGGCTGGTAATGTTCTTCAAAAACATTTTTTGTTATATTTGTTGAAACTCTGACTACATCAGCAATCAATAAATCAAATGCTCTGACAAAAAAAGAGAAAGAAATCTGGTATCTGTGGCTACAGCAGGACTGTAATAAACCCATCCAATGGACGGGCTACCTGTCTGCCCACCTGCCTGTCTGTCTACCTGTGCGCACTCTGCCTGTGCACTCTTTGTTCGTCCCCGGAGTCTTCCACAAGCTGCTAGCTTGACAGCTGTGACTACTAACAATAGCCATGTTTGTTGTTTACTTTCATAATGAAAATTTTGGGGGAGAGGCTTTGGAGGGAGGCCTGAAGGGATGGACTCTCAGTGTTGCTGACTTGGTGACTTTCTTGCTAGATTTAGGGACTTTTGGAGCTAGTGCTGCTAGCTAGTATCATTGGAAAAGAGTTGGCAACACTGGGCTGGGTTTTTAGGTTGGATAATATTTCCAATCTAGCACACTCTTGCTAGTTTCTCCACATTACTGACCCTACCTTTAAACCTGCAGTAGGCAGAATATTTTTGGCATCATTGGGCAAAAATTCCATAATAACCTTTCAGCACATTGTAATTCAAGTGTTCTGAGAGAAAACTGGACTTCTGCTCCTCCTCATGGCTCTTTTTTCAGGCTTTAAAAAATCTAGCCCGTGACGGGAGACTTTGGCCAATCACGGGTCATTTCAGAGAGAGAGCGTTCCTATTGGCAGCTGTCAATCACTCGCGTACTCCAATCAAACGTTCAAACTAGGCAACGCTGATCAAATATGAATCAATATTCTTTCCTCTAGCGCCATCATCAGGTCAAAAATGTAATTTGTGCAATACTTTGTTTTACGACCAAATACCTGCAGATATAATGTTATTCCCATCACCCTGCTGTAGTTTGTGTTAAGTGATAATTAGCAAATGTTAGCATGCTAATACGCTAAATTAAGATGTGTTAGCATTTAGCTTAAAGCACCTGAGTGGTGCTTTGCCTCACAGAGCCACTAGCATGTCTGTAGACTAAGTCTTGTCTCTCCTATGCTACTCTGACTGCCCTCATGAAATGAAAATAGGTTCAGTCAAGTACTTTTTGTATTGAGAACAGTGTTTATCTGCTTTAAGCATGCAAAAAGTGGCACCCTACTTTAAACAAGGACACTCTGTCCCTCCCCAAAAATAATTTAGGCCCCCCCCCCCTTGTGCATGAGCTCCTGCCCTCCAAATATCCAAGCACAATCCTCCTCAGCATACATTAGTTAAGTTTGCATGATCCGACTGTTTATCTTTACACCTTTCTTTTCTTTAATGTCTTAATCTTGCCAGATCCACCTGGGTCCAAATTACAACTCATGAGATTCAGTCAAACAGTGTTCAAACCCACAGAACTTTTAAGCTTAAATGGTTTTCAAGGAAAAACTTCAGGGTAATATCAAGCAACTCTGTCTCCTAAAAATGACGTTATACAATCGATCTTTTGGAGGTTGTAGCGGGCTCAGTTTTACAGCTAGAGTGAGGATACTGACATCATATGAAACTAGAAAACCGAAGGAATCCATTATACCATGTACATGTATACAGTATATCCTTGTGTTTTGCATTAGGGCTGTCAAAGTTAACGCGATAATATCGCAATAATATCACAATAACTTGTTTTAAAGCCACTAATTTATTTTCTTTTTATTCCTTGATAAGAGTATTAAATACTTGACAAATCTCCCTTTAAGGTACATTTTGACAACAGATAAAAAATGTACGATTATTTTGCGTTTGATCACGATCAACTATGGACAATCATTCGATTAATCGTGATTAAATATTTTAATCTGCCCTAATCCTAACAAAACAGAGAGCTTGCCAGTCCTCCCAGTCAGTCATACCACTTCTATTAGCATAAGGCTATACATGGGACAAAGTTTGAGCTTGAGGTCTCAGTGGTATATGTGACAACCTGTTCATTGCAGGTCTGTCACAACTTCAAAATCATACAAGAGGGGAGAGATCTAATCACCTTAATATAAGACAACCCAGTGACTGATGTGAACTTCAGTTTGTCTACATTTCTTTCTTTCTCCTTCTGTGCGACTTATCAACAGTGTGAGATGAGTGAGGTGAGCAGCTGTGGCCGTACTGCCCTCAGCTGAAGACTGTCACCAGGACTAATAGGATTGGATCTTTAGTGATTCGACTCATGTATCCTCTTGCTTGTGTGTGTGTGTGTGTGTGTGTGTGTGTGTGTGTGTGTGTGTGTGTGTGTTTGAGCCTCTAGTTCAGCCTCTCTGCTCTCTCTCGGGCTGCCTGCCATAATGCGGAAATCTCACTTTTACTTTTTTTTCTGTCTCACTTTCTTATTGTCTTTTTCTCTTTAACTCACACTTTAACACTCTTGTTATCTCTCATTTCTTTGTCACACTCTTGTGTTTTCTCTCGCCCCTTAACAAGCTTGTCCATCTGAGTCTTGACACTTGTAGAAAACAGGTGATCTACTCTACTCTAACACATGCAAACTAGAGCTGTCAATCGATTAAAATATTTAATTGTGATTAATTGCATGATTGTCCATATTTAATCTTATTAAAACAAATTAAACGAACATTTTTGTATGTTTAAAATGTACCTTAAAGGGAGATTTGTCAAGTTTTTAATACTCTTATCAACATGGGAGTGGACAAATGTATGTATATATTTATTATTAGAAATCAATTAACAACACAAAACAATGACAGATATTGTCCAGAAAGGTACTGCATTTAGCATAAAAAATATGCTCAAATCATAACATGGCAAACTGCAGCCCAACAGGCAACAACAGCTGTCAGTGTGTCAGTGTGCTGACTTGACTATGACTTGCCCCAAAGTGGGCATGTTTGTAAAGGGGAGACTCGTGGGTACCCATAGAACCCATTTACATTCACATATCTTGAAGTCAGAGGTCAAGGGAACCCTTTGAAAATGGCCACGACAGTTTTTCCTCGCCAAAATTTAGTGTAAGTTTGGAGCGTTATTTAGCCTCCTTCGCAACAAGCTAGTTTGACATTTCACATGATGCCAGTATCTTCACTCTACCTTTAAAACTGAGCCCACTATAACCTAAAAATCGCAAGTTGCGTTAATGTGTTAAAGAAATTAGTGGCGTTAAAACGCTAACTTTGACAGCCCTAACGCAAACACAAGGATATGTACATGTACATACATGTAAGTTATTGACCATGATGTCAGTGTGTTACATTATTGATCTGTTTCAAGGTCAACTGCTAATCAGATCCCCTTTTCAGACGACCGGTTCATTCACAAACTCAGTGCCACTAACCGGGCTGTCTGAGGCTGTTTTCACTCTGCACTCAATTATTCCAAATGCGGCTCATATATATTTCCTTTGCAGGACACGACATCTGTTGTACAACATAACCCAACAGAGGCAAACATGTGCGCTGGCACTGGGAGGATAGGTGTCTTCTTGGATAACACTTAAGTTACAGGGCCTGCTTCTTTTCCATTCTTGAGTGTTCAAATACAAGTCACATGCAGGCTACTGTAGGTTGCATACAGCAAGATCTGATTTTGTAGCAAATATCCACACAGTTGAGTTCAGGTGTGATATGTATGCTGACTTAGCACACGATAAAGAAATCAGATCTCATTTCCAAGCCAAAAGGGAATACATACTTTAGAACAAACTGGCAACACTTAATCATAACCATCAATAATAAATGGTAAATTGATAATTAATTAAAGTAAGTAAATAGTTATTTTACTGTTAACAAACAATGAAATGATAATTAATAATGTTTAATTATTAGTAATGCTATAATTTCTGTTATTTTATCATTAGTTTGTGTAATATGACATAATTAGGTTATAAATCATAGCTGATAAGAGACGATAACAATTACATTCTGATTACATTAGTAAACTATTTATTAACAGTTTATTATTGCACACATTAGAACATTTTATATACTATATTACGTATTTGTTAGTGATTACCAAATTATTTGTAAACCTTTGCGAAATCGTTTGTAAAACATTTATAAACATTACATAGATAGATGGACCAGAAACCAATTATTAACCATTTACAAAGTATTATTTATCTATCTGAATAATGTTTATGCTCTTCAAAGTATTTATTAACCATTTAACAAAGTATTATAATCATCAGTTGTAACTTTATAATAGCCATCCAAATAATGTTTATAGATGGTTTACAAACCAATTATTAGCCATTAACAAAGTGTTACTAATGTTTATGTTTTACAAACAATTTCTTAAAGTTTACAAATAATATTTTAATCTACATATATAGTATATAAAATGTTATAATGTGTGCAATAACAATAAACTGTTGGGATATTAATAATTATCATTTCATTGTTTGTTAACAGTTAATTAACTATTAACTAAGTTTAATTATCAATTTACCATTTTTAGGTTATTATAAAGTGTTACCTATTAGGACTTTTTGCCATTATATTATGAGTCATAATCAAACCCATTAGTTTTAGAAATGCAAGTCAGACGGTAAGTACTTTTCTTGTTTTTGTCAAGTCCATGACAACAAACAACCAAAGTTTGTTGAATTTGTTTTATGGCTGTAATCTGTATGGTACAACTGCCAACCCAGATAGCAATGAATGTTTGGCCTAAATGTGGCCCACATCTACAGTTCTCTTACGGCCCACATTGGCCTTGAATGACGACGTTGACGAGGCTGTAACGGAGGACGAGTCGGCGTGATGACGTTTAGTAGTCTCATCTAGCCACTTGTTAGCAACCGCCTCTTTTAAGACACATAAAGGCTTCAAAATTCACGAGTGGGATATTTATTGATGTATTTTATAACGTTAAAATCTCTTCAGCTTGTGTTAACCACAGACCTTATTTCAAGTATCTAACTAAAAACCCATTGACTTCCAGACGAGGGAACCAGAGGTGATGAAATGCTAACTCATTTCCAGGTTTTAGGACTCTTTCCTGCAGCACTCTATAAGCACGGTTCTCTAACCTTTAGGCCAGAACATATGTTTTAAATTACCTCATATCAAGCTACTTTTCTCAGATTTTAAATACACAAGGCTGTTGCTAGGGTACAAGGCCCAATACTGTTTAAATACCGATACAGCCATTGGGGAACTAAGATAGACGTTTTACTTTGACCTTCTGTATTACTTATCAGAACTGGCTCAGGCAAACCATCCTATAGTGGATATAAATTGAACTGTGGAATGGGATTCCTGTGAAGCTTGCTGCCAAATTGCTGGCTCAGTTTGTATCCTGAACTCATTATCCAAATGTTCACCTTGACACTTTTTAAATTTTCTTTTCCAAACCTTGCCGTACAATCTACAAATGATGTTTAAAAAAAAAAGAAGCTTTGACAGCAAGTACTGCCACAGAACTACTGTATCCATGGCCCTATGGCTCCTTAAACAACAAGGTCTGGGACTAAAATGGGTCATAAGCCTACTTCTGATGGGTCCCCACATGACAAGAGTATCGATGTGTATCCATGACTACAGGTCCCAGGACAGCTAATTAATTTCTGAGCCCTGAGCTGAAAAACAAAAATTGTTGCTTTATATTCCTGTCCAAAAGTTTCTAGCTGCTGTAAAGAAGGTCAGGGCATGCCCATTAACATCATAACCCCAACTGTGCTCTTTGTTTTAGTTCAATGAGCAGAGTTTTAATAAGAGCGGGCTCTCATTTCCATTCATCAGAGCAGCTTGATCAGAGTCTTAACAGCTCCTGATGGTCTCGCTTCACTTGCTATTTCACTTGCACAATAACCTTCTTAACCCTACTTTCTTCTTAACCTTAATCCTGTTCTTAATCTGTCATTGATCTCAATTAAAATGCGGAATGGGGCCATCCACAAGTGTTTACATGAAGAGGCAACTCCCCCAATGATTCAGACACATGGAGCCATCAGTAGGGGGTAGGGTGACCGGAAGTCCCGAAAAATGCAGGACAGTCCCGAATTACGAGCAGTTGTCCCAAATCCCGTATCCTGTCCTGCTTGTCCCGGAAATTAGACCAAACCCGAGTTTTGATTAGTTATAGCAAAACATGAAATACTGATTGTTGTGAAACATTATTTTGGTGTCGCCGACAGACGGGCACTGTTATGTCCGTTTTCAGGGACTTTGAAGGCCTTTGTCAATTCAGATTATACATTAGCCATGACCTAGCCAGCATACATACAAACCACCTCTAGACTGGGTGGGCTTTTACTTCAACCAAAGGAATGAAGGGAAATGACAAACACAGGAAAGACAGACATACAGACTCATCCACAAACCGTAAAGCCACTACCTGGACAGAGCGATCTCAGCCTTCTGCCGGGAGATGTCGGCTGCTTTCTGCGCTCCTTCCACGGCTCGGTCCACCTTCTCTCTGATCTTACTGGCCCGGAGGGGAATCAGGTTCTTCCTTTTGCCGCTCACCAGGATGTTCTGTTTGTACTTCCCTTCCTCTTTTGTGCCATCAGGGAACGCGGTGCAGCCATAGCCGTGGCGTTTGTTGCTGAGCCACTCCCCCTCGTACTGCAGCCCGTCGGACCGCCGACTCACGCCGAATCCTGTCCGCTTGTCGTTCTTCCACTCCCCGCAGTAGGTCTCCGTTGCCGTGGCGTCCACATCATCGTCAGCTACGGCCAACTCTGCGTCTGCATCTCCGAGACTGGAAAGGTGAAAGGTTGCATTGGTTTGGCTGGTGTGTTCAATCAATATTCCTACATCCTACAGGTAAGCTATGAGAGCTCTACCATAACTAACAGAAAGAGTGCTGTGCACCAATGGCAGTGATTTCAATCTCATGTCTGTGCATTAAATATAAAGCTGGAGTCAGGAACCGGTTAGCTTAGCTTAGCATAAAAACTGGAAGCAGGGGGAAACAGCTAGCCTGACTCTGTCCAAAGTTGAAAAACACACCTACTGTACCACTATCTCTAAAGTTCAACAATCTAATATGTTGTATTTCTTTTGTTTAATTTGAACACAAAGAGAGATGTAATTTTTTTATTCATGATTCTTACGTGTCAAGCAAGTTTGTCCATCTGCTCGGCACTTCTGTGCAGCCTCACCGGCTACAGCATGGGTTGCCAGGTATGGTCGGTGAGCACAGGTTTTTCTTTACAGGCATGATAGTACCAAAGCTGGCGACCTCAATGTGACCCCCTTTACACCTGGCATTAAAATGCATCTCATATCCAGATTGTATCTAGATATGATTTAACCTGATTACATTTACACCTGATATTAATGTGTCTCAGTGTCCACATAGAGATCCGATTGAGATCCGATCGCTCTGTCTGAAAGGGCTGAGGGGAAGACTGCATTACGCAGGGATTGCAGCCGGGCACTGTCGGAGAAGCGGTGCGTAATGCACAGAGAATCAGCCTCAAAACGGCGCCGTTTAGGGGGATAGGGCCCGCAATTCTACACTCGCACACACAGAGGGATTAGGAAAGGTGAAGCTGAGCCCAGACAGAGCGGTGGTGGCAATCTCTCTGGTCCAGTAACCGGAGGAGCGCTGGAAGCGTGCAGCAGGTTGAACCCTGTCTACCTCCCCTCCATCTCCAACCCCACCTCACACACCTGGCCGAAGCTTTGAATATTCACTGTTGATTAATACCGAAGCTCCGGAGCCCAAAAAATTGTAGTCAGAAGAACAGCCCTAGCATTACGCATTTCCGCCCACGTAGTTGTTATGTGGATTGAAAACGCAATTGCATTTATACTTGTGTTCAATGTGGCCACAATGCGTCCCTGACCACCTCCTGTGGTGGTTCGGCTGGTCGGATCACAATCTGTCCTCAATGCTTTTTGGGTGCATTAACACCCACACACATCGGATTGCAATCCGATCACCCAAAACACATTTTATATGGCAGGAGTAAAGGGGGCCTATGACAGCAAGACTCCCAGAAGCCCGACTTTTGTATGCCAAGAAATACTTCCAGCACAAAGCTCCCCCTAAATCACAAAAATGTGTTTGTATATTTCTGCTTACTGTGTTGTATACATCGAAATAATGAGCTACAAGTTAGGTGTTGATAGAGGTTGTCTTTATGCTAAGCTAGGCTAACAATGTCATCCCTCAAGTCTACATACTTATCACACAGACATTAGATTAATATCATTCGTCATTTGGAAAGAAAATAAAGGCATTTCCCAAAATGTTGAACTATTCCTAATCATTTTAGTTACAGTTATAATAAGTTTCTTGCTAAACCAATATTCACATAGGCTTGTTTTCATCTTGCCTCCTCTGGCCCATTAATTAGATCTGTGCTTCCGTTTAGTATGTTTTCACTGGCCCAGCATAAGATATATCACTATAATATGTTCAAATGATAGGAATATCTAACACATTAGTAAATAATTGATTAATAGCAATACATTACATACAAATGTTGTAGGGTATTTGATCTTACATTCATACATAAGCCCTCAGAGGCTTTTTGCTGTTCATGTTTACAGCAGTGGAATGGAAAAAAACTAGAAGTTTCTCTCCTTATCGGCCTTGCCAATAACTAATCAGACCTGATAAGATGCTGTCAGCCTCTTTGCCAACAAACAGGGTTAAGAGCTGCTGACTCGTGTCATCTAGTAATTGGTGCCTTTAAAAATAAACCACCTCAATCCAGCGTACCTGGAATTTTACACTAAGTCCTTCCAGTAGTACACATTTGATTCACCACATTCAAGTCAGAGGCGCTGCTGTTTACAAGATGAATGAAGCAGGATTTAACTTTACATTTGTAAATCAGAATAGCCAGCAGCATGTCCGCTCTATGACTGACTCTGAGCTGGTGTGTCCAATATGATTGATCAGAAAATGTTAAAAGACAAACAGAGTGGACAACAGCGGAGCAGAGAGATGAAGATAACTGGCTTATCACTGGATAACACAATGTACATGTAAACTTTTTATCAGGCCAGCTGACCAGTAAATTGACCTTTTGGCCTATAGGCCACTTTGGACCACGTGCCAATCCATTTTGAAGACACTTAAGAAGGACATGCCGGTGCTTGTTGTTGCCTTGATGTCCTTCAGATGAAGGACGGCTTCCCTTTTCAGTACGTCATCCCTCCTTGTCCTCTCACTCCACCTTTCTCCGCACTTTCATTCATTCAATTACCTCATGACAGAGTTAATATAACACACTCTTCTCTTCGAACTCTCCAATTATTTAAACTGTCCCTTTTTAGGACTTCTCATTTTCAAAGGGAGAGTTGTTGGAATGAAGTCAGCCAGTACAGTATGTAGGATTTAATCTTCCCATGAAATGGCATTGAAACTGCTTTGACATGTTTCTGCATGAAAGCACCGTTCCTGCTGCTGCTTAGCTTATTAGCCAGCTAGCTAGCTGGCGAGCATGGAGAAATATTTGAGTTAGTCCGTATTGTCAAGTGACGCTAAGCCCAAAATAGCTAAACTGAGAAAATATTACGACAGTTACATATGTATATCGAGTTTGGTTTTATTGAGAACGACAGGAGACCAAAATGCGTCATGTTTCTCCAGGTGCTAGCGATGAAGCCATGGAGCCGGCTAAGCTAAAGCGACATCTGATTACAAAGCACCTGGAATATCAGGGCAAAACAAAGTGGTATTAAAATGATTCAAATTGAACTGTGTTTCTGTTTATCACTATCAAATAGGTCTGAAGTATTTAGGTTGAAAAGTTTTAGAATACAAATAGTTCCAAGTAGTACTAAGAGTTCAAATGGTAGTAAGCATTATGCTTAATCTGTGTTATGATAATAAGGGGGTCCTTGAAAATGTTCTCCCCTGTAAGGGGTCCCTGGCCCCAAAAAGTTTGAGAACCCCTGACCTAGGGTATTGGGTTGCAATATAAAACCAAGCATTTCATTATCCTTGTGATTTTCTTCTTCAGTTTGGAGACAACCTCACTAACTAGTAGACCATACATCTACCTGACCTGCATTAGAGCTTGCCCACCACACCCCCTCCATCATCTACTCCTGTTATTACCTGATAGTGGAGTTGATATCAGATGCAGCAGAGGACACGGTACTCATCCCAGCCTCGCTCCTGAACGAGCTCTGTTTAGACCTCTGGGAGGCCAGGGAGCTCCTGGACTCGGACTTCCTCAGCTTGAGCCCGGACAGGATGGACCTCCGGAACAGCCCGCCTTTCCTCTTCCCCTTCAGCAGCTCAGCCTCGCTGTGTGCCGTCAGCACGAAGCCTCCACGAGACACAGCGGGGCTGCTGCCGCTGCTGCCCGTGCTGCACATGGAGACGCTGGTGGTCAAAGTGCCAGGAACCGGAGGAGGACCAGGAACCACCGCCCCGGTCCGGTCCAGCAGAGCTGTACCATTGCTGTGCTCCGAACCGGAGCGGAGAGAGTTTATGGAGGTACGGAGCGGGGAGCGGATGACGGCCGCCATGCCGTATGGGACACTCTGGCGAACTCCATAGCCGTGCCGCATCCCGCCAACCCACTGGCCTTGAAATGTTCCTAAAGAAAGAGGAGAAAAAGAGGGTGGGATTAAAACACTGCAGACCACTGATTGGTCACAGAGAATCACCACTAGAATCGTTATTTGTGCGAAACGGGACATCCTGCACAAACCCGCCATTTTTAAATGGGACGTGTCTAGAAGGTAACCCACCATTTGGGAAACTCTCGTGAGATGGTTAAGGTTAGGCATTGACCACGAATAATTAAGGTTAGGCATTGACCACAAATAGTTATATTGACCTTGAATAGTTAAGGTTATGTATTGAGCACAAATAGTTAAGGTTAGACATTGACCACGAATAGTTAAGGTTTAGCATTGAGCACAAATAGTTATATTGACCTTGAATAGTTAAGGTTATGTTATGACCACGAATAATTAAGGTTAGACATTGACCACGAGGAAGTTTTCGTTGATAATTATTATACCCTATAGTGGACTAAAATGATCCCAGAATACTTTGTTTCGTTTTGCTCTAACCAGTCAGTAGCAAGTAATGTATCCAATTTATTCATTCATTTATTTTTGATTTTGGCAGGTTCCGTCCTCCATACAACCCATCCTAACAGGTAATTCTGGCCATGGCACGAAAGGTACAGTATGATCTCAGTTGTGTCCTTTCCTTTTTTATGCATGGTGATAAACTGATTCTAATTGGCAAAACTTTATGGTTTCTGACCTGAATAAAACTTTGAGAAACATCCCAAAACTGCAATAATTTCTCTGCAGTATCAGAGTAGTTCACTTCCTCTCTGTTATGTGTATAGTCGTACTTTTGATCAAATAACTTGAAAAAGTAATAAGTTTCTTTCCATCCATTCTCAATCATTCCCACCATGTCTCTGCACTACCCACACTCACTGCTGCATAATAGTCCTTACATCTCCATGTTGCTGAAAAGTAGGCCATCTGAGTATGTGTGCTTCTGTCATTCCTCTCTCTCTCTCTCTCTCACACACACACACACACACACACACACTCAAACGGAAGTGTGTGTTCCAATAGGAGTGCAAGTGATCCATCCCGCCTGCCCGTACCTCTGATGTAACAGCACTCTGATTCATTCTGTAGCAAGCGCACTCACTCTAACCAAACTACATGACCATATAAGGACTGCAAACACGTTCTCCGTCTCGATCGCAAACACACACAAACATTTCCCTTGTGGGCTCAAGTGTCAGTGAAGTGGGAAGTGCTGAATGGAGCCAACGTTATGAGCCAATCGTATTCTTGCTTACGCTCTAAGACGCACTCACGCGGGCACAACAAGCACATCCACAGCGCTGTTAAAAAAGTGAGAAGTGGTGTTGTTTCTGGACCTGCCCTTGTCATTAGGACAATATGCTGCCTCTCATCCCTCACACAAACAAACAAAAACAGAGCCTGTGTCATAGACAGCTGGTCAGCACATCTGGCCAGGCCTTTGTAATCATATCAGCACACAGCTGTACGGCCATATGACAGACGGATCAAAGAACACACACACACAAACACCCGCGCAACAGCGTGATAAGATTACCATTTCATTAAATGGCCGCCAGCATGCTTCAGCAGGAGACTGAGACAGAGGGCAACGAAGAAGAGAGAGAACATCTCCTGTGTTTCTGTGTGACAGTGTTTCTGCTGACGGTGCAGAAAGAGGTAGACTCTGACAGAGAGAAAAAAAAATCACCTGACTGCTACAGGTCACATTTGTGGTCATAAGAATAGAAGAACAGTTGATGTTTAGAATGAGAAAACCCTGAAGTACAAATCAGTGAGCTTTAGAGGTGCTGATAGGCGGATTTTGTTACCTTTGTACAGAGCCAGGCTACCGTTTCCCGAACACATTCTCACTCACAACTCGTCAAATACTGCTGCTTGGTCAGTTCCCCTCGGCATGGGAGACTGACGCACGGGGTACCCCTCTTGCGTTACTTTCGGACAGACCAGGGATGGCGTGTCAATATACGCTCGTTACATGCATAGTGTCCTTTCACAGTAAACTTCCGTTTTCACTGGAAGTTAGGTTTAGGCAACACAACAAACTTAGTTAGGGTTAGGAAACTGGCGTGGTTGAAATTAACTTCACTGACTAGCGACTCACGTGACTCACAGGGCTGACAATACTACTGACTCACCTGACTGACGATACCGACAAGTCACGCGACAAAATAGGTCAACGTTACTTTTAGTTTCACACTGGACACGAACACCAGTCCCCTGGTTGAAATTCTTGTGTTTGTTTGACCCATCCACCACCTCTCCTGAATGGACTCTCACGCTATTAATACTACGTCACTTGTTCCGACCGTCGAAGAACGCAGCGGGTGGGTTTACATTGGAGTTAGTTGAAAGCCCGGTTTGTCACCTACTGTCGCTAAAGGGTGCCTCCGTGTGTCGGTTTCCGATGCCGAGGGGCGCTAACCAATGGTATTGATGAGTTGGGAGTGAGAACGGGTTGGTTTCCCCTTGCTTCGAGTCTTTGTGCTAAGCTAAGCTAACCGGCTGCTGGCTGTAGCTTCATAATCACCATACAGACATGAGAGTGGTATAAATCCTTTCATCTAACTCTCGGCAAGAAATCTAAGAAGCATATTTCCAAAAATGAGGAACTGTTCGTTCAATTTGATTGACGTCCGACAGCGCACTTGTTCATTTACTTTTACTATAAAACTGTCAAGTATGTTGATTTCTCGTATACTAACTGCAAAAAAGAGTCCTGTGGGGGTAATGCAGGGATATGAGCTGTGTCTATAGTCTCAGCAGGAAGTTAAACATGTTTTTTAGTGGGTGTTGGACTCCGCCACAGTTGTTCCTTGCAGGATGTTCTCATTCACTGTTCGTAGCTGTACCTACGAAAAGTGAATGCACTCTAATTCGTGTAATGAGAAAGTTTGTGACCCGGCCACCATGTTGAGATCAGTTGAGGAAATACCAAGCACCGCCCACCAGCCGGAGCAAACTTTCTCATTTCACAGCTAAACAGTACACTACAAGATGTTTCTGAAAACAGCTGAGGAGAGAAATAGTCATTACAGTAACAGAATATTGATTCATATTTGATCAGCGCTGCCTAGTTTGACCGTTTGATCAGAGTTCGCGAATGATTGACAGCTGCCTCCAGCAGCCAATAGGAACGCTCTCTCTCTCTGAAATGACCTGTGATTGGCCAAAGTCGCCCATCACGGGCTAGATTTTCTAAAGCCTGAAAACAGAGCCATGAGGAGGAGCAGAAGTCTAGTTTTCTAGAACACTTGAATTACAATACGCTGAAAGGCTTTTATGGAATTTTTGCCCAATGATGCCAAAAACATTCTGCCTACTGAAGCTTTAAACAGTTTCAGCAAAAACTGATCTATAACCTTCATGACGGTAGGATTCATCGCAGGGCTGTTGTATCAGAGGGCATTACTTTTAGCTCAGTGCAACTTAGTGTGTGAGTGAATAAATATATGTGAAGCAGTGTGTGGGTTTTTGCTTTTTCATGATTCCTTGGAAGCATATACCACCCTGGATCAGTAATACCTGAGTGAATCAAATATTCAGTGGGGCACTAGGCTACTTTTCCAATGTGGGCCTGTCGCTCTCCATGGTGCTGAAAGATACAGTCTGAGAGGCAGGCTGTTCCTTCTCCTTCTAAATCAAACCCATTTACAGTTTTCATGTGATATCAATGAGTTACACGGAAACAGTAGAAAACATGAGCATCTGCCAGACTGAGGTACACACTTTAAGCGGTCAGAAAAAAACAGTACATTTTGTACTTTTGAATGGTTTAACTGCTTTGTGACAAGAGACATGCAACAACAGATTAGTTTTGATATGAACCTGTCACAGTTGTATTGAAAAAAAAAAATTGACCTCTGTATATGTAAAGGCCTCAACCCCGGGCATACAGTTGTGAGAAGAATCTGCTTCACAACTCGCATGCCAAAACGATTTCAGTGATTCTGCCTGGAGGCTAAACAGGAAGCACTCTCAAATCATATGGGCCTATAACCCAGGCCGAGGCGACCGCGGGCACGAGGCAGCCGCACGGAAAGAGTTAACACAGAGAGATCAAAGCTGCGGAAACATCACAGAGGCACAGCGATTTGATCACGCGCCAACCCCAGGGCTGAATTCATAATTGTCTCTTTAACAAATGCGCACGTCTGTTCTCTATTTCTAGGTTAAAACCATCTGTCTCGTAGGGTCTGCATTTCATTCTCAGGACACAGCAGTAGAAGACACTTGTCAAAATCTGTCAATGCTGCTTGTGTTTGTTCGAACTGCATCTCACATCTTTTCACTGGTTACAGAGGATTCAAAGTAGTTCATGTATCCGTCTATATTATTAAACAGTAGCCTCTGTTACTACTTTACACCTCAGGATATTGATTTGTGAAGCACAGCAGTAAGAAAGAGAAAGCATGGAGCAAGACGTGACTGAAACTGTGAGGGAGTTGAAATTGGTTATTTTATGAATTATTAATGCGTTGTTTCACCATGTCAGCACTTGCATGTCGGAGGAGTGTCTGTGTTTGTGTATGTGAGAGGAATGGGGAGGGAGAGTACGATTACACAACACAAGGTCAAGTCTCTCACACAGTTTACTTTATGTCTCAGATTGTTTGTGCTGGTGGGAGTTTCAGTGGCAGCGATTTGAATTCTTCAGTTCTCATCCAATGCTCCATTACCACAGCGGAGACATGTATAATTACAACAACAACAACAACAACAACAGATTTTGCACCCGGGTGAAAAAAGTCACACGGCAGCTATTGGCTATATACACCCAACCAAGTTGAATATGCTACTTAATTTAATAATAGTTAGCTAGCCGAAGGGTTTTCTACCAGAAAGCCCTTTCTAGCAGAAAGATTTAATAGTAGTAGTAGTAGTAGTAGTAATAGCAGTAATATAAAAAGCGACAATGTATGTGCAGGGAATAGGTTGTGGTGGACAAATTGGTCAAATTCAGAACTTTCACCCAGGGAGGCCAGGGTTTGAGTCCCATGAGATGTCCATTTTTACACTTAGATGACTTATTATTTTCTGTTTTTCTTTTTAAATAATTATTTTCAGTTTGGTTAGGTTTAGGCAACAGAACTACTTGATTAGTTTTAGGCAACAAAACTACTTGATTAGGTTTAGGGAACAAAATGACTTGGTTAGGCTTAGGCAACAAAACGACTTGATTAGAATTAGGCAACAAAACGACTTGATTAGGTTTAGGCAACAAAACTACTTAATTAGGTTTAGGGAACAAAACGACTTGGTTAGGTTTAGGCAACAAAACGGCTTGGTGACAGTAGGTTTAGGCAACAGAACTACTTGGTTAGGTTTAGGCAACGAAACGACTTGATTAGGTTTAGGCAACAAAACGGCTTGGTGACAGTAGGTTTAGGCAACAGAACTACTTGGTTAGGTTTAGGCAACAGAACTACTTGATTAGGTTTAGGCAACAGAACTACTTGATTAGGTTTAGGCAACAAAACGACTTGGTAAGGTCTAGGCAAAATAACTACTTGGTTAGGTTTAGGCAACAGAACTACTTGGTTAGGTTTCCGAAAAATATACATACAGTATCTAATGTGTACCCAGGTCGGGTGCAAATAGCATTGTTGGCTACAGACACATGGGTGCTTGTCTCTGCCATTGTATATACACCCGGGTGTAAAAAGCCACATTGGCTATTCCGCTACGGGTGCAAATAGTCTTGTTGGCTACTGACAACTGGGGAGGTTCTGCCTAATAAAAATCATAATAAGAATGATAATAAGGGACTGTATGAAAATTATCCGTATGGGAAGGGGGGCAGAACTTTATGTTTCACTATTTTTTTTAAGTTTTTTTTATTTACACCCTCGCCTTGACTTAGAAAGAAAAAGGCAATACACTCTCCACAATAGATTGGTACAGGAATGAGTAAAAAAAAACAGAAATGAGTTAGCATTTTAGCACTTCTGGTTCCCTCGTCTAGAAGTCAATGGGTTTTTTAAATGGGTTTTAGTTAGATGCTGAAATAAGGTCTGTGGTTAACACAAGCTGAAGAGATGTCTCAGTGAAATGTCTCAGTAAATATACCCCACTAGTGAATTTTGAAGCCTTTATGTGTCTTAAAAAAGGCGGTTGCTAACAAGTGGCTAAATGAGACTACTAAACGTCATCACGCCGACTTGTCCGTCTTTATAGCCTCTTTGTGTATACATGCGCTCATGCGACCGTGGTGTAGTTCGTTTATAGCCTAACGTTAGCTTTTTACTTTTGGCGATTGGATTTACGCTTCAAAAATCATAAGAGTGGTGTTCATTTGTGAAGATTATCTTGCTGAATAAAACATGCAAGTATCATAAGCATTTGTTTGCCACAGAGCTTATTTTCTGCAAAAATCCAAAATCCAATGGAAAAATCCCATTGGCTTTTTGTCGAGGGAACCAGGGCGATGCTATCTTCCTGGTTGTCCTACAAAAATACGTCATCCCTGGAGCACTCTATATCTCAAAACAATTTAAAAGTACAGGTAGAGCAATTCACCATCAATAACTAAAAGAGACAAAGCATGAACAATTTAAGATGGTGCACCCTATAACCTATAATCTGCAACGGGAACATGAAATAAAATATAAAACTGGTGAGAGAAAAAATTAGAAGACCCTCCCATGCTCCCCCCCCCCCCAAAAAAAACTGTGACTACCTTCAGCGAAAAGCTCTTTTCTGACCGTCCTCCTCTGTTATAAATGTTCCTACAGTCCCTAATAATTGAGAGTTTTAGAGAAGCTGCAGCACCATGCCATCCCAAGTACTTCCAGGGCAAACTCCCTCATTAGTATGTCCAGTTAGTAATGTATCAACAGTGGTGCGGGGCAGACGTCCAAGATAGATATTTAGAGTTTTCATGTTTCAGACAGCACCGCTAATCCTCACTACAAACATCAAACCACTCCCATTACATAAGCTAAAGCCTGCAGAGGGGTTGTTGTGGCAGTAGATGAGGTATGTATTAGCAATGGCCCTGAAGAAAAAACAACACCAAAGCAGAATGCAAGTGACACTTCTGAATACTTTTCTTCACTGTATAATTGGAGCCCATCTGTGGGAAATCCAAAAAGCAATGTACAAATGCTGAGGAGGTGGATTTTTTTGGACTCTGCCATTTGTGGGTGATGATGTGCGGATATAATGTGTACTGCTTTTAAGTCAGTCTGGTGCATTGCATGTGAAAGTGTGTGTCCCTGAATGCGAGTGGATTTAAGTTCGTACTGTAGTGTTAGAAATACCAAAGAGAGAAAAAGAGAAAGAAGCCAATGTGTCAGGTTAACCCATAAGATCAGGTAACCCCGACACATCAGCTGAGGAGAAAAGCAACAATTGCTCAGGCAAAAGGAAAGACAGATGGTAACCGACAGACAACAGGTCATACAGGATAAACAGACATATAGCAGACAGACAAGCTAAACCACGGTCAAATCACTGAACACTGAAAGCAAGGGAAGTCAGTTCGAAGCTAAACCTCTGCCTGTGTAAATCACTGTGTGGGACCATTATCCGTTTAAGAGATTTCGCTTAGGCCCTTTTTCTGTCTGAGTCTTTCAGATTCCCATTTGAGGATTATTTGTCTGCTAAAAAATGTCATGAAAAAGACCCATGACAACATGGCGGTGTGCCGTTGCCCTGAACATTTGAAAATGTCCATCCTTGTTTGTCGTTTTGTAACCGATTTTGTTTTGATGACCTTGTTGTATATTATAGTTCAGCATTATTTGTAAATATAATTTTGTACATTAATATTAATGGGTTGTCTTCACTTATACCTTTTTGACTCTCCAAATCAATCATACGTATATACTGTATATACAGGTTGGAAACATAGACTGTATGTAAGAAGTGGACGTAGTCACCGTGACGTCACCCATTGGTTTGTGGACTACGGTTTTGAAGCCTCTAATTCCATTGCTAACATTCAGTCACTAGATGTCACATTCTCCCTCCCCTGTGCCATAGCATTTCCTTCTTTTTTTTCTTTTTTTTGACGACTCAGAGATACCATGTGATACTAATGTCGTATTACTATTGGCTCACAAGCCTTGTTAGAAGTGGGAACCAAACGTTAGATATCTTCCACAGTGATAAAGAAAACATTTGTTTCGGACCCGCCAAAATTTTTAAAATGATTAATTCACAATCATAATATTTTTTGTCAGGAAAAGCCATAATGTTATTTGGCACCTTTTTAAAGCCTCTATGGATGTATTTTTTTTTTAAATATTCGTCGACATAACAATGTTATCAATAAGACCTTTAACTTTAACTCATGAACAGAAAACACACTGCGAAAGAGTTAAAGTTCTAAGACGAAAATATAGACAACTCCCACACTGGACAACGCTCTATTAACCACTTAGGCAACACACCGACCTACATCTCCTCCAGCATCGATAAGCAAAGAAGAGTGATGTGTGCGTGCGTACCATAGACTGTATGTAAGAAGTGGACGCAGTCACCGTGACGTCACCCATTGTTTTTTGGACTGCCGTTTTGAAGCCTCGAGATCATTTTGACTGTCGCCATCTTGTTTTTTTTGCAACCAGATGTGACACGAGAGGGTGGATCTAAGTACAACCGAATGCTGAATAAGACGTTTTTAGGCGATCAAAATGTTACAATTAACTTTCATGAACTGAAAACACACTGTGAAAGGGTTAAAGTTCAAAGACCGGACAATGCAACGGTAGCGACCTGTCAATCACAAAGTAGCCCCGCCCTAAAGCATACCCTGCTTTATGGTCTATTTGACTCTAAATGGGACCATAATTTACTAAATGAACATCATGCTGTATTGAAGAAGACTTGAAACTAGCGATTGAGTCCATCAACTCATGTTTACAATGTATACTGAGGTAATAAATCAAGTGAGAAGTAGGGTCATTTTCTCATAGACTTCTATACAATCTGACTTCTTTTTGCGACTAGAGGAGTCGCCCCCTGCTGGCTGTTAGAAAGAATGCAAGTTTAAGGCGCTTCCGCGTTGGCTTCACTTTTCAGACCTGGAGGTAGCAAACTGGCGAATGGGTGGCTGAATCTATGAGATGTTTGCCTTCTAAGACCACCAAATCTTTCAGATGATGTAGTCAGAGAGTATTGAAAAGTTAACAGGTTTGAATCCTGCACTAGCTAATGTGTTCACCAACGTCCACGCACTCTGCTGAACCATACTTGACCAAGACACAATTAAAGAAAGGACATACTGTATCTACTTAGAACCAGGATGGATTTAAAGGCACCCTGTGGAAATCTGGAAAGGCAGCAGGACCTGCCAACATCCCTTCTTTAACAGCATGGTGGAGATGCTCTACCCTCTATACAGGGCAACCTCAAGCAACTGTGCAAACCACAGAGGGATCACACTCCTACTCATACCAGGCAAAGTGCTTAGCAGGATCATCTTGAACAGAATAAAGGAATTAGTCAGCATACAGCTACAGGAGCAGCACACTGGATTTCACAGAGACAGATCCTGTACTGACCAAATGATTGAGCAATGACGGAATACAGCTTTGCGCTCTATATCCATGTAATTAAGGAGTATTTGATAGTATGGATAGGAAAACTCTTTGGAATATTCTTCAACGTCATGGTTTATCAGTCAAGTTTTTTAAATTGTTCAAAAACACATGAGGCAATGACTTCATAATTAACTCACAAATACTTTTGAAGTAAGGACTGGGGTCAAAGATGCAGAGGTGGGACCAATTCATTGTTTTGCAAGTCACAAGTAAGTCTTTGCACTCATGTCCCAAGTCAAGACAGGCAAGTCTCAACCCAACGGGTCGAGGCAGATGGCCGCCCACCCAGAGCCTGGTTCTGCCCAAGGTTTCTACCCGTTAAAGGGGAGCTTTTTCTTGCCACTGTCGCATAAGAATGCATGCTCATGGGCGATCTCTTGTTAGGTCTCGGAACTATAGAGGACGGTCTAGACCTGCTCTGTATGAAAAGCGTCTTGAGATAACTTCTGTTATGATTTGACACTATATAAAAATAAGTTGAAATTGAAATTGAAGTCCCAAGTCAAGACACACAAGTCCCAAGTCAAGTCCCAAGTCCTACACTTTGAGTTTTGAGTCTCAAACAAGTCATAATGCGCTCTTCACCAATGTAATGCCATTTTAACAACAGAGTAACGTAACGTTGATTGTTCACAGTTTTTCTGCAACTTGATTGGATGCTGTCGGATTGGTTCAAACAAAGTGGATCTGGGGATTTAAGTGTAAGGTAATCAAATGCAAGTCCCAATAATATTCACCAAAAATAAACATTCTAGACTTAAAGAAAAAATACATAATTTAGCAATAAACAACAAAAGATAGAAATTCAGTTTGTTCAGCTGAGTTATTTTTTTCCCCCACGAGTAAATCATCTTCCCAAACAAATCAATAAAGGATCCTTCAAAAAGTAAATAAACCCAACATCTCTGACGCTGTCTGAGCTACCTCCGGTATCGCGGGCAGTTGATTGTCTTCGTGCACACACTTTTTAAATAACATACTTTTTAAATCTTTGGGCTTGGGGGAAAGTATCAAGTATTTCCAGGTCAAAAGGCTCCAAGTGAAGTCACGAGTTACTGGTGTTGAAGTCCAAGTCGAGTTGCAGGTCTTTTTTGAATTTGTCAAGGCAAGTCTGAAGTCCACATCTCAGCAAGGTCAGGAAACCTTGCTGAGATATGGACTGTCACCTTTTCTGTTTTTGTTGGCAATTGCCAACAATCAAAGACGATGCTTGAGAAGACCAGTACAAGCTCACTCTTATCCAGGATAAACTGGACTCAAAAACCACTGAGGAAAGACCAAGAACCTCAAAGTAAATACAATCAACACCAGTGCAGTTACAATGGCAGGTGGAGGTTTGGTACGCAGTATCGTTGACAAGTGAGCAGCACAGATGCTGCTGTATGAGCTAGAGTTGGCAAAGCAAAAGCAGTGTTCCTGCAGTTGAAACTACCCAGGATTAACACCAATACCCAGTCAGTCGTACTTTATGGAAACATAGAGGGTCACCATGACAGCCAACAATAAAGTGCATTACTCAGTACATGTCTGAAAAGAAGGCTATAGCTAATAATAAACCTGTAGAAGACGCAATGATGAAACAGGCCAGGGATAGGCTGGTCACCTCAGCAAGAGCCCCGAAGGTAAAACGAAAAGAGGATGGCCAATTTAGAAATGGCCCTCAATCTGAACCCTTCCAATCTGAACATAACCCATGTACATGCATGGCTGAGTGGTCCAGAGAAACACATCTTACGTTTTCATAAGTCAACATTTAGTCTGTTTTAATCGAACTCTAGTGCGGTTCGTTTGGGCAGCTGTGAACACAGTAATCGTACTCTGGTGCGAACCAAAACAACCGGTCCAAGACAGCTTGCGAGAGGTGGTCTCGGACCGTTTCAGGCGAACCAAAACGCAAGCTGCCTGTGCGGGCATTTGTTGAGATGCACACAGGTTAACATGGGTGAAAGAGGGCTGACCTGGACTTCTGCAGAAATCAGATGCTTGCTAGACATCTGGGCCGAAGAGAACACACAGAATATGCTAAATAAAGTCCACAAAAATAGTGACGTTTATAATGTCATTGGAGATAAACTGGAGGAGAAGGGATTTGTATGCACAGTAGATCAGCGCCGAGTTTTAATAATGCGTTAACGCTAATTCATTTTAAGACAACTAATTTCTTCAATGCATTAATGCAACCTGTGATTTTTAGGTTGTAGCGGACTCAGTTTTAAAGCTAGAGTAAAGATACTTATATCATATGAAACTATTAAACCTAAAGAATCCACTGGTATCAACCATGTCATACTGGCTTTTTGCAAAGGAGGTTAAATAAAGTTCCAAACTTACACTAAATTTTGGTGAGGAAAATCTGGCATGGCCATTTTCAAAGGGGTCCCTTGACCTCTGACCTCAAGATATGTGAATGAAAATGGGTTCTATGGGTACCCACGAGTCTCCCCTTTACAGACATGCCTACCTTATGATAATCACATGCAGTTTGGGGCAAGTCATAATCAAGTCAGCACACTGACACACTGACAGCTGTTGTTGTCTGTTGGGCTTGTTATAATTTGAGCATATTTTTTATGCTAAATGCAGTACCTGTGAGGGTATCTGGACAATATTTGTCAATGTTTTGTGTTGTTAATTGATTTCCAATGATAAATATATACATACATTTGCAAAAAGCAAGCATATTTGCCCACTCCCATGTTGATAAGAGTATTAAATACTTGACAAATCTCCCTTTAAGGTCCATTTGAATAGATAAAAAATGCAAAATGCATAAAAATTTGCAATTAATCGCGATTAACTATGGACAATCATGCAATTAATCACGATTAAATATTTGAATCGATTGACAGCCTTTTTTTTTTTTATTTGGTCCGCTGAATTTGTGCACTATGAAACCGAACCAGACTAAATAGGAAACAAACCAAAAGTATCAATTTCACTCTGATTCGGACTAGCCAATGGCTTGTGAAAGCGCACTGAGTTACAGGATGATAGAAAACACAGTGGCACTGTTAGCTGAAGAGCTTCCTCCCACACGCTCAAACAGGCTGCAAATATATCCTCTCAAATACAGTCTTTTACATGCACCATAACATTCACGTCTAACCATTACATGACCCAAAGGAAGCAGATTTTTGACTCCATTGGGCCCGCCTATCATGCCTCAGCGTAGATAATAATTTATGTAGTTGCTGGGCGTATTTATACATGACAATGTGAATTTATTATGTCAGCTTACATAACATGGTCAGAGCTGGAATAATTACTGCACTGTTGGCGGCCCTTTAGCAAGCTAGCAAGATATGTTAATGTAGGACAATTATAATGTTGTTGTGGCGTATTTGCCAACAGCTGGGGGACAGGAGGGAGGTTCCAGGATGCTGCTGAGCTGTCACGACGAGCATCGTTTAATGAAGCATCTGTGATTGGATGTGCCTCCATATAAATGCTCTTTTCTTTTCTTGTCGGTGTTTGGTGAAGTCTTCATGGAAGGATAGCTGAATGAGTTTCTGTGCGTTTGACACTGTGTGTGGTGTATCAGCTAGTCAAGTACAACAACCACTGCTGCTGTAATCTCTAGCTGTTATCACTGTTGTACACAGTGACAGTTGTAATCTCTGCCTCTCCCTTTGTGACTCACTTCATTTCTCACTAAAATGATTACTGAAGCTGTCTTTTCATTTTTCTACTTCACTCCCTCTCTCTTTCTGCGTGTGTGTGGTTGGTAATCAGTCAGCTTAGCTCTTCATCTCAGTAAACACCATTAGCCCGGAAGGCCAAGCCAGCCAATGAGAGCCCGGTAGAGCCGGCCGGGTGGCCAATAGCAGCGGGGAACACTCAGTCCCTCGTGACACGCTGACCTGCTGCATGTCGGTGAGCGTTGCTATGGAAACCCTACTGTACAGAGCGGCTCCGTTGGAAATGCAGTGGAGCGAGGGAGGAAAGAGAGAGGTGGGAGGAGAGGAGAGAGGAATGTTGGCAAACGTAGGAGAGAAACGAAAAGCCAAACAGCAGAGATAAGATAGAGGAGGAGTGTTTCTGAGAAATGTGGCATCAGGTGTAGTTGGAGGGGAGAGTGGGACCGGCAGTGAGCTCAGACCTGACTGTGGGAAATGTAGCTGGCTCTGAAGTGCACAGCGTGTTCCAAAAGTATGTAGGCAGCAGAGCATCTTTCAGTGTCTTGGCTCCTGACTCTTCTTGCTTTGGACATGACAGAGGCCTGAGGTTTCAAAGATGGACTGTCAGCTTTAGGGCACGGTTACACACGAGGGAATGCAGGCGAGTTACCATCTCCTGCCGACGCTGAATGCGGGCAGTGCCAAGTGAGGTCAATGGTTGGCCGATAGTAAAGACGTGTGTGACACACGTCTTTACTATCGTTTGAGACGACGACTTTGTCCGTCAAAGTTCACCAAAGTTGAACTCCACACGATGCGAAGATGCAAATTCGCTTTGCCACCGGAAGCAAATGTTTTATTCACCCCTTCACTCGCATAGAGTGGAAGTTAAGGGGAGGCGCATGTGTGACTGTGCCCTTAATCTGAGAGTAATGCTGGGTACACACTACATGAGAATCAAGCCGATTTTGGGCCCGATCACCCCTCACGACGAGTGTCAGCGAAGCCCCGATATTTTGATGGTTCTAAAGATTATCTTTCCAGATATTCCTGTGGTGTGAGGTATGTTAAGAGAGTTTTTTACATCCCCCGATCGGCTCGGAAGTCCATCCTGGCCGCACCGATTTCAAATGAGCTAGCCTGTGGGGCACGTTCACATGCACGAACATGCACTAAAAGGCACGCGCAGTAGCCGGCCCGGCTATATCAACAAAGCACAGAGAAGCTCGGATTACTCCACTATGTCGTTACATAGCAAATAACTGTTTGCTGCTATATTAATGGTCTGAATATCGTATACATGTAGAACACCTTTAAACTTACATTTGTCAGGTGGCCAACACACAACACAACCAATTCAAATGAACACTAATGTTGCTTTGTGTCTGCTGAATGTGTAAAAGTTAGGCAATAGTTTGCTGGCACGTTAGCCAAATTACTTGATGAGGTGAAAAAAAGTCAGGGCAGTGTGTCTGTCAGATTGCTTCAGGGTTCCTCTGCTTCCATAGTGGGCAGCAATCAATAACTAGAGCTTTAAGTCGACAAATTGCTCTTTCGAATCAAGCTAACACCAAGCTACAACCCAAGAAAAATATTCAAAAACTGTGGGGGGGATTATTTCAACTTCACAAAATCTGTTTTTTTAGCTCAGTAATCTCCCACTTAAAACGGTTTATAGTGATCACAGTTACATTGATCAACCTCTTCTATGGATCAAAAGCTTGGAACAGAATCATTCCTATACAAATGCTGGTTAAATAATTTGCTTATAGTAATCGAATAGTCCGCTTACAGTGTTTCATTTCATACACAACATATGGAAGAACATTTTAAAACTATTACTACTATATACTATACTACTATAACTACTAACAATTATTTTTTGTTTTTTTACTTTACTCCCTTGATACTTCGCCTCGCGGACCGTCTGCTTTCCAGCTTGATACCTGCGCTGCGTGCACACTGATATCGTAACGGGAAAAATAAAGTCATATTCTCTGAATGGAAAACGAAATGTGCACGGGGAAAGCACCTGTGGTTGAAGTGGATTGATAATGGTCACGTAATGCCCCCACAGTGGAACTCTTCATTTCCCTGGAGTCAACACAAGCGGATAGCCAACTGGAAGATAATCTCCACAAATGAACACCACTTTTATGATTTTTGTCGTGAAAAGCTACGTTATGCTATAAACGAACTACACCACGGTCGCATGAGCGCGAGTATACACAACGAGGCTGTAACGGTGGACGTGATGATGTTTAGTAGTCTAACGAACCACAAATCTAGCAACAGCCTTTTTAAGACATATAAAAGCTTCAAAATTCACGAGTGGGATATTTACTGGCATTTTGTATTGTTGAATAAAACGTTAAACTTGGCATCTAACCAAAAACCCATTCAAAAAACCCATTGACTTCCAGACGAGGGCACAGGAAGTGCTAAAATGCTAACTCATTTCTGTTTTTTATGACTCATTCCTGCACCTCTCTATTAGCCTCTTGAGATATATAATCTTTCTCTTTACCTCATCTGCGTGAACACCTGAGAGACCAATCTTGTTGTGTAGTGTCCCCTGCCACATCAAGACCAGGACCTGGTTTCACACAAGCATCGCTCTGCAGACCTGGATCGGGGTTATTAGCCATGACTTTTGCAGAACACAAAATCAAGCTAAATGATGCAATGTAAAAATAACCAAGGGAGGCATATGTGCCATGTGAAAGTCATGTTAGTAAGTCAGTCATAGCAAAGTTGAGTATTTATCATTTTGAGATTATTTCTTATCTCTCTGTTAAATGATGTGGTGTTGTGCTCCGGCTTGATCAACTCTCTCTATTAAAAACATTTTATTCTAACACATAGATTTATCTAAAGGACAAATGCATGCTGTTATAATAAGGACACTGTGTACTGGTGGAGCAAGATAAACACTCATAACTAGGCCAATCTCTGCTGCATTTACAGTATGTGGGTTCAAATACTTCACAGAGCTACAGTGTCTCTCCAACACGTTCCTCTCTGGGAGGTTTTCCTATCACTTTTTTTTTTCGCTATCCATTTTTGTCTTTCCCTTTCTTTCCGTAATGATCTCAGTCTTCCCTTGATTAGAGCGTATCTCTCATAGTAATCATGATAATCATCCATCCATCCAACCAGCTGTCTTTCCATTATCTGTTTATCATTTGACTGATCCATTCGTCCATCAATCTGTACATCTGTCGATCCATCTATCCCTCCCTCTGCCCGTCCGTCCGTCCGTCCATCCATCCCATCTGTCTGGTTCTATCAAGCCGCCTTCGTCTCCTTTGTCCTTATTCAACCCCTCTAACCAGTCTGGTCTGCGGATTTTATCGGGCTGCTCAGGACTGTGTGTACGTGTGTGTGTGGTCCAGGCCGGCGTTGTAAAACGGCCTGCTAGTTGTAGAGTTATGTAACAAAGCTTTAACTGCATGTATGCTACTGTCAGCTCTGTTGCTCAACTCACACCAGCAGATTTCATGTGTGTGCATCTTTGCACGCACAATGTGTATACTTGTGTGTGTGTGTGTGTGTGTGTGTGTGTGTGTGTGTGTGTGTGTGTGAGTGTGTGTGTCTATTTTTAAGCTGGAATCCATATGGTGTGTGGTGTCTCATTAACAGTGACTGACCTGAGCCTCGGTCTCAGAGACTCAAAGTGCATTGATGTCATTGATTTCAATCTGATGCATCTAAAGATATTCTACAAATTAAAGGTCCTTTGAAATATGTTTACATATTTAAATTGTGAATCATGAATGAAAAAAATGTGTACATTTTGTTGCCACAATTAATATTTTAGCTTTTTACTGCAGTCATATGAAAAAAATAACAGCCTCACGGATATATTACATGTATTGAAGTTGCCAACACTTAATTTGGCAAAACTGTCAGATTCAGGATACATATCCGATTACAGGTGTCACAGTAGGATTGCATTTTGATTTTTCTGGTCATGTCCATCAGAAGATACTGTACTTGTTTTGACTGTATTTTCAACACATTCTCACTCCCAACTCGGCAAATACCGCCGCTTGATCGGTGCCCCTCAGAATGCTCATTACATGCACAGTGTCCTTTCAAAATAAACTTCCGTTTTCACGGTTTAAGTAACACAACCACTTAGTTCGGGTTAGGAAACGGTCATGGTTGACGTTAACTTCACTGACTAACAACACACATGATAAAATAAGTCAATGTCACTTTTAGTTTCACACTGGACACGAACACTGGTCTCCTGGTTGAAAGTCTTGTGTTTGTTTGACCCATCCACCACCTCTCCTGAATGGACTCTAACGCTATTAATACTACGTTACTTGCTCCGACTGTCGAATAACGCTGCAAGTGGGTTTTCATTGGAGTTAGTTGAAAGCCCGGTTCTTCACATCCTGTTGCTAAAGGGTAAATGGTAAATGGACTTGCATTTATATTTATATAGGAATTGATGTAACGCGCTCGAATAGCTTGCCTCCTGCGCATGTAGGCAGTAGTAGCATTATAAAATGCAGAATTTAACTGTGCAACTGCTAGCATAGACAACAAGGTCAGCAAAGCTTGTAACCCGTTATCCATGTTGAAATTAACCACTGGTGGTTGAGGCTGATGTCGTTTGTTTTCTTCTGGAAAAGGTTCGCGTGATTGGGCGTGGCGAATCAAGGAAGAACATGTCATGACTGATAAGACCCAATCAAGAAGCGAACGTGGGTGTCTGCGTCATTGTTTTGAAAGGTCTCCGTTTCTGGTGCGGGACACACCGAAAAAACAAGGCACACAAACGCTCACCAACGGCCCCAAACTGTCCGACGGGCGACCGTCGACTTGGTGTGTCAGGGCCTGAAAACGCAACCCCGGAGTTTTAAAACTAAAACGGGGAAGCAGCACTTTTAATCGTCTCCGTTTTAGGGGCTCGAAAACGCCGGAGGATTGTGGACGCTAGGCATAAACGTAGCAATAAGTATGCATTTTAAAACTAATTAGTGTGGATGTAGCCTTAGCATCCTACACTGTGCATTTGATAAGATATTCTACAGAGTACAGGAGTAATTAAACTGGCATGGTACATGTAAGCGGGGAAATCGAGGGTGAAGACATGGATTTGATGTTTCTGCCATCTCTGTTAGATGATTACAACATCTGTTTTCTAAAACACTTTGTTTTCTTGGTACTTGCTACTTGGGAGCTGCTGTCCTCTGTCCCTCCAACATTTTATTCATCCCTTAAGACTGCATGGCCTCAATTGAAGGCCTGCAAATACACAGTGTGTCCTTATGCAGCTGAAGTGAGGGGTGAGGGTTGGGAGGAGAAAGGAAGAGTCCGAGGTAAAGAGATTGAGAATCTTCCTCATAGCCTGTCCTGACGCAACCC
Source organism: Sebastolobus alascanus (assembly GCA_916701645.2). Taxonomy (NCBI): domain Eukaryota; kingdom Metazoa; phylum Chordata; class Actinopteri; order Perciformes; family Sebastidae; genus Sebastolobus; species Sebastolobus alascanus. Next base: position 7,525,821 of record CAKAOJ020000006.1, read on the forward strand.
CCTGCCTCTGCCTGAGTGTGTGAGTGTGTGGGTCGACAAGGCACGGCAGAAGAAAGGATGACCCGAGAAGACCTTTGGACAAACGCCTCTTATTGTACATCTGTCACCTCTGTAACTGTCATCGGCCTGTCAATCATTCTCCAGTAAGAAGTCCTTTTCACAGATGACAGTTGTCAGTCAATCTCAAATATCGCTCCTTGACAGGCACTGTTTGGTTCACACGTCCTCACACACACACACTCAGGCCCATCCCCAAATCACCCACAGTGCATCTGCCTTTGTGTCTCTCCTCCCCCTCTTACCTCCATCGGAGTACGTCTCGGTTCCGTATCCGTCCTGCAGCCCGTTGTTCCAAGTCCCCTCGTACTTCCCGCTCGTCCCCGTGCTCTCCCGCAAGCCGTAGCGTCCCTTAAAGCCGTGCGTCCACTCGCCCTTGTACACCCAGCGGCCCTTATTCTCGACGCCCACTCCGTGTCTCTTGCCCTGAGCCCAGGTGCCCTGGTAGGTGTTCCCGCTGGGCCAAGTGTAGACGCCCAGCAGCTCGAAGCCGTGGGCCCAGGAACCGCAGTACTCGCCCTGGCCCTTGGGTCCCGTGCAGATCCCGTGGCCGTGCGCCTTGCCCTCCTCCCACCCTCCGCAGTATGACCCCCCATCGTCAAAGTTGAACCTGCCGCCAGTGGACATGCATGAAACAGGTCTTGGCAATTCCCCTGAAGCCTCGACAAAAAGAAAAAGAAAAGTAAAAGAAAACGAAGGGAGGAAAAAGAAGGACAGGTTGGTGCTAGAACCAATCCATGGACCAGAGGTTGGAGGCTGGTGAGGTCAGGGGTGAGGAGGAGGAGGAGGAGGAGGAGGAGAGAGTGGGAGGGAGAGGGAGAGAACTCCCACACGAATCAAGCAACGCCACCCCTTGTTTCCAGCTGGTTTGGAGAAGGGGAAGGATAAACGAGGTGAACAACGAAATGTGGCCCCTCACAGGGGTGTCACAGGGGCGTTGTGGGAAAGGGTGACGCTATTCACACCATCCTCTTGGTGGGCTCGCTGTAGCATCGGCTAGCACTTCCCAGCTTCTCTGTGGAAGATGCAGGTGAGAGAGGAGGAGAGCGGGCCCAGAGCTGCCATTGTCCTCTCTCGGCAGGAGTTTAAACCATCGGGCAGCTCCACCGGCCGGCCATCGGCCTGCCTACACAGTCTACGACACACAACTCTTCCTCCTACTCCTCTCCTGCTTTCCGCTCAGACCCCCGCGTTCAGCCGCCTCCTACCTGATGATGCCTCCACCTCTCTGGGGCGTAGAGCCGAGAAGTCTCCCCGGTGGCAGCCCTTCAAACCCCCAAGCCTCCAGCATAGAAGCCACCCACCCTTCGGCTCTCTGATCAGCACCCTAACTGGAGCTGTGACATGTTGTGTGATGAAGAAAGAAAAAGAGAGTTTTTTCTTCAAGCCTGGTCCTGATGATCAGACAAAAAAAGACCATGTAAAGTCTGACTCTAGCTCACTTCAGGCTTCACCATCCTCTTCTTATCCCCGGCATTCACACACACCGACGCACACCTTGTGCCTGGTTGCACAGCGAAGGAACACACACATGCAAAGAGAGAGGGAGAGACAGAAAACTGGGGAGAAGACATAAGGTAATCTGCTTGGCTGCCTTCTTTTTCTGTCTGTCCTGTGGTGCTGGAGAGCAGCAATGCAGTCTCCTGCCTTATGCACGCACACACTGTATGCAGGCACACACAATCTCTCTGACAGCAAGTGCGCACACACAGACAATGAAAATAAACAACTGAATTGATTAATTCCTCCTCCTCTATTCCCCCTCTCCCTCTCTCTCAGGCTGTCTGTAGGTCTTTAATCCACTGCGTCCATAAGTGGTCTCTCCTCTGCGTGGGTTGCCTTCAGGTTGCCTTCAGGTTTGATGAAATAACATCCATCTATATGATCCTGTTATGGTGTGTTCTGTCCTCTTCAGCATCTCCTGCTTGTCTCCATGTTTCCCTACGGAGCGCCGGCTGACGCACAGCCTGCCTTCCTGCCTGCTGTCTTGGTCTTACAATCTCTTCTCCTCCTATGGCTGGATCTCTGTATCTCTCTCTCTCTCTCTCTCTCTCTCCTGATCTGTGTGTGTGTCTGTGTATGTCTCTCTCTCTCAGAAAATCTGCTCATTAAAGAGGACTGTTCCACTGAAGCCAACCAACCCCCCCTCCTGCTGCTCAATAGCACACTCCAGCTCTTAAAGAGACACACACGCTTCTCGCTTCCTCCCTCACCTGTAGCTGCTTACCCTTTGTCTTTCTTTCTGCATCTTACCTCACTTGGTTCTCAGATGGTTGGCTTGATCTGAGAGTCTAAAGATGACTACAATTCTACAATTTCATTCAGCAGACACTTTTGTCCAAAGCGACGTACATATGAGAATTCGTACAACACAAGCAAGGATCTAGATAGGAGGGAACAACGTGAGTAAGTGCCAACAACAGCTTAAAGTCCGATCGGACACAGGTGCCGACAGGCAGCGCACAGAGGCAATGCACAGGGTGGAAAGAAGCAGATTTTTTTTTTGTCATCATCATCAACAACATCCTCAATATCATCATCACCAATATCATCGTCATCAACATCATCAATAGCATCAATGTCATTAGGTGCGGAGGTGTTCATGAAAGAGCTGGGTCTTTAGCTTTTTCTTAAAGGGGGAAAGGGACTCTGGGGATCGAGTGGAGTTCGGTAACTCATTCCACCACCGGGGGACTACAGAGGAGAAGAGTCTAGCTGGAGACACCTGTTGTGATGGGAGTACCAGGCGCCTTTCATTGGCAGAGCGTAGTGGGCGGGAGGGAGTGTAGACCTGGATGAGGGAGTTCAGGTAGGCGGGAGCCGTTTTTGTTGCTGTTTTGTAAGCGAGCAACAGGGTTTTGAATTTGATGCGAGCGGCAACTGGGAGCCAGTGGAGGGATATGAACAGTGGAGGGATATGAACATCGGAGTGACGTGTGCTGTTTTGGGTTGATTGAAGACAAGTCGCGCTGCTGCGTTCTGGATCAGAAGAGGTTTGAATGTGCATGCAGGCAGGCCTGCCAGTAGGGAGTTTCAGTAGTCAATGCATGATATTACAAGGGCCTGTACCAGGAGTTGAGTTGCATGCTCTGACAGGTAGGGTGTGATCTTCCTGATGGTGTAAAGGGCAAATCAACACGACCGAGCAATTGAGGCTACGTGAACCTTAAAGGTTAGCTGGTCGTCAATCATGACACCCAGATTCCAGGCAGACTTTGTGAGTATGAGTTTGGTTGGTCCAAGCTGGATATTGATCTGTGGTTGTATAGAGGGACTGGCTGGGATGACAAGGAGCTCAGTCTTAGATTTGGTTGAGCTGACGGGGGCGTTCTTTCATCCATTTAGCGTTATCAGCTAAACCTTCGCGAGTAAAAAGCCAATACTTTATCAATACACCTGTTCAACAAGCAAAAAACATGATGTAAACATGTAGAAAAGCGATATTTCAATCTTCTATGTCCGCAATCTCTCATCCACCGCTGCTATGTTTACACAAGCACAGCGCGCTAGCTCAGCTAATAGCGAAACGTTACAAACAAGCTAAAAAAATGCTGTCTGTATGTAGTCTAACCGTTTAGCTTAGTTTACTACGTATCTTAAAATTCTTGTAAACTGATCAGCTGGCTGAGACAAAGCAGCCCCTCCTCTCTCTACCAGCAGTAATTTTACCTGCAGGCAGTGAATCATATCAGCGCACATCTTTTAAAAAAAAATAATATATCAAAAAGCAATTTTAGTATTCTTTTTATTATTGTTAATATTATTTATTATTTAGTAATGAAAAAGAACCAATAAGAGTATCGATAAAGAACCGAACCGATAAGGAGTATCGCAAAGAGTAGTTGTATCAATAAAACGATACCCATCCAGTGATACATATTTTCCATCAGCATACAGGTGAACCGTAAAGGAATAGCTCAACATTTTTGCCAAATATGCCTATTCACTTTATGTTTGAGAGTTAGATTAGACTATTGATACCACTCTCATGTCTGTATGGTAAATATGAAGTTACAGCCAGCAGCTGGTCAGCTTAGCTTGGAACACAGTGTTAACTAGTGAGCTTTAGAAGTGCTGGTAGAAACACGGCTTTTGTCACCATGATAGCATCGCAGCCTTGCAAGATGCAGGCACAAAACTACTCAAGCATGTAGTTGAGATCAAAATGAAGGTCGAGTTCGAAGATGGGCGTGGACAGGAGTCTGCTTAATCTACAATAACATTAGCTAGCACTTTAAGCAGGAAAACTGTTTTAAAAATACCAAGAAGTATAGCACTAAACCTCCTGGTTATCATAGAAGATGGAGACACACGTCGACTCACTGTCACTGCTTTTTGTGTAAGATAAAAGATGCTTCTGGTTGTAGCCACTAGTGCCGTCTGGGCAGACTGTATTGATCAAAACCAAAGCACATCTGTTCTGTTAGACGGATGACTGAAGAACGCAGCTGAAACATGTCTGGTGTAGACAGAGGGTATGTAGTCATGCTGATAGTTTTGGTTTGATGTGCAGAGGTTTTTTTATGCTAAAAGCATTGAAAAATAACATTTACACATTTTCTACAGCAACATTTCTTTAAAGAAACGGTGTCCCTGTTACACAACATTATCCTCAGAGCTCATTGTGTTTATGGGGGGGGGGGGAGAAATCAGTAAGAATATGTAGTTCCACTTCCTAAAATATATTTAATGCTGTAGTTATCGTTTCATCATTAACAAGGAAGAGGGATATTTGAGTAAATCAGGTTGTTAATGATGGTTTGAATGCAGCGGTCATTCTGAGGGAGAAACAGTCCTCTTTATTGATTAGTTAATATCATACTAACAGAAATATAATGCTTTAGAGAAACCCAAACTGAAGTGTGAAATGGATTTCATTTACTTACAGCAGATGGTTGTGAGGGTATAAAATCAGTTTTGGTCTTTAAAATGATTGACTAATTTCACCACTGACAACCTGATTAAGATTTTTTAATTTACACTATTATAGTTAGCCAGTGTAGCCACTGTATTAATGGTGCCCACTGAGGAGCTTTGCCTTCACAGTTGAGGGTTAAAGATGGGGTCGGCAACATTGGAGAAACCAGCAAGAGTAAACTAGATTTTGAAAGTATCCAACCAAATAAACCAAGCCCAGTGTTGCCAACTCTTTTCCAAAGAAAGTAGCTAGCAGCACTTGCTCCAAAAGTCGCTAAATCTAGCGAGAAAGTGGCCATTCCTTCAGGCCTATCTCCAAAGCCACTCTCCCAAAATTATCATTATGAACGTAAACAACGAACATGGCTATTGTAGGTACACTTTATATGGGAGCATTTACAGTTAAAACTCATCACAAACCGCAAGTAAAAGCTCCAGTGGGCTACCTCAAGGTCCATGAGGTGAAGCCAATGCGGAAGTGCCTTAAACTTGCATTCTTTCTAATAGCCAGCAGGGGGCGACTCCTCTGGTTGCAAATAGAAGTCTGATTGTGTAGAAGTCTATGAGAAAATGACCCTACTTCTCACTTGATTTATTACCTCAGCAAACATCGTAAACATGAGTTTATGGTCTCAATCGCTAGTTTCAAGTCTTCTTCAATACAGCATGATGTTCATTTAGTAAATTATGGTCCCATTTCGAGTCAAATAGACCATAAAGCAGGGTATGCTTTAGGGTGTGGCTACGTTGTGATTGACAGGTCGCTACTTTTTCAGGTCATGAAAGTTTATTATAACCTTTTTGGTCACCTGAAAATGTCTTATTCAGAGTTCAGTTGTGCTTAGTTACACCCTCTTGTGTCACTTCTGGTTGCAAAAAACAACATGGTGACAGCCAAAAGCCAAGATGTTGACGGCCAAAAATGCCGAACTCGAGGCTTCAAAACGGCAGTCGACAAACCAACGGGTGATGTCACGGTGACTACGTCCACTCCACTTCTTATATACAGTCTATGAAAAGCGCTCAACCGTTACAATTTCAGTTGAAAGCCATTTAAAGTTGACACTGACTTGCAGTTTGTGCTGCATTTCAGCTACAAATGTCCGCACAAAGGGGCAAACCATGCATGTATTAAGAAAACTGGACACTGTTCTCAGATGGTGCCCGCCCCATTAGTTCCAATGCAACTTTCTAACTGGGTGTATATGCTGGAAAGGGTTTTCAGGGTCCCTCAGGCTTCCGCATTTTGGGCCAATAGAGCATGCATTCCTGCATGAATGAATGGCGTAAAAATAATTTAGTGACTTGTGAAATGTGCATTTATTTGACTGTGTTCTTCACTTCTGTTGGTATAAGTTTTTTTTGTTTACTTGCCTCATACTTGTGATGTTTAGATCTCAGTGTGGGTAGAAAGGAAACACCAGATGATACTCAAATTATTTTAGATAAACTCCTCTTTAGACCACTCTTTTTGTCTGTCCCCTCCTACCTCTCCCTGACTGTCCTCTCTTACACTTCTTCCCATGTCCTCCTTTTCCCATTCAGCTCCTCCTGCAGCTGTCCTGTTGCTGTTGTTGTCCTTGTCCTTCTGTCTGCCAGTGTCTGGGAGAGCTAAACCAATTCCAGCCCAGATTACAGTAATAAAATCACTGTGAGGCTAGGGATTAGGGTTTAGGCCTCTAAACACACTGGTAGTAGAGAGAGAGAGGGGCGGGGGGTAGTGGGGGAGGATGAGAGCGAAGGTGAGCAGGTGATTGGGAGGGCAGGCGGGGCGACGCACAGTTAGTGGGATTTTCTGACCACAACAGAGGGATTAGGATTTAGAGAAGTTAGTAACACGAGTGTCTGCGCTCACAAATCCATAACATCATCTGAACAGAATGAATAAGCTAAGAAGGCACTGACACTAACATGGATAACGGTTACTGGGTCACATATTGTAAAAAACAGAGCATGACTGAAATTACATACAGTATATGTATGAGGGGTGGTGGTGGTATAGGTCTTAAAGGTGTAATATGTAACAGTTATTGGTTGCTGTAAGCACACAGCATTCAAAGTTGACCCCTCCTCCACGGCTCAACGAGCGAGCGAGGGAGAGAGAGAGAGCAGTGATGGGCGAGGGAGCTATAGAGTGAATGAAGCGAGGGAGCGCCGTTAGTGAGAACAAAGCAGTGAATCAGAGAAACCCAAGGCTTTCATCCAGGAGACCGCTGTTTGTGTCCCGTGCGTTACGTTTCACTTTACAATCAGCTGATCGTTTGTGTCCCGTGTTCACAACGTCAAGTCACATTTTCATTGTACAAACGAAGTAATTTTAAGCCCAACCATGTTGTTTTTTTCCTAAACCTAACTAAGTGCTTTTGTTGCCTAATCCTAAATAAGTGTTTTTGTTTATTTCACAACATTAACCATGTGTTTACTGCTATCCGCAAATTGACGCCAAGCGGTTGTTAAGCATGGGTTTAGTGCGACGGAAAAAGTGATGCCGAGGGGTCTGAAGCATAAACATGTGCCGAGTTAGGATGAGAACGTGTTTGTTTATCAGGGGGTTCTGCTGAAAAGCAGCCGGTTGCATCTGGAAATAATGCTGATGGGAGCGATGAGAGCAAACCAAAACAGTAAAGTTGAGGGACGTAAAACCAAAAACAAGTAAAAATGAAACGCTCTGCAGATCTGAGGACAACTGCATAGTCGGGTGATAATTTTGTGGGTTCAAGCAACTCTGTTCACATCATATGTAGTCATTTGATCCATTGTAAATTTGAAAATATTGATGAGTGCAGCTTTAATGACATTTTAATTATCTCAATTTAAATTTAAAAATCAAAGAATAAATGTTTAAGATTTTCAGAAGTTATATGTACTTTCAGTCTGCGGTTTAAATTAGATATATAGTATATCTGTGTATAAAAATTCAACCCGGTCTCATGAGAAGAAGTATAAATAGCTGTGTTATGAGGATGCATTTTAGGCTTTTCTCATGTCATTTGTACAGCACGCAACAAAACTATGGTACATCTGCAGTTATGTTGAGGCAACAAAACCACTTAGTTAGGTTTAGAAAGAACGTCATGGTTGAGCTTAAAATAACTAAGTAGTAAATAAATACATATGGAAACAACGTAACATAAGCACGGAAAACACGTCACTAAAAAACATGTGACAAATAAGTAACGTTACAAAACAAAACACCGGTCTTGAACACCGGCCTTTTGGTTAAAAGTCATGTGTTCGTTCTCGCTTTTTATTCTACGTCACTAGCTCTGAGCATGGCATATTTACGTGGATGCGTTTACATTGCAATCAGTACAGACTACATGGCATACAACACACCACAAGCAAGAAAAGGCGCTCTTATTGCACACTAAATGCCGTGCGTATTATGGTGTCATTCATACGCCCATTCGTGCGAACGGGCTGGAAAATTACATTGTCAATTATGACCAATCTGGCAACTCATAAACTCATAAAGTTTTCCAACCGGTGCCTCCATGTTGGATCAGACAATGACTGTAAGCAAATGTAAAGCCACTGCTAAATCTTAGTTAAAATTTTTTTTTTTTCTCTTCTCAGTTAGGCGGCCTTATCCAGCAGCTCACTGTGTTTGCTCACCATCTGGTCTGTCTGTACAGTATGTGATATCTCCAAGCAATCAATACGGGAGCTCCTCTGGGGGGGGGTCAATAATTACGTATGTATGTGTGCCTTGGAATCGTGTACCTTAGCATCAAAAAGACTGAACCACCAACCAGACATTGTGTAAAAATAATAACAGATCTTCTGAAAAGTCTAAATAGCATATGGTGTTTCCATCCAGTGGTCAAAGGGGAACTCTGTGTTGGGTTGCTAGTTTTGGCCACTTTGACATCCTCATCCATGATATCCTGGCAGCCATAAGTGATTCAGTTCTTCTACATATAGACTGTATTCATACCAAGTCTGACAATTTATTCTTGCAATATAAGGTATACCAAGTTAAGACTAGAAACATCTCCCTTCCTTGACCTGGCATACCCGTATTCTACAAGTTTCTCTCTCTCTCTCACACACACACACATTCACGACTGACGTATCTCTGACGATTACACGCTACGTGCCCCCACGTCAGCAGTGCACCCAAAAAAATCTCTTCTCTTTAGTTATTTATAAAATCTTTTCTTGTCCCGGAGTTAAAATAAAAAAGGGGGTCGCAGGAAAAAAAAGGGTGAAGAGGGACTTGGAAGGAGGGAGAAGAGAACAAGAGGAAGGCAGCCTCATTCTCATCCATCTCTCCCTCTCCTCTATTATTCATCAGCCTCTTCTCATCCCTCGTTCAACATGCTGATGGAGGATAAAATAGGTCAGAGGGATAGGCTGGTACTCGCACAGTGACTGATGTCTTCCCTGACACGTCGTGCACTCGTCAACTCCTCCTTCCCCGCATCCCTCGCTCCTCCTCTCCCTTGTCTTCCCTGCTGTAGCCGCCGCCGTCTCGCCGTCCCATCTTTCTCACCCACTCTCTCTCTCTCTCCGACACTGCTTCCCCTGCTCTCCATCCCCTCACATGCCTCTCATCATCTGATGATTCCTCAATACCGTCGTTCCTCTGCTTAGCTCACATTCCTCGCTTCCTATTCTCCCCATCGCTTGTTGTAGAGGAGTGAAACTCAGACAAAGGACATGTGTTGCTGCTAGCCATCTGCAGGGGGCACACCAAACCATCGTATCAATGAAGCGGTTATCTATAGCAATGTGGAGAAAAGAAGGCCCCAGGAAGCAGAAGTGGTGAGGAAAGAAGCAACTTCGCGGGGATTTCCGGGAAAATTAAATCCGGTGTTATTTGATCCGCCCATCCACCCTGACCTCCTCCCTACGCCGCGTTTGCCGCTATTTATACTTGTTCACAATTAAGTGGATTACATACAAATTGATTTTGTGGAATATGTACTAATTACAGTACATTTACTTTTCAAAGGTATAGCTACGAACAGTGTATCTCCATAGACCCCCATGTTAAAATGCCAAACTTTAGATCAGAAATAAACGTGTTTACAGCCTGGTACAAAAAAAACGGTTTTGGTCTCTATAGCTAATTTCCCCGTTCATGACAACTGTTCGGGGGTGAATTTTTATATGACTCACCCATTTAAGTTAGGCATAATTGAGGGCGTGGCCGCTTTGAGTGACAGGTAGGTGCAGTCTCAGGTCGCTTGCCGCAGGCCGTCTCCTCTGCTGCATCACCCGGGCCCGCCTCAGCTCCACCACCGCTCCACCTCTTTGCCCATTTTTGGATTAGCCGGGAGTTTGGCTGCGTCATCACTGTCAAGATGGCGACGGCTGGAGCAGCCCACTTTGAGCTTCACAATGGCTCTTCAGAAATCTATGGGTGACGTCACGGAGACTACATAAATATTTCATAGTCTATGGGCACAACTCAAACTGTTCCGCGCTATGTGACTTGTTGATGCCTTTATTCGCGGTGCAAAAGCTCAGAAAATTCAACCGTAAAAAGTACATCGCTATTCGCGTTCTGTGTGAAATGTTTCATGATAAAAACAACAGTTTGCACGACAGAAACGTGGTGTTTAAAGGCACTACATTTTTTCAAACATATTTGGTAATTTATCAGTGTTGAAAATCTGATTTAAAAAATAAAATTTGCAGAGCAAACACTTGCTTTAACCATTTATTTTTCTTTAGTTGAAAATGTACTCCCATTACTCTGATGCATAATCAGATGTGCATTTTCTTCCCAATTTTGTCTTCAGTTTGTATTACCACCTTTCAAAGCTTTCCTCACAATAGGATCATGTTTATTGTAAATTGTGAAAAAGTGTCCTCTTGCAGCAGGAAAAACAACAACTTTTGGATGTTGGGAACATTAACAAAAGATAATAACGTTTTTAATCACCAATGGCTGCACTAATCAATATTATCATACTAACAATGCATCACATGACTATGTGTAAACAAACCCAAAGAGAATTATCACCTGACTGCAGTTCCCCTCAGCTCTACTGAACGTTTTAGTGTCTTTCAGCTCATTGTTTTGGTTTTACGGCCTGCAACTTTAATGTTTTGGTTCACTCTCACTAGGGCTGAACAATTTATCAAAATGTTATCTAAATCGCAACATGGCCTACTGCAATTTTCAAATCGCAGGAGGCACAATATTTGTTAAAGACGAAATGTGTTTTTTAACCAATTAAATATTGCTGTGCTGCAGAGATGTCCTGGCCTACACATCATATTCTACAGACTTAAGAAAACATCATTGTTTGGTACAGATCCCCACAAAAATCTCACCATAATCATGAAATATGTTTTTCAATGAAAATGAAAAAAATTCTGTAAAAATTAGCATTCCCTCTGATATCGCAAATTATTATCACAGATTATTTTTCAAAATGGTTCAGCCCCAACTCTCACCGCACTTATCAACCTTGTTTTCAGTAAAAAATAAAGCTCTGATAACCCCACTGTACGCTTCCTGCCTATAGCACTAAATTGCAGCCAAAGTAACCAACTAGTTGGTGAACATAGAAACAGATATAAAAGCAGAGTGAACATTGGACTTACATTTGTCAGGTGTCCAGAAACACAACTCCAAATGAGTGCTAATGTTGCTCAGTATCTGCTGGGTGTTTGAACAGGCAGCTGTTTGCCAATATCAACTTTACACGATGGTAATACGTCAATCTTGTGTTTACAGCTTGTTCTGCTGCCCCCTTCTAAAGCAGGTTTAAGTGATGACAAGTTGTAGCTCTGGCACTTCTGGTGGTTTACTACACAGCTCTCTGTATTCCAGTACAGTAAAACACTCACTGTGACATCACTGACAGGATTTTAAACAGTAAAGGAGGAAAGCTACAGGAACGTCTGATGGATTTTAGAACACGTGTAAACAAAGAACCATGTCATAGAGAAGCTGTACAACTTAGCGGTACGTACAACCCGTCAGTCCTCACGAACCAAAACCACATGCAATTTAATTTCAATGCTCCCCTGCACTAAGATGTGGCTCCAGGTATTTAAACACTAATGTCTGCTTTACTTTGCTTCACCACACTGGTCTCAAAATTGACAGGAGCAATGTAGTTAAAAAGTGTTAACGTTGAATATTATCTAGGGGAGTTACAGAAGAGCATTATTTTATTAAAAATGAATGAAAACTGTTAGGCTCAACAAACCATAATCTACTATCTGATGTAATGGTATATTCACAAACGGAAAATAGTCCATGTATACAAATTTAATTTGATCAGTGGGAGAAAATAAAGTTTTTGTTTTCTGTTTTAAACTTGAATGAAATTCAGTTTGCATTACTGAATTATTTGCAGTACAGTTCAAATGACATGTTTTATAAAAGGTAATTACAAAAACCTATGTCACACTCACACACTCTCTCACACAAACACACACACACACACACACACACACACACACACACACACACACACACACACACACACACACACAGTCACAGTCACAGTCACAGTCACAGTCACTCAAACAGCTTGGCGTATCCCACTATTGGTCTTCAAAGAAGACTTTAGCCATGGCGAGGGCAACCTTAGCGACCTTTTTGTCCTTGGCGTCGGGGCCCATGTTGGCACGTGCCAGTCCTATCCAGTACTGTTCTGTACGGGTTTGGTAATCCGTCACTGTCTCTCCCTCCTGCACCGCCGGGTGCTCCTTTTCATCTGGAAACACACACACACACAGGTAGAGAGGTTAAAGTTGCTTGTAACATTTTTAAAAGATCATGGTCAAATCTACTGAGAACAGCTTCTAGCTGGTTTCCCGCCAAATCAAACATCACCTTTAAAAGGAGCTGGTACTCCTGTCTGTGTCTCCAAACTGGAGGCATGCTGACCGCCATCTACTGTAAGTAATACACCAACTATGGATAAATACCTCATACAACCCCACTTCAAAACACCCGAACTATTACTTTAAGGTTAACACAAAATTTTAACAGAAGACCTAAGTTTCAAACTGTGGGCATGGAGGTAGAAAGATTTGGACTTTTACCAGGCAAAAAGATGCTATCAGTCGCATTACAGCAGATATAAGATCAAGGGGTTTTGGAGCTTGACCCACACTAGGGACTAAAAGTCAGCATCATAGCCCCCCAATACTGTTTTCATGAGGCCGATACCAATACCAGTATTTGAGAGTTTAAAAATGTGATGAAATATCAGCCAATATTTATGATTTCTTAATCACGCTATTTAAACCATCTTAGTTTATCGTGGCAGCATGCCAACATTTACTAATTAGAATTTAACTCAAAGTACAGCTGAGGCTGATGCTAATGTCATCAGGTTTGCAGATATTTGGTTATAAACTAGGGCTGTCAAAGTTAACGTCATAATAACGCGTTAACGCAAATTTGTTTTAACGCCATTAATTTCCTCATCGCATTAACGCAACTTGTGATTTTTAGATTTTTTTCAGTTTTAAGGTTAGAGTGAAGATACTGGTATCATAAGAAACTATAAAACCTAAGGAATCCATTGGTACCAACCATGTCATACCAGCTTGTCATGAAGGAGGTTAAATAACGCTCCAAACTTACGCTACATTTTGGCGAGGAAAAACTGGCATGGCCATTTTCAAAGGGGTCCCTTGACCTCTGACCTCAAGATATGTGAATGAAAATGGGTTCTATGGGTACCCACGAGTCTCCCCTTTACAGACATGCCCACTTTATGATAATCACATGCAGTTTGGGGCAAGTCATAGTCAAGTCAGCACACTGACACACTGACAGCAGTTGTTGCCTGTTGGGCTTGACTTTTCCATGTTATGATTTGAGCATATTTTTTATGCTAAATACAGTACCTGTGAGGGTTTCTGGACAATATTTGTCATTGTTTTGTGTTGATAATTGATTTCCAATAATAAATATATAGATACATTTGCATAAAGCAGCATATTTGTCCACTCCCATGTTGATAAGAGTATTAAATACCTGACAAATCTCCCTTTAAGGTACATTTTGAACAGATACAAATGAATGATTAATTAATTAGTGATTAATTTGCAGTTAATCGCGATTAAATATTTAAATGGATTGACAGCCCTAGTTTTCACAGTTGTTTGGAAGGTTGGTATACCTTATATCTGTTTAATGTCAAGTATATCCTGATCTACATACTGTGCTTGTTGCTCATTATAAATTGCATGAAAGGGTGAAGTGGACAAGAAAGACAGTCAATTAGAAGACAGTGAAGAGGCAGAATAATCCCTTGCCTTCCTCATTCTCGCTTTCCTCTTCAGACTCCTCCTCCTCCTTTTCCTCCCCTTCTGCTCCTTTCGCCTCCTCCTCCTCCTCCTCCTCATCTTCCTCTGACTCAGACTCTTCCAGCCACTCCTGTGTCTCTGTGGAGAAAAACATCATAAATCTAAATGAAACCTCCCATAGTTCTGTCCAATCTTATCATCCTCCAACTCCTCTCCTGCATCACAACATATTCAAACTGGCTGCTTTAGAACCACCTGCTGAGCTGACTAGGAGAACATTTCATATCATTTTTTGTCAACGTGTGTTACTTCGCTTTTGCATTCTTGACATGTCTTTTTCACTCACTTGGGTCCATTTCCACCAGAACCTCCCACTGGTCCATCTTGTTGAGGTCCAGAGAGTAGAAGTCGTTCAGGGTGAACTGGCGGTCGCCAACCTCGAACATCCCTCCGTACAGAAAGAGCTTGCCCTGACGCACCGTTGCCATGGCGCTGGACCTCGCGCAGGGCTCCACCAGGGGGGCCGAGGCTGAACCGGGTAAAAAAAAACAACGTGATTTTCCAACCGATCTATATTTTTCCTCTGTTTTTTCACATTTTAAATTAGTTTAGTGTGTGTAATCTTGCCATCGTCCTCCTCCTCGTCCTCCTCTTCCTCCTCCTCCTTCTCCTCCTTCTCCTGAGCTCCAGGGATCACTTCCTTGATGGTCATCACTGTACCGTCCTCAGTGACAATCTCCTTGATGACCTCAGTGGGTCCTTGAGGTGCCCCCTCCTCCTCCTCCTCCCCCTCATTCCTCTCTGCTCCCTCCCCCTCTGCTCCAGCCTTCTTCCCCCTTCTTCGTTTCTTCTTCTCTGACTTGTTTCCCTGGACAGACAGAAACAAAACGAATAATAATCGCAGACATCGGTCGAGGCTTCGGTACCCTGCAGTTGTCTGGTGGCCCCCTTGAGAGGTGCTCCAACCAGTGGTGAGCCCTTCTCCAAAAATCGATAGAAATTATTAATCGATTATTAAAATTGTTGGCTCTTTATTTCCGTATCGATCCAGGCTGCAGCCCTCTCATTCATTTGAATGAAGCCAGTCCAGCAGCGTCCAGCAAAAAAGTTCAACCAGACTCAACTTCTGCTGCAACGCAACGTCATCCGGCAAGGTCCTTCGTTGGCCAATCACATACATGCAATCGCACATTCCTGGCAGACTACTTTGTAACTTGAACGCCGCGTTTCCACTGTTTACCTTGTAATCGTCGCAAATAAAGATAAAATAGTAGCTGCCGTGATAACTTTCCAGAGTTGTAAAATAAATCCTGTTTCAGTTTTAAAGGGTAACTTAACACCAGACTGAAATTACGTGTTTCACCACCTTCTCTGCTGTTTTTCTATTAATTTATTTGACAGGGACAATACATGTATGCATTGTAAAATTTGAATAAAGTGCAACCGATGCAATGTATGTCGGACTACTAGCCGTGGCTAATTTAGGCTTTTAGAAAATAAAAATACAAAAAAAAATACAACATCACACATTGCAAACATTTTACATATGTTGCATGTGTGTGTGGGTATGTTCCCTAATTCATGGCATTGTATGTGTAAGTGCATAGTTTATGTGTGTGTGCTTGCCATGTATACACATAGACTTTATGAGTAGTTATGTATATTTATCTATATGTATCTGTTCCTCTGTCTGTGTGTACGTGTCCAAGTGATGGTGTTATTGCACATGTACATGATCAGAGATCAGTGATCGCAGATTTGGTTTTGTTTCAGCAAGTGTTTCACCTTTCAGATCAGTTTGTGTTTTAAACAAACATTTCCAATAACTCCAAAGTGTTATTTGTAAATTTATGAAAAAAAGATATATGTAATCTTTTCCAAAATTCACAACATGATTTTATCTCACAAAATATTCTGCTTTAATCCATATTTGTTGGCGTTTATCCTTTCAAAAACTACATTTTCACCGCAGTCAAAAAGCTGTTTGCTCTCCCACTTGCCGCACACAAAGGGAGGCACGCACTGACGAGTTTTATTCATTAAAGAAAGTCGATTAACTAAAATTAGACTAACTAAAAATAAATAATTTAGTCATTATATCCGATTACAATCCAATGAATCACTTAATTCAAAATGAGTATTTTGTGCTTGTTTTTTTTTTTTTTTTTAGAGGGATGACGTCATAAAATATGACGACAGACATTCAAAGCTTCATTCAAAAACCTCATTAGAAGCTTGGAATGTAAAAACATGACATTCGGTACAGCCCTACACAGCAGTGATGTCACAGTGTACTGACACACCGTTGAGGGCACAAATGCATCACATGCAACAGGTCAACAAAAACAATATTACATAACAAAAAGTATAAAAATATTAAATAACAAAAAGAACCTTAAGACTACCGTTAAAGTATCGGATTGATAAGCAGTATCTATAACAGTAGTAGTACTGTTAAAATCTTAACAATACTTATATACTGTATATACGCAGAACAGAGTCTGGAGTCAAAACACATCATTTCATCCAAACAAACTTGACTCATTCATTCAGCAGCTTCATGGCCGTGTAGCTTACCCTGAGCACGCCGGGGAACCAGCGGTTCTTCACTGTGTCATACAGGTAGAGGTCGTTGTAGAAGTCGCCCTCCAGTGTCTCCTCCTCTTCCTCATCACAAACCCCACCAAACAGCAGCGCCCGCCCCGCTGGGCCCACCGCCAGAGAAAAACCAGAGCGAGGAGGGGGCTTGTTCCCAGAGGGGTTCACCCTGGACCACGACCACTTCTCTGGAGGACAGAGTCACAGTCAAGACGAGTCACAAAAAATAAGAAACAAGGACAGTAGCAGGATGATTTCTATTATAATTTGTGTTGTCTTAATAATATAAGTTTTTTGTACCTTGGCCATCTTTACCCTCCCGCTTGAGAAGGAACATGTCAGAGTGGATGGTGCCCTTCTCTACATCCTTCTTGACTCTCTAGATAAACACACATACATAATTAGGTAGACCACATCACAAAAAGTAATGTATTATCAATACTAGCGTGTGCCCGTCCGGAACGGGCCGATTGCTTGGCCCCCAACCGCGGTGTTGCTGCTTGCACTCGCCAAGTGTGAAGTTGATTGGATGAACAGTTCTCGAGATATGCGAAGGACAGTCATACATAAACAGACAGAGATTCCTTCGTTTATAATTAGATGATGCTGCGACAGCGCCACCTATTGGCCAAATGGCACCAAATTTGTCACAGTCACTCAGACATCATATCACCACACGTCAACCAAATGTGGTGGCAAAAACACAAAACATCCAGGAGATAAGACATTTTTTGTAATATAAGCAACTGCCCACAGCATTTGAGCAAACTTTGAGGGCCAGCTATAGTAAAACTGTAGAGAACATCAAAAATAAAAAAGTAACTTTCCCGGCTTGGTCCAGACATGTTCTGTATCAAATTTGGTGATGATTGCTCAAAATTTGTAGGAGTAGCAAAAAATCCGATTTGGACACAATTCAAAATGGCGGATCTAGATGCAAATGGGCGTGGCTTATGTGAATAGATTCGGACCCACAAAATCCAGGAAATAACAATTTTGTTTCTGAGACTTAGGGTTAAAAAGTTACAGGCCAAAATGTAAAGTGCATTGTTATAGCGCCACCATCTGGCCAAATTGCACCACATTCGACACTGCACTCCCTTGGGTCCTGAAGAATACACCCGCCAAGTGTGAAGCTGATCGGGTGAGCGGTTCTCGAGATATGCGAAGGACAGACAGACAGAAAGAAACACAGACAGAAAGACAAAAGGGCAGGCAGACAGACAGACAGACAGACAGACAGACAGACAGACAGATTCCTCACTTTATAGTTAGATGGGAGAGGCACCCATGCACACAAACTCACCACTTTAGAGTATCCCCCGTAGATGATGACACCCATGCCGTCGGGCGTTGAGGTCATCTGACAGGCGGAGCGTGGGGAGGGGGCGGAGCCTGATGGAGTGAGGCGTGACCAGGAGAAGGTGTCCAGGGAGAAGGAGTAGATGTCATTGTAGTAGATAAAATCCCTGCAGGGGGAGGAGGGAGAAGCAGGAGAGGAGAGGAAAGGGCTGAAACTGAATCACAAATGGAAAACAGAAGGATCTGATACATTAAAGAGCCTGAGGAGTGTCAACTTTATGACCTATTGCAAGGAAGTCTGATTGGGGCGTTCCTGTACTACATTGATTGGTTTGTGCGGCACAGGAATGCCCACTTTTTCTTCTTCTATACTTTCCCAAAGCAGAGCTGGTTCCGGCTGTTATTATCGTACGTACGTCATGGTAAAGACACACAAAAAATGGCAGCAGACAACATTAAACCAAGATGGGATTTATTCATATGTAATGACTCAGTCAGTTATCTTGTGTAGGCTATGTGGATGTTCATGGTGGTTGTTCAAGCACAAATATTTGGATATTGTCAATTTCTGCATAGCCACCTCACCTACAGCAAAAAGTAGGGACAGGAAAAAAATTCACCTAAGTATCACAATCTTTTTTTTATGATTTTGAAATCGATTTTTTAATGCCAGAATCAATATATGTGCTTAATTTGAGTCTTTGCGGAGGTAGAAGTAAGTTACCACTTTTATTGTTGTAGTCTGAGTAACGTGACGTCATATCCGTATCCGTCAAAAAACAAAACAAACCGCAGCTGGCAGCAGCGAACCGAAACGAGAAAGTAGAAAACGACAAACGGTCTGCATGGATACGACCATCTTAAATCCAAAGTGGTAAACACTACACATACAGTAAAGTATGGAAACACTTTGTGTTTCACACATTGCAGGAAAAGTAGAGCTAGACATCATGGCTAAAGCTGCATGCTAACTCTGTCATGGACAGGAAACGTTATCGCATTGCGGTAACTTGCAGTCAAGCCAGCCGTCATTCGTATCTCCGTGGTCAAATCGGCCGACGCTACAACTGTAGAGCACCCATATACTGACATTTATGTTAAATGCATTCAAACGGCCCCGATGGAGCTGACTATGGACGTATAAAGAGAAAGGAACTGACGGGAGAGCTAGCGACGGACTTGGCGAAGTTAGCGGAAGTATACACGTGTGACTACGTTCGTCTGCATATACAAAATACATATATGGAAAGTATAAAACATGCTACATGTGCCTTCTAAATGAAAAAGCAAATGCCACTAATTTTTTAGGGAAATGTCTTTATTCTTTGATTTTTGGGTTGCTGGAAAAGATTTAATAAATAATTCCTGTCAATGACTGATATATTTGACTTCAGGACATCTCTGACTACATACATGCTGAAAATCAAACATTTTTACTGTATTAATTTAGATATTCTCCAAGGTAAAAGTCCCTAGAAGTGTACGATTCAACTTTTTCCCATGGTCTAGTGTTAAAAAAGTTAACAAAAATCGCAACATCGAATCGCAAGATTTGTCACCAGTATCCGAGGCAGCTCCTTCCTTTAAAAATCGTGCTATGTAGCTAAAAAAGAGAATTAACATTTCACTACCAGCATCATTACATTATTAGCATTGCACTGGATGTTGAATTGCTTGCTAGAAGCTAGCTTTGTTATGATGGAATTGGTACAAATTACCTATATTAATGTAATACTAAGCAATTAGCTATAGTTTGCCCCACTTGTTTCATCGAAGTCACAAATAATGGTAAAATTATTTAAGAATTTGATGAAATGTGAGTTAAATCGTACTTACAACCGAATGCATAGTGATTTGACTGACACAAACAAACCTTTTTTTTCTATACTTTATACAGCGAGTCAAAGTTTGTCCTATGAATGAATTCAACTTATTACATTTGATGTATTTACTAGAAGAGATGAAACTCCCTTCACCTATTACGGGTATGAAGGAAGTACCTGTCCACCATCCACTCCATTACAGACATATTGTCCTTGATTATTATCCAGTAACCTTCTGCCTACCTGTTGCTCTCATGGAAACCTCCAAACACCAGCAGCTGTTTCTTGCAGAGGACCATCCGGTGGCCGCTGCGACCTGGTGGAGCACCAGGCGCCCTGGAACAACACAAAATCTGAAATCATTTTTGAACCCTGAGATCTGTAATGTGATCATTATAAATACAAAGTGAATACCCACAACCCCGTGCATCTATGGGACATGTTAAATCAAGCAGTGATTTTATGGAGCTGTAAATGTTTTATTGCCTAAGCAATCAACTTATCTACTTATAAGGCTTACATTACAAGACATCATGAACTAATTAAGATGTCCTCATAAATTAATTTGATATGAAATAATATCTCTGGCCACCCTCATCATTAAAGCATTCACTCTGCTGATCATTACTTCCATTTATGATGCCTTCCGTTCATCATTACGTCTATTTTTATGACCATTTGCACATACTTGATGTTCTCCCACGTGTTTGTAGCCAGGTGCAGCACCCAAAGGTCCTTGTAGTGGTAGAACTGTTCCCCGTTTGGAGAGGCAAACTCTCCCCCAAACACCCAGAGCTGACCCCCGCCCTGGGGAACTACCACCGCCTACGGGGGGAGGAAGGGAGGGAGGAGTGAGCAAGAAAGGAGGGGAGGGAGAGGGCTGCATAAACAGAACGAGATAAGATAGGGAGGTTTGATGTCCTCAGATTTAACTGAATTTCCTGCAACAGGCCATCAGCCGTGATGACGTTGCTGATAAGTTTCAAAGTTTCCTCTGAATTGTGCTACGGCAGTCTGCCCCCTTGTGGTGTAAATGAAGAATCACATAATCGATCCAGGACTTCAAAATGATGTTCCAGTAGAGCAAATATAGCACCACCAGGGTCGATTAAATATAGCTGTAAACCTGTCATTTGATTAATATTAGTCACCTGCTTACTTGGAAGTGGTATCGCGTGACTAAAACTGTTGCTGGGAATCAGATAAAATACAATAAAGCTGAGAACTTACACAAGGACAGAGTGAGTGTACCAAAAGAGGCTTAAGGATCCTCTTTGTGGGCGTACCTGGTGAGAGCAGCGTGGGGGAGGAGGGTTGGGGATCTCCGACTTCACCCAGCTGTTCTTCTTGATGTTGTAGAAAAACAGATCGTTGTACAGGTACGTCTGCAAAAAAAAGGCAAGAACAGGTTTTTAAACGAAGGATTTATTCAGTGGAATTTCTGCTGTAACATATTGACAAAACTGGGAAAAGAAGAGAACACATCAAACTAAGGCTGTCAAAGTTAACGCGATAATAAACAATTAAACGCAAAATCGTTTTAACGCCACTAATTTCTTTAACGTATTAACGCAACTTGCGATTTTTAGGTTGTAGCAGGCTCAGTTTTAAACCAAAGGAATTCATTGGTACCAACCATGTTATACTAGCTTTTCAGGAAGGAGGTTAAATAACGCTCCAAACTCCAAACATGCCCACTTTATGATAATCATATGCAGTTTGGGGCAAGTCATACAGCTGTTGTCGCCTGTGGGCTTGAGTTGCCAAATGCAGTACCTGTGAGGGTTTCTGGACAATATTTGTCATTGTTTTGTGTTGTTAACTGATTTCCAATAATAAATATATACATACATTTGCATAAAGCAAGCATATTTGTCCACTCCCATGTTGATAATAGTATTAAATACTTGACAAATCTCCCTTTAAGTTACACAACAGATAAAGAATATGTGATTAATTTGCGATGGACAATCACGCAATTAATCGCGATTAAATATTTTTAATCGATTGAAAGCCTTACATCAAAGCACAAAAGCTTCATAAAACAGTTTGTACAATGTGGACGTCTGTGAAACAGTGTTGAATAAACCAAATCTCAGTTGACCAATTGTTTGAATAAAGTTGGCTTCCGCTTTAAAGAAGTTGCTAAAAAAGTCTCTAGCTGCTGGACACAGATTAAATGTCACCATGTTGAATCATCTAATTGCCGACTCATTCAGTCATTCAGAAGATTTTCTACTACCTTCCTTCCATTGAAGAATTCTCCTCCAAACAGGATGACTTCATCTTTCTCAGGATGGGCAGAGAGAGACGCACTCAATCTGAAAAACATGAGAAGACATCAGAGACTGAGATACGTACAACTTCCTACCGTGGCTGACGGGCATGATTCATGCATAATGTTGCAATCTCTCCTCAAGGTTCCCAGAGCATGTACTGTATCTTGACTTTCACCTGCTCTGTGAAATCTCTAAACATCTACTGGAGTTATCTCGTCTTGTTTTTATTCTTGTTTTATGGTTTTTTATTTCAATATTTTTTATTCTTGTAATTTTTATTGATCTTGTACCTCCCCTTATGCTATCTACTGTGTTCCCTCTGTCATTGATGAATGTGCAGTATGAATGTGTATATGTCTCGGTGGGCTGTAGAAACTGAATTGCCCTTCGGGGATAAATAAAGCTATCTGTATCTGTATCTATCTGTATCTGGACGGATCGGGACAAAATTGTATACATTTACTCTCAGAGGATGAATCCTACTGACTTTGATGATGTCCTGATTTTTGCTCTAGCACCACCATGAGATTACATTTGTGGTTTTGAGTAAAATATCTCAACAGCTATTGGATGGATTGCCATGAAATTTGGTAAACACATGCGTGTTCCCCTCAGAGATTTGTAATCTTTCTGTGATCCCTTGAACCTTCAACTCGTGCCATCATCTAGCACCAACAGACTGTTTGCCCAATTAAAGGCTGCAAGACAATCAGTGTGCTCCACTCCCTTTTCCCCTTGAATGATAAACCCTATACCTGCTAAGCATCAGAACACCACAGCAATCTGTGAAACAGCCCAGCAGTCACTGCAACTTTCTTTTTAAAGCTAGAATAGATTTGGGGTGTGTGGAAAACTCATGATACTCTTCTACAACTCTATGGTAGAGTCCGTCATTACATCTCCTATTATTACTTGGTTTGGTTTGGTTGGAACATAGATTCATCCCTATTTGCCCAGGGTCCAGTGTTTTTGATATAAACTAACATTGTAAGTGATTGGTAAGGGCCGTCCTCGCAGTTCAAACTGCAAAAAAACAAACGGAGACAGATGTTTCAAATGCAGTTTGAATGGGAAAAATATGTTCAGCCACTGTGGAGATATAAATGTCAACAATCAAGAAAACAGTCTTGTCCGCAAATTTGAGGGCATATTCAACATACATTGAACCTATGGAAACAGAGGGAAAAACATTGCTGAGAACATGAAACCGTTAGAACGGTCTCCTTAATGTGTCATATTAAAGTGGCAGTAGGCAACATTTTTTGGCATAATTTGGCAAAAATTCCATAATAACCTTTCAGCATATTGTAATTCAAGTGGTCTGAGAGAAAACTAGACTTCTGCACCTCCTCATGGCTCTGTTTTCAGGCTTTAGAAAAATCTAGTCCGTGACGGCAGAGGTCAGAGGTCACAGGTCATTTCAGAGAGAGAGAGCGTTCCTATTGGCTGTGCTCCGGTCATGTGAGCAGAACTTGGCTTCCTTCAGCAGATTTTACAATGGCGGCCGCGTCACAAACTTTCTAATTTTACAGCTAAACAGTACACTACAAGATGATTCTGAGAACATTTGAGGCGAGAAATAGGCATTACAGTAACAGAAAATTGATTCATATCTGATCAGCGCTGCCTAGTTTGACCGTTTGGTCGGAGTTTGCGAGTGATTGACAGCCGGCTCCCATAGACTGCAGCTGGACTGCGACCTTGTTTTCCTCCGGTAAGTGAAATCCTTCAGATGCCGTTAGGAGCACCGGAGGACACAGGAGGACACAGTAGGACACAGAGGAACATGATTTTTTTCAGGTTACCTGTTTCATGTACTACTGTCATGATATAGCGGCCGTTTTCTAAAAATAACTTTTTTAAATCATATTTGCGCCAATATCGCATACTGCAGCTTTAAGAGGATATTAAGCTGGAGAATATAAAACCCTGGGAACATAGATACGCTCCCGTTTAATCACGGATGATTAGGCTGGTTGATGATGGCAGGATGTACTGAAGACTTTATGTTATGCCATCACTGATGCTTATTGATATATTGAGCTAGTGTTACGTGTGTTTTATGAATTTTATTATGGTCTACAGTCAAGTCTGTGAATGCAAGACAAATTTCACAATAGGGCCAATAAAGTTGAAATTGTCTTTCACCTTGGTGATGGAGGTGGACATGTTGTCTCTACAACTTGGGTCTTCTTTGCATCCAGATTCTGAAACTCTGCAATCAGAGCCTCCAGATCCTCCTGGAGACAGAGAAGGAAGGAAGGAAGGAAGGAAGGAAGGAAGGAAGGAAGGAAGGAAGGAAGGATGAGAGGTAAGAAGAACAAAACCAGAAGGACGTAAATTTCAAATATTAGCGAATGTCTTGGGTCCTAGTAATATTGCTAATGTTAAAGGTGCTACTGATAACATTGATAACATTCAGCCACTAGATGTCAAATTCTCCCTCCCCTGTTCCATTGCATTTACTTCACAACAAGTCGTTGCCAGGCACTTATCATTTATCCTTTTTCTCCACACTAACTGACGACCCAGAGATACCACATGATACTAACGTTGTTTTATTATTGGTGCTCAAGCCTTGTTAGAAGTGGGAACTGGGAAGTGGGAAATGGATATCTTCCACAGAGATAAACAAAACATTCATTTTGGACCCGCCAAACATTTCAGGAAAAGCCATATAGGCTGCTTTTATTCAGTACCTTTCTAAAGGCTCTGTGGATGTATTATTTATTTATTTATTATTTATTTTATTTTTTCATCTACATAAAAATGTTATCAATAAGACCTTTAATATTAGTCATATTGTTAGACCTAATAATAGACAATTTTGTTAAATACATTACATTATTAAATTAAACTAATTTAGTTTGAGAGTTGAATTTTAGTTAACATTTGTAGTAAAGTGACGTTATGCAGTTAACAGACCAATAGCTAGATAATACTTTTAGCAACATATAAACAACATAGCATATAACGTCATTTGTTCTATATGAAAGGTACAAATGTTAACATGTGTGGTAAATACGGTAGATCAGACCAGGTTAAATGTTACCTCCTCTCGTTTGGACCTCTTTGAAACCTTTTTCTCCATTTTGGCGGCTGTCTTCTCCGCTCCCTTCACCTTCTTTTCTTTCTTGCTTTTTTTGCCCATGACTGCTGTGATGTACTGACAGATATCGTTAAATTTCCGGGGGTTTTATCTGTTATTTTAAACGAAGTCGATGTCACATGTAAATCCAAACAAACTCGCATGCCGAGTGATGCCTTTCCTCTTACAAGAGAGATTTACTTCCTGCAACAAACTTGACGTAAGCACAGTGTTGAGGTGTAACAGCGCCTTCAAGCGTGTCGGAGGACACATAGACGTCAGGGCTGACACTGAACTCTAAACTTTGACCGTCTAGGTGACCTTCAAGTACATACAGTAAAACATGATGAAGTGCCCTCTAGGGTGCCCTTCCAGTAGAGAAAAATATGATAAAGTGCCCTCTAGGGTGTCCCTCCAGTAGAGAAAATGTGATAAAGTGCCCTCTAGGATGCCACTCCAGTAGAGAAAAAAATGATAAGATGCCCTCTAGGTTCCCCTCCAGTAGAGAAAATGTGATAAAGTGCCCTCTAGGGTGCCCCTCCAGTAGAGAAAATGTGATAAAGTGCCCTCTAGGGTGCCCCTCCAGTAGAGAAAATGTGATAAAGTGCCCTCTAGCGTGCCACTCCAGTAGAGAAAAAAATGATAAAGTGCCCTCTAGGGTGCCCCTCCAGTAGAGAAAATGTGATAAAGTGCCCTCTAGGGTGCCCCTCCAGTAGAGAAAATGTGATAAAGTGCCCTCTAGCGTGCCACTCCAGTAGAGAAAAAAATGATAAAGTGCCCTCTAGGGTGCCCCTCCAGTAGAGAAAATGTGATAAAGTGCCCTCTAGGGTGCCCCTCCAGTAGAGAAAATGTGATAAAGTGCCCTCTAGGGTGCCCCTCCAGTAGAGAAAATGTGATAAAGTGCCCTCTAGCGTGCCACTCCAGTAGAGAAAAAAATGATAAAGTGCCCTCTAGGGTGCCCCTCCAGTAGAGAAAATGTGATAAAGTGCCCTCTAGGGTGCCCCTCCAGTAGAGAAAATGTGATAAAGTGCCCTCTAGGGTGCCACTCCAGTAGAGAAAATGTGATAAAGTGCCCTCTAGGGTGCCCTTCCAGTAGAGAAAATGTGATAAATTGCCCTCTAGGGTGCCCTTCCAGTAGAGAAAATGTGATAAAGTGCCCTCTAGGGTGCCCTTCCAGTAGAGAAAATGTGATCACGTGCCCTCTAGGGTGCCCTTCCAGTAGAGAAAACACGATAAAGAGCCCTTTAGGGTGCCCTTCCAGTAGCGACAACAAGATAAAGTGCCCTATGGTGCTCTTCCAGTGGAGAAAACATGATAAAGTGTCCTTTAGGGTGTTCTTCCACTAGATAAAACATAACAAAGTGCCCTATAGGGTGCCCACCGCATGCAGGTGCCCTTGTTTTTCACCTCTGCCCCTCAGACAGCCTGAGTCTACCACTGTATATGAATATATCTTTATTTACAGTCAGCTTGCCAGTGGTTACTTTCATGGTTGAATGTTATTTATTCTGAATAAAGTGTGGCCAGAAAACACAGGGCGAAAGCAGAAAATATTGTAATTTGGTATTATGTGGTGGGAAAAGGTTTTAGATTGTTAAGAATATCCCCTTGATGTCAGATGTGTTTCACCTATTACATCATATATACACACACATATCTGGTAGTGTTGGCATTCACTCTGTGCTCACATGTGCTCCCATGTGCTTTCATGTGCTTTCATTGTTTACGTGTTTGAATACACGTGTCCTTTTATCTTCAGTGTGTGTGGAATGTCACAGAGAGAAACGACAGGTGCTATAATGAGCCGGAAAGCGTCTTGACACCCTGATACGGCATTTGTATCAGCATTTGCCACTAAAACCCGTCTTGACAGGCCCTGAATTCCAACCGCAGCAGTTATCCATCCTGATAACTAAAGTTTCAACAGTAACATTTGTCAATTTTCAGCTAAAATATGATTTTTTGATGCTGAAAGTGGGGTAACCTTTTTTCTCAGAGATGAGTTGAACACCGACGAGTAATGTCAAATTAAAAAAAGTTGACAGTATGTATTACAACCAGAAGAGGGCAGCTGTGTGTTGCATTGGACCCAGTGTCTCAAAACCTTCACAGTTGACTTGAACCAAGGCATTACAACAGCACAGCAACTTCAGGGTGCATTGTGTTAATCTCCTTTGATCATGAGAGGTTGAGAGATTTATTTTAGTTTTTGTTTAGTTTTTTTTAGTGCCTGACACTCAAAGAGATAAAATGTCCAACCAAAGCGACACCTGGATATTGAGTAATGATGTCTGCTTTGTGGAGTGAGGCTATTTTTACAGATATATATTACCAACTGCAGAATTCAATTTGGCAGTCAAAAAGATTGCTTTATATATTGCTTTATATTGCTTTCACAATCTCAGTGACTCATCTACGCCTTCTGCTCCTTTGAATGGGTCGCCCCTCTCCGGTTAAGTGGAAGTCCTCCTTCATCTCCGTCACTTCTAATTATTTCATATCTGTTCACAGTGATTAAAAAAGGAGGAGATCATGTTTAGAATTGACCTATTAATTCATCAAGGCCGCTTTCTGCTGTGGGTATCAGCTCTTTCCAACCATCTGTCACCATATTGTGATATTCGTTTTCCTTCCCAACATCTACAAACACTGACAAAAGCTCATACACACATGTACACACACATATCAGCTGACTACACGCACGCAAGCAGCACATGACTGTTATGCCCACCACTCACTGCTGACTGCTAACCTTTGGTGCTTTTCTGAGGCGCCCCACGGGTGTGTGTGTGTGTGTGTGTGTGTGTGTGTGTGTGTGTGTGTGTGTACCACCTCTTCATCTTCGCCACACATTTCTATCATTGGTTCGCCACAGATCATGTCAAGCTATTTATTAACATGATGACCTTCAAATTCACATTGTATGTATTCAAATAAGAAACATACCCTCCTCCCTGGGAGCCAGACCCACTAAAACATTTCATTGGAGTCATGTGGGAATCCATGAGACCGGGGCAGGGGCCCATGAGCAATACTAGTTTCTAGACAATTCTTCTAGCGACCAGCTTGCAGACTTACTGATGTATGCAGGATGCATTTCCATGCCCTATAGGCAAAAACGTGGCACACAAGCCTTTGGAATATAAATTAAACTTGCAATCAGGCAGATTAGCAGATATGGTGAATACATCAAGCTTCTGATGACTAAAAACTACATGCTTGAAATTATTGTCTGTCTCATATGGTGGTGGAGGTTTGCAACAGATGCAGGTGTTGCTTTTACTATCGCTCACACTTACTATAGGAGGCATGTTATAATTTAAATGTAAACAAGGAAAATTCTCTGCACCACTCCATCAACACAGTTTTGGAGGAATGTCTTTCATTGATTGTCCATGTGTGAGGGACATTTACATCAGATGACAGCCCCCATTTCTATAAATGAGAGGCAAGATAACTTTACACTGAACTGCGAAAGATGAGAGGTTTAGATTTAGAGTTTATGCAAATGTCAAGTAGCCTGCACAGGCTTTAACCAATAATGTGAATGGTGTCTGATTCAATTCATCACATTAACTAGTTGCTCCTGTCATTTTCTACTCTCAAAAATTAGGAGTTAACTGACTTGACTTGACTTGACTTGACTTGACTTGACTTAAATTCACTTGACTTGACTTGACTTGACTTGACTTGACTTGACTTAAATTCACTTGACTTGACTTGACTTGACTTGACTTGACTTGACTTGACTTGACTTGACTTGACGTGACTCGACAAAACTTGGTTTCAGTTATAGATTTTACTTGTCTTGACATGAATTGATTTGGCTGATTTTGTGGTTCTTCAGTTTGACTAGACATCACTAGTCTTGTCTGAATTGACATGACATGGGTTGACTAGATTTGATTTGAAATAACCTGGTTTTGCTTGGCACGACCTTGTTTGGCTCGACTTGTTCTGATTTAAGTTAATTCTAGATAATTTAACTGGACTTGACAACACAGGTACTTTTCAAGCCCAGGTCAGTGAGCCAAAAGGGAACATGGACATCTTCTCTGAACAAATGTTGTTTACTCTGATGAAGACAGAAGAACAGATGGCTGGCTTGCACCTGTGTCCCTCTGCATGAATACACACACACACACACACACACACACACACACACACAAACACTAACGCATGCACGCACACACACACACACACACACACACACACACACACACAAACACAATTACATGGGTACAAATGCTTTTGTGACTCAGCATCCTTGCGTCAATACTGCCCTCAGCACCGTGCCGTCTGCCTGTTAACGTGAAGGTCTGGTCGTGACTGATGCTGGGAGGAGAGAATAAAGGACAGAGGTGATGAGAGGAGCAGAGATGTTGACACCTGAAAAGATAGGCAATTACCCAGGCTGTGATTATCAAGGTTTTTGGAATAGACGCTGCTGCTACACACACACGAACTAGGGAGCAGGAATACACACTCAACTGTGGACCAACATGGAAAACGGATATCATGCTTCTGTTGTTCGGCTTCTTGCTCAACTGTACTTTATTAAATTCAAGCAAACACATACAGTATATTTCTATCATTGTTTTTGTGAAAACCTTGCATTTACAGTACAATATTAATTTCCTAATTAACTGTTACCCCAACATCGATCTAATTCCAAACCACCTGTTCCTGTTGTTTCATTATTGTGAGATTTTCACCTGCATGTCTCTTAGATTTGCTTTAAAGGACCAGTGTGTAACAATTAGGGGGATCTAGTGGCAGAAATGGAATATGATATTAAGTGTATAAGTATGTTTTCTTTAGTGTATTATCACCTGAAAATAAGAATTGTGTTTTCGTTACCTTAGAATGAGCCGTTCATATCTTCATAGGGAGCGGGTCCTCTTCATGGAGTCCGCCATGTTGCACCGGCATGTTTCTACAGTAGCCCAGAACGGACAAACCAAACTCTGTTAACTTTTCCTACTTGGGCGTAGCCGTCGCTCTCTCTCTCTTGCTTCACTACTCACTTCCCACATACACACACAATTTACGCACTGGCTCTGCTCAAACTGGCTCTAGAGAGGTCCATTCACGTTTTCACGTCGGCCACCGTAGCTTTCCAACACGCTTGGCACAAGGGAAAGGCTTCAGTTGGCTGCAATCCCCTCACCTCACCGCTAGATACCGCCAGATCCTACACACTGCTCCTTTAAGACTGGAGCTGGCAATTGGCTCTCACGCTAGTTCATTATTTGGGGAAAAACGCTTACTTGCTTTGTTGGCGAGATTTCAAGAGCAGTACTTTTGAAAGCAGTGGGAAGCAGCTAGCTTGGCTTTGTCCAAAGTAAAAAATGTACTTATCAACTACTTTACAGTTCACCAATTAATACGTTAGGCCACATCTCATTTGTTGAATCAATACACAAACAGAAATATAAGAATGGAGTTATTTGCTGTAACTATTTCTAGATGAACAACCTGGCGCAATGACTTCCCAGCATCTTGCTGTCACAGCGAGGAAGCCAGGTGACCAGCTGAGGAGCTAAGAGCAGAAGTGCTGGGCAGATGGATAAACTGTTGTTCATTATAAGTATAAGTTAATAGTAAGCTTTAGAGGTGCAGTAGGTGTATTTTTTTAACTTTGGAGAGAGAGACAAGCTAGTGGTTTCCCTTTGCTTCTGGGTTTTATGCTAAGCTAGGCTAACCTCATTCAGGCTCCAGCTACTTAGGCCCAAGCCTACCTCCTGTTGCATTTCGAGAGTGGTATCATCTCAGTCTAAGCAAGAAAGCAAATAAGTGTATTTCCCAAAATGTCTGTCAGCTCAGTCATGCCCAATATAGTTTGGCACAATACTGGCCATAAAACGGTATCACCCATAGGCACAGTTTGAACTTTAAGGTTGGGGGTTGATCAAAAAATCTAAAGGGAATGTAATGTGTACAACGCAGAGAGGTCTAGTGTATTGGGATGCTGTCTGGTGTCATACTGAATATCGACATATCGAATATCGAATATTATAATAATATCGACATATTACACCGTGACCTAACTGAATGGGACGCGAGCAAGCGACAAAATCTGTTTGATTGCATTATTTTCTACTGGAATGTCCTAACTGGCTGTTTCTATTTATTCCTGTTGCTCTATTTATTCCTGTTCACCAATCAGCCGTTCGAGGAACGACTGATTGGTGAAGTTGAAATGAGGAGTTATCTATACGATACCTCCTCATTTCACTATAAAAAACAAAATAAGGTGGCAGCTGGCTGAAGGAAGATCGCCTGAAAGTTTCCTACTTGCTGTAGGCTGTATTTTGTCATTTACAGTAAATATCACATTATAAAACGTGTGTTTTCTGTTTAAAAAGTACAAATGTCTTTTAAGTGGTTACGTCTCTAGTCTGATCTCGAGCGCCCAGCTGATACGTGGCTTGTTTACATGACGTAACAGAACAGTGCATATTTAACGGATTCGGTGTGGACAGAGAGTCCGATGTTTTTTTAAGTAAATAAAAAGACCACAAATTTATCTCCTTATCTTATTGGTTTCTTATTCTGTCAATAAGAAGACACAACAAGGTTGATATTATTCATCAATACAATAAATTATCCAGTCTGCCATTGATTTTTTAATATTTAGCTACTATAAGATTAGACTTGTGATTGTTTTATAGCAATTAAGACCTGCAGTATATTCAGCCCTTTTAGCTTTAGGATAACAGGCTAACAAGTATCTTTATGTGTTCGGTCATGAGATTATATTCTGACGTGACAGACATTTAGTGTGTTCAACAATCCTTCATCCTTCTCTTTTCATCCATCATCTTTGTTCTTATTGATTTAACCTGTCCACACCTGCACACACATTACTGGCTTTTAGGCACGAATTTATGAAGCAATAACTGACACATGCAAAACCTTCCCACTCGCTTCCCTTTTTCTTGTTCTCCCTTGAGCCTCACCCTTTCTCTCATGTCCTTTTTACACTTTTCCCTCACAGTGTTTGCTTTCATTTTGCCTGTTTCCTACTCTACTAATCTAACTTCTTTGTCCTTTTCAAACCTCCTGAACAGATTCTTACTCTGTCTACCCAGTTTCTGTGCATATACCAGTAAGTGCATATACCAAGTGCAACCTGACTTTAGACAGCAATATAAGAAATTATCAAATTTTTTGGAGGTCAAATTGTTTTCAATTAATGCAAGTATGAAAATGCTAGAACATACTTGTAAGAATCATATTTTTGTGGAATATGTACTGACTGTGAAAACAAATCTCAATCATGATTTTCCAAAGTTTTGTCAAAATCCAATCAGCAGCAAGGCAAATACAAACGAAATGCTGAGGTGCTGTGTGAGTGTGTCTCACGTCTTCTTCCTCTGTGCTCCTTTAAACCTCACAAACAATAGAGAAAGACAAGTAAACAGTGACTGATTGATCCCAATGCACCACCCAGTGTGTGTCT
Source organism: Sebastolobus alascanus (assembly GCA_916701645.2). NCBI lineage: Eukaryota > Metazoa > Chordata > Actinopteri > Perciformes > Sebastidae > Sebastolobus > Sebastolobus alascanus. The sequence continues at coordinate 7,558,581 of CAKAOJ020000006.1, forward strand.
GTGTATTTGTGTGAGCCTCCATGCACACATGTGCTCGTTATGTTCCAGGGAGCATGTAAATACTGCGACGTGGGGATGTTTCAGTGTGTGTGTGTGTGTGTGTGTGTGTATGTGTGTGTGTGTGTGTGTGTTTATGTAGGGAAGTGAAAATCAGAGCTCACACCTGTCTGTGTTCCCAGTAGTGTTGATATAGACTGTTTGTTGTACTGCAGTCAGGTTTCCTCTCTCACAGCCTTTATCTGCAGCAGCAAAGTGTGGGAAAAAGGAGAAATAGTTGAGAAAATAGGTGGTGGTCTATTTTTTTATGTAGCTGTCAGAAATGATGTGTGTTAGATACAAAATAAACATAACAAAACAATGTTCCAAATTACACATTATCCTTTGGACATGACAAAAGAAGCAAACTAGTTCAAAAACAATAGTAGAATAATGTAATTTATTGTCTAAACAAGTTCAAGTAAAACAGTCACCTCAGTAAGTTAGCATAAAAATTAAGGCTGTCAAAGTTAACGCGATAATAAAGCATTAGCCCATCTCTTCACCTCCGCCTTCTCCTAGCCCCCCCCCCCCCCACCCTTTGGTCTGTGTGTGTGTACAAGTGTGTGCGCTTGTCTATGTCGTTTGTCTGATGCTTGTCTCACACCGCCCCTCGCCCTATTGTTAAGCGTCTTTGAGCTCTTGAAAAGCGCTATATAAATCAAATCTATTATTATTATTAGCGCAAATTCGTTTTAATGCCACTAATTTCTTTGATGCATTAACGCAATGTACGATTTTTAGGTTGTAGGGGGCTATAGCTTGTCGCGAAGAAGGCTAAATAACACTTCACACTCAATTTTGGCGAGGAAAAACTGGCATGGCCATTTTCAAAGGGGTCCCTTGACTTCTGACCTCAAGATATGTGAATGAAAATGGGTTCTATGGGTACCAACGAGTCTCCCCTTTACAGACATGCACACTTTATGATAATCCCATGCAGTTTGAGGAAAGTCATAGTCAAGTCAGCACACTGACACACTGACAGCTTTTGATGCCTGTTGGGTTTGAGTTTGCCATGTTATGATTTGAGCACATTTTTTGTTCTAAATGCAGTACCTGTGAGGGTTTCTGGACAATATTTGTCATTGTTTTGTGTTGTTAATTGAAGCAAAGGGGCGAAACTCCTGTGCTTTTTGACAACAGCCACTAGATGGCGCTGTGGTAGCGCTGTGGTAGCGTTGCCCCTAAAAGTAAAAAAATTACCTTATAGCTGAAACCATAGTTATTTTCCTATTTAATAATAATTTAGTTTTACTTTTGTACGGCACATTTTAGGCGGACGTTTTACTGGCGTCCAGTAGTCGTTTTCAGTCCAAAATGGCGGAAGCATTCGGAAGCGAACAAACAATTGACTTTCACTTCTTAGCAATATAAGTTCTTGGCGTGTAGGCTCTGTGCGGACATCTGCGTACCTCCAATTTTTTGTGACCGTGCAAACTTGTCCTTAGCTACCTGCATCTCTACAAATAATTTTTAAAACAATATAAAGACAATAAAGGGTGCAACAATTCGTGGAGGGAAATTGTTCAGAGTATAGGAAAAGAAGAAATGGTGTGAGGGCAGAAGTGGAAATATTTAAGAGAAAGCAAGGAAGAAGCTGAAGGTAAGGAGCAGTGCAGCAGGCGGGAATGTTTCTGTTCCTGACTCCAGAAAGTATAAACAGAACTACTGTATGCGTCCGCTTGGGAGAATATCAGGTCCTTTACTATACCAACATCACAACATCACCTTCAATCAACTGCTGAAGTAGCTGTGTTACAGTTGACATTTCTGCTTTGCTTGTGACAGATGTTTGTGGTCCACTCTGTGTGAAGTCAGATCCTGTAGATAGCCATCCCCTGCTGGGCTCCGAGGAATGACTCAATGTTTACTCATTTCACACAAATGTGTCTGACATTTACAGAGCCTGGTTTATCTCATATGGTTTAAAGGATGCAGCTTGTTTAAGGATGAGCTTGCAAATGAGTTTGGTTTTGTTGTTTTAGTCTGATAATAGAGAAGAGGGAAGTCCATTTGTCAATGTAATGGCTATGAGGCAAAATATCCGTGTTTAATAAAAATTGGGTATTGTTATGTTCGTGTCAAATCTGCTGTGGTCTACTGAGGATGAAGATGTTCAGATTAAAGAATATTAAATAAAAGAAATAATGGCTTCTGGCAGCTTTTACTCTAGTATAAGTATAACGTGGTGGGTGAACAGACTTGGGGCATATGCTTGCCTTCATCTAATTTAAAACTAGACAGATTCTTAGGTTGTACAATAGAGAATTGTTAATGTACTCACCCTGAAGAAGAGATCATTCTTTAAGTGACCCCACTGGCAATTTTTCTATGTTTATAGTAAGCACATGATGCTCACATGCAACTCCTCAAAAAGAGTATTGCCCACCAAGGCACCAACAGCCTTTAGACATCACGCTCTTTTCCTAAAGCTGCAGTTGGTAACTTTGAGCAAATATGATAAAAAAGTAATTTTTATAAAACTGTCATTATATCCTGACAGTAGTTCATGAGACAGATAATCTAAGGGAAAAAATCCTCAGTGTGCTATAGTGCTCCTAATGGCATTTGCAAGATCACCACACTCGAAGGAAAACAACCAATCAGAGCTGAGGACTCTCTGGGCAGCTGCCAATCACTGTTCACAAAACTCCACAAACTCAACAACTTCGCAAACTCGATTAAACTGTCAAACTAGGCAGTGCTGATCAAATATGAATCAAGATTCTGTTACTGTTATGCCTCAAATGTTTTCAGAAACATATTTTAGTGTACTGTTTAGTATCACCGTTAGCTGCAAGCCGCCGGCTCAGCCGTCGCCATGTTGAGAGCCGTGTGGAGGCAACAGAAATGATTCCATCACAGTTAGCACCTTTAATCATTTTGTCTTCAATGCATTCTTAATATGTCTGAACAATGCTTTTTTTGTCTAATTGCTGACTCTTTTTTTTTGCTTTATGTCATGATTAATGAGCTATGTTTTACTTACACTGAGCAAGTGTTTTATTTGTTCAAAACATAGAATGTATATAAAGATGGACGACATGACAGCTCCCCAAAAATCTTTATACCTTTATCTTATACATCTTTATATACAGTTTATGGTTCAAAAATATTATATATATATAAATATTTTTTTTTTATGTATATCACCTTGAGATGTTGCTGTATTTTAAAGTGTGCCATAGATCCCTTTTCTGTTAGTAAACATGGTGACGTATTTTGTGGGCGGAGCATTAAGTGGAGGCAGAAAAATTCTCTGAACAAGTTAGTTAACGATGGCTAGCAAATATTGTTGGCTTGTTTTTTTTAACAATGGCTGAAGAAAATACGAGTTTCTCTCAATATGTAGCCTACTGTCACTCACTCTCCAGGATCACCAGTGTTAGTTGAGAAAGAACATTAACCAATGGGACCAGATTAGCCGACCCCTACGCCGCTGACAGACTACTTTGGGAGGAGTAGACGGCTGAATAACATTAGTTAGCTAGCTAGATTGCCTGTCTCTGGAACTGGCTAGTTAGCTAGCTAACTTGTCCGGAGACTGACAAGCTAACGAAGTAGTCTCCTTGCAGCGAAGAGTGAGGCAGAGGGACCGTGACCCAGCGCCGTCCGCTGTTGGGCTCATTTTCTGTAGCATGGTGGAATTAGCAAAGTAGCTGACTAACTAGCCAGTTGCTAAATGAGTAAAATTTAACAACTTAATGCTTCATCCACACACTCTTGTCACAGCGTAGGAAAGCACAGTGCTATCGCCAGATGAGTGACAACTTTGTTCGACTCATTTTCTGTGTTGCATGACAGCATGGAGGAATTAGCAACCGACCAGCGGGCTGGTGGCCAATGGCAGTGCTCTAAAGATAAAATGAGCGTGTATAAATCCTTGACTGCCTAAATTGAACTATTCTTCAGTAAAGTCAGTCAAAAAGAGAGTCGTACAATATCGGCGAAGCGTTTCAGAGATGAAGAGAAAAGATTGGTAAGAGTTTAGCCTTCTGCTAATGGCAGATGATTTATTACACAAGTATGTTATGACTCAGTAAGGAATGTAGTAACATCAGGGAGCTGTCAGTAGTTAATTTGTTTGTACGCCGCAATTTGTTGACTCACACCCACTTGCTTTCATCTCCCTGCAACACACCTTCAGGTTAATTATACAAAAATATGAGAGCGGGACAGATAGAGTGTGTAATTACTGGGGTGGTAATCATGAGTTGAGCCCTGGTTTCCAATAAAAAACAAGATGCTCTTATAGTTTCCCATCAGAGATTCCAAACAAGCCAACACAGACCATCAGTCACATGTTCTGTATATTGCAGTTCATTAATCAGCTGAGTTAAAGGGTTCAGATAGGTCACAAAAGTATGGACAACAGACACCATTTTATGAATTTTTTTTTATTTATATTGTTAACTGCTGGTCAAAGGTGATCACAGGATCATTTGTAATTGATCCCCACAGCTAAGGATGTCTTGGAAACGTCTGCAGCACAAGTTTATTCAAGTTCCTCAGCATGTTTTTCTATGATTTAGTCTTTGTAATTTAAGGGGAGGCATTCTTCTTTCATCATGTCATTGTATGGCAGATTTACAGACTTCGTTACACTGATCAAAGAAGCAATAAAACAGCAGGCCTATGTCTACAGATGCAACTCAAACCCAGATTGGATGAGAAAAAGACACTCAAAGTTCAACCAGAGATGAACTCCAGCTGGATCCATAAAAAACAATCCAGTAAATTCTCAAAGTGTTGGATTATAGCCATAGGACTATGCACCCCTATACCCCCATAAACACATAACACATACACCCGAAGGTATTCCTCCAACAACAGTGTCATGATCAGCTCTCCCACATGCATCTCTCAGGCTGTCTGAAGAAAACCCTGTCAGCTGCTCTCTGTCAGACAGTAGCTGAGGCCTCTCTGTGAAATGTTGCAGCAACCTGCAGCATCCTCCACTACACTGCAATTTCCTAAAACACTCTTTCAGAGTAAGTTTGTGGCTGTTATGTACTTTCAAGTCCTCATTAGGCTCTGCTGGTGAGTGGTGCAGGGATTTAATGGTTGTTTGATGACATCACCTGTATGTTTTTAACTTTTATGAGTGGTAGCCTACCCTCATAAATGCAGTGGAGCATGCGTCAGCATCACCCCATTCTACAGAGAATGTATAAAGACACAGAAACATCAGAAACAAGAGCAGTTTGTGTGTTTAATCCTGTCTCGTTGTTGCCTCTTTACATATCCAGCAAGCTTTCTATTAGAGTTGTGCTTCTGTCCACCTGGTAAATGTAAGTCCAATATTCACTCCGTTAGCTCTGATTTGCTGTCATATCTGGCTCTTCAGCAGCTAAATGCTCCACCAGCTATTTGCTAAAGGCTGGCCCACACTAAAAGATTTTTCAAATCTTAACAGATGTTGAAAATGCGAGAGATCCCCACACATAACGACATGTTATGATAAATTAATTTTGTTTCTGTAGTGAGTGGAGAGCAAGGATTTGGCCAAAACAGCAGACCACACACTACCAGATTCCATTCATCAATAACAAGAGTCCCGACTAAAAAAAACGGAAATCTTGCAAAATCTCGCGCGATCGAACGTGACTTTATTGTAAACAAACACGGCGAACGACGATTAGCGATGTTAGTTTTTGCACTATTTTGTACTGAAAATTCACAAAAGATGAATAGACGAAGTCATGGAGACATGTTAAATAAACACTTGCGTTGTTGCCACAAATGAACAAGTTGATCCTTCATTTCTGAGTCCATCTTAATACTACTTTATGCTTCATGTTTTGCATTAGCTCATGTATTAGCCGCTATAACAGCGGTTGTTGTCCTTCCTTCTTCAGTCAGCTTGGTTCCCAATTGACTATCGTTCTTTTCTACGTGACTGTGTTATCGGCTGTCCTCGGGGTTCCCCACACACAACACGATATCCGATCGTAAATATTGAACATGTTTAATATTTACGATTTGAAATTGGTGCAGCCAGGACGGACTTCTGAGCCGATTGGGGGATGTGAAAAATACTCTTAGCATACCTCAAACCACAGGGATATCTGGAAAGATAAAAAAAAATGAGGCTGAGTCCCGAGTCAAGTCCCAAGTTAAGACAGACAAGTCCCAAGTCAAGTCTCAAATGAAGACAGGCCAGTCCCGAGTCAAGTCCCAAGTCAAGACAGACAAGTCCCAAGTCAAGTCTCAAATGAAGACAGGCCAGTCCCGAGTCAAGTCCCAAGCAATACAAAGAAGTCCCGAGTCAAGTCCCAAGTCAAGAAAGTCAAGTCCCAAGTCAAGACAGACAAGTCCCAGGTCAAGTCTCAAGTGAAGACAGGCCAGTCCCGAGTCAAGTCCCAAGTCAAGACAGAGAAGTACAGAGTCAAGTCCCAAGTCAAGACAGAGAAGTACAGAGTCAAGTCCCAAGTCAAGACAGAGAAGTACAGAGTCAAGTCCCAAGTCAAGACAGGCCAGTCCCGAGTCAAGTCCCAAGTCAAGTCTCAAGTCAAGACAGTCAAGTCCCAAGTCAAGTCTCAAGTCAAGACAGGTCAGACCTAATCATTAAAAAAAATAATAGAGGAATTAAGTGTTGACTTGCTGGTAATGAATAGTGTTAACGTTAGTTGATTTAAGAAATGAAGGGAAATTAATTGATTCGTGGCACACTTTTTAAATAACATACTTTTTCATCTTTGGACGTGGGTGATATTTTCAGGTCAATGGGCTCAAGTCCAAGAGAAGTCACAAATCATTGGTGCTAAAGTTGAGTTGCAAGTCTTTTTTTGTTTTTGTAAATTCAAGTCTAAAGTCATTTGTGACTTGAGTCTGACTTGAGTCCAAGTCATGTGACTCGAGTCCAAAGAGCTGCCTGATGCTGCTGTAAACAATGCTGGTGAGAGCAGTGAGAGTTCACCAAAACATTAAAGTTGCAAAACAATGAGCTGAAAGACCCTAAAACGCTCCTCAGAGTTGAGGGGAGTTCGGTGATAATTCTCTGTGGGTTTGTCACAACAGGTAACACCTTTCACATTATATGTGTTAATATAAAATGTTGATTATAGCAGCTTTAAGGACTTCTCGTCCAAGGTCATCGCAATACTGGCCAACTTCATCTGATGATGAAGAACACATGATATAATCGAAAGCTCCAGAAGAGCTACTAAAAGGACTTGAGATGGTGAGATGGCCAAATAGAAAGAACGGGTCGAACAATCTCGAGTTTAAAACATTGATCACTCTTGAAACTATTAACCTTGTCCAAGTCCAAGTCCAAAAACCCGTATGAGACCTTGTTAGTCCATGTTGAAGTTGCTTCTTTGTGTTGTTCAGGCTTCCTGACCTCATAACCTGACCTTAACTTTACCATGAGGCTGTAAAACTGACCTTGGATCAGTCATCAACTTCCAGCCCTGGCTGCTCTGGATGCTCTGAATACTTGAGAGGATTAGTTTGTTTGGTTCTATGAACATTCATCAGCTGTGTGTCATGTTTACCTCAGCAACCAACCTTACAGAGTCCTGCTGACTATTGTGTTAAAAAATCTTTCTAAATGTGGAGTGGGTATTTATCAATGTATTTACTTTAAATAGGTATTAAGAAAGAGTTCGGTTTTATTTCAGTATGTCTTGATATTTATTTTCCAGGATAAAAAAACAAGAAAGAGGAAAGAACGATAAAAGCAGCAGCATCTCATGCTTTGATCACAGTTTTAGTCCGGCTCATGCAGGCAATTGACCCCTTCCTAGGTCCCGCCCCTTTTCGCTCAATGCACCAATAACAGTTGAGCAAGCAGAACCTCGGTCAACTTTCCCCTTTCCTGTTATACTTTGTGTCGCTATCTTCACGGACACATTACATTGTATATAGTCACATCTTAAAGCTGGAGTCTGCGATCTTGGAGAGCTAGCATAATTTGAAAGTAGCATGCCTCAGGAGCTCCATCTAAACCCCCCCCCCCCCCTCGAAACTGCTTCCAAGGCAACGCCCCCCACACACATGCACGAGCACCGCCGCATCGTAACTACTTCACATTTTTGGTAGCTATTTCATCACTAAATTCACTTCTGAAAAATGTTGAGGCGAGAAATCAACGGTGTAGATTTAGAATATTGACAGTTTTACGATGTTAGATGGCGAATCAAACATTTTCTCCACTGTTGTCGGAGTTTAGAAGCTCCACAAACTGCCGGCACAGCTAGCTAGCTGCTGCCGGGATCGCCACCTCTCCACCCGGGCATTCACTCACACAGACCGCTATGAGCTGGCTGGAGCTCTCTCAAGAGACCGGTCTGTAGACGAGGGGCTTTTATTTCCTGGTTGACGGAGCTCGCTGGAGAGCCGGCCACAGAGCAGCAGAGTGGCGAGGGAAAGAGAGGGATACCTGCTGAGCCAACACGACCCTTTTTAACGTTACTCTAATATCTGGAGGGAGATCAGTCCACTCGTTTGTTTCTGTTACTGAAAAAGCAGTTTGAGTAACGTAAATGTTGTTGATCAATGTTTTCTATCCGCCGTCTCCCCTCGTTGATAATCGTGTTTGTCTGACTTCACTTTGAGCTGTTAGAATAAATAGTTTAAACCTGCAGTATCTTATAACGTAAACTAACAGAACATAAACAACTAAATCAAAGTTGTATTTTTCGATAATATGGTAATAGTGGTACGAGTTCGTTCTCGTTGTCCGGTGTTTTAAGAGCTGAGTTTTCTCTTCCACTCTCCAGTGAACGTGCGGCGGAGACGCGCTTTGAGTTCACGCTGGTGCACGCTGAGGGTAGAGTACGAGCAGGGAGGCAGGGAGGCTTCTGATTGGTTCTTTACAACCGGGACCATATTTACTGACTGGTAGACGTTTTTACAGGATTACAGCAGCTACAGATGACGGATCTTATCCGGTCTTTTTTCAGTGCTCATAAGAAACGGATTGCTGTCGGGGTGTAAAGACCATTTCAACCAATATAACAAAAAGTGTATACTGGATAAATCGCATACCCCATCTTTAAGATAGCTAATATTAGACAAACGCTGGCTAACTAGCTAGCTAACCTATAGCTACATCAAGAGGAGTTAGTCTAATTTCAGAACACCAATGTCAGCCAGGTTTGCTTCCTTCTTTTTTTGTGGTAAAGTTAAAGAGATGTGGAAAAGGACAGATAGGTTGGTTGCTGACATATTTTTACGATAACATGGATTATTGTTAGCCAGAAAAGATCAAGCCTAGCGTTCCTTTGTTTATATTAGACCCATCTCTATGTGCCGCCCCCAAAGTAACTTTTGGAGTTATTTATTTGGAGATACATGACGTCTAACATCCCAATGGGAAAAGTTACCTTATCACCGTGAATATAGCCTTCAATCGCATATTGTAGTGATCCTTGCTGCGCCCACGCTTTGCTCAACGCAGCGAAAAACCATTGTGGCTCCGCGCAAGCCATTGGAAATAATGGGTTTCAGAGAGCTGTGGTGCCATTGGCGCGTTCTCTGTGAAAAGCCCTTAATACACATTGCGGCACCCGGCTAAACGGAGCCAGCGTCGCCATGTTTCTTTATGTCAAGCTTGTCCGACCTAGTAACAGTAACTAAGGGGGGTTGGGGCTTTGAGTCAACTTTACTTTTAGTTTAACTGAAACTACAAAAGCAGCCATTGCACAAGTCGAAGGCTACTTTTACAGGTTATTACAATTGTTATATTGTACCACAAAACTCATAATGGATCCAAAACCAGCAGTGTTTGCAATGATCTCTCCCCAGAAGAAACTACTGTGCCAAAGGGTTACTGGAAAATGTCACTGCTACAACGGCTACATCTGCACATTAGGCTACAAGTTCTGAGGACAAGGCGAGTCAGAGGCTTTGGCATTCCACATCCATTCAGTTGCAAACTACAAGTGGGAACAGAAATGGGATGCAGGAATTTCCGACTGCCTGCGAGTCTTTGATGGATACTGAAGCACCCAGCATCAGCACTTTCCTATCAGACGAGGAGGAGGAGTGTGAGAACAGCATGTGAAGGCAGAACAGAAAAGCACTTAGCAGAGTTCAGCAGGGGGAAATTCTGACAATGTAACCCTTTGCTTCTCTCTCTACTTCACCCTGAAAGATTAAAAAGATAAGTCAGACACGCATGCTTCCTGTGTGTGCTGCAGACCTACACCTGTATACGCAGGCACAGAGCAGACTGATGGTCATGGTGTAAAATCTGGACAGTGTAAAAGAGAAATTAAAGCTTTATCTTTGCAGGTATTAATACAAAAATGTAGAATTACATTATTTAGAAAATCCATGTCTGTCCAAAATGTCATCACTTCATTTAATCCTGTTAAACATTTCTGTGAAATTGTCATAAGTAGCATATGACTTCATGAGTTATGGTCAAAAAACTTGTTTTGTGAGGTCACAGTAACCTTTGACCGACAAATTCTAATCGTTTAGTCCTTGAGTCCAAATGCACGTATGTGCCAAATTTGAAGAAATTCGCTGAAGGCATTCCCAAGATATCACCAGAAGGGGACGGACATGAGGAAACAGTGACCTTGACCTTTGACCTTTGACCACCAAATTCTAATCAGTTCGTCCTTGAGTCTAAGTGGACGTTTGTGCCAAATTTGAAGAAACTTGCTCAAGGCTTTTCCAAAGAGTATACATGCAAAGAGATGGAACTCTGGTGTTTTTGTGACGTCAGCCGCTGCCGCCATTTTGGACTGAAAAGCTTATTGTACTTATAATATTTTATTGTTAAACACAGGCCATTTCGGTAGAATATGACAATAGAATAGAAATAATTTTGTGTTACTTTTGTACGGCACTTTTTAGGCGGAATTTTTACTGGCGTCCGGTAGTCGCCTTCAGTACAAAATGGCGAAAGCGTAGCTCTGCTGCTGGGCGCTGATGTTGTGATGGAACCAACAATTGACTTTCACTTCTTAACAATATACGTTCTTTGGCGTTGCTGAGATATCACGAGAATGGGACAGACACGAGGTCACAGTGACCTTGACCTTTGACCCTTGACCACCAAATTCTAATCAGTTCATCCTTGAGTCCAGGTGGATGTTTTTGCCAAATTCTGAGATATTGCGTACACGAGAATGGACGGACAACCCCAAAACATAATGCCTCTGAGACTGCTGCCTCCGGCGAGGAGGCATAATAATTTAAAACTATAAATAAACAATAGAACCTAACTTTCATTTCTCATGCTTTTAAAAATAAATCTCAGTATATTCTATTCTGTAAACAAGAGAAGTAAACTAATTATTTCTTATTACACAAACTAATGATAAAATAACATAAATTCTTCTTCTTTTTTTTTTTTTTACTAATTATTAAAATGAATTACTGTATAATTTCATTGTTTGTTAACAGTAAAATAACTATTAACTAAGTTTAATTATCAATTTACCATTTATAAATGATGGTTATTATAAAGTGTTACCAATATTTGGTGCAGTCATTGTAATTTCCTACTTATTTCAATGAAATTCATTGCAGACAACATTTCTGTACACACCGAGGCTGTGAAATCAAGGACAAGTTGGAAACAGGTACTCACCCTCATCTTCCTCAAACCTATTTTCATTCTTTCTGGCCACTTGGGGGTAGTGCAACCAGCTGTAAACAAAACATTAACATTATGTAGAATCAGCTTGTAAACAATTGCCTACATTTGTGCCCGCTACTGAAATGTTTAATTCCCTTTAGTGGAAGTGTTCCCTGGCCTTGCCTAAGTACAAATGTGAAGACATTTTCAAAATTGGTCAAACTGTTTGACAGAAAAGTGAGTTTTTCTTATCATAGTATATCTAGTATTTGGGCACATGGAACGACTGTTTTTGCAATAAACTCCATTATATTTCAGAAAAATACAGTAGTTACATGTACCCATATACTAGATATATTATGATAAGAAAATGTCTGTATCTCAGAAATTACAAGGAGCACAATCAAGTATTTCATATCTATGAACTCATAACAAGTTCAATATCAAAGTTATGCACACGTACGCAGTGGAAAAGAAATATTTCATATGGAAAACATCTAATAAACACAATGTTTGCATTTTTCAAAATTATTTTTCACAAGATCTTAAAATTTCAAAGATGTACTATTTAATAGGCTACTTACCCAAAGTATGTCAGTACCAAATTTCTAGACTTTTGACTAATCAGAACAAATGTTGTGGTATTTTTCCATATCATACTAAATATAGTTTTTGGGCACAAATGGGTTAAGCATACAGCAGACACAACATTAGCATTGATTTGGAGTCCTGTTTCTGGCCACCTGATATTCTATTCTACTTTTAGTTCTGTTTTGTTCCTTTACTTTAGCTAGTCTCTAACTTTACCAGTATGCCCTTTGGTGCTGGTCAGGTAGTGTACAGTGGGTTCATCAGAGCTTTTTCACTGAAAACAAGGATGACGTGAGCCGCGAGACTGAACTAGCACAGTAAATTTGCAGGCCATGAAACCAAAACAATGAGCTGTAAGATGCTATAATGCTCTGTAGAGTTGAGGGGAACTGAAGTTGTGTTGCTCATTTTCTATTCCCCCATTTCTATTATTACACACTCATTTTATCCACCGTTTATATTAAAATATTCATTTAACTAAACATAAACCAAAGTCAAAACCATCACCATTTAGTTTTTTTTTTGGGTATTTGCTCACATTGCTGTGTTTTAGTTGGTATTTCACCACATTTGAAAAAATGTAATAAATATAAGAAATAAAGGAGAACAAATCAGGGAAGTCAGTATCGGGTGTCGGGCCGATACTGACTCAAATAGCTGGATCGGATATTGGGGGCCGATCTACTAAATTCAATTCTATATGTATAGACTATATACATTATATAGTGGAATATAAATTCCTGTTTAAGTTTTAACCAATTTGTTGCTGCATTTATTATTAAAATATTAAATCGTACACCAGCAACTTGCTGAAAAACCTTCAAATTAAGAACAATTTAGTAAATTTAAATCTATGTATTTATTTGTTAGGAAAGTAATGTTTAAGTCAAACCTGATGTTGCCTTACATATAAAAGAATGATCCCAGTCACTTCCAAACATTGAGGTATACAGCTTATTAATCAAACACTGGTATCGGATCGGTACTCGGTATCGGCCGATACCCAAAGGCCAGGTATCGCTATTGGTATCGGGGCTGAAAAAGTCAGAACAGTGCATCCCTAGAACAAATGAGACCAAAACCAAACACAACAGAACACAAGAGTGGAAAAAAAACTCAAGATTTATTTGTAAAGCACTTTACACAAAATGCCCTGTAAACAAATTAGAGGGACTAATAACAATAAACGACAACAAGTTTCCTAAAAATAAATAAATAAACTTTCTATAGTCCTATTCATGTTAGTTTCCCATCTGCTTTGTGCGATGGCTGGAGTGTTAGAAAGGTTCTACCTCTAAAACATCATACACGTTAACCCCTCCTGCATCCACCGGCGCCGTCTCTACGGGAACAGCGCTGCCACGGTAACGTGTACTTTTGGTCCGTTGCCAGGAGGAGGGTCGACGTTAATAATACAGCACTAACGTTTTTTTTTAGTAACTGTCGCTGTGTGTGGAAAAGTAAAAACAAAAGATATGAATGGATGAAAAATAAAAAACTCGCAGTTCAAACGGTGATCTGAAAATGTGCTCCTTCTGTACCTCCCTAAAAAAAGATCTCCTTTACCATCTCTCTCCATAGGCTGAAGCATATGGTTGTCTGTCTGCTTATATTATCTCTATGACCTTTCACCCCCACCTACCTCCACCCACATTAAGGATCCCCAAACACACACACACACGTGACAGAACATAACAGAGGATCGAAGTGATGAACAGTGAAACGTTTAAATGTAAAAATCACAAGTGCCTGTTAGTCCAGAAAGTTAAGCTTCATCTGTCTGTGTCCAAGAAGAACACACAAGAGCCCTCCAACGTAGATCCCACCTACACCTACACACACACACACACACACACACACACAACACTAAAAAGAGCATCAAGTTTCTTTCTGTCCCCCTGCTCTCGCCCACAGTTACATGGCTGTATTACAGTATATAGTCTGAAACATTGTCTGTCAGTGTTATGACATTTTGATGGCTCAGTACGCTGAGAGATATCGATCGCCGAAGTGAAAATGAGATCGCTGACCCCAAACAAATAAATCAACAGCAGGGAAACACCACATACTTTGAATTTGACCCACTTTTCAGTGATAGTCATAATCCAATTTCCCATACTGGTGCACCTCTGTCAAACTGACAACATGATGATTAATGATGAATTAAACTCCAATACCCAGAAATCCTGTGAGGTGACTTCACACAGTAAGCTCGTGTTTACTACCATGGCCGGTCTGCAATGCTTTAGACATAAATATGTAATGTAAGTAGGATTTGAACAAAAACATGACTGAACAGAACATTTTAACTTCTATCTTTAGTTCTTCCTTATTTCTCTGAGGGATTTAGTTAGCCAGAAAAAAAATGAGTCGTATAACTGTTATAATGAGAAAACGAAAACCATCTCTAACACACCAAGATCTTCAATCAACTTCACTCTCTTCCTACAGCAGCATAGACGATTAAAACCACACTGGGAGCAGGGCTAAAACTCAACAGACAGACACTGAGCGGTCAAGAGCATTTTAGTGACCGACACAATATTTTACATGAAAATATTCACAAAAACAAACATCAACGGTAAAATTAAAACAATTCATTGAAATGCATCGTAAAAAACAACAACAACGCATTATAACCTACAAAAGGATAGTTAGTGACTAAAAATTGTCCATACTCTTAATAACATAAGAAAAAATAGTTGAAGACCGCTAAGACGCGGTAGCTTCAGAGGCCTGCATGTTTCTGTCTTCATTAGGTCCTTATCAGCCCCCTGCAGACAGGGTGTGTGTGTGTGTGTGTGTGTGTGTGTGTGTGTGTGTGTGTGTGTGTATGTGTGTGTATGTGTGTGTGTGTGTGTGTGTGTGTGTGTGTGTGTGTGTGTGTGTGTGTGTGTGTGTGTGTGTGTGTGAGAGAGAGTGGGGTGAAAGAGGTCAACAGAGTTCAAGCTTCATCATCTGTGATGTCAGAGCCCAGAGGTCACTGTTGGTGCAACCCGATTGGCCACTGGCTGTAAGTTAAGGCCTTTTAGGTCGCCTGAGGCACCACCTCCATCATCTTCTGACACAAGGCTGTGGTTGAAACTACAAAACACAAACACACACGAGAGGCGATTACCCACAATGTCAAGTTTCTGAATCTCAAACAAGCAAAGAGGTGACAGGTGTCATACTCACAGATTCCATGCACCAGCCACTTGGGTTTGTTCTTCCACCACACGCCGATGAAGTAGACAGGAAGTCCGGTAGCGATGATGCCGAAGCCGATCGCACACTCCTTTGGCGTCTTCCAGAAAGAGACGATGATGAGGAAGAGGCAGGCGAGCACGAAGCTCACCGGCAGCAGAATATTCACCTGCAGGGAGAAGAGATAAGGAGGATGTTTAACAGAAACTCTGAAAAGATTCAATATCGTCAGACAAAGTGAGGAGTTCCACAGCTGCTCTTCCTTAAAGGAATAGGTCATTTTGATGGTTTGCCTAGCTTGTGGCTAAATAACGCTCCAAGCTTACACTAAATTTTGGCGAGGAAAAACTGTCATGGCCGTTTTCAAAGGGTTCTCTTGACCTCTGACCCATTGATATGTGAATGAAAATGGGTTCTATTGGTACTCACGAGTCTCCCCTTTACAGACATGCCCACTTTATGATAATCACATGCAATTTTGGGGCAAGTCATAGTCAAGTCAGCACACTGACACACTGACAGCTGCTGTTGCCTGTTGGGCTTGAGTTTGCCATGTTATGACTTGAGCATATTTTTATGCTAAATGCAGTACCTGTGAGGGTTTCTGGACAATATTTGTCATTGTTTTGTGTTGTTAATTGTTTTCCAATAATAAATATATACATATATTTGCATAAAGCAGCATATTTGCCCACTCCCATGTAGATAAGAGGATTAAATACTTGACAAATCTCCCTTTAAGGCATATTTTGAACAGATAAAAAATATGTGATTAATTTGCAATAATCGCAATTAACTATGGACAATCATGCGATTAAATGCGATTAAATATCTTTAATCGATTGACAGCCCTACATCAAAGCACAAAAGCTTCATAAACAGTTTTAACAATGTGAATATACATACATAGTTAGTATTAAATACTTGACAAATCTCCCTTTAAGGTACATTTTGAACAGATGAAAGACGTGCGATTAATTTGCGATTAATCGCGATTAACTATGGACAATCATGCGATTAATCGCGATTAAATATTTTAATCTACTGAGTCTACTGAATCTACCGTCTACTGTGACAATCTACTGCCCTAAGAAAGACGTTTGTTCAGCTCTCAGTACTTTTGTAGCCTCTAACTGAATCTCTGTGGTTTGAAGATTAGTTTCTGTCCTGCATCCCTGTTTGTACTATCAGACATCTGCTTTATTTTACTGTTTCACTTTAAGCTGTATATGAGTCAACAATGCCCTGGACTCAGCTTTATCTTTGCCTCAGCACACTGTAGTGAAATATCACAGCTACTCAAGACCCCACCCAGCAAAACCCCTAATGCCGCAACTGACTAAGTCTGTTTTCAAAAAGCTATTTAGAGTGCAAAAAAATAACAAATGTGAATTGAATGTGATGGGAAACCAGTGTAGATGTGTCAAAATAGATGTATTGTGGGACCTCACAGCAACAAGAAGCAACATTAGCATTCATTTGGAGTCCTGATGACCTGATGAATGTAAGTCCAATATTAAGCCTCCTTTTGGCTCCGTTTTTGGTCTCCACCACCTCCTGCAGAAATATCTGAACTTTCTATGTCTGCTGTTTGGGGCGGGGCAGGTAGTGTACAGTAGGCTGTGTATTGGCAAGTATCTGGCGATACGATACATATCATGATACAGGGGTTATATTGCGTAACATCGCAATACTGTAAGTAAGGCGATATATTGCAATTGTTTTATCTAATTCTAGGAAAACTGTCACAGTATAAAGAACACCACCATATGCATAAAATCTGAGTAAAAAAAGTGTCGTTTTTTTTTATGCAATCCGAACAGTGGGATCTGTATTTGTATTTATCAGTCCCTGTATCATCCAATAGCACTGCTTTGAGAGGGCACATACACTGAGGGCGCATCTCTTTGCAAATGAAAAAAAGTATTGACTGAATTGATCTTTGCATGTAAATTATTAATTAATTAATCAACTATTAATTAAAAATTGTGTTTTTGAGAATCGATACAGTACCACAAAACATAATATTGTTATATTTGATTTTTTCCAATATTTTCTTACACCCCTAGTGTACAGTGGGCCAAAAATTACAAAATGAAAATGAAGCAAAACAGTAAAGTTTCAGGCCAGAAAACCAAAACAATGAGCTGAGAGAGCGGCCCCTTTCACATTACACACATTGTTATAATAATGTTGATTATAGCTGCTTTAAGTACTGTGTCCACATGTTTCTGGGGCTGTTTTTCATGGTTTAAACTAGCCCCCTTAGCTCCAATGAAGTCTTTGGCTTGGACCAGTGGTAGCAGAGGGAGGAGTGGGTTGGTTCACTGTAGCTGTAACTTAAACAAAAAAAGTCCAGAGGATGCTCTGAGCGCTCTGAAACTACAACTGTGAATTTCTGAGCGACAGTTCAAATGACGCTCTGATAATTTCAGGTGGAATTTATGAACGCACCCATATTTAGGCTATAGCTAAACAATCAGCTGCTTTTAATCAATAACCATGATTGCATAATTTAGTCAACTCGGTGTGGGCTCTAGGCTGCTAGCATACATAACTTGAAAAAACTCTTGAAAAAAATTGCCCTGGGGTTCGTTTAGTACCTGGTTTTTGTACCCATCCCTACTTTGGTGTGGAAGAACTTGACCTCAACCCCATTCAGTCCATCCTTTTGGATGAACTGGATCACCGACTGTGAGCCAGGCCTCATCAACCCAACATCAGTGTTGGTACCTCACAAATGCTCTCGTAGCTGAATGGGGGCAAATCCCTGCAGCCGGGTTATTGTAGCAGAATAATGCCCGCCAACAACCACTAATGAGGGGCATGTTCAGGTAGACTGAACGGGAACTGAAGGTGTCAGGAATCTATCAGGTTACTGATGAACAGCTATCAATTAACCAAAAGTGATGAATAAGTAAATTGAATTGCGTAATTCTGTGGCAGCTCTGCTCCAGATCTGTTGAACAGCAGGAATGTGACAGGACAAAGGAAGGAGAAAGAAATAGAGTGGGAGAGAGATATGGAGGTCAGCAGAGAGACAGTGCCACCACTGTCCCACCACTCAGTCTCTCACACACACACACACACACACACACACACACACACACACACACACACACGGTGCTGGGCCAATAGATCTATCTGCCTCTTTCACTTCACTGCCCTGACAGACTCCGCCTCTGACCAACACACAACGTAGTGCCAGCGGGAGGATGAGTAGAGAGCATCACACACTCGCATTCACTCACACGCAGACATACACTCACATGCAAACAACGTGCAACAATAGCACAATGGTGTTCTGTGTTTTGGGGAGTCCTGCAGCAACTGGTCTATTCAGGAGGCATCGTGCACTTCCTCTTACACACACACACACACACACTACTACCCAGCAGGCCTCAACACCAGCTGACAAGCATCCAGCTTCTCTTCTGTTCTTTAATCTGCGATCACTCTCCATTCATCCGAGCTCTGCTGAATGGATCTTTTTCTCTTCGCGTGAGACAAAGAAGAAACATTTCCCGCTGCCAAAGCTAACTCGAGCAGGAGTCGACGGTGACAAAGACCTCTGTGATCGTCATCAGAAAGTCGGGGGGGGGGGGAAAAGACGAAGCCTTATCCGTGTGCCAGTACTGCTTCTGATGCTCTGATTGGCTGATTGAAGTTTGGCTCACCTTGATCGGCCGCTCCAGCTCCGGCTTCTTATAACGGAGCCACATCATCCCAACGATCGCCATGGCGATGCAGAGCCAGTTGAAGAAGCTGAAGAAGTTGATGACGGAGAAGATGTCGTTGGAGAAGGCGTAGAGCAGCGTCATCACGCACTGGAGAGAATTAGAGAGAAGCAATTAGGAAAACCACTGATCACTGCTGTGTGTGAGAGACAGCAGCTTGTTTCTGGTAAAATACTGCTATTGTTGTTGCTTTATATTTGTCAAGTGTTTAATACTCTTATCAACACGGGAGTGGACGAATATGCTTGCTTTATGCAAATGTATGTATATATTTATTATTGGAAATCAATTAATAACACAAAACAATGACAACTATTGTCCAGAAACCCTGACAGGTAATACATTTAGTATAAAAAACATGCTCAAATCATAACATGGTAAACTCAAGCCCAACAGGCAAAAACAGCTGTCAGTGTGTCAGTGTGCTGACTTGACTATGACTTGCCTCAAACTGCATGTGATTTTCATAAAGTGGGCATGTCTGTAAAGGGGAGACTTGTGGGTACCCATAGGCCCAATCCCAGTGTTTTTTCTAGTTTCATATGATGCCATTATCTTCACTCTAGCTATAAAACTGAGCCCGCTGCAACCTAAAAATCGCAAGTCGCGTTAATACTTTTAAGAAATTAATGGCGTTAAGACGAATTTGCATTAACACGTTATTATCGCATTAACTTTGAAAGCTCTAATCTACAAATACCTTTCAGCAGCATTATCCTAACACTTCATTATCACTGTAAATCAGTGCAGTGGTACCCTTCTGATTTAAAGACTCAAAAGACACTGAACTCCTAGTACTGCATAAAATATCTGTGTTTTAGTGTTCAGAGTGAATTAGAAAATAAGAGTCCATACGGTGAATATAAGTGAGGGCAGCGGGGTCAGCAGGGTGGGGTGGATCATAGATAGCAGACTGGGCAGGTGACCCTCCCGGGAACCCACGAAGAATAACCTGAGAGGGAAGGAAAGACATGAATGCTGAGTATGAACAGATGTATGATTCCATTCAATGCATTTTGTACCAGATTCTGTGTGTTTATGTGGGTGTTTTTCAGCTCTCACTGTGTCTCCAAACCTGGTTAGATACTCTCCATCTACCTAAATGTTTCTGGGTTTGTGTGTGTGTGTGTGTGTGTGTGTGTGTGTGTGTGTGTGTGTGTTACCTGGATGATGTGAACAGAGAGCCGTTGACAGATCCAAAGCAGGACAGACCTACAAACACCGGGATGATCCACGACATCACACCCAGGTGGGCGTTACCAAAATCCTGCAGGACACAAACACACAAATGATCAAATATAGAAAGACTCCTGTACCTCTCTTTCTCCCCCACTTTTTCATCTGCCCGGCCGCACTTCAACGTCACACTGTGGCTGTGCGCACTGGGGTGCCGTGGTGTTTGGGAGCACACCGTGTCGTGCGCATCACAACAACCCGAGTACGGGTCAGGATAAGATCGCTAGACAGACAGATGTAAAGGTGGCGCAGATATCTAGTGTTTTCACATTTTATTTCTTCATAATGAAAAGGTCCAAGCCTTCAGGTGCTCAAGGAAGAAAATGGGGAAAAGAGGAGGAGGAAAAGAAATCTAGAGATATGATGTTAGCCTCCAGCGGTGGCGGGTGGTGGGGGTGAGAGTGCTCCAAATCTGAATTACGCCTAGGGCACCAGAAGGACTCGAGCCGGCCTTGGATGACATAATAAGTCAAGTTAAGTAGCAAAGTAGGTCCAGTCACACCAGTGAACAGTTCACACAGATTATTACAAGAATTCTACAAGAGTACAAGAGTTTCTACAAGAACATGTTTACATGCTTTAAAGGAACAGTGTGTAGGATCTGGCGGTATCTAGCGGTGAGGTTGCAGATTACAACTTCTCCCGTGTGCCAAGCCTGTAGGATTGCTACGGTGGCCGACGCGAAGAAACGCGAATGGCGCTGTCTACAGCCAGTTGTTGTAAGAGTAGAGTGCTTAGAGTGTGTGTGTACATGAGAAGTGAGTGGTGAAGCAAGAGAGAGAGAGCGGTGGCGACGGGAGCAAGTAACATTATCGACTCCGGCCCAAGCAGGAAAAGTTAACGACCCCCCTCCCGAAAAGCCCACACTGCTCTGATTGGTCAGCTGGCCCACTCTGTTATGATTGGTCAACTGAACCAAACTCTTCGGACTCCGCTCCAGCTCCGCTTTAACTAGCTTTGTTTGAGGGCGTGCCAAACTAGCTGCTAGACAGGTATTATCCAAATGTGTGACATCACCACGTTACGGAAGAAAAGGCGTAACTTCAACAAGGCGTTTCAGGAGCAGTGTTTCTGTGGGGGGGAGTTACTCTCTTTGGTGTGGACTTTGGGCTTTGTAACTTTGCAGATCTTTTACATACACAAAAAACTATATAACACACTAAAGGAAAGGGGAAAAAGCACAAAATCATAAAAGGTCCCCTTTAACGTAGACTTGCTGACTCTGCTGCTATTATAACGACTGTCACTTTAACCACACCACTGTCACTTACCTTGGATTTTTGTCTCCATATGCTCTTGTATAGTTTTTCTGTTTCTGTTTTTCTGTTTCCGTTTTCATTTTTAATTCTAATTTTAGTTTTTATATACCTCTTATTATTTATTTCTTTGACTTTCTCTATTTATCTGTACTATTGCTGTATTTGTGCTGCTGCAACGACAGAATTTCCCCGCTGGGGATCAATAAAGTTTTAGCTTATCTTACATTATCTCGTGATTTAGGTAACTAATCAGTGATTTACCAAGACCACATTTATGATTTTTGGGTCTGTGTTTTCAACTTAAAAGAATAAAAAATAGTAAATAGCAAATATAGTAAAAATGCATTGACTGTATTTGGCACCCTTCATACAAAGAAAGCGGTACTGTAGTAGCAGGAAGTAGGTGTGTACACTCACCACAGCCACGGCCTCTGAGCCCAGCATCTGCTCGGGGGAGAGGGTGGTGAAATAGGCCAGGTTGGTCAGAACGTACACTACCGTCACTATGGGCAGAGAGATGATGATGGCGCGGGGAAGGTTTCTGAGGAAGACACACACAAACGTTCTTAGTTACAACTCCGATTACAACCACAGACCATCAATCACTTCTCTGCAAACAAGTCTGTATTTGATCATAAAAGGTTGCTCATTAATACTCACTTGTAAGGCTCAATCATCTCCTCAGTAACAAAATTCAAGTAGTTCCTGTAAGCAGAAGAGGCACCAAATCAGAAACATAGTATGTAGCACTAGCAAAGCAGACATAATGCACACTGTGTAAATAAAACTGTTCCAGATTAATCTGAAAGTGGAAAAGGAGGAATTTTCCCAAACTGCATTCAAAACTTAACACAAGAAAATTCAACTTCATTTAGACAAAGAAAGCTATTTGTTTTATAGTTAAAACACAAGAAAGACAAAAGGGGGTAAATAAATTCACAATCTAGTTTAATTCAACACTAAGGAGAGAAACAATACAAGGAAGCAGGCTGGTGGATACTTCCATATAATGGATAATGGACATTCAGTGGAGTCTTATCTTGATGATAAGATGATATTATGTTATTGATAGAGCTGTCAAAGTTAACACGATAATAATGTGTTAACGAAAATTTGTTTGAATGCCACTAATTTCTTTAATGCAACTATAAACCTGAGGAATCCATTGGTACCAACTATGTCATACTAGCTTGTCACAAAGGAGGCTAAATAACGCTCCAAACTTACGCTAAATTCTGGCGAGGAAAAACTGGCATGGCCATTTTCAAAGGGGTCCCTTGACCTCTGACCTCAATATATGTGAATGAAAATGGGTTCTATGGGTACCCACGAGTCTCCCCTTACAGACATGCCCACTTTATGATAATCACATGCAGTTTGGGGCAAGTCATAGTCAAGTTAGCACACTGACACACTGACAGCTGTTGTTGCCTGTTGGGCTAGAGTTTACCATGTTATGATTTGAGCATGTTTTTTATGCTAAATGCAGTACCTGTGAGGGTTTCTGGACAATATTTGTCATTGTTTTGTGTTCTTAATTGATTTCCAATAATAAATATATACATACATTTGCATAAAACAAGTATATTTGTCCACTCCCATGTTGATAAGAGTATTAAATACTTGACAAATCTCCCTTAAGGTACATTTTGAACAGACAAAAAAATTAATCACGATTAACTCTGAACAATCATGCGATTATATATTTTAAATCGATTGACAGCCCTGAATTCCAATTCCATCCACCATGAGGGGTTGCTAACTCAGCAGGACTAACAGTTTAATAGGCCTGATCCTAAACTGGAAAGTGGATAATGAACAGGCAACGCAGTGGCTCGCAACCTGATCACACAGGTAGGTCCATGTGTTAACTCACCAGCCACCATAAGCAAACAGGCCGCTGTAGAGGGCCAGGCCGATGCTGCCAAACTCATATTTGGACCCCTCGAAGGAATTTTCTGGAAGAAGACGGTCTACGCCACCTGGAGGAGAACAGGGAGAAAGAAATGGGTTAACTCTGAAACCCACAATAGACCCGTTTTTGTCTTTTTTAGGGGGCGATAGCAGGTCAGCAGTAGATGTCACATAGAAGTGGTGTACAACATCTGAAAGCTGGAAACCTGAAGATTTATTTGAGATGCAGCTCAGCACTGTGTGTCAAGTTGTTCTCGTCATTAATAACAAATAAAAAAAAAATGAATTGATTAATTACTTAAAATAAATTGTGAAAGTGTATAAGGGCTTAGAACATTATGATAGAAGTATATGATGGCCATCTCCATGCTCTATTATGTCTCATAAGTTGTTGCAGCAATTTTTGGATTGATACCATTTGTTACACAGATTTGGTGCTAAATTTAACCATTTTTACCACTTGGGCATTGATAAAAATGATCAATAATCCCTCCAAAATACCACATTAAGACACCAAGACCTTGAGGAACACCATAGAAAAAGCCATGCTGTGATCTGGTATCAAAAACCTTTGACATTTGGAGATTTCTTATTATTTCTTTATTTTTCGGCGATTGAGCACATCTGTTCTAGAAACTGCTCAGAAACTCCCTTATTGTCAATATATCTAGGAAAGCCATCCATCCTCTGAATGCTCTAGGTCTCTAGTTTGTGGTTGTTCAGTTTCATGAGGCTGTGATTATCCTAGAGGTCACCACTGGTCATTTTAAACAGTGAGGACAAGTTTCAAAAAATGGTCTCACACTACAATGAAATGGCTACTATGGAGACTGACATCATCACACATGAATACAATTGGGCTCATTGGATCCATAAGAGTCTCAGCTTTACAGTGATACCCAATTTATGTAATTCCAAGACTGTTTAGGGACCCCAGTATGCAGAAATATTCAAACACTCCTTTTGAGAATATCCAAAAATAACACATTTGTACTGTATTAAAAAAACTGCATGTTTATGCCCCAAACTGCATGTGATTATCATAAAGTGGGCATGTCTGTAAAGGGGAGACTCGTGGGTATCCATAGAACCCATTTTCATTCACATATCTTGAGGTCAGAGGTCAAGGGTCCCCTTTGAAAATGGCCATGCCAGTTTTTCCTCGCCAAAATTTAGCCTAACTTTGGAGCGTTATTTAGCCTCCTTTGCCGACAAGCTAGTATGACATGGTTGGTACCAATCATGGTTTCATATGATATCTGTACCTTCACTCATACTCCAAAACTGAACCTGCTACAGTCTCTGAAAGAGAGTAAAGTTGGTTGGGATCACGGGCGGGTCTCAGGGGCTTAAGACATAAAAAATATATATATATATTCATCTGCCTGCCAGCAAGTGTACCAGCCAGTTTGGAGAACCCAAAATGTGGAACAATAAGTGAAACAATGATCTGTGGCTGCCCAACACACACTAAAAAGCCTTTGGAGGGGGGGACATTCATTTTAAATCTGTCTCGGTATGTGGATCAGGAAAGGCCTGCAGAATATAATGGAGTTAAGACAGGCTGAGACGATCAATATGACTAGACTGTGGCGCGGCTTTGTGGATCGACCTGAGGCCCTCACTGATCACACACAGACAACAGACAAACAGAAGGGACTACAAGAGGAGAGCAGAGACATGTTTTATTGGCTTGCTCAAGGGCAGAGCAACAGTGGTTGAGGGATGGGAGAGTATTACTATTTTACTTCAATTTATCAGCTGTTGTGCAGATTTATGACATTCTGGTCACGGCCCCTCTTCTCGGACCTCCAGATTGCTGCTGGTTTGAGGGGATCTGAGCCACATTCCTGACGGAATTGCTCCCCACAACACGCACGCACATTCTCAGACACAGCGACGGTTGCTAAACCAACAGCCCGGGGCAGTGTTGGTTCTGGGATGGTTAGCCCTAAGCCACTGTGTAGCGTGGGAAGTACCCAATTACTGCGCTATCCAAGTGACTAACTGCCCTCCTGACAAACAGGCAGTTGCATGACCTCCTAAGGTCCCGCTGCCACACCTGGTCAGCGCTGCTCTACATACAGCACCCGCCTGACAGGGGAGCTGTGCTGGGGTCTATGGGTCCTGGTCTGTACCATCTCTAAGCTCACGTCTATAGCTGAGGCTCCTAATGGTTGTTTCAACTTGTTCATAAAAGCATCAAAATGTTTCTATCAGTTGGGTTGAAGTAATTGAATTGAAGAGTCATCCTCAATGTAAAAAAGAAACTAAAATTGCCGCCTCGCGCTTGTACGCCTCCGCCAACTAGTCAAGTTGCAGTTTCCATCCATGTCTGTCCAAAATGTCATCACTTCATCATTTTATCTGATTAGACATTTGTGTGAAATTGTCATAATTAGAATATGAATTCTTGAGTTATGGCCAAAATGTGATCTAATCTAATCTAAAAAAAAAAAAAAAAAATCAGTTCATCCTTGAGTCCAAGTGGATTTGAAGAAATTCTTTCAAGACATACCTGAGATATCAGAAGAATGGGACGGGTGTGAGGTCAGAGTGACCTTGACCTTTGACCACCAAAATCTAATCAGTTCATCCTCGAGTCCAAGTGGACATTTGTGCCAAATTTGAAGAAATTCCTTCAAGGCGTTCCTGAGATATCATCTTCACGAGAATGGGACAGATGGGAGGTCACAGTGACCTTTGACCACCAAAATCTAATTAGTTCATCCTTGAGTCCAAGTGGGTGTTTGTGCCAAATTTGAAGAACTTCCCTCCAGGCATTCCTGAGATATCGCGTTGGACAGGACGTACGGACGTACGAAGCAGTTGTTGATCACCTGCAGCCCCTTCCCATCGGTTAAGAGGAGTGAAGAGTCAGCAGTAAATGACGGCATAAATCAGTCAATAAAATAGGTTTTTAAGAGATGTCTTTGAGAATACAGGCA
The DNA here is from genome assembly GCA_916701645.2 of Sebastolobus alascanus. Classification (NCBI taxonomy): domain Eukaryota; kingdom Metazoa; phylum Chordata; class Actinopteri; order Perciformes; family Sebastidae; genus Sebastolobus; species Sebastolobus alascanus. The sequence goes on from CAKAOJ020000006.1 coordinate 7,585,033, forward strand.
CAAAAAAATTAGGCTGATGGGTCCTGTAGTATGCTAGATTAGCCGTGGACAGACAGACATACTACCGAACACATGATCTCCCAACAGGCTTACGCCTGGCAGAGATAATTCTATAAGCCAAAGAAAAGCAGAATAATAAACCAATCAATGTTTTGCATTATTGCCGGAAAAAAATACTTACAATTAATTAAAGGTAGGGTTGGTAATCTTGAGAAACCAGCATGAGCGTGCTAGATTGGAAAAAATATCCAACCAAAATACAGAGCCCAGTGTTGCCAACTCTTTTTCAATGAAAGTAGCTAGCAGCACACGCTACAAAAGTCCCTAAATCTGGCGAGAAAGTTGCCAAGTCAACAACACTGACAGGCCAGTACAGACCTCCCTCCAAAGCCACTCCCCTAAAATTATCATTATGAACGTAAACAACGAACCTGGATATTGTTAGTACTCACAGCTGTCAAGCTAGCAGCTTGTGGAAGACTCCGGTGCCGCGCAATGAGCAGGCCGTCCAATCATTACATTCGGGCTGAATGAAATTATTGGACGGGCTTATTACAGTCCTGCGACAGCCACAGATACCATATTTATTTTCTTATTTTGTCAGAGCATTTGATTTATTGATTGCTGTCAGGATGTAAAGAACATTTCAACAAAAAGAACATAAAATGTTTTTGAACATTACCAACTCTACCTTTAATCATCAAAATAGCAGATTAATTTTCTGACGACTGACTAATTGTTTCAGTTCTACTCAAATCTCTTAACACTAATGGATAGCCCTACTAATATACAAGTAAGGAAATCTACAGTTTATCTAAACACAACCCCAACTAGAATTTGTATGATTCTCAAAAAAAAAAAAAAAGTATAAAGATAAGCGGAGTTTTAGATGAGAACGGACAGCTTATTCCTGAAGTACTGTCACAGCAGGTTTGACTTGTCTGGGCGGAAGGGGAGAGACTTTATAAACCAGAAATTCAAGTTGTCTATTTGACAGAAGCACTTACAAACCAATTTATCGTTTTGTTTCTGTGTCAACAGCTCCTCACACCTGTGAGGCTTGAGCTCAGTGGAACACCTGATGGTTCCTAACCTTTAAAGCTCGTCATGGTGGTACAGTCTGAATCATCACTGACTCATACTCTTATTCCTCCTTCTGCAACCCTGTACTGCCCAGCCTTTATTTTGTGAGGTGAGGGAGTCTGTATCAGAAAATAATTTGTGGCGGACAAACACAAATGAGTCCTCCTTCAAGCCTCTTTGTGTCAACTTTACTCTCGCACCGCAATTGACAGCTTTTGTTCTTCTGTTGCTCCAAGATCACTTTCCATCACACTGTTCAGGAAACACTTAGAGCATCAGACGGTCACATGATACCAGTGCCAGGCAGTGGAAGTGAGACACACACACATACACACACACACACAGAATAAAATATGCATGTACCATGCAGAACACACACACTCAAAAGGTGCACACGTACCAACAAAGACTGAATGAAAGACAACCTGATTTCCTACTAGTGAGTTTAAATTAGGTTTAATAATAGGGATAAGAAGGATTTAGGCACTTAATGGAGTAAAATGTACAATGAGTTTACTTATGCCTCATTGGTTTGCTGCGATACCCTCCTATACTACAAAACATACCTTAAAGAAGTAGTTCAACATTTTGGGAGATACACTTATGCCTGGTTCAGACTACACAATATTTTTGTCGGTTACGATGGACGCTATGTCAGATTAGGCGATTGAGAGTCATAAACTCTTGTCGTGACTTGGCCGAGAGACATGACAGACTACACGTCAATCACATACCAATCACAGCTAGACGTCTTTCACGACGTGCGTGATGTCATAAGGAAGGAAGCTTGATGCTAATAGAGTGGTGCAGGAATGAGTCCTAAAACCCCGAAATGAGCTAGCATTTTAGCACTTCCAAGCGACTTTTCACCCTCTATGGTCGCACCATACGCACTATACAAATATAAGCTAAGTACCACTATACTGTCGGATAGAAGCCATCAGTATTGTTTATTGAGTTAATTTAGCAGTCTGTAATGATTTGGTACCGCAAACGATAGCGCTGCTAGCCAGGTAACAGCGGCGATCCAAGCCCCCAGGAAGAGGGCCGGTCTTTGAAGCAAATTTTCGTAGTTGCCAAACGGCGGTACTACAACTTCCGTCTCCGTCGCGTGATGCTATTGGGCCCAAAAAGACTTTTTCCCATAGACTTACATTGGGAAAGAGATGTCTGTAACTTAGCGGATACATTTTTTTTTAGGTAAATCAACTTCCCAGTACGAATACTTGAATAGACCTTATTTAAATCATTAGGTCCTAAAAGTTGTAAAATGCACTAATAGCCGAATCCAGAGTTATTTTCCTTTCTCCGTTCATGTGAATGAGACCCAGGCCGAGGGCTGGGAGGCAGGATTAAAAGACCGCCGGATGATCCGGGTACTTTATTACTCGGCAGTCGAGCAATTTTGGCTTCATGCGCCACTGAGCAACTCTCATAGGAATGAACGGGAGCCCGCCTCCAACGCTGTATCCAGTTCTCTTTATACATCTATGAGGCGTTCGTCATTTCCGGTGATTGTGCAACAGCCGTGTTCGATTAGAGACAACACTACCCTGTAGAAATTCACGCACTACGCAAGTAAGTACATAGTGTACACAGTGTACTACATGGAAGTGTACGGAAGTATCCGAATTGAGACACAGCAACCGTGGATCAGGTAAAGGAAACATATTACATGGATTAGCCCTCTTCTTAGGACAGAGATGAATAAACTTCTCCACATTTAAAAAAAAAAAAAAAAAAGACTATTTGCTAAGACGTCTGTTTTTTAACCCTCCCACTACACAAACACACACCTTTTATTCATGGCTCAAGGAGAGCCGTGCTGGTGTGTGAACCAGCAGTGCAAACCCACTTCAAGATGTCAAGCAGCACTTTTACATAAGGTCAGAAAATATTGGTCTGTAAGTGTTACTGTGTATGTGTGTGTTGTATTAAATAAACCATGTTAGGATCATATAGATAAAGAATAAGAAGGTGACAAGAAGCATATCTCTGCATCACAGAATCACAGATGGACTGTGACAAGAAGAAACCTAAGTAAATCAGATGCAAGTTTACATAGCTGAGATCAGTCTCGGTGTGTTTCACTTCCAGTGTGGGCAGGTGTCACATGGAGAGAGCAGGAGTTTACTGCAGATAATCAGATTACACTGTTGTCTAATCAGAGACGCCAGCAGACTCTGACCTTATGAGCCACAGAGCTCCATGAACACACACTATAACAATATTATTATTAGGGCTGTCAAGGGAGATTTGTCAAGTATTTAATACTCTTATCAACATGGGAGTGGACAAATATACTTTCTTTATGCAAATGCATGTATATATTTATTACTGGAAATCAATTAACAACACAAAACAATGAAAACTATTGTCCAGAAACCCTCACAGGTACTGCATTTAGCATAAGAAATATGCTCAAATCATAACATGGCAAACTCAAGCCCAACAGGCACCAACATCTGTCAGTGTGTCAGTGTGCTGACTTGACTATGACTTGCACGAAACTGCATGTGATTATCATAATGTGGGCATGTCTGTAAAGAGACTCGTGGGTAGCCATAGAAGCCATTTTCATTCACATATCTTGAGGTCAGAGGTCAAGGGACCCCTTTGAAGATGGCCATGACAGTTATTCCTCGCCAAAATTTAGCGTACGTTTGGAGCGTTATTTAGCCTCCTGCTGCTACTGTCTTGGCCATGATACTCTTAAAAATGAGATTTCTAATCTCAATGAGGCTTTTCCTGGTTAATAAATTCTAAATAAATAAAATTAAAAATATATTATTATTATTATTTTTTTTTTAAATGTATTATTCTTATTTTCTTTCTTTTGCTCTCTCTTATAGAGTCACAGGAGAGCCATTATAAGGAATAAATATGTAAAAGAATGGAAAAATACATGTGGAAATATAAAGAGGAATAAATAAAAGAATATATAAATAAATAAATGTGGAAATATAATGAATAAATAAAAGTAAGATATATAAGTAAATAAAATGTGGAAACATAAAAGAATAATTATATGCATTTTCAACTTATTTTCACATTTATGTGTTCATTTATTTCAGTATGTATTTATTTATGTATTTTATAAAATGTATATTAATTTATTTTTGCATATTAATTATTTTTTCTGTATATTTTTCATCTTTTATTTATTTATTTATTTTTATATAATCTTTTACAGATGTATTCTTTATTATGGCATTCCTATTTCCTATGACTCCATACTCCCTTAGTTCACCACCTCCTCCCCCTCTCACACATCTACCTTATAGATTTTGTCCCAGACTGACTGTCTGAAACATATACAGTACATGCGCACGCACGCACGCGCGCACACACACCCTAACCAAATTTGTTCTGTTAATGTTGTTTCGTCTTGTAATAAAAAAAAGAAAGAAAAGAAATTCAATGACTAGTAAACAGCCTGTATTCTATCTTTTTTTTCTCCGTTTCTCATTTTCTTTCTGAATCATAATGTTGATTATTGCCGTAAACAGACCTATAAATCACTCAATAACGTCCACTGCTAAACAGCAGCCAGTAGTGTTTGCAGTGAGGACACCCTGTCAGGTGAGTCTGTTGATGTAATCACAGCCACGCGCCCAGGCTTTGTCTAAACTAGATAATCTGTGGTGTCTCCGATAAACAGTTATTAGACGCACTGAGATGTAAAAGACTGGTTTTACAGATTTAGGAATGCTGTTAGAAAAGCTCACTTTTGAAATAGGACTAGAATTACAAATAAGTAGAATTACTCTTCATGCTCCAGCTACACACTTAAAACGGGCATTAGACAGGAAGGGCTGGCATTCAATATATGTGGATTAAGATGACTCAAAGGCGGATACAGTTCCTGCTTCTCCTGAAGAGAGAAGTGGAGGAGGATCAGTTAGAGCTCAGACTTGTTTTTTTTAGTCGAGATGGGCTCCAACTTGATACACTGGAATTGAGGGAGGACAGACAAAAAACATTTTTGAAAAGTTGCTAGCTATGGAGGACAGAACCTGCCAAAATCTAAAATAAATGACTCTATAAATAAATAAATATCATTAAAAGCAGCAAAACTTATATTAAAAATAAATGTAGCCATTAATTAATTGATAACATGTGACATAAATTGATATATTTGTTATAATTTGCTTCTTTATTTATTTATCTTTGTATTAATTCCCTTATTTATTTACTCTTCTGTTTAATTTTCCTTTTTATTTATTCATGTATTTATTTTTTATTAATTTTTTTTAACATGTATTTATTTATTAAGCAGCCCCCTCATTTGCATAATTAGGCAAAAATGCATAAAGAAATGTAAAAAGAAATGTGTAAAGAAATGTATAGAGAAAAGAATACATAAATAAATGAATAAATAAGGGGTGAAATGCAAAGGGAAAATTGTGTATAAATAAATAAATGCATAAATATATAAATAAATACATACATTTAAAAATAAATATAAAATAAATAAAAAAGTAAATGCAAAATATATAGATAAATAAATAATAAATGCATAAATAAACAATAAATGCAAAAATAAATAAATACATTTACAAAATTATTGAAAATAAATACATAAATAAATAAAAGGGAAAATTAAACAGAAGAGTAAATAAATAAGGGAATTAATACAAAGATAAATAAAAAAAAAAAAGTAAAGAAATAAAGAATAGCAAATTAAAACGGAAATATCCATTTATGTCACAATTAATTCACGGCCACATGATTTTAATTATTATTTTTGCCACATTTAATGACATATTTATCGAGTCACTTATTTATTCATTCATTTTTTTTTTTTATTTTGGCAGGTTCCGTCCTCCATACTTGGAAAAGCCAAAGACAAATTTCAACTGAGGTGGACAATAAAGTCGATCTAATCTAATTTAACTTCTTAAAAGCTCCCCTCCTCTTCATCCGTCTGCTAGTGTGAGGTCAGCTCTGGGAAACTAACTCATAAAGCTTACGACTCCAGACAAACAACTACAACTAACTCACTTGCTCTGAAAATAAGAGAGGACCTGCTGTGATGTCCTGACACACTCATACAGAAATCATTTTTATTTTATTGTTTATTTGATGAGACATTGCTCCATACATATGTTGCAGCAGGTTTAGGTTATATCTAGGGTCCCGGGTCCCTCTGCTACTGATCTCTGCCAGTGAACAACCAGCTTCCAGAAACCTCATACCTCCTCCACTCTCTCTCCATTTCTCTCTCTGTATAATGAAAACCTCTCTGGCTCTCTTTCACCCCCACCTCCCCTCTCTCTAACCTCCTCCCTCGGCTCAATCTCTTTCTGGTCCACTTCTGAACAATTCCAGTCAGTGTTGAGGTCCTGTTTTGCCCACCAGTCAGCTGATCTGAGACCTGTGACCTCTGATCTCTGCACAAACAGCCCACTTTGCGCACATGTGTGTGTGTGTGAGATGGAGGATTGAACTTGGATTGGGCCTTTTAATCAAGAATCTACATCTTTTGTCTTTCAGCCCTCAAAACATACATTAAAAATGGGTCCAGATTTGTTCAATCTTGGTGACATGAAGTGGCTACCATCACATTTAATACAATGCCAGTAGCACATTTTAACAAAACACCAGCAGGTTTCAGGAAGTCTAAGACTTTGAGAACTTTTAATGCTGCCAGGAAGTAAGAGAATACAAAAAGCTGACCTACTTCTGAATGAACATGTAGTAGTCAATTAAAGTTCTGGAACGAGAAAAAATACTTAATCGTATTAACTGTTCTGTATAAATCACAAACAGATAAATCTCAAAATCATTAAATGCTAAAAAAAAAAGAAAAAGAAAAAGAATTGTATTTAACATTTTAATACTTTTTGGTTTCTTTCAAATTTTAGACAATTTTGTAGATTGTTTTACGGTACGCTCACATTTTGCGCTGCGCGATTACATACAAATTCAATGCAAAGAGGCAAATAGACACAAATTTGAGCCGGGCGACACGAATGATGCGCATAGCCTGAAACTGATCAATCCAAACTTCATTCAGAAAACAAGCATTTTAAAAGTTGTTTGATTGTCGTCTTGTGAACAGACCTGACAAAGCATGAATTCAGACTTTTTACAAATCGGCATTATTATATAGTTATTTCGGCATCCCTATCATCCGTTTATGCTAGATACAGTCAGTGTAATGGCACTGAATTTGAATACAGCTCGCCGCCGGGTGATGTTATGAACTCAGAAACGACGGTGTTTGGTTATCTGACATATCTGGGACTTCCACAACATGTACAAAGCAGCAACAGCGGTTATTTCTTCCATGGTTGATGGCGGAAATGGCGGAAAGAAAAGTTGTAGGTATCCATGGAGACAAGCTCCTTTTCCTCCCCAGCGTGTCGAATGAACACAAATGATACCGGCGGTCCAACTCGCGTGAGTAAAGCAAGGAAAAAAATGTGCTTGGCTCTTGGTGTGAATGCAACATTAGATGCTTTAACCTTTAAACTGTAGGTTTGGTGTTGCAGTTCGAGTAAAAGTGAGACTATCAAGAACACTGCTGACTTTCAAAGCTGGATCTTACAGCTTGGCTAGGGTAAATGCCAGGTGAGAGGACACAGGGTAAGAGGTCGTAGGAGTACAACAATCAGCCCTCAGTCTCTGTGAACTCCACCTCAGTTTAAACTCAGTGACATTTCACTTCACCAAGGCATTTCTCTTTAAACAACAACTTATTTTGCAACTGAACTGAGTAAAAATCGGACAAAACAGACCCTGATGTCAGCTTCCAGCTACTAATCTATAACTCTATTTGCTTTGTGATAACATTCAATCTGCAAGACTTGCTCTGCGTCTCACGCTGACTCATTCACATTCAACAAACATGCTTGTTGACTTCCCTTTTATTGGGTTTCCCCGTACCCCTGTTTTCTATTTGTCTCTCTCGGAGGAGGAGTACAGCAGCCGACAGATTCGCCGCAGACAGGAAGAGAGCCAGCCGTAGAAGCCAGCAGGGCTTGGCAGCAAACACACACAGGCAGCAGGGGGGATGTAAGCCTGCAGGTACCTGGTAAAAGCTTTTTTCGAGACTGGATAGGAAGCAGACAGGTATTATGCCATCTTCAATGTTTAAGACTACAAACCATAGCAGTCTAGTTTCTATGACATGGACCAGATGAACCCCAAAGTCTTGGTTGAGAGTAGCACGGCCTTCCTCTAGAGGGCAGAGTTTGATTTCCTGAGCTCACTTGCTGTATGTGTTTGGCCCAATTCCAATCCAACCACTATACCCTCCCACTCCGTCTGTTTGTAGTCACACTCACAGCTCAATGAAACACCCTTCTTCAAGGTGTCGGGTATAAATACAGCGGCACGCTACGGGACCAACTTCACTCCCTCGAGCAACTATAAATATCAGAATCAGAAATACTTTATTGATCCCCGGGGGGGAAATAGAGTTGCGATACAGTTGCTCCCATTCTAGAATATAAATATATAACACAGAGAATTAATAAGAAAATATTAATATGAAATATGTAAATTATATACTGTATAGGCCTACTACAATATAACACTGCAAATAATAATGTTGAAAAATGGGATCTTTGATTAAGTGTGTAAAAATGCAAGACTAGTAGGCCTATAAATAGAGAGAAAAAGAATATTAGTTTAAATATATGCCAGTATTGCACAGTTGAAGATTATTACGGATTACAGACAGAACCTGCCAAAACATTTTAAATATATTTATTTATTTATTTTTGCATTTATTATTTATTTATTATGCATTTATTTATTTTATATATATATATATATATATATATATATATAAATATAAATGTATTTTCTTATTTATGTATTTATTTATTTTTTTAATTTCTGCATTATGTTCCCTTTGCATTTCACCCCTTGTTTATTTCCCCAAACTTATTTATTTCTGTATTCTTTTCTTTACACATAACTTTTTACATTTCCATTTTATTATTATTATTTTTAAAATTATTTTTGCTACATTTAGTGACATATTTATTTATTTAGCGAGTCATTTATTTATTTATTTTTTATTTTGGCAGGTTCTGTCCTCCATAATATACACGATTACACATGACATCGTGTATGTATATATATATATATATACATATATATATATATACACAATATATTAAATGTCTATTTTAGTTTGAGCAGTATAGTTTTTTGTTTGTACCGGTAGTCGCATGGAACTTACATTGTTGTACGGAGCGTGTTTCATGACGAACACAAACCGGCGTTGCTTGTCCTCAGTAAGGGCACCCGCCACGCGAAAGTGCAAACAGAGCGGAAGTGGGTAGAGAGATGATGTAGGGACCGGATTGGAAGTGGGCCATACCTTCTTAAGAAAACCTCCAAAGGTCTAATGACTTCTAGTAAATGGGACACGAGTCCTTGCTTGGACAAACGGACTGTTTGTTTGACTCAACATCTTGCAGCCAATAAGTAAATTTTCAATGAAAGGAGCTGTGTTCTGCTGAAGAGCCATTGTCCGCTCTCTGTGCTGTCCTCTCGTCTTTGGCAACACTTCACAACATCCTGTGGCCTTAATGAGGGTTCGGCCCGACTCCAAGGAGCTAAACACCAGCTACTCCTCCTCCACAGATTCACTGCTCGCATCGGACAAAGACAGCAGGCCTGGTTGAGATCAACTTTGGCCAGAATGGGATTACGCTGCAGATATAGGGTCAGTGAAATTTGGGGTGACTGGGGTTCAAATAAAGAAATAAGTGCCATCACAGCCTCCTGGATTACACAAAATCTCCTCAGTTAAAGCTAAGGAAAATTTAAAAAATGTTATCTTTCATATTGACTTTAGAGCAATTGTGTTTTGCGACATTATTGTTGTTTTGGTTAAATTAGCTTCACAGAAACACATTGCACGCCCCCCCCCCAAAAAAACAAAAAATCCAACAGAATGAATTTTCCTGTAAGTGAGAAATAGATGTCTTTATAATAAACTCATTTCAGTTTAGGGTTCCCCATCAGAGCATGAGGGTGTCTGTCTATGTCAGAGGAGCAGATGAGCGCACACAGCAGGGAAGACATCACTGCTTAAATCACATTAACTACTTCCTGTTTCAGGTTGGGTGGCACAGACTGTATAGTTAAACATGGTATGCTTCCTGCCTGAATTACTAAAGGCAGGGCCGGCTAAAGGAATAGGCCACATAGGTGGTCGCCTCGGGCGCCATCTTCTGGGTGGCGCTGGTCGCCCTCGAAAATAAATAAATAATATTTTTTGTTTTATGCCGGTGGGCATCCTTCCTCATTTTCTGCATTGAGGTAACAAATGAACAAATAAAGAAAGAAAGAAAGAAATACACTTTTCCTCCCTGTAACTCTTTCTCACACTTTTTTATCTGCTCGGCTGCACTTATTTGTTAATAAAAGTGTAAATTGTAGTGAAACTGACTAAACACTTTTAAGCCAACAATATCAGGAATTGTGTATTTATATTATAATTATTAGTTATTTATGAAAATAAAAATCAGAATTTTTGTCTTAAGACCATTGTGATGTCTGATGTGTGTTGCGGTTTACGGGGCTAGGGTTAGAGTTCTGGGGGGGTTGAACCCTAAACCTAGAGCAGCACCAAAAGCACTAGAGCCGGCCCTGACTAACGACACTGACACACCAGGCTGATGCCAGATTTTGCGGTGTGTCCCGCACCGTCGGCTCTTGTCTGCCCGTGTCAGAATTTTTCCGGCCGATTCAGCATGTTGAATCAGCTGCGGAGCTCGTCGGTGAGAGAAATCATTCTGATTGGCTGTTCAGCTTCAGCGAATCGGTGCACGAGAAGAGAAACGGAAGTGAGGAAAGCAGGCAAACGAGTAAAGTCAAGAATGCAAACACAGAAGGCTCTTCTCATTTTTCATCTTCATCTCATCTGATCATTCCAATACACGGATATTTTCACGTGGCCATCTGGAATGCAGCCGAGTGGTGAGTGAGAGTGGTGTGAAAATGGTCGGCAGACGCCGCTTTGTTTCAGAACGTACGTGCTAACCGGCCGTCGGCTGTAGTCTTCGCGGTGTGTTCGAGTGCAACTTTTTGGCCGCCCTTCAGGGCTTTATTTTATTGTGGTGCTGATGCACAAATTTTATAGGTCACTTGAAAGAAGAGGGCATTAAAGATATCCACGACCCTTGGATGGGACCTTGTGAATGTGTGTGTGTGTGTTTGTGTGTATGTACGTGTGTGTGCTTGTGTGACGTACCTTGGCCAATCTTGACGAAGCCGATGATGATGATGATCACCAGAGCCAGGACCTTGGCCACGGCAAAGAAATCCTGCACTCTGGTGGCTGCCTTCACACTGTAGCAGTTCACAAAGGTCAACAGGACTGCAGAGACAGAGACAGAGAGAGAGAGAGAGTGTAAGTGGCGGCATCCTTAAGAAGCAGCTCTTTAAACTCCACCATGGCGTCTTCACTCAGTCTGCCAGATACTGGGCAACAAATGCTTTCTCATTGGGTGCGCGAAGAACTAACTTTTTATGCAGATGTTTCTGAAGTTAAAAAAACTTGTTTCTTAACAATGTTTCCCTGAATCCTCTTTAATCTTTAATCAAAAATGAGGTCACGTAGGCGTGCGCGTGAGTGTGCGTGCGTGTATTCGCGGCTCTCAAAGCACGCTGGGAGCTGGAGAAGACTTCACAGAGACTGGTGGGATAAAACGCTTCCCACACTATTACCCCTCCGTGTTTTACCCACACATGTACGGTGATGTGCGCACACATTCAAATAGGGTTGTTGAAGCAGCCCCTAACCCTGGACGCCATTAAAAGTGATTAACTAAAGCAGCAGGTCCCTTCAAAGCTCCTAAATCAGGTCGGGGCCACAACAAAAAAGACGACACAGAGCACAATGAGGCTCTGTGTTAAAGAGACCAAGATAAAGAGAGAGGGAGCCTGAGTACAGTAGAGGGATGGGCACGCAAACACACACACACACACAGAGAGAGAGAGATAGAGAGACTGGCCTCCAAATTCATGCACACACAAAACGGACTCTTACTTGGGCATATACAGTATGTGTGCACAAACTTGCGCATGTGTGCAAGCAAACACACAGAAACACACTGAACTGAATTACACCAATTCCCACAGAAACAGGTCAAATGGAACAGTAACTCCCACCAAAATAGACCTATGGAGCTGTAGATGGACGTGTCACGTGTGTTGTGTGTGTGTGTGGATTTGGCTGTCAGCCTCACAGTGACCCTGAACACCCCACTGCCTACACGGCAGGCATGCACACGCACACCCGCACCCGAGCGAGCAATCCTCGCGAAACACACAAACACAGATAAGTGAGCCTCTCAGTCTACGGCTTTGTCATGTGGTCTCGGTCAGGATTTAGCCTTCAGTCAATCTGATGATTAGGTACTAGGGTTACTAGCTGGCACTCACACATACATGCACACATATATATATATATATATATATATATAAATACACGATGTCATGTGTAATCGTGTATTCAGATAGAGATGCAGTGTGTGAGGTGAAAGGGGGGATACTTGTTGTGTGTGGCGGTCAAAGAAAACATGTACAACCAGACTGGTGCCAACAAGTTAAAGTAGCTAATAATCCGAGGATTATCTTGTTAAGACTCCAAACAAAACAAGTTGAAACACACTGAAATTTACCAGCATTTGTAGCCAAACCTGAACTGTGAAGCAAACATCTACAGTCTAAAGGAACGTTTACTAACTAACTTAAATAGCCTAAAGCATTACAGTTGAGGTTTATGACAGCTTTGAGGGAAATTAGATGTACCCGTTTGTTCATCTCATTCAGTTCAATTCTCATACAATTTCGGCAACAACACATTATTAACGATAAATTCTCTTTTTTTTATCCTCCAAATTAGAGCAGAGAAAGATGATATGATAATTTAGTAGCCTACGATGTGTGGTCAAAGTCAAACTAGCCCCTAGTGATAATAAAACTAAAATAATGAATGGGATATAGGGTTGAATATAAAGATTTCACCTATTAAACTCAACAGATGTTTCTGAAGTGGGCCTGTCAGTTTCCCTTTAATTAATTTCTTTATATTTTAATACATTTAATTTTATATTTAGAACACCGTGGCCTTTCTATTCTGTCAAACCCAGGAAATTTGTCATAATAATAATAATAACCTGCCAAAATCCGAAATAAAAAAATAAATGACTCGATAAATAAATAAGTAAATAAATAATGTAATTAATACAAAGAATATATAAATAAAGAATAAAATGATACATATGATATCTTTTAAATCTTATTTTTGCTACATTTAATGATATTCATTTATTTATTTATTTTTGATTTTGGCAGGTTCTGTCCTCCATATATTTAAGCCTCCAGGCTTAACGTCGTTGTTTCTCAGTTTGGAAAGTCTCAAATAAATAAAATAATTATTATAAAAGGAAAAAAAATAGGGAAAATTAAACATGACTAAATAAGTAAATGAGAATGCGTGTCATTCAATTAAATTACCATAAATTGCTCATAATGGGTGTCACTTAATGAGACAATTAGCTAGTGATGCGAAGGCGAGCATCTTCCCCATCATCACCGGAGCTGATGTAATAACGCGGCAGTTTTCACGACTGTGGTTGAGGCTGCGCGCCTGGATGCTATATGTGTCAATGTGTACACGTGTGTCTCTCTCAATGCCATCACACGTGGTTAGCGAGGTGTCGCACTGAGTGGGTTATCTCTCCTGTCTGTCCACACGAACACACACAGGAAGTGTAACCTTAGATCATTTGCATTCCTGCCGCTGGCACAACAAACAACCACACCACTTAAAGTTGCATCATCCCCTGGGCATGGCCCGGCACGGCTCGGATGAATACTCACGGATGCACAGGCAGGCCACCAGCTTGGCGGCGTCCTCCGGCACCGGGCAGTCCGGGAACAGCGGCTTGATGAGGTAGGTGGCGAACACGTAGGCGACGATGTACTGCGAGGACGGCCGGATGATGAGCAGCTCGATCCAGAGTTTGAGGAAAGCCAGCAGGGAGCCGTACACCTCCAGGATGTAGGCGTAGTCCCCCCCGGACTTGGTGATGGTGGTGCCCAGCTCCGCGTAGCAGAGGGCTCCCACCGTGGAGAACACGCCGCACACCGACCACACCACCAGGGACAGACCCACCGAGCCGGCCTCCTTCACCACGCCGGTGGGCGTCACGAAGATGCCCGAGCCGATGATCGTGCCCACGATGATGGCCACGCCATTCATCAGGGTGATGGTCCTCTTCAGGACCACCGTCTCCTCCCCTCCTCCTCCTCCTCCTCCCTCGGCGTTGCTAGGGTCGACCCCCGGTGCTGCTCCAGCCGGGTTCTCCGCGCCGTTGCCCGGGGACAGCATCCTCTCCGTGACCTGCTTGTCCTCATCTCTGTCTGCCGAGGAGTTTGAGTTTCTCTTTTTTAACCCTGACATCGTCGAGTTTCCTCTTTTCTTCTTCCTCACTCACTCACACACAAAGCTTCCCGCCGGTCTCTTCTTCCTCTCCGGTCTCTTCTTCCTCTCCGGTGTGTGGTCTGATGCCGGCCGGGCTCAGCCACGAGGAGTGTATGTAGAATCAGAGCAGCGTGCGTCTACTCTATCCGCGTACAAAGAAGCGGTCATGATGGCCCTCCTCCAGTCAAGGCCAGCCCCTGCCTGCCTGCCTGTTGAGTTCGGCGGTCTCCTCCTCACCGAAACCTGCATCACTTCTGCCCCCTTTCCGCCCTCTAGCGTTGCACGGTGGTACTAGAATAGAAGAATAGAATAGAATGCCTTTATTGTCATTGTATTGTTCAAAAACCATACAACGAAATTTGGAGTGCTACTCCTGTAAGGTGCCGTAAGTTAAAAACACAACCACACATCATTCATACATGTACCATACAATAGTAATAATAAATAATGAATAAAAAAAACAATAAATAAATGTAGTAGCTAAAAGCTGCTGTGAGAGATGCATGTTGAGATTATTGCACATTAAAAAAGAAATTCACTGGGTATATTTGGGTCCGTTCAAGATGCGTATTGCTGTAGGGGAAAAAGCTGTGATTCAGTCTGTTAGTCCGGGTTTTGAGCGATCTGTAGCGTTTCCCAGAGGGCAACAAGTCAAAAAGATGGTGTCCTGGGTGACTACTCCTCTCCATACCTCACCCAGCACCTCCCAGTGATCTGGGTTTGAGATGGGCCCCACATGATGGACCCCAGTCCAGTCTATTATGACATCATCTCTACATAAAAAAATAACAAGGAAGAACCAGCAATACAGCACAGGAGCAAGGATGACTCAACAATTTGGAATCAATCCATTTCATTTTTTCCCCAGCCAGGCACCCAAACCAGCTGGACTGGTTTTATGGTGTTGTAATGTCAGAGAGAGACTGAAAATAGCCTGAGGGGAGATGACACACCCCCCCCCCAAAGAACGGGCATCCAGAACATGTCATTTACAGATCTGGCCCATCCGCTTTAAAGCTAATTTTCTTATAGCCCAGAGTCATGAGTGAAATACAGGGTGTCACCACTGATTTAAGGTATGTAAACTTTCTGTCTACAGCAGCCATTTTGCATCCCTCCTGAATTGAAAATTGGTTGGATAGGCAAATGTTGAAAGTGAAATACCAGCCTTTTTTGGATCCATCAATTGCATGCCTTAAAGTATCCTGGTCTTAATGAGGATATAGACTTTACATGCTTTCTGTGAATAAGAAATATTTATGTATATTTTTCTTCTTTAATGAATCGATAAAATGTGACATTAATTGATATTTCTTGCTTCTTTATTTATTTGTCTTTGTATTATTTCCCTTATTTATTTAGACTTCTGTTTAATTCCCCCTTTTATGTAGTCATGTATTTGTATTTATTTATTTATTTTTGCATTTATTTTTTTATTTATTTGTTTTTGCATTTATGTTTATTTATTTTTAAATGTATGTTTTTATTTATATATATTTATATTTCATTTATTTTTGAATGATTTTCCATTTGCATTTCACCCCTTATTTATTTCCCCAAACTTATTTATTTCTGTACTCTTTTCTTTATACATTTCTTTTTACATTTCTTTATGCATTTCTGCCTCATTATGCAAATGAGGGGGCTGCTTAATAAATAAATATATTTTAAAATAAATAAAAATAAATACACAAATAAATAAAAGGGAAAATAAAACAGGAGAGTAAATAAATATCTGTTTGTTTTGCAGCCTCCGTTGAAAAGTAGCAGTAGTTTCATTGATAAATTACTTGTTTCTGTGTTATTTCTTTGTGAAATTTTGTAATACTATGGTAATCATGTGATTGCCACCCATTGGTTGTTGATACCATATAGGTGAGGCCACATCCGCTTTGTCTGTTTGTTTTTAAGCCCTGACGACGACCTACAGTGGTCGAAACATGTTGGCTTTTTAATGATTTAGCCACTACAATAAAGGCTTTTTAATATATTTCCTTCCTCATTGCCACTTGTTTTAGTGTTTTGGAGTGCCTGGATTGCCTTCCTGTCTATCCTGAAATACTAGCCTATTATTATGGTAACACTAGTATTTATTTAGCACACTTTTTTTAGGAAGGGAATTTGTTCTCAACAGTTTTGAGAGTTGTCATCACCCAGCCCCCCGGCTTTGGCCTTCAATAGGTCACAATGTCACATGAAACCTCCAGGTCCATTGCTTTTTCCCCCATAGTAGTTCCATCTAACATCACGAATCAAACAGATCTTGTACAAAATTAGTGTACTGCAATGTCTACAAACAATTCCCAAACCAGTTCTATGGTGTTCCCTAAGGACAAAACACACACAAGATAAAACACTTAGAAAAATCCATCCAGCTGTTTTTTAAGTCACTTATATTCAGGGTTACAGGGGACTGAAGCATATTTCTGCATTGGCTGTGTTAGAGGAGGACAAAACCTGCCAAAAAAATCTGTTTTATTTTCCCTTTTATTTATTTGTGTATTTATTTTTATTGATTTTAAAATATATTTATTTATTAAGCAGCCCCCTCATTTGCATAATGAGGCAGAAATGCATAAAGAAATGTAAAAAGAAATGTATAAAGAAAGGCACTTTATTAATCCCCGAGGGCAAATTCAATAAAGAAAAGAGTACAGAAATAAATAAGTTTGGGGAAATAAATAAGGGGTGAAATGCAAATGGAAAATCATTCAAAAATAAATGAAATATAAATATATATAAATAAAAAAATACATTTAAAAATAAATTTAAAAAAAATGCAAAAAAATAAATTAATAAATAAATAAAAAAAATTATAAAAATAAATACATGACTTAATAAAATTAAACAAGTCTAAATAAATAAGGCAATTAATACAAAGATAAATAAATAAAGAAGCAAATTTAAACAGAAATATCAATTAATGTCACATTTTATCGATTAATTAATGGCTACTTTTCTTTTCTATATTATTTTTGGTACATTTAATGACATTTATTCATCAATTTATCGAGTCATTTATTTATTTATTAATTTATTTTTGATTTTGGCAGGTTACATCCTCCAAAGCTTAGAGGTATGACAAGGAGAAAATGCAAACTTCACACAGAAAAGCCCCAGCCGCCCCTCAGATACAATCCCAGGACCTTGTTGCTGTGAGGTGATCGTATCACCCGCATTAAGAAAGTATACCAAGTAGACTAAACACATACAAGTCGTCATCATCATCAAGTCACATCATTTAAAGGGAATTTACCCCCTAATCCAGAGACACAATTGAAAAACAATAGAAATGTGCAGTGAGAGAAGAAACATGGGGGAGAGTTCATCTGTATACTTTCATTCTTGTACGTATGCCTCTTGATGTATATTTCTGTTTTTTTCCTGTAATTTCTTCCCTTTCATCATACCTAGAAATAATTTTCATATAATTCCGTAGACTGTAAAGAGAAGTGGACGTAGTCATCGTGACGTCACCCATTGGTTTGTGGACTGCCGTTTTGAGGCCTCGAGTTCGCATTTTGGCCGTTGCCATCTTGGTATTTGGCCATCGCCATGTTGATTTTTTGCAACCGAACGCTGAATAAGACATTTTTCAGGCGACCGAAATGTTCCGATTAACTTTCATGAACTGAAAACACGCTGTGAAAGGGTTAACGTTCTAAGACGAAAACATGGACAAGAAACTCTCAACACCGTGATAGCGACCTGTTAATCGCAAGGTAGCCATGCCCTAAAGCATATCCTGCCTTATGGTCTATTTGACTCTAAATGGAAGACTTGAAACTAACAATTGAGACCATAAACTCATGTTTACAATGTTTAATGAGGTAATAAATCAAGTGAGAAGTAGGGTCATTTTTCATAGACTTCTATACAACCAGAGGAGTCGCCCCCCTGCTGGCTATTAGAAAGAATGCAAGTTTAAGGCACTTCAGCATTGGCTTCACTTCTCAGATCCCGGAGTTGCCCACTGTATAATACTAATTTTTTATTCATTTGTAGATTTTGTCCTTCGGAGAGACTTTCTTGTACAGTGGAAGTCAGGTTAGTCTTCCTGTTAAAACTGTACTTCAGGGTTTTAATAAGCAACAAAGCAGTGTGATCATGTTCGATAGAGATGAGCTGCTTAAAGAAACAAGATACGAGTCGAGAAGCAGTTCAGTTTGTACGTAACAATGACACTGATCCCAGGTCCCATTTAACCACACAACAATGCTGGTAAATGCTGCTTAACAAACTACACCCAAAGGCCCCAGATTTGTAATTAGACAATGAAGAAGGAGGCTTCGTGTGAAAGGAGTGGCAGATTATAGGGTGAAGTGTTGGGTGTGTGGTTGGAACGTGGCCTTGCTTTTGTTGCCAGTTTTAAATTTGAGACGTGGTAGTGTTGCCAATTCATGTTCTTCTGGGTGAGTTTAAAGGGACAAGCACACACCAGAAAATGCACTCGCTGCAATTTGAGTCTGACAGCTGACTCTCAGACCATCTCTGTGTCAGTCCCACAAGCTCACCAACACACTAAACATCAGCTAACCACCATGGGCCACATTGTGGTTAAAAGTACAAGTTGTATCGTCCCTGTCTCACATCACGGTGAGACACACAAAAAAAAGCATATTTGACTTTATATGAACGTGTATAGTCTCATACCTCTGTAGAGACTATGAAAGCCCCCCTGTGAGACAAACACACAAGTCTGAGCTGTGTTCTTAATACTTCTGATACACACACACACACCACAGACAGACAATTTCCTTTGTTTAGACTAGGTGGACAAGGTCCACATTTATTGGCCAAATCCAGCCTGAAGGAGCGTCCTGATATTGTCTCTGTCCGTCTACACAAAGCCTGAAGAATGCAAGACCTTCGAGCCACAGATCAAGAGACATAAATATACCTTAATCCATGTCTGACGTCCCTGGCTCATCTAACTGTGTCTGTCTGTCTTTGTAAATCCGTGCAACAGCTCCCATAGGCCCCAAAGAGACATGGGAATATTTTTTTTCTTTTCTTTTGGTCACAAACCCCATTAAAGAAACCAACAATGAGTTGATCCAACTAACAGATATCGTCTGTGTATAGTCAAAGCCTGATATATTGTATTCCTCTGTGGCATAGAGCTCCATTTTTGTCCAAAAAACACCATCCTGCTGCTCTAAATACTCACAAGAGCACCAAATGTGTATTAATCCGCAGCGGAAAATAGTCCCCAACAAATGTACCATTTACACTTGTTTGGGTGACGTTTGCTTAACACTACAGTGCCCAGCTGTTTTAGGATATTACTGAGCCTTTTTTAAAAATAGGCGTTTTTGGTCGCTATAAGCACCATAGATGTGGGTCAATAGGGGCCTACTACACCCAATATTAGGTTTTTTTCATCTATTCACATGGTAGATCACCAAAAGCAGGTATAAAAGACGACGACAGCGACCTCTAGCAACCGTAGTAATTATGACAGGAGTAGAAGATGAAGTCTGGCGCTGTAGTATAGACAGTGTGGAACTCCATAAAGGTTGGAGGTCAGGGATGATGGAAGGGACACAAAACGCAGGTTTTTCACTCAGGAGACTAGGGTTTGTATCCTAAAAAAATTAAATCTGAGATTTCGAGAATAAAGTCATAGGTTTACGAGAAAAAAAGTCGTAATATTATGACAATAAAGTCAGAAGTTTACAAGAAAAAAAGTCGTAGTGTTATGAGAATAAAGTCATAATATTATAAAGTAGTAATTTTACGTGTTATTTTAGAGGGGAAATAGAGCAGCATGCCGTCTGTGTGAAAATGAGGAATGTGGAGCATCTTGTGAAGTTATACTTTAGTATAGTTTTCACAAATAACAAAATACTTAATCTTTTAGCACATCAGCACCACATTATCATAAGTATCAGGACCTTGAAAACATTGTAAAAGAAACTGCGTTTATTCTGAAGAAAGAATCAAACGGACCTGAGGGAAATTACTTTTTCTCTTATAATATTATGACTTTATTCTTGTAATATTACGACTTTTTTTCTCATAAAGTTATGACTTTATTCTCGTAATATTAAGACTTTTTTTCTCATAAAGTTATGACTTTATTCTCGTAATATTACGACTTTTTATCTCATAAAGTTATGACTTTATTCTCGTAATATTACAACTTTTTTTCTTGAACTTTATTTCTCATTAAATAACGTTTTTTTTTCTCATAATATTATGACTTTATTCTCATAATATTACGACTTTTTTTCTCGTAAACCTATGACTTTATTCTCGTAATATTATGACTTAATTCTCGAAATCTCAGATTTGTTTTCCCTCAATGTGGCCCTAATACTCCGTCGTAGTATCCTGTGTGAAACCAATAACGTGTAGTTGTCTTTGTGTTCACAAGTGTCAAGTTTCACTTCTGAAATGTAGTTTTTTAAGTTATTTTAAACTTAACTAAGTGGTTTTGTTGCATAAACCTAAAGAAACCTTTTTGTTTGTGTTCAAAACGTAACATTTCATTCAGTTTTACGTGTAAGAACGTTTATTTTAAGTTTCGCTTTCACTTTTCCAACGTAGTAGGCCACTAATGACCCACATCTATGGTACTTATAGTGACTGATAACGTCTATTTAATGGCCTGATAACAGTCAAATCAGGTGGCTAGATACCACAAGAGGTAAGTGAGTACGTTTTTGGTTGAACTGACTCTTTAACGAGTAAATAGCTCGTATAGACCTACATCATTTGGAATAAACCTTTATGGCTGACTATCAAAAAAGTTAACAGGTCTAATAGTATTTCATGAGTAGCCTATGCGATATCTAAAAATGCTCTTCCAATGACATATATGCGTACGTTTTAGTGTGCACCATAGTGACCTTGTTCACTGGCCATCAGTGAAGCAGAGAGATGAAAAGAAGAAGATGAAGAAGACGGGTTCTAATTAGAGAACTCGTCTTCCTGCCGCCCTTCTGTTCTCTGTTTGAGGGGAATCGTTTTAGATCAACAACCCAAGAGCCCCTCCAGTTCTCCATACAGGCCAAGATATAAACAGGAACATACAACGAGAGGCCCTTTTTCTTTCTGAACTCCAAGCCAGCTGCTCTTCCTCCTGTTCTACTCATCGCTGTACTCTTCAGCCGCTCTGATGTATTTGTTTGGTGCTTCAGATATTTCAGACAAAGGACTTCCATCCCATGTGAGCCATGCTTTTACTTTATTGCCGTGTCTAAACTGGTTTGCTTGAATGCATTTGTGACCGTACCTCATTTCACAATATCATATCCGTACAGGCTGCACTATATTTCACAACATTAGAGTCATACAGGATGCACAGTTAGTAGTAACTCCTGACAAAATATGTATAAAAATAGTAAAAATGCCCATAGTTCAAACTGTAATTTGCTGATATAGTAACTTGTGCAATATCTGCAAACAAAATGTATGTTAAAGGACTATTTTTATTAGATGACAATAAGAGATACGATTTAGCTAAAGTTTGATAAATGGACAGGAAAGAGAGATGACAGGAAATGAGGGCAGAGAGAGATGGGGACTGACATGCAGCATATTAAGGCCCCCAGCCTGGACGTTGCAGTCCATGGTTGGTGCATTAACCCATAGGCAACCAGGGTGCCCCTGTTTAGCTGTTTTTGCAAGAAAAACTCTGTTGACTCGAGTAAAAGATTCTCCAAATAAATAAAAATAAAGTAAAATCTGATAAACCCAATATCAAAAAAACCAACCAATAAATAGGAAGAAAGTTAGTTTTTCTAGCTTTAACAGTCATGTTTTGCGTATTTACTTTCATGGTCGCAACCGCCTCCAAATTATACCCACTTTACATGAATTAATTTATTGGCCATTTGGGGGCACTGACATATTATCACCAGTGAGCTACTTCCAGGTCTGAAAAGTGAAGCTAATGCAGAAGTGCCTTAAACTTGCATTCTTTCTAATAGCCAGCAGGGGGCGACCTTTCTAGTTGCAGAAAGAAGTCTGATTGTATACAAGTCTATGAGAAAATTACCTTACTTCTCATTTGATTTATTACCACAGAGTGTTTTCAGTTCATGAAAGTTAATTGTAAAGTTTCGGTCGCCTAAAAATGTCTTTCATTCAGCGTTCGGTTGTACCTAGCCCCACCCTCACGTGTAACTTCTGGTTTCAAAGAACCAAGATGGGGTCAGCCAAAATGCCTAACTGGAGCCTTTGAAACAGCAGTCTACAAACCAATGGATGACGTCACAGTGACTACGCCCACTTCTTATATACAGTCTATGGTTTTCACCTTATAAAATTGAAATGGTGAACAAGCTCACAAAAAACTGCCTATTTACACATCCAACAGACACAGAGGAATATTAGCCTTCATTTGAAGTTAAGTTTCTCCTTTTGGCTTTTTTTCTGGTTTCCAAAAATATCTGGCTCTTAGGCTGCTAATCGTTCCACTATGTTCACCAGCTAGTCACTAACTTTGTTTATTGCACGGCTGTGTTGAATACTCGATTCTGATTGGTCAATCACAGCGTTCTGCTGTCTGCTATTTCTTTATCGCAGACCGTTGCTGTATAGCAGACCGTTGCTATGGGCGCCGTTCTGATGTCGGACTCTGGCGGAGTCCAAAAACATCAGCAGAAATGTTAAGCGGTAGTAAAAAGTCCATGCGCTATTGCCAAGTGTGTTGGGTGGATAGATTGTTTGTATATGTTTGTGTATTTGATGATTCCAGTGGTCGGCCTACATGCAGATTCCCTGGGAGAGAAGCTGGAAACAGTGGGTGTTACTACAGCTGCAAGGACAGGACCTCTCCCACACCCACACCACAGATTCACAGCTTTGTTTACCAACTTTTCCCATCAGTGCAGCGTTCCTTCTCATATCTGCTACGCTACGCTCTTGTGAAAGATCCCACCTGAAGATTTTTAACATGCCTAAGTCATTGTTGCATTTATTATGAGACATTAGTACCATAGAGGAGCAGTACTGACTGACAACAGTCCTGCTGGATTTTTTACAACACAAAACACAACACTACAACACTATTTGCAGCTCTGTTGGAAATGGAGTGATAACTTTCTGAGCTTTTCAGACCTGTAGAAAGGAATGAAAAATATGCAGAGAAAACAGACTAAAGCTTGAAGAAGAAACATCCATGTTTCGTCATAAAGCAACAACATTTGTGTGAAATATGGTCTTAATTTTGGTGCACCTGCACTTACAATAGTGCCAGTATTGCAGCATGTGTTGCACCTTTTCATGCACGCTTGAACACAGATATGCATACTTGAATACACGCTTATAAGTGAATCTCCCACCAAAAAATACGGCCAATAAACAATAGGTTCACTGATGTTTCTCTATAATCTACTTTTGCCAAAAATGTTGTTCCTATACAAAGAGGACCAAATTTCAGAACACCAAAGCTGTTTCTGTTCTCTCTCTAATATAATTTTAGATCACATACAAAAAAATCCACATTGTATGTGTAAGTCCCAGTTCATGCAGCGGTTATAAAATGTTTTCTCATTCACCTCCTACAAAGACACACATGCATGCTTAGAGTCGCACACATTGTACAGTTCAAAGCTTCTGGGACTCCAGTCAGTCTGTCCATTCATACAATCAGGGGAAGCCCAGTAGAGACTGACCGGTGCGTCCCTGTACACTCAGGCCCCTGTACCCCGCAGCCAAGCACAATAAACACCCCCAGAGGTCGGCTTCAATCGCCACCTCTTTGGTTTGAATCAGGTGGAGACCAAAATCACACCGGGCCGTGGTAACAGCGCATAAAAGAGTGTAAACAACCCACCCTCAGGACCCCGGGCGTCTGGGTGGGGGCCACCAAACATCCCCTCTCTGTGTCAGGGGGCTTCAAAGGTATCGGTTAGGATAGGGTGGGGGGTGAGACGGAGAGGCAGTGGTCAACAGTTTTGATTTTCAAACTTGTTCCTGCTCCTGAGAGGAGTTGGGTCAGGTGGGAACAGGAACAATGGGGATGTATGCATTTCTTAGAAAGACAGTTTGTATAGCAGCACCTTTGAAGGTCTCAGACTTCTGTTTGGTATTGTCTAGCGTTTTGGTTGTAAGTTTGAATTAAAATGCATCACACTGCACAGCAAAGCACTCACCACTTCATTTCTGCTCCCGTCATGGGTACAGGTCATGTCCAAAAGGGAAACAGCAAATTTGGGAAACCTCGAATAGTTAAGGTTAGACATTGATCTTGAATAGTTAAGGTTAGACATTGACCTTGAATAGTTAAGGTTAGGCATTGACCTCGAATAGTTAAGGTTAGACATTGACCTTGAATGGTTAAGGTTAGGCATTGACCTCGAATAGTTAAGGTTAGGCATTGACCTTGAATAGTAAAGGTTAGGCATTGACCTTGAATAGTTAAGGTTAGGCATTGACCTCGAACAGCTAAGGTTGGGCATTGACCTCGAATAGTTAAGGTTAGGCATTGATCTTGAATAGTTAAGGTTAGGCATTGACCTCGAATACTTAAGGTTAGGCATTGACCTCGAATAGTTAAGGTTAGGCATTGACCTTGAATAGTTAAGGTTAAGCATTGACCTTGAATAGTTAAGGTTAGGCATTGACCTTGAAATAGGTCGCCGGGCAGCGAGTCTCATGAGAGGTTTTGCAGATCTCAGATCAGATTCCGCAATTTGCAGGTACCTTCTAGACACAGCCAAGAGGACACAAATACAAAAACACACAGAGATATACATCCTTTTTACATCACACATTACTTTATTGTTATACATCATCTATCAATAGATCAATCTTTAAAATCATCTTTACATCTATATCATGTGACACCTTTGGGTGGTTTTCCACACTGCCCCCTCCCCCACCCCCCCTAACCCCGAGGAGCAGGGGTGTTTCTGAGAGCAAAACACATCCTGGTTGCTCAGCTGGACTGGGTCCTATAAGGAGCCATCCAGGTGGAGCAAAGCATGCTGGGAGGGGAGAGGGGCCGGGTGAAGCCCTGCAGGGCAGGAATGTTGGCTACCCACTGGACATACAAACAGCTAAAATATGTAGTGCATACAGCATACACCTGATAAAACATTACACTGCGCTACAGAACGCATGGAAAGATGCACAAGGGTGTAAAACATCATGATGGAAATACAGCACGATGACATTATTCTGTAACAATTGGTAACACTTTATAACCATCATTTATAAATGGTAAATTGATAGTTAATTAAACTCAGTTAATAGTTATGGTACTGTTAACAAACAACAAAATGATAATTAATAATGTTTAATAAGTATTTGTTAATGATTAAGATCTTTGTAAACCTTTAAGAAATTGTTTGTAAAACACCTATAAACATTACATAGATAGATATTTGTAACACTTTGTTAATGGTTAATAATTGGTTTGTAAACCATCTATAAACATTATTTAGATAGATAGTTAACACTTTGTCTAAGGTTAATTGGTTTCTGGTCCATCTATCTACGTCATGTTTATAGATGTTTTACAAAAAAAGGTTTTTAAAGGTTTACAAATCATTTCATAATCATTAACAAATACTTAATATAGTATATAAAATGTTATGTGTGCAACAATAAACTGTTCATAAATAGTTTACTAATGTAATTAGAATATAATTGTTATCTTTTCCTATCAGCTATGATACAATATAGAATTTATAAAGTCATTATTTCATATTACACAAACTAATGATAAAATAACAGAAATTACAGCATTTCTCATAACTAGTAAACATTATTTATTATCATTTCCTTGTTTGTTAACAGTAAAACAACTATTACCTAAGTTTAATTAGCTATGAATTTACCAATCATAAATGATGGTTATTATAAAGTGTTACCTAATACTTTTGTTTAGAAAGGCAGACAGTGATACAAGTCAGGAGAAGACGCAAAGAAAGTTGCAAAAACGGGGAGATTTTAAACTCCTGAAGACGTAACTGTGGTGCAAAAAACACCACATCTATGAACAAATCATTTTAAATTGAGTCATTGACTCCAGCTTTGACAGAAAAGGCAACCTAGACACACATTCTCCACAGATTGAACAATTGTATTGGAATATATTGATATTCATTGCATTCAGTTTCTTTTTTCTTTTTTTTAAAGAAAGGCATAAAAAAGTAAATTAACATGAGTAAAATGCCATGAAACATGAAGGCAGATCATGGTGCACAATTCAAATACATCAATAAAATACAGTTGTACAAGATAAAGGCAGTACTGGGTCCCTTGTCTCCTTGTTAGTAGAATACATTGAACACAGATTCTGTATTGCATCATCTGCAAAGAAATGAAAAAGCAACCGGGCAACATTCCCAAAAACTGTATTGAAGCACATCATCAACTTCCAACCGAGTACCGAGTCCTTCACGCCTATCTAGCAAATCTGCAGCCGTCGCGACGAGTTACCGTCACTCAGAGCACATCGCATAGCGTCACATCTTTTCAATAGATATCCAGTTGGTCTATTCAGAGTGTGGCGAGATGGAGCAGGGTGTGTACTCCTCATGTGAGCGTCCGTGCAGGAGGGGAGGAACGGCTATTTCTAAAGAGGTGGAGGGCCAGTTTGGACAGTTGCATTGTTCCTCTGGGATTATATAGACAGCCGTGACCTCTCACCCCTGCCTCAACGAGGAAACACTCTCATATGGATAATCTTAGAAGTAGCCAGATACATGTGCTTTTCTGCTTTGTAGTGCAATTATAGTTTCCTGTCCTAGAGTAAAAGATGTGAAATCAGACATGTCTGAGAAACTAAACAGACCATTTCCAAATCAGAACTTTCATTCTCCTTCCTCCTAACTTGTTATCTCTTCCCCGTCTTATCCTCAAACCTCTCCTTCTCTTTCTAATAGTGCTGCATAGTAAGACTCACCCAGCGCACCGCAACTACTAGATGTGAGCCAAAGTTGGCGGACTGCCAGACTTCTTTATATGATGCAAGTTTGCATGAGCTTGTGGAAACACACACAGAGGAGTGCTTGATTTACCTTAGTGTAGAGCTGCTGAAGCTCTGGATACGGTACATCAAATAGAGCCGCAGTGAAAACGGAACTTCCCGGTTCTGTTCAAGTCCCATTGACATTTGTAACTGTTCTAATAACTAAAAATCCAACTTTGGAAACGAGCCTCTCACTATAGTCAACACAGTCACACAGCAGTTCGTGAAATAGTCACGAAATTTAATCTATTTGATTCGTGTATATACACAAATTTTTCGTGACGCTCAGCACGACTTTCAACAACGAATATTTCCTGCTTTTTCCTACGAATTTCCAGCAACACGTGACGCACGTGTCAATTTCCACTCCAGTCTTTTCAAAACAAAACTACTTAGGTAGGTTTAGGAATAGATCGACTTGGTTAGGCTTAGGCAACAAAACTACTTAGGTTTAGGAAAAGATCGCGGTTTGGGTTCAAATAACTCCGGAAGTGCCGTAGTACGGAAGTTACATGACAAATAAACCAACTTTGACTTGTGGTTTCACATGGGACACAAACACCGGTCTCCTGGGCGAAAGTCCTGTGTTATTTGACCCAAACATCCACCCTGACCTCCTCCCTACGCGGCGTTCGCCGCTCTCTAATCTTCCCAGTTCACAATTACATGGATAACATACGAATTGATTTCGTGCTGACCATCGCGAAAAAATTGTGAAATTCCTGTCAATGCAAACAAATCAATACATTCAATTTCGTGACTATTTCACAAACTGCTGAGCGACTGGGCTGCTATAATACTGCACAGTATATATTTTTTCAAAAAACAACCTAATATCACTGTTTATTATCTCTGGTTTATAGTGGCCATAAGCCCGTAGCTCAGACATGTCTGTAATAACAGTGAAGAGGGGTGAACACTGTAGTACAAGATTTTAGACGGCAGAGATTACAGCTATAAAATTGGGGGAAAAAATGACTTTAGTAGAAAGTCTTGAGATGGATGAAACCAAGTTTACTTACGATGACGTAAGGTCTTGCGCTGCTGTTTTTTTCCCCAATTTTCTTGGGAGCTGTAGTTTTTTCTGTGCTAACAAAGTTGTTTAGCTTTATTAAAATCATAAAGGCTTCAATTTCTAATAGCAGCTGTTGCAGAGGATGACAACTTGACTCAGAATATGGAAAGTAAGCCCCAGGAACAAGCTTTTCTCAAAAAGATGTTGAAAGAAATCCTGAATGAGAGACTGCATCGAGTTACAGAAGCTAGTGGAAATGAGGCTAGCATGACGTCATGACTTCAGCTCCTTGTAATGAAAGCTAATATAAATATATTTTTAGAAACTAGCTAGACTTGCGAGGTGATGCATCACGGGGCTGTTGCAGTTGGTCCCACAGTGTCACCTGTCAATCCAGCTCGCTAAGAAAGTCCATAATATCATATGAGTCTGCCACAGCTATTCATGGTAGTATCCTTTGTGTGATGAAATGATTTACATTTTTTAAAAATGCACGGTAGAAGTAGTTTAGACTAGTTCAGAGATTCTACATTACTGTACCTTATTTGTAACTCTTTAAGCCCTTTCCCAAACCAGTAAAACTGCATTTGTCTTTTCATGTTACTTTGATTAATCTTAGCCTTCAGCCACAAACATATACAGACAAATGAAGACAGAGGTCCCCTCCAGATATAGACTTCAATCAGTCAACCTGAAAGTCTAGTCACTCTACTATGTTCCTGAACTCAACTACAGCAGTATGTTGTGGAAGCTCTGCTGACTCAGACTTTCATTCAAAGAGATAAATGAGGTGAGGATCATAGTAAGTAGGGCTGGGACGATACGCCTATCTCCCGATTCCATACTATCACCATACTTGGTCGCCGATTCGATATGTACTGCGATTTTTAAGTATTGCGATTCAATGTTACGATTTATTGCAATTTCTGTTGACTTTTTTAACACTAGACCATGGGAAAAAGTTGAATCATACACTTCTAGGGACTTTTACTTTGGAAAATATCATATCTAAATTGATACGGTAAAAATGTTTGATTTTCAGCATGTATGTAGTCAGAGCAACCCAAAAATCAAAGAATAAAGACATTTCCCTTACAAATTAGTGGTATTTTCTTTTTAATTTCTAAGGGACTTGTAATGTTTTATAATTCTGGTGAATATAATCCAATTAATCTTATTTCCATATATGTATTTTGTATATACAGTTCTCTTGGTTAACACCTTATTTAGAAAATCGGACGTAGTCACACGTGTATACTTCCGCTAATTTTGCCAAGTCCGTCGCTAGCTCTCCGTCAGCTTCGTTCTCTTTATACATCCAAGGTCAGCTCCATCGGGGTCGTTTGAAGGTATTTACTATAAATGTCAGTATATGGGTGCTCTACAGTAGTAGCGTCAGCCGATTTGACCATAGAGATGAGAGTGACGGCTGGCTTGACCGCACGTTACCGTAATACGATAGCGTTTCCTATCCATGACAGAGTTAGCATGCAACTTTAGCCGTGATGTCTGGCTCTGCTTTCCTGGTAATGTCTGAAACCCAAAGTGTTTCCATACTTTACTGTATATGTAGTGTTTACCACGTTGGATTTACAGTGTGAGGGTGCAGGTCGTATCCACGCGGACCCTACGCCGTTAGTCGTTTTGGCCGACTGCGGCCGACTTTGTATTGGTTTTGTTTGAAACGGATATGAAGTCACGTTACTCAGACTACAACAATAAATAAAAGCGGTAACTTCCTTCTACCTCCGCATAGACTCAAATGAAGCAAATATATCGATTCTGGCATTAAAAAAAATCTATTACAAAATGGTAAAAAAAAAATAATAATTAAAATCGCAGTACAAAGGTGAATCAATGAATCAATTTTTTCCCCACCCGTAATAGTAAGTGTCAGCTGAGCCTTGACTGTTACCGTGGGCAACCACCGACCACTGTACTTGAACCGCAGCTTAAGGGAACAGTTGTGGAACGGAGGATACTTTTCATGCTCAAACTTGTGTTTATGACTCGTTTCCGACATTTGTGTTGTTGTGACTCAAACTCTGCCAACAGCAGTGACTCACTCAGAGAATATTTAAGGCACTGTGGTTATGATGCTTGAAACTATGGTAAAAAAGAGTCTCGCTTCTTTCAATGAGAATATTCTTAAAATGTGTGTGCTACAGTCACCTAGCATGTTTGTGTGTATTAGTAACATGTTAATAGTTCTGAGTAGAAGACCCAAGGCTCCATAGAGTTCCTTTAAAACTCCTCTGAATGTCACAAGGTTTCTGAATGTCAGATGTACTGTATACAGTATAATCTCTTTGTAACAGCTTAAGAAAACATAAATTCTAATTATAATATTTATGACAAAATCAGTGATAAACCCAACAACCCACCATACTGGATTCAAAAAAGCCCTTGATAATATTATATACAGTATATGATGTATTGTGTATATATATAGATATGTGTATCCAGTCTGTTAAAATCTCCTGGGCTTTCTGCTGTAAACTAGCAGCTGCCTCCTTATATGGATAAAAACATCAGACAGGCAGACTTCTGTAGTACCGACTGTGGCCAGCACACGGTGCTGTTGAGTGTTTACCTCAGCTCAGCTGTTCTCTGCACTGAGCTGCAGGTACAAACTCCATGTACAGTAACTTAATGTACTGTAAAAGGTACAATAAATACAATTCCAGTTAATAATGTTAGTAAAACTACATATTTCCAGCAACCACCCATTATTGGTTATTGGTCTGCAACACTCAAAATCTGAAAAATCCAAAGAAAATTAAAATCTCACCTACCCAGAAAGAGAAGTATCCCTACATCCTCGATGTAAAACGGGTTATGGTTTGTAATAATAAAAAATAAATTAATTCTGTTCACCCCATGAAAGAAAAACAGCAATAAGTATAACTGAAGATCCTCTGAGGAAACTTACTTAAAAATGTGTTTTTTTGCTTCAAATGTGATGATAAACATTTTGTTGTGACATAGTAAAACGTCCGAAGAGTAAAGGTACTTTTGGTATGGTCACTGTGTTTAACTGTGGTCATGGTGTGTGTGTGTGTGTGTGTGTGTTACTGCGTGTACTGGGTCCAGCGGCCTCAGTGGGTGTGCTTGTCGCCGTCGGCCGACGGCGCCGGCTCCTGTAGGAAAGGAGTGAAGGAAGAGCGGACGGTGCGCCCGCAGAGAGACTGCTGCACGCGGAAGTTGTTGACCATACTCTTCTGTACCTCCTCCTCAGCTGAGGTGAAAAGAAGGCTCCGGAAGACCGCCAGCTAAAGGGGGCAAAAGAGACAGTCAGGAAAAACGGAAGTAGAGTCTTAAACAGGCTTAACACATGCAGGCTGACTCACTTGTTCCTCTGTGTAATACTAACAGAGGCACAAAATGCTGCCATGCAGGTTGGTTCGGCTCAGTGTGACGTCCTTCATTGTTCAAATAGTTGGACACACCCCAACATGATTAGGACTGTTGTATTTGGATGTTCTACTGAAAATAATTACCGTGGAACCATGTCACCTTGAAAGCATCATTGCCTCTGAAAGAATCACTTAAAGGGACTATTTGTAACTTATCACGCGCATAAATCTTAACGGGTCGGAATCCCATGCGCGCTCGCGTGTGGGTACGCGCTGCTCCTGCTGACTGCTGCCTGCTTGCACACCGCGCTCGTTCTCACCCGTTCGGCTCGCTCCAACTCCACGTGCACGCGCGCACACTGCAGAAGAGTTAGTTTAGCTCTGAGAATATCTAGTGAATGTGCAGTGGACGTTTTTGCAGAAATAAATGCTGCCGCTCCTCCAGACCAACAGAGGTTTCCCGTGTCTTGTGAAGTGACGGGGCTCCGCAGCGAGTTACGTTATCCCGACCGGGTGTCGCGCTCCCCCCCGGTGTTTTGAAACACAAGCAGGAAGTATTGAGTTAAAAATAAATCTTTACTCTTTTTCATGTCTGTGACATATTCTACAGATACAGACATTGAAACTGTAGTAATGTTGCTGGTATGATGTCAATATACGCAGCTGACACGCAGTCAAGCCGCACTGCTCACTCAGGCAGTGCTCTAACCTGTTAACATGGGCGCCAAAATAAAAAACAAATGTTTCGCAGCCGCCACACGCTGCTGACGAACCCTGTGTGTCACCGGGCCTCAGGCCTTAAGCCCTGAACCCTCAGGGACTTGACTGACCTCACCTGGTAAATGGTTGAGTGTGAGAGGCTGCAAGGGCTTGAAATGGTATAAATATGAATGGGACAGCACCTTGCAGCGACATATCACGTTACGTTGACAACACCAATTGTGGGGTTTTATTTTAGGTTTTTACTGCCTATTTAAAACATCTTCCAGGCTCTTACCTTACGAGACGAGAGGTAGCTGTCAAAAAAACTATTTACTTGGTTTTGTCAAACTTCATTAAACAAAATTAAAAGAACTGGTTGATGAATAAACCAGGTGTGTAATATAATCAAATGCTGCATTCCTCTGATTTCATGTGTTTTTTATGTACCATCTTAAATCCTTAATGTTAATCTGTGTAAATTTAAATATGCCTGGCTGAACACCCATGTGCCGTCCTCCTTGTTTATCAAGGTTTTTTATACGCCTCCGGGCTACCCCTGGTAACCGCGGTAACCCTGTGTTTATCGTCACAACGCTATGAATTGTGGGTAATTCCCTCAGGCAAAGTCTGCAGAACTGCAGACTTACGGAAAGTGTTCATAAACGGCTCAAAATGTCTGCGAGAGAGCCCTCAAGGACTTGACGATTTGACAGTGGGACAGCCCTAAACCCTCACGGACTTTGCGGAAACGCGCCTCAAAGTCTGTGAGTCTGTGAGTGTGGAAATTGGGATTGGGCCAGACTGTCAGTGTTGCCGATTCTGCAACTTTCTCGCTAGATTTAGGGACTTTTGAAGCTAGTGATACTAGCTACTTTCATAGGAAGAGAGTTGGCAACACTGGGCTGGGTTTTTCGGTTGGATAATTTTAAAAATCTAGTGTACTCAAGATTACCAACCCTACCTTTAAACTGAACTAAACCAGTAAGATTAAGGATGTAGCTCAATAATAAAATGATCAACATTAAAGGCAAATTACAACCCTTGACAATAGAGTCTTGAGTGAGTCTTAAAACCTGGAATTGAGTTAGCATTTTAGCATTTCCGGTTCCCTCGTCTGGAAGTCAATGGGTTTTTAGTTAGATGCCTGAAAAAAGGTCTGTGGTTAACACAAGCTGAAGAGATTTTAACGATTTGTTCTACGACGTAAGATACATCAGTAAATATCCCACTAGTGAATTTTGAAGCCTTTATGTGTCTAAAAAAAGGCGGTTGCTAACAAGTGGCTAAATGAGACTACTAAACGTCATCACGCCGACTCGTCCGCCTTTACAGCCTCGTGTATACACGCGCTCATGCGACCTTGGTGTAGTTCGTTTATAGCCTAACGTTAGCTTTTTACTTCTGCCGATAGTATTCAAACTTCAAAAATCATAAAAGTGGTGTTCATTTGTGGAGATTATCTTGCTGAACAAAACGTGTAAGTATCATAAATGTTTGTTTGCCACAGAGCTTATTTTCTGCAAAAATCCAAAACCCAATGGAACAATCCCATTGGCTTTTTGTCGAGGGAACCAGGGCGATGCTAACTTCCTGGTTGGCCTACAAAAGTACGTCATCCCTGGAGCACTCTATAATCCATGTGAAAAAATATTTGATTAAAACACACACACACACACACACACATACCTGGTCATGGCTGACTTCTATATGCTGCTTCATAACGATCCAGCTGACGGACTCTGTCAGAGGGGGTGTTGTCAGAGAGCCGTGGTAGGTCCAGTAGTCGTCAGTGTTGGTGGGTAACAGACAGGCAGGGTCGAACCTGGTGAACTCCACTACACTGTCCTACAGACAGACAGAGACAGACACACAGGGAAAAGAACACATTGTCAATTATGTTGAATCATTTTAATGTTACGGCCAATAGACAAGCAAGATCATAGCTGAAATGTGTTACACTGTTCACACAAAAGATTCTAATATTTAAAATATTATACAATTATTAAGATATGTAAAATATTCATGTAATTATAATAAATGTGTTAAAATCCCAATCTGTGAACAACATCAGTATCATTACAGCACAGACTTATGTAATGATAGAGGACTGAAGCGATTATCTAAATACTACAACCATCATTATCTTATCATTATCCAATATAAAATATATCATATCAGTACAACACAATGAGTGTTATACAACTGTCGTATTTCCTCTTATTGGACAAACACCAACCTTATCAGACGTTATTAGCGATAAGCATTGTAGTAGTAGTGACATGAAGGAAGGGCAAACTATGACCTCCAGTCAGTCACCTCAAACATGTACAACCACCAATATATAAAAAAAAAATTGGGGAAATTTGAGTCTGTGGAGGTAGAAGGAAATTACCTCTTTTATTGTTGTAGTCTGAGTAACATGACGTCATATCTGTTCCGTATCCATCAACCAAAACAACAAGCAGAAAGTAGAAAACGGCATGGATACGACCTGCACCCTCACATTTTAAATCCAAAGTGGTAAACACTACACATACAGTAAAGTATGGAAACACTTTGGGTTTCACACATTACCAGGAAAAGCAGAGCTAGACATCATGGCTAAAGCTGCATGCTAACTCTGTCATGGACAGTAATGTTATCGTATTGCGGTAACGCGCGGTCAAGCCAGCCGACACTCTCATCTCCGTGGTCAAATCGGCTGACGCTACAACTGTAGAGCACCCATATACTGACATTTATGTTAAATGCATTCAAACAGCCCCGATAGAGCTGACCATGGATGTATAAAGAGAACGAAGATGATGTGAGAGCTAGCGACTTTACTTTTAATGTTATCAAACAAAGAAACATGCTCTCTCCTCGTCCTAAAATGGTCCTAAATCGATACTAGAGTACTTCCTTGTTTTATGAATGAAGCGGTACAGTTGAAGCAGCAGTGCTGTGTGTGTGTTTCACCAATCAGTGACGGTCATCCCTGGAAACTCCACCCCGAAAGTTCTGGTGCTTTACCTTCTATTAGTAGTTAGGTTTTGGGGGGGTAAAAAGGCCCCGTAAAATGTCCACAGAACGTAATCTAGACCCTGGTCCCTGCAGTCGAAACGCAAAGAGTTCCTCAAAAGGTTCTTAGTTCAAGGGAAAAGTTCCTGTGGTGGAAACAGAGCTTTAGTGCTAGATTTGGTTCCTGAATCTAGTTCCTGGGACCACTTGTTGAAAAAAGGCTCATCAGTACTTACATATTGTGATTCTTGTGAGAGAGGCCTGTCTGACCAGTCCGGTAGTGTCTCTACTGAACCACTAGAGGGCGTCAGTATATTTACCTTCTAGTGAGGTGTCCTTACCATTCATTACCAGATTTTAAATGGATTTTATGAGGGTCAATATATTTGGTCGCTGAAATATTGAATACATTTCAGAGATCAGCACGTCAAAAATGTGGTCTGTGTGTGTGTGTGTGTGTGTGTGTGTGTATTTACCTTGTGTCTGATACCAGGCAGAGCGTCTACCAGTTTCTGTAGCCCCTCGTGTCTCTTTCCCACCTACACACGGATTAGACATTAATCTGGATTAGTCACAGTTTAAACTTAAACATACCACGTAACGTCTACAGCATTGCCTCACATACACAGTTCATCAACCAACTGCAGAATGTGCATGTGTACGGTGTCAACAGGGTAGACTGAAACATGTCTGTGTACATCAATCAGTGTTTCTTCTGTAATCACTGCAGGCATTTCAAAGTGTGTGTGTGCACGCGTAGGTGTTGTACCTTAAGAAAGATTCCGATAACAGCCAGTCCGTTATCCTCCATCACTGCCTCCTCGAACAAACTGTACTTGTCAGAGTTCCAGTGGACCAAGTGGAGCTGAGAATACACACAGCATACAAACACATCAGGAGTCTGTCTGTGAGTGTATATGTGAGTGATTATAAATGATAATCCCCCAAATGACCCACTAATTTCTTCTTGCTTTAATTTTCTTTTTAAAATAAGAGTTTATTCTTGTGCCCGACTAATTTTTAATGTGTTTTGTCTTTTGTATATGACATAAAATGTATTGTTAACTAAGAAAGAAAAAGGAAATGGAGAATAAATACAGAGAGAACGGGCAATGGCAGTGTTGTAGATGAAGAAACCGGATAGCTATTGTATATTATGTGGGGCTTTACATGGAGATAATTGACCTTTGTCTGTAGTCTTTTATTTTTAGACCCAAATTCACCTAATACACCCTATTACCAGCCAACTGTGGCTGAAAAACTGAAAATATCCATTTTAGGGCTGTTAATTGATTAAAATATTTAAATCGCGATTAACCGCGTTATTGTTCATAGTTAATCGTGATTAATCGCAAATTAATCGCAAATTTTTTATCTGTTCAAAAGGTACCTTAAAGGGAGATTTGTCAAGTATTTAATACTCTTATCAACATGGAAGTGGGCAAATATACATGCTTTATGCAAATGTATGTATATATTTATTATTGGAAATCAATTAACAACACAAAACAATGACAGATGTTGTCCAGAAACCCTCACAGGTACTGCATTTAGCATTAAAAAAAATGCTCAAATCATAACATGGCAAACTGAAGCCCAACAGGCAACAACAGCTGTCAGTGTGTCAGTGTGCTGACTTGACTATGACTTTCCCCAAACTGCATGTGATTATCATAAAGTGGGCCTGTCTGTAAAGGGGAGACTCGTGGGTACCCATAGAACCCATTTTCATTCACATATCTTGAGGTCAGAGGTCAAGGAACCCCTTTGATAATGGTCATGCCAGTTTTTCCTCGCCAAAATGTAGCGCAAGTTTGGAGCGTTATTTATCCTCCTTCGTAACAAGCTAGTATGACATGGTTGGTACCAATGTATTCCTTAGGTTTTATAGTTTCATATGATGCCAGTGTTGCCACAAACAAAAAATTGCAAGTTGAGTTAATGCGTTAAAGAAATTAGTGGCGAATATGCGTTAACGCATTATTATCGCATTATATTCGCGTTAACTTTGACAGCCCTAAAATAAATACAATAATTTGCAGGTTTTGAATATTACATATCCCTCTCATTATGATAAAGACTGTAGAGGGGAAATAATAAGCCAAACAGATGTTTTCTGTATATGGCCAGTTCATATATATATTTGGAATTTTAAACTTGGTCTGAATTTTTTGAGGTCCTGTTTATCATGACTGAGTGTGACATCACTGGCATAGACTGTGTGGGCTAAAACGCACAACAAGCCTAATTCTCTCTTACAATAATTACTACATGTTGACAATCTAGCAGGCAAACTCATTAGAATATGCAATAATTAAGATCAGTGAATATGATGGAATAGTGGCATTAAAATGTGCCAGAAGAACCAAATTTGGGCTTTTACGGACAATATTTTGCTAGCTGGCTTCTTTTTTTCCACTGGCTGGCTCCTCCATATCCTTGTGGAAAGCCCTGACAAAGTTGTCAGCCAGGACTGTAACTTGATCCTCTTCACACACACACACACACACACACACACATACAACAACTGCTGAGTGATGACATCAACGACATGGACACATTCCCAACACAACCAACAAGGGTTTAGCAGAGGACACACACACACACACACACACGCAGTCAGTGGAACCTGCTGTTATATAAGTTAATGGAACAACATGAAAATAGATGTTCGGTGTTCAAACGTGAGACTGGACAACAGTACCAGTTTCAAACGCCACCCGCTGAGAGACAAATACTCTGCCTATGTTTGAATTTGTCTTTGCTGATATAAAGAGAAATACAGCTGGATCAAAGACCCTGGCAGCATGCCTGATACCGGCTATACAAGCAGCAGATAATAGACATAGAATGATAAAGAATGCTCTACTCCAAATATGCCATTGATACAATACTCTCAGTATTTTTCCAGGCGTTTCAAGGAGGACACGTGAACAGAAAATAAATGGGACTCAAGTCAACATTTACAATGTTTAAACAGTGCAGTGTTACATAAGTATTCTTCCATTTCTCCTTTCTTCTTTTAACCCTTAAGAGACCATTTGGTCATGTGGAAATGAACTGCAGAGGTTCTCTCTATCTTTTCATTTCCTGCTTTTTGAGCACTACATATTAGACTTTTTCCACTCAATGGCCTGATCACATGGTCACACACACATACCTGCCATACATGACTGCAGCGCCTCTGTACTCAACATGCTACATTAACCAAGCAGCAGGAGCGTCAGGTTTTTTTAGAGCAACAACAGAGGGTGTGCATTGCGTACAACAAAGCTAAAGATGCCAAGAGACAGCCGCTACATGTTATGAGGTGCTTGTGTGGCTTAGCACAATGTTGTCCCTATGTGACCTCGCTTGTATATGTGTGGGCAATATGGATACATATTTTTTTTAATGGCAAATGTTATTTCAATACTTTATTTGTATTTATATTTTTGTTGTATTGTATCTGTAGGTATTACAACCAGATATATTGAAGGGATAACTACCTGGATTGAGCTCGGCAATATATCAAAACAATCATATGAATTCAAATTTTTGGTTTGCACAATGTGAAAAATGTTATGACAACGTGCACAAAAAGGTTACTTTAAGTCAAAAAAGAAACATAGATTACATCTGGCTACATTTGCTGTCTTGAGTCAGGACAGTCCCATAAACTGTGACATGAATAGCAACAGATTAGATTTGTTTGTTATTTAGCCTTCTTCACGACAAGCTAGTATGATAATTGGTACCAATGGATTCCTTAGGTTTTCTAGTTTCATATGATACCAGGATCTTCACTCTAGCTTTAAACCCTGCTACAACCTAAAAATCGCAAGTTGCGTTAAAGATGGGGTCTGCGATTTATCCAGTATACACTTTTTGTTATATTGGTTGAAATGGTCTTTACACCCCGACAGCAATCCGTTTCTTATGAGCACTGAAAAAAGACCGGAAAAGATCCGTCATCTGTAGCTGCTGTAATCCTGTAAAAACGTCTACCAGTCAGTAAAAATGGTCCCGGTTGTAAGGAACCAATCAGAAGCCTCCCTGCCTCCCTGCTCGTACTCTAGCCTCAGCGTGCACCAGCGTGAACTCAAAGCGCGTGTCCGCCGCACGTTCACCGGAGAGAGGAAGAGAAAACTCAGCTCTTAAAACACCGGACAACGACAACGAACTCGTACCACTATTACCATATTATCGAAAAATACAACTTTGATTTAGTTGTTTATGTTCTGTTAGTTTACTTTATAAAATACTGCAGATTTAAACTATTTATTCTAACAGCTCAAAGTGAAGTCAGACAAACAGGATCATCAACGAGGGGAGACGGCGGATAGAAAACATTGCCGAACAAAATTTACGTTACTCAAACTGCTTTTTCAGTTACAGAAACAAACGAGTGGACTGATCTCCCTCCAGATATTAGAGTAATGTTAAAAAGGGTCGTGTTGTCTCAGCAGGTATCTCTCTCTTTCCCTCCCCTCTCTGCTGCTCTGTGGCCGGCTCTGGCCGGCCCCCCCCCCCCCTCTCCGTCAACAAGGAAATAAAGCCCCTCGTCTACGAGACCGGTCTCTTGAGAGAGCTCCAGCTCATAGCGGGGTCTGTGTGAGTGAATGCCCGGGTGGAGAGGTGGCGATCCCGGCAGGAGCTAGCTAGCTGTGCCGGCAGTTTGTGGAGCTTCTAAACTCCGACAACAGTTGAGAAAATGTTTGATTCGCCATCTAACATCGTAAAACTGTCAATATTCTAAATCTACACCGTTGATTTCTCGCCTCAACATTTTTCAGAAGTGAATTTAGTGATGAAATAGCTACGAAAAATGTGAAGTAGTTAAGATGCGGCGGTGCTCGTGCATGTGTGTGGGGGGCGTTGCCTTATAAGGAGTTTCGAGGGGAGGGGGGGGTTTAGACGGAGCTCCTGAGGCGATGCGACTTTCAAATTATGCTAGTTTTCCAAGATCGCAGACCCCAGCTTTAATGCATTAAACAAATTAGTATCGTTAAAACAGATTTGCGTTAACGTTTTATCGCGTTACCTCTGACAGCCCTAGTAATAAGACCATTGAATTCATATTCGTTTCAAAAAATCCTGTACATGCTCATAATATTGTGAGGCAGATAAAAGCATTGCCCAAAGGGTACAATATATGATATTATTATAATGTAAAGAAAAAGAAGTATCTTTCTTCCGGTCGTTTTTTTTTTATTTTTTTTTTTTAAACAATTTATTTTACAGCAAATTTCCTTTTCTACCTTAATTAAGTTGTTGACAATATTACAGAAATATGCAGCCTCCCAATGTCCCTGCAGGAATGATTTAAGCTTCATGCTCACTACCTGCTGTGTGTCTAGTGTATGCATGTTACAGCTCAGTACCTCAGCAGGGAACAGCCTCCTGTCCACCGTGTGCTCTGACCCCCAGGCATTGCACTCTCCCCAGTGGAAGTGGAACTGGCACAACCTGAATTTGTCTTGCAGGGGGCCTCCTTTCAGCGCTGCACCAGAAAGTACAAGGACGTATAGTTCAGTGCATCATACTATGACTTTACAGATTTCACAATCCTCCAAAAGAATCAGACCATATCTCTGTCTGGTATTTGTTTCCTCCCCCAGAAGGAGGAAATGATCCCTCACGGGGCGTCTGCTGAGGAACAGGTTGTTCAGGCAGTGACACTGACCTAGAAACATCCAGGAAATAATGTATAGCAGACAACAATCACCTATGCAGCAATGACTTTTTATAACGCCTGTAAACTGTGAATCAACGGTAGTAACACTACCGACAGATAAGGAGGAGATACTGCAGCACAACAAGTTGTTGCCGTCAAAAACATTACTTTGAAGACCTAGAATCTGTAGATAACCTACCTGCAGTCATGCCTCGTATGGAGGACAGAACCTGCCAACATCAAAAATAACTAACTAACTAACTAACTAACTAAATAACTTGATAAATACTAATAAATAAATAAATAAATAAATATGTCATTAAATGTAGCAAAATAATATTAAAAATAAATGTAGTCATTAATTAATTGACTAAATGTGACATAAATTGATATTTCTGTTTTAATTTGTTTCTATATTTATTTATCTTTGTATTAATTCCCTTATTTATTTACACTTCTGTTTAATTTTAGATTTTTTTAAAT
Organism: Sebastolobus alascanus; assembly: GCA_916701645.2. Classification (NCBI taxonomy): domain Eukaryota; kingdom Metazoa; phylum Chordata; class Actinopteri; order Perciformes; family Sebastidae; genus Sebastolobus; species Sebastolobus alascanus. The sequence goes on from CAKAOJ020000006.1 coordinate 7,626,718, forward strand.
GTATTTATTTATTAAGCAGCCCCCTCATTTGCATAATGACGCAGAAATGCATAAAAAAATTTAAAAAGAAATGTGTAAAGAAATGTATTAAGAAATGAATACAGGAATAAATAAGTTTGGGGAAATAAATGAGGGGTGAAATGCAAAGGGAAAATCGTGTATTAATAAAATAAATAAATAAATAAAAAACATACATTTAAAAATAAAAATAAATATAAAATAAACAAAAAATAAATGCAAAGTCAATAAATAAATTTAAAAATCAATTAAAATAAATACATGAATGAATAAAAGGGAAAAGCAGAAGAGTAAGTCAATGAGGGAATTAATACAAAGATAAATAAATAAAGAAGCAAATAAAAAATATCAATTAATTAATTAATGGCTACATTTATTTTAAATATTATTTTTGCTACATTTATGGACATGTTGATTTATTCATCGAGTCATTTATTTATTTATTATTTTGATTTTGGCAGTTTCCGTCCTCCATAGCTCCATAGTTTCTTTGTTTATTTTACTCGTAACAAAATACTGTTCTCAGCATTTCACTGTTATAAACCCGTTTTTGTTCTCTCAGTATCAGACTAAGCTCTGAGGGCATGTGAAGTCTATAAAGTGGGTCATTTTTCAGCTTTAAAACATTTGTAATTTTAAAGACTTAAAAGACTAGACTATGTAGTAGCTGTTGAGGTCAGGACAGACACACGAGTCACATGACAGTCATCAGAGCCACGTGAAGGTTGTGGTTTTTATCAGCTGCTCTAAGTGTAGCATTGATTATAGGACTTTCCTTCAGACAGAGGGCTCTTTAAGGGGGGGGTGAAGAAGGAGATAATCCTCTTGTGTAGATCAAAACAAGCATTCCTCTTGCTGAGATTTCCTTTAAATCCATTCAGATTTAAAGGGAAACTACTGACTTGCTCCCAATCCAGTAGTTAATAATGAGGAACTTATACTTTTTTTTACTTCCTAGATTTCTATAGCGCAATAAAAGGCAAGATTGAGTAGATTTAAATACATCTTTTTTTAAAGACAATATAGATATAGAAAGAGTACTTACTGGACTTGTCTGTAGTGTCATCATACTCGACCAGAAAGGAGTAGCCGTTGTTCCAGATCTGTTGGCAGGTCTTCGGGTCGTAATCTGTGACCAGAGGCTTCAGCTTCGAATCAAAGACGCTCTTCCGCACAACGATGTCAATGGGAGACTGACGATCGCCTCCTGGTACCGCGAGGGGTCCCTGCCACATGGGATGCACTGGAGGAGAGAAGAGAGGAAGAGGAGAAGAAGAAGAAGGAGGAGGAAAGGAAGTAAATCAAAGAGAAAAGTCAGAGAAATTTAAAACAGCCAGAACGTACAGTGCCTGCTGTTCATAAAAAGGTCGAACAAAAAACTGGAAATAAAAATGCTGACACCTACTTTTCATGTTGTACTCTGCTGCTTCCCGCATTTTAAGACAGTCCATTTTGAAACAAAAACAACCAAAGTTGCCTCATTAAATTAATGCAAAAACTACAGTGTGAGTGCTAAAAAGGAAACACACAACCCTTCCTCTTCCTTGAGCCGTTTCAAGCAACTGAATGAAAAAGGAGCAAGTGAGCAGTAGTACTTCCTTCTAGTGCTCTTACTCATTTTTTCCTGAAAGGATATTACTGAATAAGAGAGAAGTGGGCTGGCTGTACAGAAAGTGACACACGGAATGTCCTGGCACGCCCCCAGCTCCCCTCCACAGCAGGGAAATCTGACCAGGACCTCCAGCCGGTCAGCACGCCAACGTCTGTCAACGGACCTGACTTCTAATTACCCGAAACTCCGCTCACTTTCCCTACCTCCCTCCTTCTTATTTTCTTTTACCTTTGAAATCCACCCAAAAAACATTAACTCCACTTATAAAGTTTCTCTCCCTCTCCTGACCAATATCTACAGAAAAATAAATCTTTAAAAGGCACAAAAGCAACGCAGTCTATTGTTTTCCTCTCCATTCATCCAGCACGGGGCTTAAGGTTTCCGCTGAGAGCCGAGCTGAACAGGTCTTACTGGGAGATGACCTCCTTCTTTATCATATTTCAGCGGCTCCTCCTGCGGGACATGGCCGCCTGACGCCTGTTATTGCACGGACACGCGATAACTTCTTGCACAGCCGTTCATGCTCATTCACTGGTTAATTGTCAGCTGTGAAGTAGTTCTGATTCGTGGCATGTCAGCGACACTGTGTCTCTCTGTGGTGCTCCTGAAAGGGTCACATGATCGCCAGATGTCTCGAATCAGAAAATTACAAGTGTGTATGAGAGCTCTGAAACGTCAGCTGAGTCTTCAGCATCAACAGCCGCAAGAACCTGAAAGCAGGTTGGATTCCTGCACTATACAATAGTCCTGCTGTTGTGCCCTTGAGCAAGATGCTTGAGGATGATAGATCAAAAAAAACTAAAATACCATTTTCTACCAACAAGTATCAGCCACTTGAGCTGTGCCATGAGCAACCACAACCATTCAAGCTATGTTGGCAAGGTGCAAATGGTTTTCCGCGGGACAGCAAAGCAAGATGAAAGACCTTGATGATCGTGACGACATGTCGGAGCTCTGCTGGTTAGCACAAACCACAGTAAGAGCCTGTGGCACAAAAAATAAAAAGCCACAGTCCCTCCCCTTCCGGTGGACCACCATGGGACCTTATTTCGGAAAAAATATCAACGGTAGTCAACGGCGAGAGACAAATAATTGTCAGTTTAAAAGATAATTTTGCAAGTCAAGAAAGTCGCAGTTTGTTGTAAAACTGTTAAAATCTAAGACTAAAAATCTAATTTGAAAGACTACACGGCCAAAAGGCGCATAAGTGACGTCTATCTCTTGCTGAAGCTACGATGCCTGTGTGTTTCATACTGGGTTGTACTCACACCAGCAAGGGGTCTCGCTTGTTCTTTCTCTTCCCGGCTGATAAAAAAGACCAGGAGTCGCTGGATAAAACACATCAGGTCATTTGTGCGTGGAACATAGCTAAGTTAGCTAGCTGGCTAGTGTTGATGACGTATGTTGTGCGAGATGAGAGATATAGTTCACTGAGCGGTTTCACACAAATCTAAATGATACTACGACAAACTGTGACTTTCTTGACTTGCAAAATTATCTTTTAAACTGACAAACATATGTGTGATTCAGATAAGATAAGATAATCCTTAAAATAAGATAATCCTTTATTAGTCCTACAGTGGGGAAATTTGCATGCATTCATGGCGCAATTCAAACAGGAATAAAAAAATTATTTGTCTCTCGTCGTTGACTACCGTACATATTTCTTCCGAAATAAAGTCCCGTTGGGTCCACCGGAAGGAAAGGGACTTCGCCTCTCTATTGTGTTGACCTGTGTTGACCATAAACACCTTCTGAGGTGGAAACATTTAATGTGAAGCAACATCAGCAGGAAATGTTGGTCTGATTTGCAGTAAATGAACACAGCTTTGGTACGGCTGTAGGAAAGCGGAGGTAATAAGGCTAATACCTGAAAGTATGAGCATGAACATACTGTGTGAAACCACAGAGATTCAGTCAAACGATACAGAGGTACTGAGAGTTGAACACGGAGAGACTTTTTAAAAAAGAGCTCTTCGTCTAATTGCAAGCACAGCCACACGTGTTGAGCCAGTTAGTTTAGTACAAGATGCGGCTTTGGTTTGACGGAGTAATTTTCCAGTACTTTACACTGTTTCCCAAAGTGTGTTTTTGATTTTTAGAATTTACAAATGCCTTTTTTTTCCTACATTCCAGACAGCCACTGGTTTCCAGTCATTTCCGTATAGTCTGGCTGGGCGTTATGGAGAAAAATTAAATATGTAAATGTAATGTCTATATAACCTCTCTCCCATATCTGTGGTGGTGTTTCTATCCGTAAAGAGATGCATTTCCTTGTGTTGAACACTGGGGGCCGTAATCCATATACTATACGGATTTACGGACACAAAACAAAACCCTGTGGAAACGAGGCGTTAGAGTACGTGTAAATAAGTGGTTAAGGGACTTTTGTTCCCTGAGTTAAGGTTTTCTGGCAGCACTTCCTTGCAGGGTGCGTACCATCCCTGACAAGTTCTACTCAGAGTTTCTAGTTATCGATTAAGGTTAAGGACGAGGTCTGCTAAACCCACTAAAGGACCAACCAGTTTAACTGTAGACTGTATAACTTTCCTGTGAGACAGATGTTTTTACCTGGGGAGCGGGGAAAACAGAAATGTCACTTTACAAAGAGAAATGGCATGAGGACAGATCAAAGTCCAGGCCAATAGACAATAAACCTAATTTCTAGTGGGCCACCTCAAAGCCAAACCCAGAGCAGGTCCATAAAGCTTTGTACAGACAGTGCCCATTACAACAAGCTTGTTAAAGTTAAATATGAACTCTGTCTATTATCTTGGTTGAACATAAAAGCTCTGCTGCACCGGCCTATTTTTCCAGTTTCAACTTTTTTTTCTTTTTGTTTTGCATGTTGACTCTGAGGTTGTAGTTGGCATGAGATGTTTGTGTTCATGTTATTGGGTGTGGTGGTGAAGAAGTTGTTGGGACTTGTCAGACGAGTCTGGGTGCTCTGAATTTGCTGTGGACACATCTAAAGTAAGGGAGATGACTCATACAGGTCTAACATGTAAAGGACATAAATGTTCTTTAAGTTGCACGCAACATGTTTATCTTGACTAAGGGTGCATCCTATAGCCTAACTGTAATCTTACATTTTTATATATATCAAGATAGTAATTTGAAGTGTATTGAACTACGTAAAGAGAGATTTTTAGATTGTAGCGGGCTCAGTTTTAAATAGAGTGAAGATACTGGTATCATATGAAACTAGAAAACCTAAGGAATCATTGGTACCAACCATATACCATTATGATACCATTGGTATATCATACTAGCTTGCGAAGGAGGCTAAATAACGCTCCAGAAAACTGGCATGGCCATTGTCAAATGGGTCCCTTGACCTCTGACCTCAAGATACGTGAATAATACTTTTGTGTTATTAATTGATTTCCAATAATAAATCTATACATACATTTGCATAAAGCGAGCATATTTGTCCACACCCATGTTGATAAGAGTATTAAATACTTAACAAATCTCCCTTTAAGGTACATTTTGAACAGATAAAAAATGAGATTGCTTTGCGATTAAGCGCAATTAACTATGGACAATCATGAAATTAATCGCGATTAAATATTTTAACCGATTACAAACAGGGTTGGAAATTAACCTTTTTGTCCACCTGCCACTGTGGCTGTTGGATTCCAAAATCTATAGCAGCCACTCAATAGATTACCATTGTTTTGGCTGGTGAATGAAGCAAATCTAGCAGCCCCCTGCATATTTTACCAGGATTTGGCTGGTGGCTGTTGCACAAATGTCCAACCCTGATTACAAACCTCAATAAGGATATATACAGTGGATATGTGACGGAGACAATAATGGCAGAACATAATAAAAGCGTGGTGGTATTATTTTCAGATGGCACACGATAATAATGCATTGACTTGACATGCAGGTTTTCTATGTAGGTCAAAGGGGCTTCAAACGGTCCCTGTAGGGACATCAATACTAGTTTGGAAAACCAGGAGCCTGGTCTCTGTCTCTGCTGGTCAACAGAGTGGACTGATCCGAGTCCAGTGATGAGGCAACGTCCAGCCCGGGCTTTCCAACGCTCTCCATGCACGTTTTGGATGACAACAAAAAGTGACCATTAACTGATGCTTAGACCCACAATGACAGACAGGCCTTTGAGCCCGAATGAGACTTAAAACCAAACCACTGACGTGTTGACACACGCTGCCGCTGTTGGTGGTCATGTCTGAGATTAAAAATGTTCCCTTTTGAAGCACGCATATGTTAATGAGAAGCTGGGTCGATAAACACGGTGCACACACACACACACAGCAGCTAGCTATATAACACACAAAGTACTCACTCTGCGACAGCACATATTTGCTGGAGCACGCCGTGAGGTTGCATCTCCTGACGGCCGAGATCCGGTGACTCTTGGCGGGTCTGACGAGCTGTCGGTGGAGCTGCGAGGCGAGAGGTCTTATTACGGATGAAAGAGTCACCATGGTGATGAAGCTAAGGTTAGCTTCACGGCGAGCGGCTACAAGAAACACCTTTAACGTCCTTTAACGTCTTCCGTCGCGCTGTTTTACTCTTTTTAAACTCCACTAAAGTTAGCTGTCAGTGCGGAGCCTGAGCAAAACAAGCTGTCTGCTAGCTGCTCTCCGTCTCTGCCCTCCTACCGTCTGCCTGGAGGCGGGGGAAGAGGCAGGCTTTCGCTTTACACACATTCAAAATTGGACCGCAAAAACAAACAGTCGTCTCCCCCTGAAGCGATAGCGTCAATTTAACCCGGTTTAAATGGAGCCCTGTCCTGCCCGGACCTCTCGATAAACGATAAGATACTGTAGGGCCGCTGCTGGGAAACTGTTATTTAGCTCCGCAGGACGGAGGAGGGGGCTGAAGAGGGGGGCTACAGTGCTGACCAATCAGCGGGCTCCACTGAGGGGCGTTAGTGATGATGAGGATGATGATGGAGACAGATTTTTGTATATTATACAATTATTTATTATTTTTGGGAAATTTTCATATTCATAAGACAAAATGGTCAGGAGTCAAGCAAACTTTCCTGCACGTTATTAATGATTTCAAACAGTATAGCGCTATCACACCCAATGTTAAAAAAAAAAAAAAAAGCCATTAAGACTTTTTAAATTATTAAATGATTATATGAAGATGTGATTTTGAATGATTTTTTTTTTCAACTGTCTATGTATCTGTACCTCTGTTAATGAGCATGAGTTCAATAAAGAAAGCATTATAAAAAAAACAACAACAACTGACAGACAGGTGGGCTATTTTTTAAATCATATTTGTTTATTTAGCTATATATTCTACAATTGTGGTCATTCCTGTTATGCAGCAACATTTCTGTCCGCATGAATTACTTCCTCATATTTTCTTTAAAATGTGTCAAATATGTATAATTATAGATTAAGATATTCTTTAAAACATAAAAAAGAATAATGCACATTAAATAATACTTTTTATTTTACTGTACTGAGCTTCTTTTGGTACATGTGCTCGATTACTATATATATATCTCTATATATATAGAGATATATATATATCTCTATATATATATATGGCATGGTGCACGAAGACCTGCTCCCTATGTATATATGAAGGGCTCATTCTAAGCTAAAAAAACAAAATGATTCTTAGTTTCAGGTGATACACTAATGAAAACATTGTTATGAATATTATATTCCATTTTTGATAATAGATCTCCCAAAATGTTACACACTGTTCCTTTAACCACCTTGCTCTTACATTACATCTTTACCTCTCCTGGATTTATGTGCCTCCGTTTTTTCAATTTTCCTTTAAAAAAGGTTTCTATTTTTTCAATTTGCATTTTGCTGTTTTTCTTTTTGAATGTATTATTGTATGTACAGCCCTGAATGACATATGATATAGAAATAAACTTGCCCTGCCTTGCCTTCCTTCTACAGTATGACAAGTCAAGTGTCCGCTATGAAAAAGGTCTTTTGTACAGCCAGAGCCTGTGAACATGTTCTGCTTGGACCTATAAAACTGTTCATGCAGATGCAGCACCTTCAAATGTCTTTGTTCTCATTATATTCATTTTTGTTGTCATTGTCCATCTTTATCCTGTATCCTCACTAGGACTGTCAATCGGTTAACATAGTTAATCGCGATTAATCGCACGTTTTATCTGTTCAAAATGTACTTTTAAGGGAGATTTGTCAAGTATTTAATACTCTTATCAACATGGGAGTGGGCAAATATGCTTGCTTTATGTAAATGTATGTATATATTTATTATTGGAAATCAATTAACAACACAAAACAATGACAGATATTGTCCAGAAACCCTCACAGGTACTGCATTTAACATTAAAAAAAATGCTCAAATCATAACATGGCAAACTCAAGCCCAACAGGCAACAGCAGCTGTCAGTGTGTCAGTGTGCTGACTTGACTGTGACTTGCCCCAAACTGCATGTGATTATCATAAAGTAGGCATGTCTGTGAAGGGGAGACTCGTGGGTACCCATAGAACCCATTTTCATTCACATATCTTGAGGTCAGAGGTCAAGGGACCCCTTTGAAAATGGCCATGCCAGTTTTTCCTCGCCAAAATGTAGTGCAAGTTTGGAGCGTTATTTAGCCTCCGTCGCGACAAACTAGTGTGACATGGTTGGTACCAATGGATTCCTTAGGTTTCCGCTACAACCTAAAAATCACAAGTTATGTTACTGTGTTAAAGAAATAAGTGGCGTTAAAACTAATTTGCGTTGATGCGTAATTATCACGTTAACTCTGACAGCCCTAGTTTGTTTTCATTATATTAATTTTTTGCTTCCATCGCCCATCTTTATCCTGTATGTTTCATCTGATCAAAACATTTTGACATCAAGCTTGTTTATAGTAAAGTGCTGTCTGTCTGTCTGTCTGTCTGTGAGTCTGTCTGTGAGTGGTGGGTTGTAGTGTTGCATCATGGGTACTCTTCTCAAGAATGTCACACTCCGTACAGAGCTGACTACATGACTGTCAGACTTTAATCCCTGAACTGAACAAACAATACATTCAGAACACCGACGCAGATTAATGCGCCGATGACGTCACACTCTGGCAAAAACAGGCACTCACAGACGTCTGTGTGTGATTTTAGTGTGTTTACTTTAGATAATCTGCTGAACCTTCAGATCGTCGAGATAAACAGGACCATAACATTCAAAACCTATATAAACTGGCCATATACAGAAAACTTCTCCCCTCTACAGTCTTTATCATAATGGGATGGATATGTAATATTCCAAACATTCAAAATCATTGTAGTCATTTGTATTTTTATTTGTATCAACATGAAAGACAGACAAAAAAAAACAAGACAACAAAAGAAGCCTCTGCAATTGTTGAGTTTATTGTCTTCACCAAATTGGTCCAAAGGGCTCCCATAGCCTTACAACGAACAAGTCAGATCACAATGAAATATGAAATTATGAACACTGACACAGGAGTTACACTGGAGAAGACAGCAGGAGCTCAACCGCTACAGTACACTTTGTGCAAGAGGCTCTTATGTTATTTCAGTGCAGGACTCCACTGCCATCACATTGACCTCCGCAGTATGAAAACGAATGACTGGTTCTGGTCAAACCACTACTCCATCTCTGGTTCTGTCTTTAGTCGTCTAAACAAATTGACCTCAAACACAACCAAGTCATACTAACAAATGGCGACTTTAACATGTTAACAATAAACTACTACCGCCCTGGATCTAAGCCGCTTGTGCTTAGCCAGAGCCTTTAGGATACAGTGCAGTCATTGCAGTTTCACAAGGAGCCATACATCAGACCGGCAATACGTCATCCAGAGCAGGCTCGCGTGACCACGCCCCCTTTTGGGGAAAAACAATCCCGTGTCCCTCGTAGACGGCAACAGAGTAACCAGAAGAAGTTAAACATGTCTCTAAACTTCTACTTTAAACAAACTGGTAATAGTCATAACATTATGTCTAGGGCTGACCCGAATGCTTCGAAGCTTCGATTGTTGCCATGGTATTCAACTTCAAAATCAGTATTCGAATGCGTCGGGTTTTTTTTAATATGTATATAAGTATGTAATAACAATAATGTATAAATTCCCAAATAGTCAATGAAATAAGGAATAATCCCAAAACATTATTCATATTCAACATTAATTATTTTTAGTTATACTCTATATCGCAATTTGTTGTGTGTAGAGGTGCGTGTGTGTAAAGTAGTGCGGCAGCGGCGTTGAAACGGGGGAGATGGAGACAGAGACAGAAGAACATGTCAGTCTGCCACTCCGCACTGCTAAGCGAAGCTTCGAATACCCTCGAATATTTGTCACCGAAGCTTCGAAGCCCAAAGAAATGGTATTCGGGACAGCCCTAGGTATGCCGAAGAGTTGCTGTGTAGTTGGTTGCACCATATAAATCCAAAAACGCTGATCTCGGATTTGTTCCCCTGCCGTGTCCTAAAAAAAAACATAATAGAGGGGGCTTTATGGCTCCAAGCTGTAGACTAGACCAGCATGGCGTCATCGCCGAGGCTGCGCTCCCATTTGGGGGAAAGAAACTCGCCGCCACAGAAAGAAAATGACAAAAAGCTGTTGTGTAGCGGATTAACCGAGGCTTTTACACTGAGATTCGAGGTACATACGATACGTGAATATTCACTGTCAGTGTGGTAAATGGCTCAATGATGCTGGTGACTGTGACTAGCATGGCTAGCTAACGTTAGCTTGAGTGTGAGGCTGCTGCAGTAATACGGTCATACATTAACGTTATAGCAGCATCAGACTGTCGTCTCCAGCTAAATCTCAGCCTATAGATCAAACAGTTTGCTATTAACAGGTTGGTTATTTACAGACAACACTCAGCCTAATGGGATTCAGTCAAATATGTATCAACCTTAATTAATTATGGTATCGCAGACGCTCAGGTTCAGGCAAGGTCGCAAAATAATTATAAGACGTGTATAAAACAAACGTTTGTATAACACGAGATGAAGCATACAAACTTGGCAAAAATTACAATCCAAACATGTCAAATTGCATTGATGTCTATGGGATCTTCGGTTTTCTATCCCCTAAAAGGGGGCGTGGCCTTGACGTTTTGCAAAGTACCCGTATGTGCCGGTCTGATGTATATTAGCGCCACTGTGCTGTTCCATGGCGGTTTCTTAGGCCCTTTTTTTCCATCCTCGAAGAGCTGGACGCCTCACTGTGGCGGTGTTATGGAGGGCATGGTTACCAATTTGCAATTAGTTCTAGAAAAGAGGTAGCAAACTAACGCCCCCTGTGACACAATGTGGCCAGACTCTCCATCAGTGCCTCTGTGCTTTACCAACCCGATCACTGACATCAACAGCACCTACAGACAGACACGCTGGTTAGAGTACCACAAGCTGCAGACTCCTGGGTCTGTCAGTTACCGTCCCTTCACAACGACTGAGATCTATATTACAACCCAAAGAAAACGTTTTGGTTTTTAAATCTTTTGTTACCTGACCACAAAGCACAAAAACACCCTGACTTGTGTAGCATGAGAAATACATTATAAAAAATACAAAAAAAAAAAATTTTTTTTTTTTTTTACCATCAAGAGAAGCATTTTATAGGGACCAGAAATGAATAACAATAGCAAAAAAAGTTGTGTGTATTTTTCAAAACGTTTTAAAATGTAGAATCTATTTACAGCATCATGTCGGAGCAGAGGGAGTAGTATGAAAGCACAAACACGGAGTTGGGGGGGAGGAAGGGACGAAAGACGAACCGGGGCAGTAAATTGTTCTTCATAAAAGAGGCGTTTTATTCAAACCTACTGTCAGTCTCGAGTCAAAATGATAAGCGTTCAAAGCGTCCTTCGGGAGACCAGGGAGGAAGGGTTAGTCCAGAGCGATGATGTCGTCGTCATCATTGTCGGCGGGGGCAGCTGCTGCGCTCGATTGGTCCGTCCGTGGGCGCTTGGTGGAGGTCTCGCCAGTTTCTGCGTCTGGGTGCTTCCTCTTGCTGCCGCTGCCGCTGGTCGCTGGTGCTGATGCAGAGCTAGACGACGCCCCTTCCTCCTCATCAGAGTCAACGATCATGATGTCATCGTCCCCTGCTGGAGCTGAAAGGTGGTGGACAACAGCGTTAAAAGATGAAAAGAAGCAGATACAAATTTGTTTCCACAAAAGATAAGAACGCTAACCCTCAAAACAAACAACTGATTGCAGTCTTTATAAAGTTCAAAAGGTCAGTTTAGATCAAAGATTCGAGGCACTGAGCGTCTATTCTGTGCTGAGCGGATGAGCTGCATGTATGGTGTTTTTTTTCTCATCGTCGAGAGTTGAAAAATGTTTGGGTAAAACTCCACAAAGACCAACCGTCACGTCCTACATGTAGGCTACAAGTGCTGGACAACAACAACAACAACAACAACAACAACGGAGGAGAAATGAAAACACATAGTCCGACAGGTTCGTCCTGTCTCTCTACATGCTTCAGCCTTCTTTTCATCCAGAGCAAGTACTCTACCCTGTGCTGACATTTTTTTATATTTCGTATCATAGCAACCAGACGCAACCAAAGCGCAGCTGAAAAAAATGCTGCGCCTTACTGCCCTCCTGTGTTCTGCATTTAACAAACAAGTATTTCATCAGTTTTAAAACTGTCATCTTTGGCAATAAAAAGCAACAACATGCCTAATAATAGCCTAACAATTTTATACAGCACTAAAATCAGGATAAATAAAGTAATTTCCAAAAAAAACAAGAAAGAAAAAAAAAAGGTGCAATAATACTGCATATTGCGCTGTAGAGCCAATTATTATCACCGCATGGGAAATTCCTTCACAGCGACAGCCTTATTCTGAGCTATGGTTTTGTTGTTGTGGATCTATAATCTTAAAGATATCTTTAGTGATGTCAGTGGATGCAAAGCAACAGGCCAAGCAAACATCATCCAGTGACAGATCTGCAGCACCAGCAGTTTCAAACCTGCAGCTCCACACCTGCGGTTCAGGCCAACCTGCACCACCTACTGGCAAGGAAGGTTACAGCCGCAGCATTTTAGAAATGTGCACCAACTACAGGCGAGTCAATTTTGACACTCGAGTTTCCACGTTCAAACAGACATTAGCATTGCATGGAGAACATAAAGAGAGCCTTCCCCGTCATTTGAATGTGGTCTCATTGCCGATGCAGCGGGGGTGCCACAGAGGTCCCCGAAAAAAGAAACAAAGCAAGGTCACCTGGCTAAAAAGTTGAACCTGGGCTCCACTATTACTGCAGTGCAATGGAAGGTACTGCGTTGGCCAATCAAACAGGTGCAAGAGCACATTCCTGATGGATTAGTTTGTAACATGAACCGACTACTTTTCCTCTCCGTCCATTTCACGTTACCGAGAAATAGATAAAATAATACTTTAACACGTGCTCTTTGTTGGATTATGTGTTTACCGAATTACAGGCGATGCTTGGACAGATTCAGAAAAAATGGTGAATCTATTTTTATCGGTACATTTAATCAGTAATTAAAGCCGCGCTGTTATTTTCCTTGTTTTTTTTAATGGAGTTCTGCTGATACAGACACCAGCTCAGAGCGGGACTGTGCAGCTGCTGAGCGGTTCATGAGCTGCTTCAATCTTCTTTTCAACTTCAATTGTTGACTCAATCCTTCTGGTTATCACTACAGATTAGTTTTATGACCGCTTGCTCCCACCAGCAGCAAAGTTATAACTGCCTGCTCCTGCAGGGTCCCAATCCTGATGCTGTCCTCTAAAGCAGAGCGCTGCACACACACACACACACACACACACACACACACACTGCCCTGCTGTCGTACATCGACGCAACTCGATGCAACTCACGGCTCCTATTAAAACACTGTCATTCTTAAAGTATTGGTACTAATAAAACGGGGTATCGTACCGTTTCTATCAGCAGGGTATCACAATACCTTTCTAGTATCGGTATACCATGCAACACTAACTGTGATGTGAACTAAGAAAAAAGAAAAGGTTTGCTCTCCTGCTGACCTTTAGAAGAGGTGGATGGCTGGGCGGAGTCCTTGTTGCCGTTGGTGATGCTGTTAACCTCTTCCTGTTTAGCCTGAGGGGGCGGAGCTTTGTCTGGGGCCTCGCCTACCACCTCAAACTCCACATCCCGCTCTATTTCCTCACTGCCAATGAAGACACAAACATACAGACTTGTTTCTGTTTTGTTCACTTGAGAGTCACCATAAAAACAAAACATGAGAAATTAAACATAAGCGCATTCAACTGTGCACAATGTATTTTATATACAATCATATGCACAGAGGTACGTACGTGTGCAGGACATTGACGAGGAGTGTGTAGTCTTGGAGGAAGTCATCGACTTGGAGACGGCTGCCGTTACGGATCCCAAAATCAGCAAGAAATTTGCTGTTGTTAGCTGTGGAGGGACAGACAGGATAGGAGTTACACACACACATACACCTAATAACAAGTATGTGTTTATAGTACTACACTACTCAATAGACAATCCATTCACTGATAATCTCCTCCTTTCTGCCCAGAATGTGTTTTAGGCCTAACTGACAGATGCAGCCACAGCGTCCTCCTCTTTCTGAATAAAGAATAACTGCGTGTGATGCATTGCTTTCTATTTTTCCCTGCCTCCTTACATTCTGTCTCTCCTTCCTCTGAGGAAATGAGGATGGTCCCTTTTCCATCCTCTATCTGAACATCTGGAGCCACCATGCCAAACCTCTCCTTCAGGATCTGATCAAAACATACAAGAACATCAGGTCAACAACCAGTAAGTAAGGCAATAGTAAACATCTCACCCCCACAGGACATCATTTGAGTCCACAGCAACGTTTACAATCAACAGCAATAACGCTCTCCCACCAATTATGTACTGTATTGTATTGTAGGGGTGTCACAATTCTCCAAATCCACGATTTGATTTGACTTTCAATTTTAAGGTCACAATTCGATTTAAACATGCCATTGTTAGACTATTAGGCTTATGTTGGTAATTGGGATTTTTGTGCTGGTTTATAGTTTTAACCATGAGTGAGGTGGCCGTTACATTTCTTGAGTCCAGCTGTATTTGACCTTCAGAAGCACGCGAGTTGCAGGGTGAAGAGAAGAAAAATAATCCCCGATCCTGCTTTTGATTTCGATCAATTGCCGATTTAGAATTGAAATCGTGACACCCCTGTGGCACATGAAATACAGGCTTTTCTCAGGCAGATTAGGCTATGCATCATATTAGGTGTTGCCAGGTGAAAGACAGATGAAATGGACAACCATCTAAGAATACAATATTTGCATGCAAACCATATTTTCAGATTGAACAAACATGCAGCGTGGGAGCTATGACCCAGAAAAATGTTCTGTTTTAACTGAAGCGATGGAGGTCCATTAGGACGGTTTTAATAATGGTGTTCAAAATTCAACATCACTTTCATTAAGGCAGGTTGGTGTATGTGCGAAAACAAGCTAGTCATATTACCCTGTCCTGCAGAGAGAGGACCATGGTTTTGTGGACGTTGAGTTTGACCGTGACTTCGGGTTTGCTGGCGCAGACGTAGCAGTTGGTGCTGGGCGGATCCAGGACACACGGGACCAGCAGCTTCTTCCTAACGTTGGGACACTTGTTCAGGAAGATCTGGAGAAGAGGCAAAAACAGATCAACATGAAATGTAGAAAAACAGGCAGAGGTGGCAGAAGGGATTCCAGTTTCTCATGTGATGCGGTTTTGGGTCAAGGCATGTAAGCAACAATATTAACAAGCCCCATTCAGATGCTTGGCTTATTCCCAACTGAGAATGGCAAAATATTTCAAAATCTTTCATGTCCTTTGATGTCAATGCAATTTGACTTGTGTTTGGATTGTAATTTTGAAGTTTGTATGTCCGCTGGTAGACCATTCGGCTATTCGGTCTTTCGGAGGTTGTAGTGGGCTCAGTTTTAAAGCTAGAGTCAAGGTACTGACTATCATTTGAAACTAGATAACGTGAGGAATCCACTGCTACCAACCATGTCATGCTAGCTTGTCGAGAAGGAGGCTAAATAACGCTCCAAATTTACGCCAAATTTTGTCGAGGAAAAACTGCCATGGCTATTTTCAAAGGGGCCCCCTGACCCCTGACCTCAAGATAAGTGAATAAAAATGGGTTCTATGGGTACCCATGAGTCTCCCCTTTACAGACATACCCACTTTCTGATAATCAAATGGAGTTTGGGGGAAAAAAATGCAGTTTTTTCCATGCAGTACAAATGTGTTATTTTCGCTTATTCTGACATTGTGTATTTGAATATTTCTGCATACTGGGGTCCCTAAACAGTCTTGGAATGACATAAATTGGGTATGACTGTAAAGCTGAAACTCTTGTGGATCCAATGAGCCCAATTGTATTCACGTGTGATAATGTTAGTCCTCATAGTAGTTATTTCAAGTTGTGAGTTTTTTTAACTCTGATTTTATACATGGTGGTGTGTCTTTATACGACGACAGTTTTCCTAAAATTAGATTTGAAAAAAATTGCAATATATCACCTTGCTTACAGTATCGTAATATATTGAATCGTTACCCCTGTATCATGATACGTATCATATTGCCGGATTCTTGCCAACACACAGCCCTACTAACCGTGCGACAGGATTCCAGTTCCCCAGACAGGATCTTCAACCCCTCCAGCACAATGAGTCCAGCGATGACAGCGTTGGTTGTAGCGATAGCTGGGATGATGTTACCGGCCATGGCTGAAACAAACAAAACAAATGGACCAATTTAAAATCTTAATTAGGGGCATTAGTCTGAATGTGCACTACAACTGTTTAATGGAATTAAGATATCCAGAATTAATTTACAATATTTTCATTAAACAAAACACAGCAAACTCTACATGATAGTTGGTTTCTAGTGCAACCAATTTCCTGTTGAAAAGATGAGAGACATCCAACTTACATTTGACATCAAAGCGACTCTTCATGTTCATGCTAAAGATGTGCATACGTAGGTTGGCTGCTGCAGTAACGAAGTCCATGGCTGGGGGGTCATCCTGAGAACAAGAGGAGGCGAGGAAGGCATTAAAAACACAGTGCATGCATCTGTGTGTCACTAACATTTCACTATGGCTCTGTATTCTCGAGCAAGAATGGTCTCAGCCTTGAAGCTTCTTGAGTTTTTACAATTACAAGACCTATATATATATATATATATATATATATATATATATATATATATATATATATATATATATATATATATATATATATATATATATATATATATATATATATATCTTGCAGTGTTTACAGAAAGAACTTTTTATACTTCTCAGATTTTTACAGCAAGTGTGAAACATTCCCTCAGTTCGTGCGTTACCTTGTCCCACACCAGCTCGGCTCCTTCTCCCTTCTCCTGCAGCTGTGAGCGGAGAGTCTCCACGCTGTGCTGGAACAGCTGGCAGAGACCCCAAACACCCAGAACCTGCTGGTCCTTCAAACCTGAACCCACAGACTCCTCCTGAGGACATGCTGGGACACACAAACAAGTATGGATGAACATAAAGACAAACAAATAAACACAAACCACAGTAAGAGCCTGTCGCCTGCTGTTTTTCAGCTAACTGTGGCTGTCGCTGTTTGTACTAATCCTCCCTGCTGTATTTAAAACTGATCCGCCGACCAAATAGCGCAGAAAATTTCCTTATCTGGTTGATTAGACCTGCTCTTATTGATAAACAGCATCTAACAAAGCTCTGCTAACTTTGTGCCAAACTCACTGCATTTCCTATAATTTCTTTACAATAAAATAGAGAGGTTACGATACCAGTATCAGAAATGCGTCTGATACTGCCCAAAAGTCGGGATTGGGTATCGGCGAGTACGCCAGTCTCTGCACCGATCCGATACAATAATTTATTAACCCAGAAAAAAAAATCTACTTCTTTAACCGGAAATCAATTCTTCTTCGCCGCTCCAAAACAGTAGCCTTCACTGTGCTGTCGCCTTGGATGTATCATGGCTGCCACGGGCAGCTACTGTTTTAGAGCAGCGAAGAAGAACTGATTGCAGGTAGTTAGTCACGTGACAATAGCAAACAACAACAGTGCGGTGCAAGAGGAGTGTGTAACGGTAACGGTAGGCAGAGCGAGGAAAAAGTCAGTCATTTGGCAACATTTCACAGTGGAAAACAACGATATGTCCAGTATGTAAGGCTTCAGTTTTGAGGGGTGGCAGTACCCCAGTAGGGTGAGTGAATATTGCACCCTGCAGGACAAATTAGCACCCAGGCTGTCCGCTGAGGAGACAGCTGAGAGAGTACAGAATAGTTATCTATTCCTAGCTTCATTTATTTATGTTCTTTGTAACTGACAAACTGAATAATAAAAGAAAATTCTATTGCATTAATTCTCTGTATGTATTTGTTCATGTTTTACAAAGGGTTTAACCTGAGCCAGGCCATACAACAATGATGGTAATCATATCACATCCATACATGGTCAGTGGTGAACAGCTGTTAAATAATAATAACTTTTTTTAAATCACGCTGGTATCGGATCGGTACTCGGTATCGGGAAGGAAAAAAATATTATCGGAACATCTCTGCAATAAAAGCATTCCACTTCACCGCTGGAAAGCTTTTAATGTGAGGCAGCAACAGCAGAAAAGGTTCGGTTTGCGTCAGCGGTAACTTAAAGGGTATAATATCTAACAGTTGTCGGCTGCTGTTTGTAAACACACAGCATTCAACGAGCCGAGAGGAAGAGAGAGAGAGGAAGAGAGAGAGAGAAAGAGAGAGAGAGAAAGAGATCAGTGATGGTCGAGGAAGCTATAGAGTAGGGATGGGTCATGATTTTCAATTTTTCTAATAGTCGTTAAGATATAACAAATCGAATAGTTTATGCGACTGGGTTGGGGGGGTATTATTCGAACAATAATCGACTAATTCCCAGTAATTTTCGAATAGTATTTTTGCTTGGAATGCACATCCCTACTATAGAGGCACCGCAGAGAGAGAGCGCAGTAAGTAAGAACAAAGCAGCAAATCTGAGAAGTAAAACGTTATTTTCAGATGGTTTCCCGGCGGTTAAGTTCTAAAGCACAAATAAACGCACAACTAACTGCACAACTCCGCCAAATACGGCCACTTTGTATATGGAGACTTCTGCCTCGGTATCAGAAGCTGAGGGGCGTGACAAAGCGGCGGCATATGACCACCTGAACGGGCTGCACACCCAGGCATTCTGGATACATGCTCAGTATCTTCCTGACAGACAAGCAGTTGGATATTTCTGGCTATTGTAAAGTAAAAACGGTCACACCTATAGCTGCAATGCAATGCATTCCACGTTTCTTGCTTGGCTGCTGGTGTGATTTTTAACATTTGGGTTGAATGCTCATCATTATAACAGCAGTTGCTGGAGCCAATTTTGGCAGAACCGGTAGGAGACGAGGTGGGATGAGCAAGCAGCAAAGAAGCAACAAGTCCCCACTCATTTAATGAAAAGCTAAAGTTGTCTCTGACGTGAATATTTAAAGAAAGACACATACCACTGTTCTCTAGCTGCTGCCAGACCAGAGGTGTGGGAGCTTTCCTCTTCTTCCACAGCTTGTCCATGGTCAGCAGGTACATGATGTCATCTTTGAAAAGCTGGAGAGAAGAGCCAATCAGAACAGAGCTTGTTACTGTATGTCTTTGGTGATAATATACTAACATGGTACTGATTAAATCACTCAAAATACTGTGTGTTACATTTTAAAGAAGCATTATTGGACCGTGTACGGTCAGTCTGTGAATTTGTGGCAAAATTGTTACACAAATAGTTAGTGGTCATGTCTATAATGTGAAATCCACTAATGGTGCGTGTCCACAGCCTCCTTCGTTTCCACGCTTCCCATTCATTGTCTATGTAATATGGCGGGGACGATTCACCTATCTCCTGACACGATAACATCACGATACTTGGGTGCCGATCCGATATGTATTTTGCGATTTTTAAGTATTGCGATTCTACAACTATTGCGATTTGATATTACGAATTATTGTGATTTTTGTTAACTTTTTTAACACTAGACCATGGGAAAAAGTTGAATCATACACTTCTAGGGACATTTACTTTGGAAAATATCTAAATTGAAACAGTAAAAATGATTTTCAGCAAGTATGTAACTAACTAACTATTTGCCAAGTCGGTCGCTAGCTCTCCCGTCAGCTCCGTTCTCTTTATACATCCATGGTCAGCTCCATCTGGACCGTTTGAATGCATTTAACATAAATGTCAGTATATGGGTGCTCTACAGTTGTAGCGTTGGCCGATTTGACCACGGAGATGCGAGTGGCGGCTGGCTTGACCACACGTTACCACAATACGATAACATTTCCTGTCTATGACAGAGTTAGCATGCAGCCTTAGCCGTGATGTCTAATTCTGCTTTTCCTGACAATGTGTGAAACCCAAAGTGTTTCCATACTTTACTGTATGTGCAGTGTTTACCACGTTGGATTTAAAATGTGAGAGTGCAGGTCGTATCCATGCCGACCCTCCGCCGTTTTCTGCTGTTTTCTGTTGTATCTGCCAGTTTCTGCTCGCTATGGCTGGCCGGCTGCGGTTTGTTTAGGTTGACGGATACGGAACGAATATGATGCCTCGTTACTCAGACTACAACAATAAAAGCGGTAACTTCCTTCTACCTCCACATAGACTCAAAAGAAGCAAATATATTGATTCTGGCATTAAAAAATCCATTTCAAAATCATAATAAAAATAGTAAAATCGGGATACATAGGTGAATCGATTTTTTTTCCCCACCCATACTATGTAAGTAGCCGTGCAATGTATTCTGGTAGCGTGGCGGCGCGATTCAAGAGACAGGACATCACGCTGACCGCTCCTCATTTGCATCGAGTTGAGCTCTGGGCTACTTTATGCAAATCGGGGGCATCCGGCACCACAGCCATGGGAACATGTTTCAAGTGGGGGGTGCTGTGGGGATGATGCAATATGTGTTGGGGGGGATTTTGAGCGTCAACCACTTAATTTCCAGCATTCTTTAGAGATTTTTTATGCACCAATTTATGGTGGAAATGTCTTTATTTATGTAAATGAAAACACAAAAATCAGATAGCAGGTGACAATTCAAAATATAATGGAATATAAATCAGCAAGGCTCTCAGGCATTCTGTATTGCTTTCAAAAATGTATTCTCCTGTAGATCAACTTTTCTCGTTAAATGTTATTTCAACACACACACATAGGCATGATTTACTCTTCTGTCCTCTTTTGTGTCTTTTGTTTGGGGAAGTAGCCTCTTTAAATGTGCACGTGGCACTATATTCACAGTCAATAGTAGCCTACATTAATTCATTTTAATTCATTTACAAACCCCTGGACTTTAATAGCGTATGTGTTTCAGCAAGATTTTTGCTCATGTTCAAAACTTTCTGCACATTCAAAACAAATCCCAGATCTGCATGGGTTCTCTGAGAAGTTGAGAGTAAAGTTGTAATATTTTGAGGGAAAAGTTGTAATATTACCAGAGTAAAGACGCAATTTAATGAGAATAAAGTCATAATATTTCTGATCTGCTGATACCCTTCAGACCGTCTGACTGACACATTACCCCGTTTAGGACTCCGGTCTCTGGATGAGACAAAGTTTAGGGAAGCGGCTGTGCGTTGCTCAGAGCGCTCCACAGCTGATGAAATTACCAGCAGTTGTAGAAATCAAAGTTAACGTCAAATATCATTAAAGAACTGCAGAACAGAGCGTCAGCAGTTTTCAATAATGTTATCTTCTAATACTGTGGATATATCACCAAGTATGATTTCAGTTTTCATGTAGTTCTTGTGTGTAAAATCGATGCAGTGAACACGACTACAGGGCGCACTGGATACACCGCGGTGACCGCCACACACTCTGCCTTCTCCAGTCACCTGCCGGCGCGACCCGCCGCCTCTGGAAACTCCCTAGAAACTTTTAAACTAACCGTTGTTGTTCCAAGATAAAGACAGATTTAGCAACTGCATGGCTTATTTCACGCATAAAATATTTTCAGAAACACATTTCGGTGAACTGTTTTCGTGATATAAGAGAAGAAAGTTTCAAAACAAGCTGTCATGTTGGATCCGGTTTAAACGGCCAATGAGGAAAGTCCAACACTTTGCCGACCAATCCCGTAACTTCATCACTCGGTCAGTCACTCGGTGACAGACTTTTGCATCCTACAAGTTTGATTTGTCTGACTGTTACCTTGTTGAATAGTTTGACAGAGTCGTATCCGGTGGAGCGGGCCCATTCCTTGGTGGAGACTCGCTTGATGTCCCCGTCCTTTTCTGAGGCTGTGGCGCGAGCTGCCGTGTCTTCGGGTTTCCCTGTTTGCAGAATACATACACATTTTACATTCTGTTGTGTGAGCAAACAAACTGCTGCCCCAAATGGAGAAAATATGAGAGCCAAAGAAAAAATGAACTCGTTAGATATTTTGAAACAAATGCAATGGCACGCTGTCACTCACATGTAGCCTCTGGGTCCGCTGTGTCGGGTGACACCTCCTGATCCGCATCCTCTTCTCCAAATAGCTGACTATAGTGGCAACAGACAGACAATGAAAGATGACCATTAGATATTACATACAGCATATTGTTCAGAGCCAGTCTAGTGAGGGTGTGCCAGTGTGCCTATGTTTGAATTGTAGTCAACTTGAATGTTGCTCGTACTTAGTTATGATGATAATTAGGGCTGGGACGATACACCTATCTCCCGATTCAGTACTATCACGATACTTGGGTGCCGATACAATATGTATTGCGATTCTACAGGCTCCGGAGCAGCATGCAGCTCTTTAGCCCCTCTCCAGTGGCTCCCTGTGGCTTAGACAAAAAAATTATATAGAAATGAATAATGGTTATTTTTTTAGCATTTTAACTTTCATTAATTATTGACATAGGCCTAAAGGGATTCTTACATTCTCCAATTGCAAAAATGTCTAGCCTTCACTAGGGATGCACCGATACCAATACTGCATCGGATATCGGGCCGATACTGACTCAAATAGCTTGATAGCCTACGTACGTCTACGACCTGGCACCTTATCCTCTAATTTTGCCGATCCTCAATAGCGTTGGCTAGACTTGAGTTTCCCTAGCTAAAGTAGTTCCTGAAGTCAAATATATCAGTCATTGTCAGGCATTATTTATTGCATTTTTTCGAGCAACCCAAAAATCAAAGAATAAAGACATTTCCCTCACAAATTAGTGGTATTTTCTATTTAATTTATAAGGAACATGTAATGTTTTATACTTCATGTGAATATAATCCAATAAATCTTATTTCCATATATGAATTTTATATATACAGTTCCCTTTGTTAACACCTTATTTTGAAAACCGGACGGAGTCACACGTGTATGAGAATGATGGCTGGCTTGGCCGCACGTTACCACAATACGATAACGTTTCCTGTCAATGACAGAGTTAGCATGCAGCTTTAGCCATCATGTCTAGCTCTGCTTTTCCTGGCAATGTGTGAAACCTAAAGTGTTTCCATACTTTACTATATGTGTAGTGTTTAACACTTTAGACTTAATATGTGAGGGTGCAGGTTGTAATCACGTGGACCCTCCGCCGTTTTCTACTTTCTCATTTCGGCTCTCTGCGGCCGGCTGCGGTTTGTTTTGTTTGACGGATACGGAACGGATATTACTCAGACTACAACAATAAAAGCGGTAACTTCCTTCTACCTCCGCATAGTCTCAAATGAAGCAAATATATTGATTCTGGCATTAAAAAATCTATTTCAAAATTGTTAAAAAAAAAAAAAAAATTAAAAAAATCGCGATACATAAGTGAATCGATTTTTTTCCCCCACCCCTAATGATAATGAGCCTTACTTGAAGAGATACTTGGCCCAGACAATGCAGTGAATGGGCTCAGACGGTGTGTTTCTGATGGTGCATCCTGGGAAGGTCTTCTGGGTGGGCTTAGGTTGGCACTCGTAGCACTCCGTCATTCCCTGGGGAACGAGGAGAGAGGGGACAGGAAGGAATAAAAGAAGGACAAAAGGGCGCCAGGGACACAGTGAGAGACGGTATAGTCACTGGATAGGAAATCTATGCAGTGGATGTTATAACACGTAACACAATGATGTGCATGTTCTACCTTCTTGATGACTGTGACTTGTCCCAGGTATCCAGCAGTGCCACTCTCTATCAGAGGGATGTCTGCTGCCAAACACATCCTGTTCACATGGTTACGGGCCGCTACGGAGACAGAAAGGGTTTTATTTTCCTCATCATTTGAATGTGTCAGCAGTTAGGAGTGAAGGCACGGTCACACATGCGCGAATGCAGGCGAGGGACCATCGCCTGCAAGTTCACCGATGTTGAACTCCAGGCGAATCCCAAGATGCAAATTTGCTTCGCAAAACCGGAAGCAGTTGTTTTTTCGCCCCTTCGCTCGCGTAGAATGGAAGTGAACGGGAGGTGAATGTTAATTTCACGCATGTGTGACCGTGCCCTCACACAAAATGTCTGAATAGTGAGGTCAGGTGAGAATACCTCTGTTATCCAGCGCATTCATCACCAGCATGAACTTTCTGAAGAACTCCACGTTATAGTCGGGGCTGTTGAAAGAGAAATACACGATCAGTTCCAAATCAAAAGGACAAACATCAACCAAGCAGTCACTTTTTTCCGTTACTTACCTGACCCTACTGACAAAGTCTGCATCTCAGTCTGATAAAACACTTTCATTTAACTAACGAATCAAAGGAACAATAAACAGAAAGAAACTCACTTCATGATGCTGTCATGGTAGGCAGTGATATTTGCAGTGGGACAAAACTGCAAGGCGCTCTCCTTGGCCACCTGCAAGACCACATGAACAAAGCAACCAACTGAGCCAGAAATGTACAAACAGCACACCGAAAATGATTCAGTCTACGGTGTGGTGCGGTGTTACAGAAAGCACGCATATTGCAGGGTGTTCAACATAAATAGTCCACTCAATCAAGATAAACAACACCACTACAGTGACAGAGGCTGATTCCCTGATGTTTACATACCTGTGCTTTAGACTTGCCAACATGCTTCTTCTGAAAGAGGAACTGGCGGTTCAGGTTGCTCACATCAATTGTGTCCAAGTCAATCTGCCGAAATCAATAGAGTTGTAATGTCAGTCATGTATATATGAAACGTGATGTGACAGCTTACTAAAATCAACCGGTCACACAAGCACTGTCACAGCTTTTGACATGGCAGTTTGTTTAGCCTATATTACAATTTGGATAAAAACATCTGCCTGTGCGCATCACGACATTAGGAACAAATCCACCACATAATTAGGGTATTGTCCATACAAATACTGATGGGATCTCCCTCAGTTGTACTTGCAAAAGCTTCTGTGGTAATAGGCCTTCCTATACTGTGATCTACATTCTTCACCATTGGATCTTGAAGGATTAAAGCTGCAGTAGGCAGGTTGGCGAAACTATGATTAAAAAACGGTTATTTTTATAAAAACGGTCACTACATCCTGACAGTAGGGCATGAGACAAGTAATCTTGTTACGACTATGGATTGTAAAAACAACAGAGTGAAGGTCACAACTGTGAAACGTCAGTCAAAACAGTCAAGAACAGTACCGACAAGATGGAATAATCATCTTGTGATTTTCATCTATAGAGCTCTACTGTTAAAGCTTCCAGACTACCTCACATCTCTCCTCTCACTTGACGCAATCTAACAGCTACTTTACCCGACATATTCCGTATGCTAATTTTGGCAGAACTAGTTTCAGGTACAAACCATCCTCCAGCTACTATGGCAAAGCTGTTTAACATTTAATAGCTAGACTGGTTATGTGTTGCAGATATCTGTAATTCAATTCTTCCTAGTCAAAAAGAGCATTTCAGATATCCACAATGACATTCTTTCTGTGACAAAATTACGTCACTTTTGTCATTCGTGTGTGTTGGGCTTTCAATTCGATATATCCACAGTTGCATTTTGCACATCTAGAATGAACATTCTGGATATATGCAATAGAATTATTACTAGGAAGAACTCAAATTTCAGATATCTACAGTTTAATTCTTACTAGTTATAATTTTAATTTCAGATATCCAAAATGAAAAAAGCTTGTAATTTTGAATATCCAAACTACATTACGACTAGTAAAAATGTCATTACGGATATCCACAAATGTATTGTGGATATCTGTTGACGGGC